>JAEOAD010000028.1:20255000-21455000 GCA_036365145.1 Orientallactaga sibirica | reverse complement strand
GATTCCACAGGTTAGCTGGCCCACAAGCTTCTGGTAGTCTTTTGTCTCTTCCATCTCACCACATAATGGTAGAGGAATAGACACTCATGCTACAGGTGCATTACCTACTGAGTTTTTATCTAGCTCCAGACCATGTATTTTATAGGAACACTTAAGTACATCTCATCATATTCAATTGTATTGTCCCATACTTCTTCATAGAATGTATAAAAGTTATAATGAAAATTTGTGTAATTCGTATTTTAACAACTCTAAATGCTGCTAGAATATAAGCTGTATTGATATAGAAACTCTTGTCTTACTCACCAGTGTCTATCAGATGCTTATCATAATTCCTTACATTAGCAGGCATTCCAGTTTTGTAGAATATGGGATGGAACAGAGAAAGACAGATAAATTTTCATGATGAAACCATAATGATTCAAAGAATATATTGCTTGTACTAGCAGTGAAAAGAATAATCAATAAAACATAATATAAGCCAGAGATGCAATTCCTTGTATAGATCATTTAAAAAGACATCTGACAAAAATAACACATCAAAGAGTTTAATAAAATAAACTATATAGTAAAAGGACATACTATACTGTTTTGGGTTAAAATATAGAATTCTATGTTCTAGAAAACAAAATAAATTCTAATTAGGAGAAAATAGCACTTTCTTAATGTGTTTAAAGGAACACTTAACCTGTGGGCTCTTAATAGGATTACTATGAAAAACAGTTTTATGGCTAAGAAAATCTAAGGCATTTCTGATTCAACGAACCTGTTTTCATTACTGCAAAAGTCATTAAGAAGACACCAATGCCCATTGGGAATTCATATGGGTGGTGTCCCAATGCAGCATTTGGCACAATGATGAGGAACTATTTTCATTTTCAACATAGAGAACCAACTTGGGAAATCTGTCATAGAAACTCAAAACAAATGACAAGAGTAATCTTGAGAAATTGTTGTGTAATTTTGGGGTAGGTGACCTTTCTAAACATATTAGAGGCAGAACCTCAAAAGGAAAATTGTCTTTCCCAAAGGAAATTGTTACATCAAGGTTATCAGGCACCAGGAAGACTCTCACATTAGTTGAGTAGACCACACTTGAATGTTTGCTGACCTGGAATTAACTATGTAGTCTCAGGGTAGCCTTGAACTTATGGTGATCCTCCTACTTCTACCTCCCGAGTGCTGGGATTAAAGGCATGCGCCACCACGCCCTGCACTTGAATGTTATCTGAAAGGGCTACACTCCCTTCCTCTGTCACAGTTGACTTGGCCATGTGATCTGCTTTGACCACTACAAAGCAGAAGTCACTTTGGTGTAGAACATTTCAGTGAGATTTAATCTAGTCTTTCCCCACCTCACTCACCACGGTGATAGCATGTAAGACTCTGACATGGGACCATTCTGCTGGTACAGATATGAGCTGTGGTGAGATCTCCTGGGCTTTTTGGTGTCCTTGGTATCAACTTGCTTATCTTGCCTGACTCACCAGCAAGGGAAAAGTCACTGGACTTATTAGTAACTTTCTCGTTGCTATGCCTAGCTGCCGCCTCAAGAATATTTTGGCTTCCAGTTTCTTTCAGTTACAATCCATCATGGTGGGGACGGTGTGGCATAGAGCATCTGGTCCCACTCAGTCCACAGTGTGGACGCAGAGAACAATGAAGGCTGGTACTCAGTCCGCTCTCTCCTTTCACCTCAGCCTATGGAATGGTGGCAAGACTAGAGAAGGCTGCTTACCATACAAGCTTGGAAGATGAAACATTTTAAATTATAGAAATTAGTTTATAGGATTTTATGGTACCATTTCCATTTGGGTCCAGTTTTTTGTCCCCCACCCACTCTAGCCCTCCCACCCCACCATCCCTATTGTCCAGTCCTCGAGATGTTTATTAGGTGTGTCAGCATCTCAGGAAAATACAAATTATGAGCCACAGATGAGTGAGACCATGCGACGCTTATCTTTCTGTGATTGGGTGAGTTTGCTAAGAATGATCTGTTCCAAGTTTGACCATTTTTGTTCACATTGCTTTGTGTCATTTTTCCTTATTGCTCTGTAAAATTCTATTGTGTGGATATAACAGATCTTAGTTATCCATTCATCTAATGATGGACATCTGGGTTGATCTGGGTTGCTTCAACCTGCATCAGGTGCTTGGAGAGAACACCTGAATCACAGGGGCCTGGAGAGGGTATGATGAAGACTAACTTCAATCTTCTCCTGTTTCTCTCTCACTCCCTCTTCTCTCCCTTCTCTCTTTCTCTTTCATATTACCTATATTTTTTCTTCCTTCTTTTCCCTTGGCACTGACCTGTAACTCCCAATACCAGCATGTGGTTAACATCCACAATGAGCTGTTGATCAGAGACCTACAAGGTTTCCCAAAAGAGGAAAGATCTCTGTCAGAGTACTTGATGACCCACCAAAGGTTACTGGTAAGACCCTACTGCTGAAGACACCATATACTGTTCAGATGGAACATGGAGAGACCTGGCTGGAATCTGGAAGAGAGTCAGTCCCCAGACAGTTAGCTTGTTTAGTGCCAGAAGGCACTACATAAGTGACTAGGGGAAAATGACCAACATCTGTCTAAGCAACTCGTGGTCTAAACTACTCAGCAGCAAACAACCTGACGTGATGCTCACACAAGTGCAGTAGTGGTACACAGTGATGGTGTGTTACCAACTGCTCTAGATTTGGCTAACAGATCTGCTCAATGGAATGGAACCCATATCTGGAAATGGGAAACAAGTCAGAACCATATCCAAAAAATGAGCCTGCTCTCCAAGATCAAGCTCCCACCAATAGTGGGTTACAAGAGGGCCTACACCTATTAAATTCTCTCTAAAATAATAATGGTTATCCATGTATCTTGCACTGACTTCACTCTCCATTGGAATAAGCCCATCGTATCTCAACAGGGCACCAGCTGAAGCCATAGAGTCATAGGGGAAATGAGCAAGAGTGCTGTTTTATCAGTGAACCTGGTACCAGCACAAGGGCGAAGGAGATAGACACAAAGATCACTCAACTCCTACCAAATAAGATATCCAGAGACACAGAGACTCACAAAACCTCATCACTGAAATAGATCTAAAATGAACCCAACATGGCTCAGGGAAATTCGTGGAAAAGGTGTGTGTGTGTGTGGGGGGGAGATTGTTAGAGCCATGAGTTGGGTCATTACACACAGAGTCATTGCCTCTCCCACATAACTGAGGGCTACCCACATAAGGCAAGACCCACATTACCCATGGGGGGAGGACAGGGAGAAGGCTAACGATGGTACCATCATGACTGTATATATACTATATATATAACTAATAAAAATATATTTAAAAAAATTTAAAAAATGAAATTAGTTTATACTAGAAATGAAATGGTCAAGATATATCAACTGAGGTTGCAAATTTTTCTTCCTAATTCAGTTTGCAAGAGTGCTTAATTGTGGGCTTAATTTTGATCATTTATTCAATCAGTGACTAAGAGAAGGCAAGGCTTCTAGTTATAGTCACTCCCCAGAGATTCTTTAATGGGGCAGGAGAGAAAGTAAGTTGGAGTTCTGTTAAGAAGAGAAAGTAAATGCTAGGAAGACAAAATACAAATGCTTGCTACCTACCAGATAATGTTAATAATTTTTTTTTAAAAAAAATCAATGGATAAAAAAGTACTTTTTAATACAATTAAGAGAAAACATACAAAAGTATGTATGACCAGTGTATGAAAGCAAATGAGTGATATCCTTAATATGTGAATGTACAGGTGAAATTTAAAAGGAAAGTCCATTAATGTAGCAAAGGGACCACTCTAAGACAAAGGACGTAAAAGAGAATTTCTTCCAAAGTATAAACTGTAAACAAGAAAACTGGAAAAGACTTCAGTCCACTAGTCTTCAAAGAACTGCAAATGAAGGCAAGATTGTTTTAATCTGTCAAAGTTTGCAAAATTGATAAACATTCAAAACATAATATCAGATTATAGGGAAAATAGCATTTTTTTCATATTCTGATGAATTTAAACTCTTTAGAAGAATATTTGGCAATATGTATTCAAAACCCTACTATGCTTACACATTTTAACTAAAAAAATCATCTTTGATATTAACTTAATCGCCTTAGATTTGGGAAAGTTATTTATATTTATTTCAGCATCATTTATAGTAGTGAACAATAAGGAATAATGTAAGTGACCAAGAATGTAGACTCTGTAAGTATATTATAATAGGTCTGTATTCTGTTGCATCTATTAGAAATGATGCTTTTGAAAATTACTTAATGCCCTAGAAGATTATTAGCATTAATTATACTTAAAATAATGTTATAAAGCAGGTTTTAAAAAGCCAACAACATGTAAAAATGATAATGATATAATAAAATTTAGCAATGGATTGGGGGCGCTATATTTCAAAGGACTTGAATTTCTTTTTTAGGTGTGTATTTCTATATTAGTTAACTGTTCTATAATGATTATAATTTTTGTCAACACAGTAAAGCCAAACAAATTTAGTGACATATATTGCTTTTAGTACACTGGAAGAAAGTTTTGATCAACACAATCATTTGCCCTCTATATTATATTACTACAAATAATCTTTGCCATGATTTTGCTTTCATGTAGAATTTACTTTACAGTAATTAAGGAAATACTTGTTACTGGATTCCAAAAAATATTCATAAGAAGACTCCTTTGTTAAAATTAAATTTAATAAGTATATTTCAAGTGCTTTCATGGGCTTGATGTTATAAGACTTCAAAAACTTATAGCAGGAAGTGGAGTCCTACCACGCAGAGGAGAACAATGTTAATGCAAATTACTCCTGAGGGGATGGAAATCTTTATGACACCACCCCACCAAAGGGGAGGTGTTACAATGAACCATTCATTGACTACTTCCCTATAGTATTGGGGTTTCAGGTGTGCATGGCCATACCCAGCTACTGGCTCTCATTCTTGTGCAGGAAGCAAACTTAGCCACTGAGCCATCTCTCCAGCTCCAACCAACTCCTCTATGTGACATTTATAATGGAAACTGTGCCCCTAGAAATTTTATTTTCAGGTGTTTCCTAGCTTAGGAAACTTTTGTCCAATTTTAAAAACAAAACTAGTGATTTAAAAATTGTTTGATGGGCTGGAGAGATGGCTTAGCGGTTAAGGCATTTGCCTGCAAAGCCAAAGGATCCCAGTTCAATTCTCCAGGACCCATGTAAGCCAGATACGCAAGGGGGCTCATGCATCTGGAGTTCGTTTACAAATGGCTGGAGGCCCTGATACACCCATTCTCTCTCTCTCTGCCTCTTTCTCTCTCTCTTTCATAAATAAATAAATAAAACATTGTTTGAGGGCTGGAGACATGGCTTAGTGGTTAAGGTACTTGCTTGCAAAGCCAAAGGACACAGGTTCGATTCCCCAGGACTCACATAAACCAGATGTACATACATGCATGCACCTGAAGTTCATTTGCAGCAGCTGAAGGCCCTGGTGTGCCCATTCTCTCTCTCTCTTTCTCTCTCAAATAAATAAAATAAATAAATGAAAAAAAATTGTAAAAATGTTTGAGATTAGCCTTGAAAGTTATCTCATCATTTGAAGAAATATCTCCATGGACTCATGGTTATGATGGTTTTCTATCTCTGCCTTAACAACTGGATGGCAATGGGGATTTCTCTAGAAATATCTTTGGTTGTGCTTGCTTGAGATCATTGCTTCAGTCATGATCAGTCAGGCAGATGTACAAACAAATGTGGGCCATACTCAGTTTTGATGTGTTTATGTATGTGCACACATATGTCTTATACTAGAAATAGACAAAAGAGGGGCTAGAGAGATGGCTCAGTGGTTAAAGGCACTTGTTTGCAGAGTCTGCTGGCTCTAGTTCAACTTGCCATACCCATATACAGTCAGGAATCCAAAGTGGCACATGTGTCTGGAGTTTGTTTGCAGTGGCAAGAGGTTCTGGCACACCCATACTCTCTCTCTCTTTCTCTCTCTATTCACAACTAACTAAATAAATAAAAATTAAGAAGCTAACGTTTTTAAAAAAGGAAATAGACAATAGAGGCTGGGGCGTGGCTCGGTTTGTAGAATGCCCGTGTAGCATGCACAAGCTCTGGGTTTGATCCCTAGTATCACATAAACTGGGTGTGGTAGTGCATGCCTATAATTCTAGCACTTGGGAAGTAGAGGCAGGAGAATTGGGATTTCAAGGTCATCCTCAGCTGGACAGGGAGTTTGAAGCCAGCTTGAGATGCCTGAGACTCTATCAAAAAGCAGGAAGGAAGAAAAGAAGGAAGGGAGGAAGGAAGAAAGGGAGGTAGGGAGGGAGGGAAAAAGGGAAGGGAAAAGGGAGGAAAGGAGGAAAGAACTCCTGAAGTCCTGCCATCATCCTGTACCCTAGGGGTGATAAGTTGTCCTCCTTTCTCCAGTATGGGTCAAACCACCATTGTTTATGACAGCTAAAGGCTCTCAAGTGAAGCTTTAACCCCTTCTCCAACTGACCTCAACACAGCAGCCAGTTCTTGCTCATATTGTAGACATAGTTCAAATATCCCCTCTTGGGTGCTTTGGATGTAAATTTTCCCCATAGCATCAGGTGTTCGTGATTAAATTTCCGACTTAGTCCTCAGCTTTGAGCATTTGGGAGGTGGAGTCTGCAAAGATGGGCTCCCAAGATGGAGTCGCCAGAGACATAAGGAAGTGAATTATCCACATCCCTCAAGAAACCACCCAGACATTATCCCTTCCTCAACTAACAATACCCCCAGGCCATGCTTTCCTGCCCCTTTATCTCTTACGTCACCTGGTCAGTGTTCTGGTCTCACACCTAGCTTTTTGAAATGGCTAATGTAAAAACAAAGGAGTTCCTTCCTTTCCTCACCTTCCCCCAACTAACCCTATAAAGCCCACTACTTGAGGAACTCAGGTGGGCTGTACTCCTCTCTTGTGACCCAGCCCTGGCAGCTCATGCTTTTCCCAAATAAGCTTTCATCTTTGTCTCAGAGTGGTTTGTGTGGTCGTGGTCTCTCCTGAGCCTTACAGAGCCCTGCTGGAGGAAGTGGGGAGAATGTCACCAGGGCCAGACCTAGATGCAGAATCCCGTCCTAGGTGTGTGTGTGTCCACAGTCAGCCAGTGCTTGCTGGTGCTGTTGGTTGCCTCTCTGCTTTAGATGTATGATGAAGTGAGCCAGCTTTTTCTACCATGATGAAGCTTTCCTTGGAATCTGTAAACCTGAAACGAACCCTTTCCTCACATATGCTGCTGGTGGTTGGGTGATTGGGTATTTGTCCCAGCAAGGAGAAGGTAACTGCAGCAGAAAAGTTCTCTGTTCCATATCATCTTCTTCCAGTCCAGGTAAAACCGGAAGCCCCTGAAAGGCCCTGGTCCCTCCTGTCTGTGCCTCCTCTTCCCCTCCTCCTCCTCTTTTCCTGCCCAAGCAATTTTTTCCTGTTCCTCCTGTTCTCTAAATAGAGTCCCAAATCAGAGCCCTTGTATTGCTTTCCCTCCTTCTGGAATGTTCTTACATCAGGTGTCAAGGTAGATTTCCCCTCTCCCTTTATTGTCTGTCCTCAAATGTCCTCAAATCCTTGGTGACAGCTATCATTTATGTGTCTGTTTTTAATTCAAGGAGCTGGATAGTGGAGCTATAAGGCAAACAGGCCTTGACCCCCAAACTTTACAGACTATTGGGAAAGATGAATAACACAGTCTTTTTCTTTCTTTTCTTTCTTTCTTTTTTTGTGTGTGTGTAGTATGTGTGGTGTGGTGTGTAATGTATGTGTGGTGCATTTATAAGTGTGTGTAGATGCATGTACCCCATGTGTATGTTCAGAGGCCAGTGGAGAATGTTGGGTGCCATTCTCTGTTGCTCATTTCTGTATTTTCTTGAGACAGTCTCTCCCTCTACTTGGAGCTGCATTTTTTATTTTTTATTTATTTTTCTCTGATTTCCTCTCCTAGATCCTTGGACTAGGAATACAGAAATGTGTGGCAATGCCTAGCTTTTTATATGGATGCTAAGAAATTGAGCTCTGACAGTCTCAACCCCTCTCAGGCTCTCATACTTAAGCTAATCCACCTCCCCAGCCAGGAATACCTTCTTAATCCCCACACTACCCTTCATCTCAGGCCTTAACCACAGCTAAGAATTCTGAAGTATAGGTTTATTTATTTATTTTCTATCTGGATCTTTTCTTTTGCAGACCTCCTTTGTGAAGTGTATTCATTCTCTAGCTCAGTTATAGACTATGACACTTTGATGGCTCTCAGATACTGTCTGAAAGAAGGTGAAGCCCAGAAATGGTGCCCTGACAGTAAACTGAGGAGGATTACTTATTAGGTGCTCATTATCCATCAGAGACTGTGCGCTAAGCACTTTACATGCATCACTGCGTGTCAGATTTACTGCTTAATGAGTAGGGCATTCTCTCTCACTTTATTAGGAGAAAACTGAGGCTGAGGAAGTGTGTTTTGTTCAGGATAACAAGAATGTAAGTGGTACAAGTTCTAGTTAAACCACTGGCAGTCTCATTTGTAAAGCCAGGCTCTCATCAAATGCACTTACTGTATTCTCTCCAAATTTTCCATAAATAAGCAACAGATTGTAACCCGAGACTCATTTTTGTTTCCAAAGTGTTTACTATGGTGGTTTTGTTTCCTGGCATGATGACACACACAGGTAGAGCAAATTCCATGTCCCAACTATGCTCCTTCTGTCATTGTTCATGTTCTTTCTGGTCAGTTTTTCAGTGTTTTAGGAAGAAAAGAGGAAATCAAGATGTAGTCACATCTTTACAGCTGTGTCAATAACCTCTTTTGTTCATGTGTCATAAAGCCAATCTTCTTTGGGAACAAGCCAACTTCAAAGGTTCTATTGTACATGAGCTGTGAAGTAGCCAATTGCATCAATATACATTGTACAGGTTTGTTTACACATCAACACAGACTGGAGTCACAGGACAATTTACTACTGCCTGAGAAAATGATCATAAAAGTTTTTCCTTTCCTTGCATTACTCAAAAAAAAAAAAAAATCACTTACTCTTCTTAATGACAGAACAATCTGTATATTTTGTCCTAGTGGTAAGTAGCTGTAGAAGCATTGAGCTAACATCAATAGCCGCACAGTGTGAAAATGTAAAATTAATGAGCAAGACGGCAGTCTCTTGTTTAGGCAAAGCGTGCCCACCCTCTCAATTAGTCTCGTCTCAGAACCAGAGAACTCATGTGTCATGGTGGGGTTGTGTTCAGTGCTGTGAGAATGAGTGAGGAAGAGAACTATGCTTGATCAACACTGGACAAGGGCTGCATGTGGAAATCAAGAAGTACACATCAAAACAAATACATTTACCCTTTTAAAACTTACGTGTTGATTCTCCCAATGGTTAGCAACACAGTTGAGAATTAACTTGTATTTAGCAAAATAAAGCAAGTAACTTAGTTAGAAAATATGCAAATGAAAACCACCATGGATATCATCCTCAGTTTTTACAAGACAACGACAGGCCACACCAGCAAAATGTATCAAGTCCAGCCTTGCTTGCCGTAGTAATGGTTGCCTTCATCACTGAGCTGAGATCCAGGTTTCTCTGCTTACTGTAGAGAGTCAGATCTCTTCATATATATGGAACTGGAATCTGGAGAAAGAGTAACACTTATAGTTAGAGAGCCTTGCGTTGCAAGAAATCAGAGATCAAGAGGCATTGTGAAGTACAAATTTGCATAAGCTGTGTATAAGCCATATGTGGCCACAAGATAATTGAGGCATTTGATTGGTTGGAACGTGGTCTTCCCCCAAACACATGTTGAAAAGAGGCTGCCATCGTCATGGTGCTAAGAGGTAGAACTGTGGAGAGACAACTAGTCCACTAGGGTTCTGGCCTCATGAGTGGGATTACGTCACCACCACACAAACGTGGATGCATTTTAAAGGGTCAGAACACTCATCTCCCTTCTCTTGCTTTTCAACCTTTGTCCATGACAGGACTCAGCACAAAGACCCTCATCATAGGCTAGCACTTTGATCTTGAACTTCACAGCCTACTGAACAGCAAGAAAATAAGTGTATTTTCTTAATAAATTACCCAGGATCTGACATTCTGTTGCAGAGGCACAACACAGATTAAGCCTAGCTCAGAGTGAAGTGTGATCTGATACTTCGTGCAGATTCGGCGTGATTTCCAAGAACATGCTACTCTGTGCTTGTCTTACCAACCTCTTAATATTCGTCTTTCAATTATACTTTCTGGCTGGAGGGAGAGCTCAGTGAGTAAAGTACTTGCCTTTCAAGTTTCATCTGCATGAAAGTGTCAGGCATGATGGCACACATTTATAGTGCCACCCTGGGGATTTGGAGTCAGGTGATCTCTTGGGTTCACTGGCTAGCCAGTCTAGCCTAAGGGGTGAGCTAAGGACTAATGAGACCTTATCTCTTTCTTTTTTTAAAAAAAAATTAATTTACTTATTTGAGAGAGAGAAAGAGGGATAGAGAGAAAGAGGCAGAGAGAGAGAGAGAGAAAAGAATGGGCATGCCAGGGCCTCTAACCACTGCATGTGCCTCCTTGTGCATCTGGCTTTCATGGTTCCTGGAGAGTAGAACTGGGATCCTTTGGCTTTGCAGGCAAACTCCTTAACCGCTAAGCCATCTCTCCAGCCCCAAGACTCTATCTCAAAGGAGGTGGATAGCATTCCTGGCAGGGAGGGCATGGCAGCAGGAACAAGGGGCTGGCAGGTCACACTGGTCTACAGACAGGAAGCAGAGATGAACAGGAAGTAGGGCTTGGCCTGAACTCAAGGCCTTCTCCAGTGACCCATTTCCTCCAGCAAAGCTCCACCATCGAAAATTTCCACAAACTTCCCAAAGAGATCCACAAGTGGAGGACTAAATGTTCCAACACATGAGACTATGGGGGATATTTTACATACAAAGCACAACAAAGGGATACAAGGGAGAGATTATCTGTGATTAAACTTGGGGAAGAAGTTTAGATGATAATGGGATATTTGAGTGGCTCTTTGAGAATGGGCTCACAATACATTTATATTCATCTTGATAATAGAGGAAATGGTATCCACCCCTAATTATGGATAGTTATAATAATTGAGAATGGTGGCTATAAGCTGTGAGATAAAATAATAATTGACTTGCAGAAGGTGTGTTACAGAGCAGCTGGGGAGACACTAGAAGGCTTCATTCTATGACTTCAGACATTGGATGCTATACTGTGGGGAAATGGAAGACATTCAAGAACCCTTTTGTTAAGAACAGAAGTTTCTTTTCACTTATAAATTAATCACCATCACGGTCTTGGTTGGAGAAGGGTTTCTAAACTAAAAAGGCCATTCAGTGACACCTGGACACTGAGACAAAGAGTCCATTGGTAAGGAGTCAAGTGGACCTTTATGCAAGTCCTGATGGAGGAACCTGGAGAGTGGAGCCCAAAAGTCTTGTTGCAGCATTCTCTAAACACTACCATGAAACTGAGCCAGACCTTCCTTTCCATGGGACATGTGGGGCAGTGAGGGAATCATGGAAACCAAGAGGCTACTTGGGATATGGGGTGGGCCAGTGGGATTTATGAAGCAAACACTACAGGTGTAGGAGGGGACACTGAGGACAGGGTTTCTGTGAGTCTGTCTGCATGCTTGAGGACAGAGCAGGGTTCTGGGGATGAGGGGAAGCAACAAAGGTCAGCTGTAGGCATCACTGGATATCTCACTTACTCTGTACATTGTTTCCAGGAATATTCTTATTGATAAAAATAAACTGAGAGCTGATGTCCCCTGAAGTCCCAGAAAAAATTGCAGAGCATCAGATAACTTCCACTTACTGTTGCTGCTATGCAGGCCTGGAGGGAATGGGGTGAGGCATGGAGGTGGTGGGGTATGGGGTGTGGAGGTGATGGGGTGGGGTGTAGAGGTGGTGGGGTAGGATGTTGAGGTGATGACATGGGGTATGGAGGTTATAAATGGGGTGTTATTTGAGGTTGTATCAATTCAAAATGGAGATGATTAGATGTGGAATCTGCAAACTGACAATTTGGGGTGAAAATGTTGATATGGTATAAAAATGATAAAACCTGGAGGTGATGGGGTTTGGAATTACATGGTTTGAATAATAAATGTCCCCATAGGTTACCTTGAAATGAACACTTGATCCGGAGTTTGTGGTACTGCTTGAGAAGGTCATGGAACCTTTAGGAAGTGGAGCCTGTGGAAACACTGGTCATCGGACAGTAAGCAGAGATGAACAGGAAGTAGGGCCTTACTTCCTGTTGGCCTTCTCCAGTGACCCATTGTGGATGCAATGGGACCAGATAGCCTTCCACTCCTGCCCCCATGTTTCCCCTGAACTATAAGTGAAATAAACCCTTTCATTCCTTAAGGTGCTTCTTGTCAGGTGTTTGGCCACAGGGATGAGGAAGTGACATTTACGGGTGGGGTGTGGAGATGAAGGGGTGGGGCATTGGAGGTGTCCAGTGAGGTTGTGGAAGCCTTGATGACTGGTGACTAGTCACATATGAAGGGACAGGCAGACTAAGGGACAACAAGGGCAACAGGACTTTGAGTCTTAATGATATAGAACATTTTCAAAGGAGAAATATGTTTAAGAAAACTAATAAATTAAGTAATCTTTTCAATGATCAGATGTTAAATAAAATAATAGGGCTTGTTTGTTTTGAGACAAGGTCTCACTTTGTAGTTCAGTCTGGTCTCAAACTCACTAGCCTTCTGCCTCAGTTCCACCCCTGTCCCCCACTGACACATGCTGGAGCAGAACTGTGAGCCAGTGGGGCAGCCAAGGGAAGCTGTGTTAGTGGGCCTTCACAGCTAGTACTCATCTCCTTCAGCTGTTCTCGTCAAGGTTCAGGTTGGACATCTCTGAGAATGGAGAGGTTTTCCCCACAAATATAGTATTCCCCCTTTGTAGTTTCCTTTGAGATTTTTTTGAACTCATGGAGAAAAGATTACTGGAAAATCAGAATGGGGCCAATGAATTGGCTTGAGATTACGAAAAGCAGTGTTGAGAAGTAATTTCTTTGGAGGCTGAGGAAGGATGAAGAAAGGACCCTTAGAAGCCTTTGGAGGACAAAGAGAGAAAAAGAAAACACAAAGGTGTAGGAGGACACTGGGAGAATTTCTGAGGGTCTCACTGCATGCAGAAGACAGAGCAGGTGGCCAGGGCTGTGGAGCGTGAGCTGGAGATAAACTGAAGAAACTCCTTCAATCCCTCCAGATCAGACATTCCCAGTATGACTTCATGATCATGTTAGACGTCAGTTCTACTGCAGCTCACTGAGAAGTCAAGCTGGAGCTGAGCATCAGAACTTTCCACCTGTTGACTGCTTTGCAGGCCTGGAAAAGGAATGGGGTCTGCTGGGGGAGAAAAGTCAGTGGTCTTAATCAACAGTGGACACTCCATGGTTTACAGCTGGACAGCCAGGCAAATGTACCAACTAGTGCAATGGTGGCATGGCTCTTATGGGGGAAACATGATGCTCTCTGATTGGACTTGAGGCCCGCTCCATGGGAGGAAATTCATGCCTGGTGCTGAAAACCTAATCCAAAGCCTATGACTTTGGACCAGTCATGGTTTGAATACAAAAAAGTCCCCATGACAGTGGTGCATTCAGCACTTGATCAGGAGTTCTATGGTACTGTTTGAAGGCTGAGGAACCTTTGGAAGTGGAGGTGGAAGAAAGAATGAAATAGCCAAAAGAAGGGGTGGAGTGCTTACTATACTGTTTTCCAGATTCAAAGGGGCCACGGTACTCATGACCTCACAGTGGCTGATGCTATCTACACAAGACCTGCATAATAGGAGGGAAAACCCTTTCATTCCAAAAATAGTTGACCAGGTGTTTGTGAAGGGATGAGGGATTTCAGTGGTGGAGGGGTGGGAGATGAGGTGGTGGGGCAGGGGACTATGATCCAGTGAGGTATATATACAGATGACTTGTCAATAAAAAAAAATTTATGAAGGGACAGTTCTAGATTATCAGACACAGCTATGTGCACATTCAAAGATTACATTATACTCTAGAGGCACGTACAAATGGCTTATTCTTTTTCAAACTGCTTAGGTTTGTACATGTTACAGGGTCAGTCTATAACCAAGTTTCTTATCAAATATAAGCATTTGAATATTAAAATCAACACAAACTCACTTTGTAGTTCAATCTGGGACTATGTTTACTTAGCCTTGTGCCATGTGTCCACTTTTTTTGCATGTGTATATGCTGGAGCAGAACTGGAGCAGGTGTGTGAACACACGTGAGTATGTGGGTGTGGCAGTCAGAGGCTGGCGTTGGGTGTCTTCCTTATTTACTCTCTACCTTATGCTTTGAAAGAAGATATTGCACTGAACCTAGATGTCATGGATTTGGCTGGACAGGCTAGCCAGCAATCCCCAGGGATCCTTCTGTTTCGGCCTCTGGAATTATTGGCAGGTACCACTCCACCTGGTATTTTACATGGTGCTTGGCCTATGAGCACGGGTCCTCATGCTTGCACATGGGGTATCCGTCCTCTTTTGTGAAGCCCTTTGTCTTCACTGTGTTTGAGTTCTGCTGTAGTGCACCCAGGGTGTTCTTCTGGGCGACATCTCAAACCAGTGGTCTTTCCCAAACATTTTTCCATGCACACTAAGCCATCTCCCTACCCCCATATGTACTTTTGGGGAGAGGTATTGATTTGGTTTTTGAGACAGAGTCTTCATGTGTACCCCATACTGGTCTGGAACTCGAAAGCTTCTGCCTCAGCCTCCGGAGTGCTGGGGTTGTAGGCGAGTACCACTACATCTAGCTACGTGAATGCTTCCCCAAGTATGTTCACAGCAGTTCAGGTAACTCCATCATGAGGCGGTTTGAGTTATGAATGCAATTTTGGAAGAGACGGTGTAAGTCTGTTGGAGGTTGTCAGTGTCAGGCCACCGATGATTTCATTTGAATCCATGCTGTACATTTCCTCATAGCACACAATCACCGACCATAACATATGGCAGAAGTGGCAGTTTTATCCACTACAGGGCTTTCTCTAACAGGCTACAGGATATTACAGACCAGAAATAAGGTGCTTTATTGCTGTTACCTGGGAAAGCCTTGTGGTAACTGAAGTTATTTCTACAACCTGTTAGCTCACCAATACATCTGATCATTAAGACTAAATCCTTCACTTTATTTTATATGGCTGAAAATGCTATTGACACAAGAGGCCTGAGGTGATAGCGTGGTTTAATTTGAGGGGTTCAGAAAAACCTCTCTCAGAGGAAAAAATGAAAAGTTCACCTCATTGACCTCACTGTAAAGCTTTGGAATTTATAGTTTCACACTTTGATATCCAGGTCAAGAATGTTGACCTGGTCAGTTAGCTCATCAGACAGCATTTCTGTAGCATGGAACACATGGATTTTACTATCACTGTTTTTTAAATTAATTAATTTATTTATTAGAGAGAGAGAGAGAGAATGAGAATGGACGCGCCAGGGCCTCTAGCCACTGCAAACGTGGGACCTGGAGAATCAAACCGGGGTCCCTGGGCTTTGCAGGCATATGCCTTAACCGCTAAGCCATCTTTGCAGCCCTCGCTGTTGTTTTTGACAGGTAGGAGATCCAACGTAGCCCTTCACACATACTAGGCAAGTGCATGGAGAAAAGGTTTGGGAAAGGCCAAGGGTTTGATATGTCACCAGAAGGGCTCACTGGGGACATCAGAGCAGAATTCACAGATGGTGAAGACACAGGGCTTCGAAAAAGAAGATGATTGCGCAAGTAAGGAGGGGGCAGGCTCAGAGCTGAGGAAGCACAGTCATGCCAGTTTAAACTAATACACTGTTGTCTCTTGGTATCCACAGTCAGTTCCAGAACCCTTGTGGACACAAAAATCTATGGATGTTTAAGTCCCATATAATAGCTGACATAGTATTTGTATATAACCTATGCACAAAATCTCATGTCAACATTTTATAAAGCATTGTTATACTGTTTGGCTTGGGAAACAGTGGCCAAGAATATGTAGGTACATGCTTAGTACAGGTGTAGCTCTGACCGTTTTCAATCTGTAGTTGGTTGAATTCAAGGATTCACAGTGCGGGGGTAGTGAAGGCTCCCTGTGCCTTCTGGCTCATTTGTTTTCCTTTCACTGCACACTGCACAGACTTGCCCCACTGCTAAGGATAAACAAAATTTTCTGACCCTGTAAGAAGACAATTGTGGGGCAAGCCCTGGGAGAAGCCTGAGCAGAATTCAAATACAATCCCTATCACTTGCAAATTATAAGATTTGAGACCATTTCAAAGGTCCTTTGAGTTTCTTCTTCTTCTTCTTCTTCTCCTTCTTCTTCTTCTTCTTCTTTTTTTTTTTTTTTTTTTTTTTGGTTTTTCGAGGTAGGGTTTCACTCTGGTCCAGGCTGACTTGGAATTAACTATGTAGTCTCAGGGTGGCCTCGAACTCATGGCTATCCTCCTACCTCTGCCTCCCAAGTGCTAGGATTAAAGGCGTGCTCCACCACGCCCGCCCATTTTTTTTTTTTTAAACTGGCCTCTGCTGTGGTTTGGATCTTAAGTCTCGAATGTTAACAGCTTGATTACCAATACTCTTGGGAGGTGGAAACCAGTGGAAGGAAGTTACGTCATTGGGGTGTGCCCTCACAGGAAATACTGGGACCCTTCTTTTCTGCTTCCTGGTTACCACGAGATGAGTAGCCTCTCTCTGCAACATGTCCCAGGCCACGACGAGCCCAAAGGGAGAGGACCAGGTGAGCGTGGACGGAAACTGATGCAGAATAAATCTTTCCTCCTTGCAAATTCACGTCCTCAGGTATTTAGTCCCAGGGTCATAAAGCTGAGCAACACAGCCTCTCTGACCCATGATGTTGGACCAGCCATTAAAACAAGCACAAGGTGTTAATTATTTGAATGTGAAATGACCCCGCCCCCCAGGCTCATGGGTTTGAACACTGTTCCCAGCTACTTGTGTTGTTTGGAGATATAATGAAATCTTTAGGAGGTGGAGGAAGTGGGTCATTAGAGGTGGGCCTTGAGGTTTATAGCCTTGCTGTGCTTCCTGTCCAGTCTTTACTTCCTGTTATGCAAGATGTGATAAGGGGAAGATACCAGCTGCATGCTCTTGCTACCATGGAGCCACCTGCCACCATGCCTTCTTTGCCATGGTGAACTGTTTCCTCTCAAACCATGACAGCCCCCCTCCCACCCCAAAAAAAAATCCCTTCCTTCCTTAAGTTGTTTCTTGCCAGGTATCTAGCTAGATACCTGACAAGAGCAATAACATGTACATAGATATTAAATACGGGTACAATGTCTGAGACCAGTCAATGCTGTTTTACTTTTCTTTCTGACCCAAATGGTCATTTTGGTGTTTTTTTTTTTAAATATTCTATTTTTGTTTACTTATGACACAGAGAGAGAGAGAGAGAGAGAGAATGGGAATGGGCATGCCAGGGCTTCCAGCCACTGCAAACAAACTCTAGATGTATGCACCACCATGTGCATTTGGCTTATGTGGGTACTGGGGAATTGAACATGGGGCCTTAGGCTTCACAGGCAAACTCCTTAACCACTAAGCCATCTCTTCAGCCCTGAAATCATTATTCATTTTTAAAGAGGGGGACATATGGAGGCTGAAGAGAGTAACCCTTTTGGAAAAATCTCTTTGACTGCTTTGTCTGCAGGTTTTGTGAAGTTTAAGTCACATCTGAGAAAAGTCCCCTTTACCCATACCTACGCTCAAGTCACATGTGAGGGAGACTCTGTACCCATGCCGATGTTCAAGGTCCTGCATGTAGAACTGCTCTTTATTCAGTGTCAAGTTCTTTTGCCATGAGGTCATGTTCAATGACTTTTGAAATTGGCTCTTATAACTCTATTTTGGCTTAGACACTGCAAATCTTGTCACTGGCCCAGGCCAGATCACCTTCGTTCATAGCATGGTCATGTCCTGTGTGCACACATGGACACTTTCTTCGGTTTTCCAAAGATAAGGGAGAGTGGGAGGTGGCAGCCGAGTCAGCTCCCTTCTGGGGAGGATAGACTTCTTTTTCTGATGTGGTGGAAGAAACACAGGAATGAAGGAAACATATTTGTTTTTTTGTTGTTGATTTTGTTTGTTTGTTTGTTTTTTTTTCAAAGTAGGGTTTCACTCTAGCCCAGGCTGTCCTGGCCTTGAACTCACTACAATCCTCCTACCTCTGCCTCCTAAATGCTGGGATTCAAGGCGTGCGTCACCACGCCCAGCTTAAGGAAACATATTCTTTACTAAGGTTTCATTGGTCAAGGAAAGCGTTGTGGGAAGTTGGGATGAATATTTAAGTATATTCCTTCTCTCCTTCTTTGCATTACATATTTAAGTCTTAAAATATACATATTCTCATATCCTTCCACACAAACCAAATAATACAGCTGCCAAAGGAGTGAGATATTTTGGGACACATTTGTTTCTCTTCCATTTTGTTGATATCTAAACACAGTCCTTTGAGTGAGCATGCCTTCATCTAAGTTAATTTATGCTTGTCTTTATGTCGGCTATCTGGGTAGTTTTTATGATAAATGATCCTGAAGCTCTGTTTTCAAACTAAAAGCAAAGACCAAGGCTCTGTAGAGTAGTTTTACTATAGAGACCAGACTGGTGACTTTAATAAACTTGGTGATTTATTTGGTCTAGCCTGGGTCTAGCCTCTTAGGAAATTGCTCACTGACATAGATTTGCAGACCAGATATCTGCTTCTGAAGTCTGTGACACCTAACACTTCCCTACAATTTGGGAGTCCATGTGGAATCCAAAAGGAAGTTAGAGTTGTTCAAGAAGAGATAGAGCCAAATCGGAGACCCGTGAACAATTGTAACACAGCTGAGGTAGGTCACGGTGACATTTAAAGCAAGCATGCTATGAAATATAAGAAGATGCTTTGTTCCCGAGGCTCTTTGCCTTTGTTCTGAAAAAGTTTTCAAAGACTTTGAATGGCAACAAAAAGACATAGAGATAACTGTAAGTTAGGGGCATCCTTGGGGAGGTGACCTCTTTACAACTTGGTGCCTGTGTTCTGCAAAATACCCATAGGGCTGCAGCTACAAGAAAGAGAGAAGTGGAGTTTGTGGGGTTGAACTTTACCTTAGCCCCAGACCAGAACAATGGTCACCTACACCACAGAGAAAACAGACAAAAGTTCGGTTCTGAATTTTCCTCTCAATTCCTTTCCGGGCTGAGGAGTTGCACAGACCCATTGCTGTACTAAAGCCCATGATTGACTGGGCACTGTCCACTTATTTAAAACAACACAGCCCAAACTAGTACCACGGTGGTGGTTTGAATGAGATGACCCCATAGCATCATGTGTTTTGAATACTTGTTCCCAGCTGGTGGCAATTTGGGAGGTGGAGCTTTGTTGCAGGAGGTGTGTCATTAGCCCGGCTTGCCAGTGCTGCTTTCTGCCAGCTGTGGTGACAAGAGGGGATGCCTAGCTTCTACTCTACTCTCCTTTCTATGCCATAATAAAGTTTCCTCTTATGATTGTGAGCCCAAATAAACCATTTCCTCCCATCGGCCAGCTGGTATGTTCCAGCAGCATGAAGATAAACACAAGTACGAGCCTTTTAACAATAGTCCAGAGATATTTGGAGCACAGGGTCATGAGCCAAAAAGTTTACATAAGCACTGAAAATTGTAATTAAAAAATTAGTGAACATGAAAGGAAGTTGAAAGTACAAAGTGCTACTTAATTCCCTGGTGTTGTTATTATTAATTAAAATCAATTAGTCCTCCTTGTGAGGCTTGTGTCCTTTTATGAGAAATATGCAAATTTTCCTTAGATATAGTACTTAATTGGGAGATAAAAGAAGTTTTCATCAGGGAAGAGAAGCAATTTGGGACTGAGTGAGAAAGAGGGAGGTAGGATTACTGTGAATTTCAGAAGAAAACACTGATGATCATTAAAGTTAATTCCTTGAAATAAAAAAAAATCATTCTTAATTTAAAAGGGGAGGGAGACAAGTTTTACATTGGAATAGAGACAAACCAACAGGAGGCAGAGAACTGGCTTGGAAAATAGAGAGAAAAGTTAGTTCCTGTGTTGCTAGGCAACAGATTTCTAAGCTGGGCTCCTTCCTAAGGACTGCTGCAATGTTTTGGTTCTGCAAATACTCGCTATTTATTTACTCATTCCTTGTGAGTTAGCAGGATTGTTCTCAGAGTTAGACTGGCTCAGCCAAATGCAGGCAATTAGAATATGACTGGGAAAACAAAACTTGGGTACCCAGTTGGGCGTTTGCTCTGTGGTGTGAAATAATGGCTACCTAATGTCATTCAGACAAAAGCAGGCTTTGTATAACCAAGATGATTCCTAATTAGAGCTTCACATATGAGACGCTTAAACACAACCAATAAAACTTTATTGTAACAGCTAAAATGACTCACTCAAGACTAACGGCAATCCTAGAGTAAAGGACATGCATGTGTGTGCAAGGGTCCTGCTCCACAGGAGACTGTCCCTAGAGATCATCTGTCACACACCATCATGCAAGATGGGTTGCTGGCCATTCTCAGGTGCAGTTTCCCAACTCTGCAACATGATGGTTTAGTACCAGAGCTGAGCAGCCAAAGTGGGATCTGTCCCCTTTGAGAGGAAAGCCACTGTGGGGCTCTCTCCCACAGAGCTACTACCTCACCAACGTTCCTCATGCAGAATAGATTTCAAGCTAGAGGGAGGGAAAGAAAACACTTAGGGTGCTTGAGTAAAGTGGGGTGGGGGTGGATTTGATTAATGTACCGCGAGGGAGTGAACTAGTTCTCAGAGAGAGAGGAATCTTTGATCAGGCAGATGAAGAAACATCTTTCAACCCCAACCCCCCCCAGATTCCAGCCACTTAAAAAGGAACAAAAAGAAGGGGATACAGAGCACAGCTGTTGTTATTTAAAAACAAAACCAAAGACAAGGAAAAAAGAACAGGAAAAAATTACAGAATGTCATCTCAAATGGATTTCTAAAAGAATTTTATTTATTTGCATGTGTGTGTATGGGCATGTCCTGGTCTCTTGCCACTGCAAATGTTTGGTGCCACTCCCTGGGACCAACTTTATGTGAGTGGGTGGGGAACTGACTCCAAGGCCACAGGTTTGCAAGCAAACATCTTTAACCATTGAACCATCTCTACAGCCTCTTGAATGGATTTTGTAGAAAAGCAAGAAATGAGTAAGGTCTCTGGTCAGAACTCGCATCAGACCTGGAGGGACAGCGTGGAGGCTGCTGTATTAGGAGGCACATGGGTTTAGCACTCACCTGCACACAGGTCTTCTGGGAGACATAAAGGGAGATTCAGCTGGAGCTGGGCATGTACTTGAACAAGGCAAAGTTCTCTGGAAAGAGGGAACTTTCATCTGCGAGAACAGAGATGGCAGTGCCTACTGTGTGCAAAGCACTCCCACCTGGGCTGTTTTTTTTTTTTTGTTGTTGTTGTTGTTTGTTTGTTTGTTTTGGTTTGTTTTTTGTTTTTTCGAGGTAGGGTCTCACTCTAGCTCAGGCTGACCTGGAATTCACTATGTAATCTCAGAGTGGGCTCAAACTCATGGCAATCCTCCTACCTCTGCCTGGTGAGTGCTGGGATTAAAGGTGTGTGCTGCCACACCTGGCTCACCTGGGCTGTTTTAAATAGGAAAGTTTCTCTAGGGACTTTTACTGCATGACGTTGCTGAGGGAAAATAGGGTCTTTTGCCCTTACATGCAAGAGCAGACAGGCAGATGTGTTAGAAAGGGGCAACTGTCGTTTTGACTCATAGGTTCCACGTACAGCTTACCCAAATGGAAACTTGAACTCAACCACTTTATGTCAGCTTTTTCTAGAAACATATTTTACCCCTTAGTCATTTTCTTTTTCTACTTCAATCCCTAGAGTTAATTTACTGAAATCATAGAATTCATTTCTTGTCTTTTCCAATTGTCTTTTTGATAGGTAGAATTTATTGCTTTCACTCTTTTTATTAAAAAAAAGATACAGCAGTGTAAATACGGAAACCCCTGTTCCTTGTACTTTGGGGGTACTGCCATGACTAGTTGCTAAATGATCATGCTTTTCTCTTCCTCAATATGTGATTTGGTTGTGGCTTTGGCTCTTCAAACTTTTCAAGAATTTCAAAGTCCTCCAGTAATATTACACAGTACCGGGTAATCCCTTTTTATGCTGTTGTTCATAGGAAGACAGTTTGCCCATACTGTTGAACATCTGTTTAGTGAAATGAGTTCTAACCAGCTGGATCGTCACAATGGAAGGCTCTTAGGGATAAGGTTTTGGCTATTGCTAATTCTCTGCTTCTTCCTGACTTTTTAGGGATTTGATCTAGAGATTTTTTTTTTTGGTTGCTGGGACAAAATACCCAATCAGAAGCAGCTTAAGGAAGGAGAAGGTTGTTGTTGTTATTATTATTATTATTATTATTATTATTATTGGCTTACAGTTTGTTTGGGAAGTCCATCATGCATGGAAAGTGTGGCAGCCAGAGCTGGTCACATTCCGTCCAACAGTGAGGAAGCAGAGCAGAGACATGTGTGCTTAAAGCTTGGCTGGCTTCTCCTTTTTATACGCTCCAGGAACCCAGCCCATTGGACGGAACCACCCACGGTTAGGGTGAGCCCACCTACCTTGACTAGTCACATCTAGAAAAATCCCTCAAAAACAAGACAAGAGGTTTGTTTCCATGATGATTCTAAGTCCTGTCCAGTTCACCAGCAGAGGTTAATCATCACAGGCTTCTTAGGGCGTGTGCAAATACCCTAAGAAGTGTGCTTGCTGTAAGGATGTCGGTCACAATTGCCGGTTAGAGCAAGCTGTAGTGGAGAATTCAGAACCGAGTCAGAACAGCCTCCTTGATCAGCACTCTGTGCCTCTAGTCTCAGAGGCAGACTTCTCAGGCCGAGTCCAGAAGCGTCCCTAGGGCTCAGAGAGCAGCTTTAACACAGGGTGTGTAGACAGAGTCCAGATATCACGCTAAACCCCATGGACCACACCAGTTCTCCATTCTGTGCACGCTTAGCCACTCTAAGGTTCATGCTGGTCAGCCTTTCCCCCAGGAGCTATTGGTTGCCTTCATCTGGATTTCCACTCTGTTTCCTGGGGCATCACCTGTCAAGGCTTTACTGTGAGGACATCAATCACCAAGGGCTCTCAGCCCTTTATCTGTAGCGAGCTTCTCTGGCTGCAAAAAGAACCTCTGGTTCATAAGCAAATGTATTGATTAGAGACCACTGGAGGCTGGCTCAAGTGGACTTGGCCATTAACTATGGGGCTGAATAGTTCATTTCTCCCTACAACTGTAATTGTAAGACAGAATAAAGTGGCTCCAAAGAGCATTCAAGATTGAAATCACAATAGCCGAAATGTCATGGAAGAAGAAAAAAAAAATTAAGATTTTTCAGAATTGATTACAATATTTCTAAAGAGATTCTTTATCTTCTCACAAAATCAAACTTTCCATTTGGACTTGTCAGCATTAGCTTTTAGTGAAACCTATTTTCATGGTCTGTCTGATTAATGGAAAGAAGTCATTTTAGTTTTCTTCACTGTAATAAAAATCAAGCTGCCTCACGGTGCCTTCGAAGTAGAAATCAAGGGCTGATTTGAGCAGAATATTAATACTGCTCTTTTAGACTTTTGGATTTTATCCTATGTTAATAAACTAGATTTTAAGCTAATCTCCAAACTGCAATCTGCCTTTTGAGAAAATGAACTTGATGGCAATCTCCTCAGCATTCCTTCTCAGGCACAGATAGCACAGAGGGAAGGCAGCGGCCACGTTCTCTCGTGTGCCGTGTGCTTGACTGGCACAGACGGGTGTGTGATTAGCTGAGTTTGAGCATCTCAATCATTTTGTTGTAGCTATTGTTATAGTTTAGAAGTCATATGGGGCATAATTTTTAATCAAGAGCACAGAGTGGATTTTGCTCTTGTAAAAAAATACGGTTTCTGGGCTGGAGGGATGTCTTAGTGGTTAAGACGTTTGTCTGCAAAGCCGAAGGACCCAGGTTTGATTCCCCAGGACCCACGTTAGCCAGATGCACAAGCCAGATGCACATGCGTCTGGAGTTCATTTGCAGTGACTGGAGGCCCTGGCACGCCCATTCTCTCTCTCTCTCAAATAAATAAATAAAAATGGTTTCCCATTTTGCTTTGGAAACAGCTGATCATCTATGAATGCAATACCATTCATTTTACTGTGCATTGATTTGATTTGATCTTACCTCACCCTGTAGGAAATCTTAAAACTTCTGCTAATTAGGGTGTTTCCCAGCAGCTTCCAGGCTTTCTGAGAATTTCAACAGGCCTCACATTCTTTTAATGCCCATGCCTTTAAAATTTCCTTTGATCTGAGCACCTGAGTTTTTATGGTACCATGTTTGCATCAACTTATTCCCCAAAACACTATTCCTCAATCATTTTCATTATTTCACCTCTCTCCCATATGAGTTCTTTTTTGGATCTTTCCCCCTAATTATTCCCTTTTCTCATAATATTTTACTACCTCAGATACACTGAACATGTGTTTATAGGCTGGGATACTTCATATAGCCACAGACTATTATAATTGCTAAGACATTCTTTGCCTCCCAAGAAACAATCTTTAGTGCTATGGGGGTGGAGGGAATAACACGTATCTCTCCTCAACTGCATGTACCAAAATATGCATACATTGCTACCAAGTAAATATGACATTCTGTTTTCTTAAGCCACTGTACCTGGCTGAAGTCTTTTGAAAGGATGCTACTGACTAGAATGTCTACGGGGCATGTCTGCTTATAAAGATGTTGTGATGGATGGTACGTAGGCAGTCTGCTACACTTCCTCTTGTTAATGTCAGCATATGGCTACTGGCTGATAGACCAAGTCCCCACTTCCTCATCTGTCCCATGCAAGCTGTATATCACAAAAGAGTTCTTGGAACCTGGGGGGAGTGCTCAGTTGGTGAAGTGCTTGCAACACAACACGAGGGCCTGAGTTTGGATCCCGAGCACCCACATAAAAAGTTGGGTGTGGTAGTGCACTCCTGTAATCCCATTGAGGGGGGGGAGATGGAAATGGAAGGATCCCTGGGGCTTGCTGGCTACCTAATTTGCCTGAAATGGTGAGCTATAGGTTTAGTGAGAGGCCCTATCTTAAAGAATACAGTGGAGGTGTTGGGAAGATGGCTCAGAGGTAAAGGCATTTGCTTGCAAATCCTGCCAGCCTAGATTTGATTCTCCAGTACTCACATAAAGCCAGATGCACAAAGTGGCATATGCATCTGGAGTTCGTTTGCAGTTGCAAGAGGCCCTGGCACACCCACACTCACTCTCTTTCTCTTTCTCAGTCTCTTTCTGCTCACAAATAAATAAGATAAAAAAATGAAAAGAATAAAGTGGAGAATGATTGAGGAAGACACCTGATGTCAGTTTGCGCACGTGTGCGTGCACACACACACACACACACACACACACACACACACACACACACACACACTCTTGACCTGTAGTTACATCATTAGAATTTAGCCCACGCCACTGTGGAAGCAAGCACATTTTTATTAAGCCATATATGCACACTGTACTCCATTGTGTGAATTTTCTACCATTGCTTTCATAGAGCAAAGGCTTGCCTCAACTGGATCTTAAAGTCTTAAACCTCAGTTCTAAGGTGTTAAATTTTGGTATAAAAGAGGGCACATATAAAAGAACAGAAACCAAGAATGTAATAAAAGGAAGAGAGGAAAGGACTCAAGAATAGGAAGAGACATCAGGAATGGCATGGTGGTGTGTCTGATAAGAGGCAGATGAGAATAAGGGAAGTGTTGTTGGGGTTTGGGACTGTTCTAGAGACGGAGTGACCCAGAAAATGATCCCAATGCACCTTGACTGATCAACGCCCTCATCTTACCACTGGACACAGAGAGGATGAAGGAGCATACAGGAGGGGAAGTGATCCTGCCCAAGGCCAGTTAGCTAGCAGTGTAGAGATCCAGGATCTGAAGGAGGGAAGCTGGTCCTGGAGGCCATTTGTCACTCCCATCAGATTTGCACAGGTCAGCTCCCTATCCCTGTGCCATTCACTTCTAGGTTTTCGAGTATGCATTCCTTCCAAGAGCGCTTTGAAAGTTATCCTTATCTGGGCTCATGGAGGATGATGCTCCATTTTTAGTGTTTCAAGAGTTCTCAGGATCTTGTTTAAAATGCAGATTCAGGCTGGGATGTGGCTCAGTTGACAGAGCACTTGCTTAGCATGCATGAAGCTCCCAGCACTACACAAAATCAGGTAAAATACCAGCATGGGATGGGTGGGGAGGTGGGGGAGGTGGGTAGGTGGAGGCAGGAGAATCAGAAGTTCAAGTTTACTCTTGGTTACAAAGGGAGTTCAAGGCAGACCTGGGCTACGTGAGACCTTAGCTCAAAACAGTGGGGGTGGGGTGGGTGGAGAGATGGCTTAGAGGTTAAGACATTTGCCAGCAAAGCCGAAGGACCAAGGTTCAATTCCTCAGTACTCATGTAAAGCCAAATGCATAACATGGTTCATGTGTCTGGAGTTCATTTACAATGGCTTGAGTCTCTGGTGCACTCATTCTCTCTCTTTTTTTCAATCTGTCTCTTTCTCTCTCTCAAATATATAAATAAATGAATAAAATATAAAAAGAAAGAAAAATGAAAAAGGAAAAGAAAAGATTTCCATTCTTGCTGACTGAATAGGGTAGATTTGGGGCTTCTAGTAGTCCAGAAACCTGTCCTTCTAAAAGCCCTCCCAGTGACTGTCCTGGTGCACTCCTGTCCCTCTGACCTGTGCAGTACTGTCCCTCTGACCTGTGCACTTCTGTCCCTGTGCCCTGTGCACTCCTGTGGCTGTAACCTGTGCACTCCTGTCCATAGTGACCTGTGCAGTCCTATCCCTGTGACCTGTGCACTTCTGTCCCTGTGCCCTGTGCACTCCTGTCCTTGTGCCCTGTGCACTCCTGTGACTGTGACCTGGGCACTCCTGTCCCTGTGACCTGTGCTCTCCTGTCCCTGTGCTGTGTGCCCTCCTGTTCCTGTGACCTATGCACTCCTGTCCCTGTGACCTGTGCAGTACTGTCCCTGTGACCTGTGCACTTCTGTCCCTGTGCCCTGTGCACTCCTGTGACTGTGACCTGGGCACTCCTGTCCCTGTGACCTAGCACTCCTGTCCCTGTGACCCTGCAGTACTGTCCCTGCTGTCCTGTGCTGTCCTGTTCCTGTGACCTATGCACTCCTGTCCCTGTGACCTGTGCAGTACTGTCCCTGTGACCTGTGCAATCCTGTTCCTGTGACTTATGCACTTCTGTCCCTGTGCCCTGTGCACTCCTGTCCTTGTGACCTGTGCAGTCTTCACTCAGTTACCTGTGCACTCCTGTCCCTGGTGGTCCCACTTCCTTTGGAGAAGTACTTCATATGTCTGTTGCATTACTCAGCTTTTCTCCCTACAATTTCCTTCAAAAGTATTCTTTGGCTATGACAAGTTAAAATAAGACCCACTTATATCATGCTGACATGCTACATGTCTGGAAGTCATGTGTTCCTTTTGGAGAACATCATGGCTAGTCATTACTTTGTTTAATAAATTGCCAATAATACTAAGTATAGAAATAAGCTTTATGCATACATTTTATTCATATTTTTTGCACCTTGCCTAATTAAGCTAATTACCAAAATAAGTGCAAGGTAGTGTGGTAATATATTAAAAGTGAAAAATGAGATACAAGGGGGAAAATTAGGCTGGAACATAGTGCTCAGGGGATACTCAATGGTAGAGTGCATGCTAAGCATGTGTGAGGCCCTTGATTGAATCTCCAGCACTAAAGTAAATAAGCAAACAAGATGCATTTACACAAAGTATGTGATGTGTAATCCATTATGTTTGCTAGACCTGAACCTCTGAGCCTGGGAACTCTGGCAACTAAAGCAAAAGAGGAAACTGATTTGTGCCATGAGTCTTTGCCCAGAAGGATGACCTGGGCAACATGGGTTCTGTGATCCAGATCCAAGAGAAATGGCCCGCACTATAATGCACTGCAATCTCCTCTGGGTGGCCGCATCATAGTAGCCAATTGTGAGTTTCCTCTGCTAGGACTTGCTTGTGTGATTTCTCTTCTGTAATTTCCTGGTGTAAAGGCAAAACCAACGATGTAAGTGTAAACTAGAAAACGGCATTTGAATGAAGGTAAATATTAGGGCAGGGCTTGGCAAGCTATGGTCTGTGCGTCAAATGTGGATCTTTTTTATATTTAAAAATGATTGGTGTGGAAAGAAAACTTCCCGGCATATGAAACTTATTTAAAATTCAGCTTTTAGTGTCCATCAAGTTTCGACAGAGTACATGACATTTATTTACAAGTGACCTAAGGTTTCAGGGCTCTAACAGCAAAGTTAGACAGTTGCAACAGCACACCTTTCTCAAAGCCTCAAATCTTGACTTTCTTATCTTTATTGATAAAGCTTACCCTTTCCTCAGATTATTGGGAAGCAATGGACTACTTCCCTTTTTGTCTTGTTTTTATGAACTGATACCTGTTTGAGCCAGAGAGGCCATGGGCTAGCAGTTACAATTCCTGATGAGTATTGTTTTTCTTTATTAAGGCAGTATAGTAGTCTTAAACAACCAGTTGTTTAAATGATTTAAATGGATAAACAATTAAATGCATCATCATGGATCACTTAAAATCCTTAATGGATTTCTTTATTAAAATAGGAGTTTTTAAACAAGCAGCTGAGCTACATGTGGGGACATATCTCCACTTTGCACGCTGAGAGTTTAATGGGAGTGTTTATGTTTTACGACAGAAGACTAGCATGGCCACACATGTACATGAGAAAAAAAAAACAAGTCATTGAACCAACAGGATCAGCCATCTCTACATTGTCCAGTATTTGCTATTTTACATCCATTCTTGCCTCTACCAATAGAGTCTAATGGACAGGTGGGGAGCAAGCACCAAGAGCTTAGGGACAATCAATATATGTGAAAAACACCCAGTTGACAGTTATTAACTTAACCTTTATTCATAGGAATTATTGGATCTAATTGGAATTAAAAATATTTTATTTATTTATTTGAGAGAGAGAGAGAGAGAGAGAGAGAGAGAGAGAGAGAGAGAGAATGGGTATGTCAGGGCCTCCTGCCACTGCAAACGAACTCTAAATACATATACCACCTCGTGTATCTGACTTACACAGGTACTAGGGAATCAAACCTGAGTCCTTTGGCTTTAGCAGCAAGCACCTTAACTGCTAAGTCATCTCTCCAGCCCAATTATGGAATATTTTGACCCAGCCTAAAGGACTGTTGCTTTTATGTATACAGTTGGAGGATGACCAGGTTATATCAGCAGTGTCTTGGGACTCCTTCTGCAACTTTGGGTTCTGAAATTTCACAGGGACAGGAGAGACTGGAAGTGACGCAATCACTAGCAAACATCTCAATAATCTTACCACAATAATGAATTTCACACAGTCTGGTGCCTGCATATGTGTGTTCCTTAGAGTGCAAATGTAAACATCCCTAACAAGCCTGGGTTTGGTTCACTGGAGTAAGCATGTACCAGTCTCCTGAGCATAGGTGTCAGTGTGATAACAAAAATCTCAGAATGCTCTTTAAATAGTTTTTCAAATTTCATATAGTAAGATTAGAAAAATTGGGCAAGGTATTTGCTCCCTAACAGTTTCCAAAGGTGTACAGAGGCTGTCTCAGTTTTAGCTGTCAATCTGTGTTTAGAGATGTCACCAATAATTCTAGCCTGAAACTGTCTGATTTGTGGACCCCTGGTGTTAATTGGATCCACTGATTTCTGTAAAATCCCCTTCTGTCATCTGCTCAGCAGGAGGTATGATTTTGAAGCTCTAATGAACCCAAGGATAACTTCAAATAGCCAATTTGATGTCTTTCCATCTTATTACTGGGCAAAAATTTTGGATTTTTGGGGTGGGGGGGGAGAAACTTGTTTCTTTAATAGCTTCCATAGACTCTTTCATAGGGATATAGCTTTTGAAGAGCGAAGACAAGTCCTATCCTAGAATACATTCCATGCCTCTAGAAAAGACTGTAAAAATTTACTCCATCAAGTGGAGCCTGGTCACAAACAGAAAAGCAATTTTTATGCATACCGGAAACAGAAAAAAACCCATTTCCAGAGTGGGAAACCCATTTCCAGAGTGGGAAACCCATTTCCAGAGTGGGAAACCCATTTCCAGAGTGGGAAACCATTTCCAGAGTGGGAAACCCATTTTGGAAAGCCATGTTAAGCATGCTGGGGGGGGGGGAGGGGAGGCCACATTGCCTGGGGTCCTGGCTGCTGCCTGTCTCATGGTTTTCTGGGTTGGGATTGGGACCCGTTTGTTCAGTGCTTCAGCTTGAGAGCATGGCATTCCGCGGAGTGGGGAGCGCACTGTCTTAGGAGAAGAGGCTGTGCTGTGACAGGGCGCTAGCCTCTGGGGAAACGAGTACATTTGGACATGCTCCGGCATATTATACTCTCCTCTGAGAGCAAGGGTGAAGCTTCCAGTGTCCTTCTTAACAGGGCACCCAGGAGCCATCTGTCACGCAGGCGCTGCTCCACCTGAGGTCTGTCACCACCTCCAATTAGGCTCAAGAGGATGTGGAATCGGCTGAGGTTGTTGTCTGAACACTTTCCTCATGCTAACTAGGTCAGGTGAATTTTGGTACATCCTTAATGTTTAGCTAGATAGTCAGACTAGGAAATGCTACCCTTCTCCCAACACACTCCTCACTCACCACCTCAAAATCCCAGGAGGACCCAGAAATTGTTCTGAAATTAGTGTGTGCTAAGAAGCACATGGTGGGGTGCTAACAGCAAAACAGTGGAATCTCCCTAGACCTTTGTCCAAACTGGCAATTTCTTACCCTATGCCCATTAACCAAGGTCCAATTGCTAGCAGCTGGAATAATTTTATGGATGTTATTTTGGTTGTTGGAGCCCTTGGGCCCTCACCCAGCTTTCATCCAGGCACAAAAATAGATGAGCAAGGAAGGACTTGTTAAGTCTCATGGCCCTGTTCTCTGATCCTCACGGACGTTCCCTCTGGGATGCCTTCTTGATGCCCTGGCTTGTCCAGATTTGCATAATTCCATTAATTCACCTCTTCTCATGAGTTAGCAATATGTTTTCATCCTAATCTTTTAAAAAAATTCATTTCTTGATTTATTAATGCCTCCCTAGGAGTATCTGAGCTGCCCTGCCTTGCCACCTTAGCTTATGCTCTGTGGTGCTTCCTGTATCTGCTTCTCAGGCATTCTTTTGCCAACCTCTGCTTAGGGTTCCTCTGCGAAGGGAACTCCACTTTGCCTTCTCTGTTGGGTCTCTGTCCATCTATAAGTTCCCTTCATTTTTTTTCTTGGCCCCTTCAGTGATAATGCCTGTATGTATGAGAAAAGGAATAGGGGAAGACAGGTGGGAAAGGGCTCAGGTGAGCCTTTACTGGGCATGGATGTTGGGACGAAGAAGATGGCAGGAAGAAGAAAAAAATGCCTGGTGAGTGGAGATGCCTCTTCCCTAGAGTCTGAAATGGGACTTGGGACTCTGGTCAGAAAGTGCTCTGGAAATCCTGGATCAGATGGTGGGTGTAGATGGTTAGCTTGAGTTGTTCAGGTGTCTTCTCTTACACTTCCCCCTCCTCCTCCCACCATGGTGATGTCTCTTTCCTGTCACCACAGCCTATCCCATCAGCACTGGAAGGTACCCTTGAAAATATCTCACTCTACTTGCATACATTAGGAGGACCTTGGCCCCAGAGAGCTGAGGTCTTTTTCAAGTCTACATGACATTTCAGAGGAGCTAAGATCACAAGCTCTTCTTCAAGATCCCAGGCGAAAGCTGTTTCCTCTAAGGGATGGCCAGGCAAAGAAAGGGGACTCAGCAAGAGGCGACTTCTGCTGAGGCAGCGGCCTCCACGTGTGCTCAGAAAGTAAGTTGTGCATTCAATTCCCAGAGAGAAATGGCAAGGGAAGGAGCTTACAGTATCGAAAGAAGACATGTCAGATAAACCTTCAATTAGCCTTCTTTTTCTGGAGGAAAATGAAAATTAACACAGCACATAACACCAAATTAAGTGATTTGACTTTGAAGCTGCAGTCATTAGCGGTTTCTGGGTTGTCTCCCCTTCATAATTTAGGGTATTTTGCTCTCTTATTTAAGTAATAGAATAAGGTTTTGAGGCAGGTGTTCTACACATTATTTAATCTTCCCAAAGTTCCTTTGTCTATAATCCCCGAACCCAGTGATAAATAGCTAATTATAATTTGAGAGTGGAAATAAAACATCTTAAGTAGATCCCGTGGTAGACAGCAGCATGCACAACAAATAGCAAGGTGATAGGTAGGGCCCAGTTGTGAATTCATGGGCCTGTTACTGTTTGTAATTTTTTCTTGAGCTGTCCTGCACAATATTGCTGAATCACCATCTTTCCCCATTGACATACTTGTGCAAACTGTTTGTTAAGTGGGATGGCGAGGCTGGAGAGATAGCTCAACCAGTAAAGCACTTGCTCCTCAAGCAGGTGGACTTGAGTTTGGATCTGAAGCACCCATGTGAAATGTTGGGCATGGTGGCACTTGTCTGTAATCCCAGTACTGGGGGAGGCCCAAACAGGAGGATCCTTGGGGTCTGCTAGCCAAATTGGTGAGCTTCCGGTTCAGTGAGACATCTTTTCTTAAAAATAAGGTGGAAGGCTGGAGAGATGGCTTGGTGGTTAAGGCGCCTGCCTCCTAAGCCTAAGAAAGCTGGTTTCAACCTCCAGCAGTTCCAATCTCCAGCTCCCACGTTTAGCCAGATTCAAAGTGATGCAAGGGCACAATGCCGCCCTTGACCACAAGGGGGCGCACACATCTGGATTTCGTTCACAGCAGATGAGAGGCTGCTGGTGGGCCCATCTCTGTCTTCCTCTCCATCTCTCTCTCTCTCCAAAAAAAAAAAAAATAATAATAAGGTGGAGAGTAATTGAGGAAGACACTTGATATCAACCTTTGATCTTCACGAGCATGCAGGCACACGCATTTGCTCACCCATATACACACATGTGAACATGCACATGCACACCGTACATACACGTGCAAGAGAATTTTTAAGTAAAGTCAAAAATAAGTAAATGTGTTGTCAATAATAAGTGAGCTTCTCTTGGGTGTTAATTTTAGAACGTGCTATTAACCCTCAGCTATGATCCGCTAATTATAGTGAGTCCAAATAATGATGAAGAAATGTGCATGTTTACTATTTTGGTCCTTGCATACTCAGAAATAAGAGACTAATTTATTTTTGATGTGAAATGTAAAAAACAAACAAACAAAGAAAGAGTAGGAGACAACCAAAAATGTACCCAAGATCTATATGGCTTCATAGAGTAGATTTATTTCCAGTCATATTGAGATGCTTCTGGAATGATTATATACCATTAAAGTTTTCTGCTTAGAAAATCAGAATTCAGATTAAGCATCCACATGATAAATGTTCTAGAGTTCCAGAGGATTGGTGAAGGAATGGAATGGCATGGAATGGAATGGCATGGCGACGACATCCAAGATGAGCAAGTTCTTTCTAGAACCTTCCCATGATGTGATGTGAGTAGACAAGTCCATTGCTGGTCTTCATATGCCTCTATGCCTAAGTAGGTATACGTGTTGTCATGGACTTGTGTGGACAGTGTTACCCACTGAGCAGTCCTCCTAGCCCAATAATAGGTTCTTGACAGAGTGAAAGTACATGTTGTCTGAGACCCCTCCTGCTTTTAGACCGTTTTCAGATGCAATACAAGCCTGTGAGCTACAGTGAACTCACCCTGGGCGACATTTTCTTATGCACTGATGATGGGCTGGGGTTTCTCTATAAGGGAGCCATAGACTGGAGAGTGGACTGCGAGACTGACTTGTTATGGGAATCACACAGTTAGTTGTAATCCCTGTTTGGTGGTTCACAGCTCCTAACATATGTTGACTCTCCAAAAGGAGGAATGCCTGCTTTTGCTAAGAGACACCTGATGGTTCTAGGAACAAATTTGTGATTCAAGAATTAGAATGTCTAATCACCTTCCTCCTGTTCCAGTGCCATGACCTGCCATCAATGGAGAGGAGCCAAAAGCTGAGCTGATTTCCAGAGATTACCCCGTAACATAATCAACCACGCCTATGTAATGGAGTCTTCTCCAAAACCCCAAACAAGGGGCTTAGAGAGCAGGATCTTGGGTGAGCATAGGTGTGTAACACCCATTTAATGCACCTTGCTGTGATAATTTGGATGTGGAATGACCCCTAGCAGCCCTGGAGTTAAAAGACTAGGACTCCAGCTGAGTAGAAGTTTTAAGAGGTAGAGTCTAGTGAGGGGTCTTTAGGTCATTGGGAGGTGATCTCAAAGGGGATTGTGGGACCCTAGTTTCTTCCCTGCTCACTGTCTTTTCCTGCCTAGTCATGAGGTGATTGGTTTTGCTAGACCCCACATTCCCACCATGCAGTGCTACCTTGCCAAAGGCAATAGGGTGAACTGAACATGGATTGAACCCTCTAAAACTGTGAGCCAAAATAAAACTTGCCTCTTTATAAGTTGACCACCTCGCTGTTGGTGAAGGGAAGCTGACTCACACACAGGCTCTCACACCCTTCATTTGGCTGCTTATTTGCATTCCTTTCCACACTCCTTAACTACACTATTCTGGTATTGCGTTACAATCATGTGCTTAGGTCATATGCAAGTCCTAGATGCATGCAACTGGAACTGTGAGAGTTTTGAGAGAGCACTTCCAATTCACCAAATCACAAATCAGCTACTTTCTAGTTGAGTTGTAGGAAGCACTACAAATGCCTGATGCCCAGTGGAGAGAACTCTCTGAATAGAAAGAATAGTACCCACAGCACGAGAAGGCACTTCTGCCCAGCAGTTTATCCAGTGGCTCATTAGTGGGACCGGCAGGAACTCGTGAAGATGGATTGTGTTGAAATCTGATATGCCTTCCAAGGCTCCCACCTCAGAGACAGAGGTAGAAAATACTTACTTGGCTGTAAATTTGATGATAACACATGCCTGGTCCATCTTCTACCTCTCTACCTCTGCCTCATGTGCATAGAGACATTAATGAACAAGTATGTGGTGGGTGAGGGTCATTCAGGACCAGGAGAAGTAGCGAGGCATATTCAAATAGAGAAAGACCTGGCAAAGAGGTGAGTTTAATTAGCAGAATGGAGGTGTGCCTCCAGGTCTGTGGGCTGCATGGAGCTGTCCCTGCTGAGGAGGGAGGCAGGCAGGCAGTCAGGAAGGAAGCAAAAGAAGTTTGTTCCTCACCAGGAAATGAACTTTCCAAGTCTCCTGATTTCCATTATCTCTGTTTTTTTTTTTTTTTTTTCTTTTCCTCTCTCTGTGTCTTCCACAGACCTTGGTTTCTGTCTCTGGCATTCATTCAGTGCTTTAAAGTGAGGCCACCTGTGAGTGCTGGGAGCATATGCTTTTAATCGTCGTCTCAGAAATCGTGCTCACAATCAGGGAAGTTTCACCAGAGGGGAATCTGCCCAGGACAACCTCCAGCAACTTGTGGAGTATGATTCGACACTTAGCAAGCGATCGCTGAGCTAAAAAGTGACTTTTCTCTCAGGTAGTATGCAACCGAACCCATTGGATCACGTGTATCTGCAACATGGTGATGTACTTGAACTGAAGGTTATTGTCCACACGAAGGCTCTTCTCCCACTAATGTATACTTGTTAGACCTATACCATGTTTCCATTCCAGCCTGGGCTGGGAAGAATGGTTTCAGAAAGAGGGTGGTGACAAGATGGACTATCCTGGCACCCAGGAACATGCTATCAATATTCACAAGTGCATTCATAGAAGGGGCTTCACTAAGCCTGCAGCTTGGGAAGTTTGCTACAAAGGACATGGGGAGTCCAGATGGATATAGTGTTACCATTCAGGCTTAATGAATCTGCTTGGGTCAAAGGAAGAAGGAGTATCCTACATCTTATCAGTGTGTATGGTTCAGGAAATTTAGGATGAGGAATTAACCAGATAAGCTCTGTACTTTGGTAACCTGTGTCTTTATTACCATTTTGAAAAACCCAAGTTAGGGGCTAGAGAGATGGTTCAGTGTTTAAAGGCCCTTGCTTGCAAAGCCTGACAGCCTGGATTCTGTTTCCCAGTACCCACATAAAGCCAGATGTACACTGCAAACAAACTCCAGATGTTCATGCATCTGGAGTTTGTTTGTAGCGGCTCTGGCACGCCCATACACACTCTTTGTCTTCTTCGCTCTCTCTTTCTCTGCTTGCAAATAAATAAATAAAAATATTTCTGAAAATCCAAGTTAATATGATTGGGAACTGTTGACAAAGAAGTTATAAAAACCACCCAAACAGTCACAGCAACAAAGCCAGTGAAAAACAAAACTATTTTGAGTTAAAAAAGGAAAACAGCACTAGTCCTTTATGTCTAATTTTAAAAATACTTCCTGGTTACATGAAGGTCTCAGGACCACTAAAAAAAAAAAAAAAAAACACTTCTTAGGACAGAATGCCAAGTGTTATCAAAGTTTCTGATATTTATAGATGCAAAACAGTGGCCATCAGCTTCTACTTCATATCTTCAAATAGCATGTACCGAGGACCTCGTTGTGGCCCAAGTGTCCTTCCTCTGGGCTACAGAACCCTGTGGGTCTGCTCCAACAGGACGTCCATGTGGTCTAGTGACTTCCATTTCATGCAATTCCATAAACTGCACATAAATGCAATTCCATAAACTTGAACAATGAAGGCCATTTTGGGTATGTAGAAATCTGACAGATAACATATTGTTCCTGAATGATTAGGATGTGACAAGGGCCAAAGTTGGAGAAGGATGTGACTCCACACTGTGAACTTATACAAGGAAGTTCAGCTTAGCTGGTACCTTGGGATATGGTCTCACCTACACTTGAACTGTATGCTTGTCTTGCTTTGACACAGCGGGTCACCACAGGATAAGATGTTTTTCTCACTGCTGCTAAATTCAGTCTTTACCTTCCGTATTAACTGCTGCTTGCTTGCAGTTGCAGGAGAGGAAAATTCAGGGAGGGAGAATCCAGAAAAGTTTCGGTTTCTTCTAAAATCAACTGAAATTGACTCTTGGCTTTGTCAGATTATGATTTCTGAACTGTTGAACTGTAAAACTAATATGCGTAATCTTATGGATTTCTCCTATAAAAGGATCCCTGAAGTACAGCCTGATACTGCATTCATGCTCTGAGTTCTGGATGCAGACTCTGGCCGGCCGATAATAAAGATTCCTTTCCTACTACCTGGTATCCCTGTGGTCCTCCCTGAGGGTCCTCACTGCGACAAAGGGAACTGCTTGGAGATACAAATTCCAGTAAACAACCTCATTTGTTCGTGTGCAATTTTATTCTACATCTTTTCCCTTCCGGATTTTTTTTTTGGGGGGGGGATTCTCCTTCCCCCACTGACCAGACCCACCTGTTTATTTTGAAAAGCTTAACAAATGGTGGGTAGCTATGTGGTCTGAGTTACTACCAAGAAGGAGAAGGAGGAGGGACAGAGGGACTGAGTGACTTTGCAGGCTTTGTGTTCTGTTCGGAAAAGCTGTCATTATTTTCCCTTTGGGATTTGAGGCTCACATGCCAAACAAGGAAAGCATCCTAACTTCTTTGTTCCAGCAGACTTCTGCTGTGTGATCATTAGTTTTATCAGACGCTTCTAATTTCCTTTCAATATGCAATTTTAACAGGATTTTGTACATTCTTAAGTATTTCTGCTCCATCTTCCAGTCAAGTATTTTTTTTCTTGAATCCATGTTAAAATGTATAATGGAGTTTGATATGATATTAATATTTGATTGATTTTAATTTTTAATTTTTGAAAAGATTATATATTGCATAGTAAAATATTCAAAGGATATATATGAAAAGTAAACCTTTCCCCATCTACTACCACTTTGTTTCTAATTTCTAGCTCTTACTTATGTATCCTTTCAGAGATAAACATATGCCATGTATGCATAATATTTAAACTCAACTCTCCCCTTTACACAAACAGAGCATTACACACTTCTGTGTTTTGTTTTGCTCAATCTCTACATATCTCAGAAAATATAGTCTGTCATGATGGTACATGCTTTTAATCACTGCACTTGGGATGGAGAGGGGCAGGGGATAACTACTTCAAGGTCATCCTTAGCCAAGACATACGTTTGAGAGCAGCCTTGGATGCATGAGATTCTGTGTCAGGAAAAGAAAGAAAGGAAGGAAGAAAGAAAAGAAGTAAGGAAGGAAGGAGAAAGAGAAAGGAAGGGAGGGAATACTACATCAGTGTATATAGAAGCGCTGTCTTATTATTTTATTATTGTTGTAAGTGTGCTTCGTTCCATTGCGATACCATGATTTATTTGACCAACTCACCACTGATGGCTATTTAAGCCATTTCTAATATTTTTCTCCACCCCTCAGCTCTTCAGTGAGTATCTTTGGCCACAGCTGTGAAACTCCCTGAAGAATACAAAATTCTGAGCTAAAGAGCATCGGAGCCATTTTGATGTTGCTCCCCTTTGCCCAGTTGCCTTCCAGAGGGGTTGTCCCAGTGAGGGTTCTCCATCCACGGATGTGTGCAGGATGTGGATTTCCCTTTCAGATGTGCAGTGTGTGCTGTCTGTAATGAGAGGCAGGTCTGCTCAGTATTTGCACTATGTCTTGCAATCAGGAGTAAAGTGAATCTTGCAGACATCAAATATAATTAAGCCTGCATTAGAGTCGCTGCTGAAATTAGTTGGTGCAATATGCCTTCTCTTCTTTCCCAGCTGGTTAGCTGTGAACTTTAGAATCCTACCTTCCCATGTATTCAACCTCTGTGTGTGTGTGTGTGTGTGCATGTGTGCACTCATAGGTGCATGTGTGACGTGTGTGTGTAGAAACCAGAGGACAGCCTCATTTGTCATTCCTCAGGAATACTGTCCACCTCTTTTTGAAACAGGGCCTGTTATTGACCTAGAACTCACCAATTAGGTGAGCCAGCTCCAAGGAGCTGTTCCTCTTTATCTCCTCCGCATTGGGAGTATGAGTGCATGCCACCAATTCTGCCATTTTACATGGATTCTGGAAGTCAAGCTCAGGTCCTCATGCTTGCAAGGCAAGTTCTTTACCCATTGAGCCATCTCTCCAACCCCTCCCCTTACAATCTTGAGTATTTAGTATCTGCCCACAGACAGCTATGCATATCTGAAAGAGAGAGCTGCGTGCTTTAGATTGAAGGTCAGTGCCTCAAGTCCAATCCTGTTTTGTTTGACAAACATTTCAGCTGTGATTTTGTATCACAAAACATGATGGTGAGTTCAGCAGGTGTTTGTTATTGCTGCCTAGCACTGTCTGCACTTCTGATGTTGGCTCATAATCAGGTCGTTTAGACTCAGCCTGAAGCAATCGTGCCTATTTTTAACATGTCACTACAAAGTAGAAATGGCTTCAACTGGTGATCTTGGAATTAGGAGTTTTGGAGTTAATAATATTCAGGGAGTCAATATTTGATGATGAATTTCTTACAATGAAGCATTTTATTATATTTGAACGTTATCTGTATGGAATGAGGAAAACTTCTTGGGATTGTGTGACTGCTCTGCTCTGGTCTCCTCTGAGTGCTAAGGTGAGTTCTGTGGCTTACCTGTTCTATCTGCCTCAACGCCTTGACTTCTCCGCACACCAGTGTGCCCTCTACCTTAAGGTTAGTGTGTTCTTCGTAGCACATGACCCGTTGTAACATAAGGGCCTCATGCTGTGAGTCAAGAGACTTCAAATATGTTAAACACACACCTATAGAGAGTTCACTATAAAATATCTACTCCAGGACTGGGACCGGGGCTCAGTGGGTGCAGTGCTTTTCTACATGCACAGACTCTGGGTTTGATCCCCAGAACTGCATAAACCCAGCATGGTGGTGCAACCTGAAATTCCAGCATTCAGGAGGTGGAGGTAGAAGTCAGAAGTTCAGGTCATCCTTAGCTGTATGGTGAGTTCCAGACCACTCTTGATTAAAGGAGCCCCTATCTTAGAACAAGCAAACCAATGAACAAAACTAATTCATTTGTAAACCTCTTTAATATTACTAATTATAAAACCAAAAGTTAGGATAAGGAGATGGCTCAGCAGCTGAAGGCACTTGCTTGCGAAGCCTGCTGGCCAGGGTTTGATTCTCCAGTACCCAGATACACAAAGTGAATGCATAAGGAGTTCCCTCACTGTGGCAAGAGGTCCTGGCCTCACTCTCTCTTTTCTACTTCTCTCTTGCAAGTAAATTAAAAGCAATATTAAAACAAAAAATTGAAGTTGTTTTAATTTTATTGGCATGCTAAAAGCAGTCAGCATTGGGCAGGAGAACCATGTTTGTAAGTGTCAATTAAATGTCCCTTACAAACATGGGCAATAATGGTCCATGATGTTTCATAGTAAGGCGGGATTGTAATTATTTTCGTCTACTTGTGTTCATCACGATCTACTTTCTTTCTTCCTATTTCTTCTCCAAAACTTGTCTTTTAACAATTCACTCTCCGTCTATAAACACATGGCCCATCTAGATCAAATTGAACATATCCCATATTGAGCTTATGTCACCCCAAGCCAGCTCTTCCTCTAGCTCCTGATACCGGACACCATGTTCCTGCTTCTCCAGTTGTACGTGTCAACACTATGTAACTCCCTCCTGCAATCCACCAGCCACCAAGTCTGGTGACCTCTCCAGTCTACCCATCCCCCCTGTGCCTTCCCAGCCTGCCTGGGTGCAAGCATCCAGCCTCCTAACAGGCAGCTCTGTTTGCTCTGGTTCCTCCCAGGCTGGGTGCTTCCTTCATTGTGAATGCAATCATCATATTTCTATCTCAGTCCCAAATCAATGAACATATGTTAGATTTACTTACCTACAAATGCAAAAAAAAAAAAAAAAAAAAAAACAAATTATAATATATGAAGCCAAAGTTCTTGGAGCTAAGGAAGTGGCTCTGTGGGTAAAATGTTTGCTACACAAATATGAGGACCAGAGTTTGGATCCCCAGCACCAAAGCTGGGTGCAGTGGCATGTTCCTATAATCCCAGAGGTGGAGACAGGAAATCCCTGGGTGCTTACTGGCTAGCTAATCTATCTGAATCAGTGAGTTCCAGGTTCAGTGAGAGAGCCTTTCAAAAAAAATTATGGGGCTGGAGGGATGGGTTAGCAGTTAAGGCACTTGCCTGCAAAGCCTAAGGATCCAGGTTAGATCCCACGTAAGCCGGATGCACATGATGGTGCATGCATCTGGAGTTCCTTTGCAATGGCTAGAGGCCCTGGTGCATTCATTCTCTCTCTCTCCTCTCGCTCTAATAAAATAAAAAAATAATAAAATATTTTTAAAAATAATGAGGTAGAAAGTGATTGAGGAAAATACATGATGTCAACTTCTGTCATACTTATGCATGTGCACACATGTGCATATATAGCTGTGCACACATCTAAGTCCTCACACAAGTGAACATGCATGCACATGCACACACACCACACACATACAAAAATAAAGTTCTCAAAATATTAGATATCACACTTCCAGGTGATGAGAGACAAATATAACTGGGTGAAAGGTCAACAAAAGTGTGCGTCTCATGATCACCTTAGTTTATCATGAGGAGAAAGTTTCTGGACCATGATTCACGGAGAAGAAGCCACATGGTTGTCTCAGTTTAGGGAAGGGGGACTGTGTCATCAGAGGGATAAACATGGTCACAGCATGGGATACCCAAGAAGAGAGAGCTTCAGTGAGAAAATCCGGAGAGTTTCTGTCCTCCATAAGCATTCCCCCAGATGCTGACCAGTGTGTGCCACTGAAGAAGGACATGCACCGTGTTAGAAGGAGAGCCAGACCAAAGGGCAGGATGGGTAAACCCTCTGCTTTATTAGAGTGACAAGAAGTCATCTGTAGCATGCAGAGTGGAAAACGTCACAATTTATAGTTCATCCAGTCACTACTTAGAGCAGTTTTGCTCAAGTATGGAGAAAAATTGTTCCTTGTCCTGTCTGAAAATGCTGAAAAGCAAAGCCCAAGATCAAACTGTGTGCAAGGAATTTGATTACAACTCAGAGAAGAAGTCCCCGAGAAAACTTATAGGAATGCAAAACCATGCAGTAGTGAACAATGTAGGTATCACAATGTCTGGAATTAAATTGAAAATTACCATACACACATGCACACTCCTGTGAGCATGTGCACGCACACACACACACACACACACACACACACACACACAAGCAAGACAGTGCAACAGGCAATTAAAATTCAAACCAATTCATTCCATTGACTCTATCGACACAGAAGATAATATCCAAACACAGACAAATAGTTATTGTAGCTGTAGTTGTACTCATGTTACCAAAACAGCTAGAAGAAACATGAAATGTCAGAGATGGGAAATTAACTGCAATTATAAAGGAAGACACCACCCATGTCTGACATGCACACTAACAGTGGATGGGGTTAGCAGCAGATTTGACACTGTAGAAGGAAAGATTAGTGAACTTGAGGATACAGCAATAGAAAATACCCAGGATGAAACAAATAAAAAATAGACTGAAACAAAGGAGAACACCCATGAGTTCTAAACAACTTTCAGAGGTTTATTACATACATAACTTGCTATGAGAGAAAGATTACTTCATGAAATAATGGTCAAAAATATTTACTAGCCTGATTAAACATATAAATGACATATTCAAGAAAACTGCAAGATGCATCAAAATTAATTTATTTAAAACCAGCAACACATAGAACATACTGAAAACAACCAGAGAAAAAGGACATGGTGTGCCTAATTTCAGAGGAAGAAAGAAAACCATTTTCTCCTGAGCTACATGCAACGAGAAGACAGAGAGACAGTATCGTAAGGGTCTGAAAGATTAAAAAAAAAAAAAAAAACACAAAACTGTCAACTTAGATTCTCTGTCCACAGAGACATCATCGTGTAGAGATGCCACACAGCAAGGCTTCTTTACTGAGACAAAGATGGAAAACAATTCATTGGTAGCACACCTGCACTGCAAGAAATACGAAAAGAAACCACTTAGGCGGAGGGAAATGATTCCAGATGGAGATGCGTATCTATACAAAGCAATGAGAAGCTCAGGAAATGACAGCTGTGTGGATAAAAGACAGTTTTCTCATTCAAATCTCGCAAAAGAATAAGCAACTTCTTCAAGTGGGAACAATGCACTGTATAATATATCTCATACATAGAAATAAATGAATGGCAGACATAGCATGAGCCTGAAGTAGAAGTACACTATAGTGATGTCCTCATACTGTATGTGACAAGATATAAATGTTATTTTGAAAGCACATTTTTGATAAAACAACAATATGAACCTTATGGCCAGAAAGATGACTGCGCTAAGTCTGATGACATGGAATTTTCCTCCCAACTTCTTGTGGGGATGATGGAATACTTCAGGCCAGAAGTCAATATCTGTCAGAAGGGAGGGAGGAAGGAAAGAAAGAAGGGAAGGAGAGAGAAAAAAGGCAAAGAGAATCTAAGGACTGGGTATATAGCTCAGGGATAGAGTGCTAACCTATCACTGAGAAATAAAAGGAAAAAGGAAAGAAAATCACTCAAAAAATAAAAACCATTAGGGCTGGGAGGTGGCTCAGTCATTAAAGGTACTTCCTTGCAAAGCTGGTTGGCCCGGATTTAATTCCCCAGTACTCGGATAAAGCCAGATGTACAAGGTGGCACATGTCTGGAGTTTGTAATGGCCAGAGGCCCTAGCATGCCCATGTTCTCTCTCTCCCTCTCAACTAAATAAATAAAAGTAAAAATAAATAAAATCTATCAATCCAGGTACTCTTGTTCTAGGTAAATTGGTTTGGGGCATGTTTTTCCTTGGAAATCATACAAGAGACTGAAAAAGGAAGATAAACCAAGTCCAGCCCTTAACCAGAGAAGGACAAGTGTCTCACTTATGGCTCCTGACCTGGAGGAGACCCAGGCCTGGCATCTTCTGCCCAGACTCTATCAGCAACTGTTAGCTCCTGCTGCTAAAGGGGAGCTCCTGCAAGAGCAGGGGAGTTTAGAAGCCCAGCAAGGGGGCTGGCTGAGAGGCCCATCAAGAGTGGTGCTTGCTCTGCCCTGCTGGGGCTGAAGCACTTTTCCAGCCCAGACACACCAGCAAGCCCTGGGCAGGGGTCCCCACTGTGTGAGCATTTGGCTCAGAAAGCATGCTAGTTCATGGCTAGGCTTGAGATTCTTCTCACACCTCAGAGCCTGAGAGGCAGGGACACCAACAATGGGGTTTTCATGGCTAGCAAGCCCTGGTCCAGGGCAGGAGAGAGTTCAGTGAGTAAAGTGTTAGCCTGAATCTGATCTCTAGGATCCATGTTAATATAACAACAAAAAGCTGGGTGGGCTGAGGAGATGCTCCATAGAGAAAAGCACTTACTGTGCTAGTGTGACCAGAGGGCATAGAATGTTGGATGTGGGTCTACAATCCCAGTGCACCTTCACAGGATGACAGGTAGACACAAGATAACTGCTAGAAGCTCATTGGCCAGCCAGAGACCTTGCCTCAGCAAGGTAGAACGTGAGAATGGTAATCTGGGGTTTTTCTCTGATCACCACATGCATGCTGTGCTATGCATGCACCCACATTCACTCACAGAGATTAGAAGAAGAAGAAGAAGAGGAAGAGGAAGAGGAAGAGGAAGAAGAAAAGAAAGAAAGAAAGAAAGAAAGAAAGAAAGAAAGAAAGAAAGAAAGAAAGAAAGAAAGAAAGAAAGAAAGCCAGCCTGCATGGTGGCATATGCCTTAAACCCAGCACTGTGAAGGAGGAGAAGAGAGGATTCCTGGGGCTCCCTGGCTAGCCAGGTAGTCTAGCCTAACTGAAGAGCTTTGAGTGACAGAGGTGTCCTCTGTACTCCACAGATTTGCTCACACATATGTGTACACACACATGCGTGCACACACACAATTTTTTTGACTTGCTCTAGGAGGCCTCTTTGTTCCTGTGGTTATTTATATTTTAAATGTCCCCTAAAAGCTCAGATGCTAAGGTCTTGGTCACCAGCCTGTAACATTATTGGGAGGTGGTAGAACATTGACAAGGTGGGGACTGGTGGGAGGAAGTTGGGCTGCAGGGACATGTTCTGGAAGGGGATATTGAGAGATTACCTCTCTCCTGTCTCACTTTGCTTCCCGGTTGCCGTGAAATCAATGGTATTCACTCCCTGTGATGAGGCACTCTCTTGTCTCAACATGAACAAATGGCCATGGGTTGATGGCTCTAAAGCTGAGGGCCAAAATAACATTTTCAACCTTTTTGGTTCTCTACCTCAGGTGTTGGGTCACGGCAATGGAAAGCTGACTAGCACAGTTTTGCTGGAAGCTCAAATGCTAAGGTCTTGGTCACCAGCCTGTGACATTAGTGGAAGATGGTAGAACACCTTTCATCTTTGTGTGTATGTGAGTGAGTGTGAGTGAATGCATACCACAGCATAAAACTGTGCTAGTCAGCTTGGAGAGGCCCTATGTGTCCTGACTTGGGGACAATGTACCCATCACCACTGTAGTTGCAACAAGGACCAGAGACACCAGAGGAAGCAGTCAGATGAGTGGCCCTGTGTAGCTCTGAAGCTTAAATGTCACTGGAACCTCAGCCCACAAAGTTAGACCAGGACCCCCGAGCTAAACCTAAATAAGGGGTTTGGCCACCATTAGAAAAGATCTACATAGCACCGAGTCTGCTAACCAAAGCCAGAACACCCAGCATAGAATAAAAATCATTGCACCTCAAAAATCTGGATTTTAAAAGCAGACACCATAAAAATACACTCAATAATTCTTTTGGAAGAACACTTAAAAAGTTTTACATCAACATGATATAAAAGTGATTAGAAAGTAACCAAAAGGAAATTATAGGGCTGAAAATATGCACTAAAGCAAACAACAAGGTTACTGTGTGAGCTCAAGAGTGGGCAAAGTTGAAATAAAATCTGAGTAATAGGGGGAACAAAACTGAGGGGGAAAAAATCTAAAGAACATCAGGGAACTCTGGGGCAAGAGTGGAGGATGTGATATTTGTCCACTGCAGTTTCAAGAGGAGAAGAGGGAATAGGGCTGAACAAGTCTTCGTGGGAAATTATTACTTTTGATGAATGACATATATGTCAGATTGAAGAAATAGAACGAACTCCACATGAGAAATCCACACCATCATCACATTTATGACGGAGGACAAAGAAACAAACACCCTGGAAGACTGTCTCCTAGGACCTTCCTGAGTAGAAGGAGGGTGGGTTTTGACTCTGGAAGAAGTAGGCAGCATGCTTCAAGGACTGGAGGAAATAACTATCAACTGTGAGCAGCCTTCAGGAGGCAATGTACATTTTCAGATTTAAAAACAAACAAACAAACAAAAGAATTTGTCACCAGCAGAACTCCTCTTAAAGAATGACTAGAGGGAGCAGGAGAGATGGCTTAGTGGGTAAAGCATTTGCCACACAAGCATCAGGACCTGAGATTGGATCCCAGGACCCATGTAAATGCCAGGCGTGGCAGCATGTGCCTGTAATCTCAGCATGGGGGAAGTGAAGACAGAAATATCCCTGGGGTTTACGGGTCAGCTAGTTTAGCTGATTCAGCGAGCTCCATTTCAGTGAGAGGCTGTGTCTCAAAACCAAGGTGGAGATTGATTGAGAAAGATACTTGATGTTGACCTCTAGACCACACACACACACACACACACACACACACACACACATCTGCACACACTTATGAACACACCACCACACACATATGCATGAAAAAAAAAAAAAAAAAGAATGACCTAAGGAAGTTTTCACAGGAAACAAATGATGAATTAACCCAGGAGCATCAAGAAATAAGACTGAGCCAGCTGGACAAGATGTACACACCTGAGCAATAGAAGCACACAGCTTCTGAGGGTAATCGGTGGCTCTCTGGTTGGATAAGAAGCCAGCTCAGTGGGTAAGAACTCATACTTGGGTACTGGGAACCAAGTTGGAATCCCATGGAAACAATGATACAATTGTCACAGACTCCAGAGAGTAACTCCCACTAGTCTTTGGCCAAAGAGCGTGTCTACACCATCACAGTGTATCTCAATTAACCATGCTTGTCCCCTTTAATCCATGCTGCTCTCACTCTTGGTTGGAGAATCTTGTTTTTTTTTTTAAATTATTATTTGTTTTTTCTCTTTTTTACAGAGGCAACCAAAATCCAGCAACACGACAAGAAAAGATAGATGACAGTCTAGCATCGAGACAAGCCACCTCTAGCGCATCTGCCAAGAGACATCACAGAGGAAGTGGCCATTTAAACATCAGCCTGCTCCAGGGAGGTGGCGATAGACACTGAGGACTCTCAAAACTCATCAAAACAGAAATCCAGATGTTGCAGAGAGCTCAACACTAAAGTAGACTTATAGCACACCCACCAAGGCTCAGGGAACATTTGTAAGAATCTCAGGGTGGGAAGGACTATCCTGAGGCATTGTCTACCTACAAAGACTGCTGTATTCATAATTGCATGGTGAACACCAAGAACTTCACTGAGGAGGGCCCTCAGTGGAATGAAGGCAGGGAGGAGGGGAGATAAGAGGCTAACATGAGGGGAATGGGATCAACACACAACTTGTCCATAAAGTAAAGCTCCTAATTAACAAAAAATAAAAAGAAGAGTGGAAAAGACAAACGTTGTGTACATATAGTGGGCTGACCTTCTCTTGATGATTTGTCTTTTTCTGAGGCATTTTGTAGGCTGGGCTCGCCTCAGGTGTGTAGCCCAGGCTGGCCTTGGTTTCTCAGCAATCATCCTGCCTCGTCCTCCCAAGTGTTTGAATTATAGGTGTGAGCCTTGATTAATTTTATAGATTCTGATGACTGCAATAAAAATTGTAACATTATCTGATACTCAATAAAAAGAAATTTATAAGTAGGGGCAGAAAATAGAAATGGAAGTAAGTGGGGACCTAAACAGAAGTAAAATAAGGTTCACACCCCTAGTGGCTAAACATTGATATGAGTATATGGGATACATTATATACCATATATATTATGCCTAGCCCCTATGTATATAGCATGACATCATGCTCACAACAAACAAGAGAAATACTATACACACATATATATGGAATATATATGTGGAATATATATATATATTCTCCACATACACACATATGACAAACACTGAAAAGCACAACTTACATACAGTGGCTGAGGAGGTGACTCAGTGGATAAAGTACTTAATGTGCTGGGATTACAGAAGCCCACTACAGCTTCTTATTTTCACATGGGACTTGAGGATTTAAACTTGGGTCCTCATGCTTGTGTGGCAAATACTTGATTCCAGAGTACCTACAGTAAGAGGGGAGGCGGAGACAGAAGAATCATCTAGAAGTTTGTGATCAGCCAGCCAAAGAAACACAGAAATAAACAACAAGAGACCTGACCTCAGACAAAATAGAAGGTGAGGACCAACACCTGACATCTTTTGACCTCCACTCGTGCACCATGGCATGTGTGTGTCTGCACTGTTACACATAAATACATACACACGCACGCACCCATGCACGTATGCCACACAAGCAAGAAAAAGTAAAGAAAAACAAAATATGCTTTTAATCTTTTATTGACAGTTTTCATATATGTACATAGTACATTTTGATCACTTCCTAGCTTCCATTGTGCTCCTTCTACTAAACCCCTTCTTCTTCTTCTTTTTTTTTTTTTTGGAGAGAGACAGACAGAGAGGGAGAGGAAGACAGATAGAGAATGGTTGCGCCAACAGCCTCTCAGCCGCTGTGAACGAACTCCAGATGTGTGCGCCCCCCTGTGGGCAAGTGTGACATTGTGCCTTTGCATCACTTTGTGTCTGGCTAAATGTGGGACCTGGAGATTTTTTTACAAAATATTTTATTTTTCTTTATTTATTTGAGAGAGAGAGAAGTAGGCAGGGAGAGAAAGAGAGAGAGAGAATGGATGCACCAGGGCCTCCAGCCCCTGCAAATGAACTCCAGATGTATGCACCCCCTCCTACATCTGGCTTACGTGGGTCCTGGGGAATTGGACCTGGGTCCTTTGGCTTTGCAGTCAAGCACCTTAACTACTAAGCCATTTCCTCCAGCCCCAGACCTGGAGATTTGAATGGTGTTCTTAGGCTTAGGAGGCAGGCTCCTTAACCCCTAAGCCATCTCTCCAGCCCCTAAACCCCTTCTTTATTCCAGATATTCTTTCTTCTGCTTTGATTTGTTTTTTATCCTTCTTCCGCCATTCATGATAGGATGTTGATGGACCTAATATTGTTAATCACAGCTTCTGTGTTCAGAAGACACTCTTCTAGTGCACTCCTCCCCATTCTCTAGCTCTCATAGTCTTTCCACCCTCTCTTTTGCAGTCTTCCCTGAGCCTTGGAGGGCATAATTACGATATCTCATTTAGCGCTGAGCGAACACTCAATAGTCATTTATCCTCAGCACTTTGATGAGTTCTGAATCTTCCCTAAAGTCACCATCAAGTGCAGAAAGAGACTTCCCTAACCAAATGTTGCAGTCAGGTTCGCATTGCTGGCAGAAATCACGCGGCCAAGAGCAGCTTTTGGGGAAAAAAAGGGTTATTTTGGTTTACAGACTTGAGAGGAAGCTCCATGATGGCAGGGGAAAATGATGACATGAGCAGAGGGTGGAAATCACCCCCTGGCCAACATTAGGTGGACAGTAGCAACAGGAGAGTGTGCCAAACACTGGCAAGGGGAAATTGGCTATAAAACCCATAAGCCCACCCCCAACAATACACTGCTTCCAGGAGGTGTTAGTTCCCAAATGTCCATCAGCTGGGAACCTAGCATTCAGAACACCTAAGTTTATGGGGACACCGGAATCAAACCACCACACCAAAGGCGAGAGAATCACTCATCTATGGGTATGCACATAAATATTTAGGGAGTAACTCTATAGATACAGGATTTCCATTTAGACAAAGAACAGTAGTGGCTTCCCCTGCTAGGGCCTATGAACTTCCCAATATAGTTTGTTGACTAGCTTTTCAGTACCAAGAGTGAGCCACAAATCCAATCTGAGAGCAACTGGTCAACTCCATATCAACCCTACTACTATTGTGCCAGTGAGCACAACCTTCCTGGCCTGCAGGTTGTGCAGCTTGCAATGTCCACTGCTCAGCAAGACTGTCGATGATTGTCCTCTCCTAGAAACCTGCATAGCACCATCCAGCACTATAACGCAGAATCTTAATTTAGTTTAAAAAAAAAAAAAAAAAAAAAAAAAAAAAAAAGACCAAAAAGAACTGCCTGGGATGGAGCTGCAGCATGAGAACACCTGACCATTTCAGAAGACAGGAAGGCTTTGGGACTGGAAGAGCACAGAGTTCAGGCTTTCTTGGTCATTCATATGTTTACTAAACTCTGAGAAAGACTTGTTAAAACACACATACTGATGGACAAATTTTAAAAAAATTATTGAAAACTTCCATAATTATAGAATAAACCATGATAATCCCTCCTCTTTCCCCTTCACATTTCCACTCTCCAACATATCTCATCCCCTTCTCAATTAGTCTCTCTTTTATTTTGATGTCATCTTTTTCTCCTATTATGAGGGTCTTGTGTAGGTAGTGCCAGGCACTGTGAGGTCATACATATCCAGGCCATTTTGTGTCTGGAAGAGTGTGTTGTAAGGAGTCCTATCCTTCCTTTGGCTCTTACAGTCTTTCCACCACATCTTCTGCAATGGATTCTGAGCCTTAGAAGCTGTGATAGAGATGTTTCACTGCTGAGCACTCCTCTGTCACTTCTTCTCAGCACTATGGTACCTTTTCAGTCATCCCAGCGGTTACTGCCATCTGAAAAGGGAAGCTTCTCTAACCAAAAGTGAGAGTAGCATTAATATATGGGTATGGACATTAAGAAAAATGCTTACCAGGCAGTTTGGTGAGCGTAATATATGCATTTAACCAGACACCAGCAGGTATTACACCCCTAGGCTTCATGACTTTCTCTATCATAGGTTTTCAGTATCAGGCATGTATTCCTTCCCATGGAGCAGGCCTCCAGTCCAATGGTAGAGTGGTTGGTTTCCCCCATAACAGACTTGCCACTATTGCACCCATTGGCTCATTTGGCCTGACTGGCCCAACTTAAGGCTTGCAGTGTCCACTGTTGTTTATCTCCACTGATGACTTCTCTTTCTCCCATGGAGCTGCATGCAGAGTAGCTTTCCCCAGGTTTCTTTCAGCTGGCCTACAGGGAGGTTTTCAGCTCAGCTGCAGCAGGATTTCTCAGTGACCTTGCAGCCCAAGCATGTGGAATCTTCAGCAACAGGGTCTTATCATCTATTCCTGGTGGGAAACCAAGAGCCTTGATAATGGCCTGTAATGTTTTGGGAGCATCAGGGACCTCCCTGGCCCACAACGTACTGGAAGCAATCCCATCCCTGGCACTGAAAATTTTCTAGTGACAATCTATGGCTTCTAGATGCACCATTGCCCAACAAAACAGGTTTCCATGATTTATTCATACACTCTTAGATTTTGATTAACCCTCCCCACCTTACCCATACTCAATCTTTCCTCTGACTTCTCTTAGGCCTTTCTATTGTATATACTTACATATATACAATACCATACCCTTGAGTTGTCCCCTCTCCTCCCTCCCTTAATCACCCCTTTCTAGCTTACTGGCCTCTGCTACTGAGTTTTATTCCAATTCACATACAAGGGCTCTAAGACTGCATTCTAAGTACCTGCAGATCTCAGGCCCACACTTGGAATAGTAAGAGTATTTTTCAACTTCCTGTCTAGCCAACAAGGAGCAGCTATGCCTTCCTTCTCTTGGCTTCCCCTGGCCTTCCAGGACATTGAAATGATCCTGGAGGACTTAAAGCCATCAGCATGAACTTTTCATGATGGTAATTCCTTGAACTCTGATTGTGGAGCCTGTGGTCTGGCCTTAGTGGTTATCTTTCCTGTGGACTGTTTTCACTTTCCTTCAATTCTGTGAAAATCCTTTTCAGTTGATTTTTTCATGCTACTTTAACTCTCCAGAGATAGCTTCTGTTGCATGCAAGCAAATAATAATAATAATAACAACTTTTATCAAGTCAGTCTGTGTGTGGACCGACCTTGGAGTGCAAAGAAACACACTGTGTTCATATTCTAAGAAAATATATTATTCTTCCCTTGGAATTAGCAATGGAGATATAGTTGGGGAGAAAGATGGCTCCATCAGTAAAGCACTTGCCTTGCAAACGTGAGGACCTGAGTTCAATCCCCAGAGCCTGGGCTCTCTTGTTTCTCTATAGAATTTAATCCCTCCCTGGACCCCAAATCTTGCATCACTATTGGGTGCAGTGTAGGCACAGATATTCCCAAACACAGGGTAGATGTCCACAAATAGTTCCTAGATAATGAAATTAATCTTAAACATACCCAACTCAAGGCCAAGTGTGATGATGTGTGTCTGTAATCTCAGCACTGTGGAAGCTGAGGCAGGAGGGTCCTAAGTTTAGGATGCGCTGCCTTGGATATATAAGAGGATCCTGTCTCAATACCTTTCCCCACAAAAACAAACAAAATCCAGTACCAAAGAAGACAGAAAAAAATGATCCAAAAGAACAGGACATATATGAGATAAATATTAGTAGCGATGGCACAATTTAGCCATATTGTAATGACATTGAGTCACAATGGACTAATATTCAAATTAAAAGACAGAAATGATCAGAGGGAAAATAAAAGCAAGAACCTCTTATGCACTGCTGCAAAAACAATGTTTAGCTATAAAGCCACAATTAGGGTAAAAGTCTAGGAAAATGCATCATACCAACACTAATTACAAATAAGCTACAGTGGCTATATTAATATCAAAGTAGTTTTCAGAGCAAAGGATATTAGCATGATAAAGAAGGTCATTTTATAATGATCAAAGGTCAATTCATTATAGAACACATCCCTGAAAATATTCACACACCTAAGAGCAAAGCTTCAAAGTGTAGGAAACAAAAGCTCAGAGAACTACAGAGCTCCCTTCCCCTACCAACTGGCCAACAACTGTGGACCTCCTTCAGAGGGACTACTTTCTCCATAGGGTATCCAACCATCTGTCTTCTCCTTTGAGCACTGGCCCACACCCTCACAAGCCCCTCTCCCACTGGCCATGCCACCGTGCCCCAAAGGCATGGACGTAAAAGCCTGGGTAACATTTTCTTCTCTCTCTTCTTTTGTAGGTCTTACTCACACAGGTCCATATATTTCTTTGTCTATATTTATTTCTCTGTCTCTGTATCTGTTTCCCCCCTCATATATGCACCTACCCCGTTTCTCTATCTCTTTATTTTTTTCTTCCTCTCCCCATCCCTTCCTCACTTCTGGGCCCACTTGCAACTCCCACTGCCTCCTCCACCCCACCGCTGACCCACACTGTACACTGCTTCCTGCGCACACTGCAGATGCCTTCCCAGAATACTTTCTTCCTCGCCATCCCTCCAAAGCCATGCTTCCCTGAGCCACAGCAGCTGATATTCCTGCTCTTAGCCTCCCATTTTGCCCCATAGCCTGAAGACTCTCCCTCCTAGCTGTTAACAAACCCCACATTTCTAAAAGTGTGGTCTTAGAGCCTCTGTACTCGAACCTATGTCTCCATTTATATAAGGGTAAACAAACTCCAAAAGAGTATCCATCAGCAGCCTTTGAGCATGTGTTAAGTGACTTTAAAAAAATATTTTATTTATTTATTTGAGAGAGAGAATGAGGCAGAGGAAGAGAGAGAAAGAGAGTGAAAGAATGGGTGCTCCAGGGCCTCTAGCCACTACAAATGGACTCCAGATGCATGTACCACCTTGTGCATCTGGCTTACATGGGTCCTGGGGAATTGAACTGAGGTCCTTTGGCTTTGCAGGCAAGTGCCTTAACCACTAATCCTCCTCTCTAGCCTGGCTTTTTTTTTTTTTTTAAAGAAAAAAACAAAGTTAGGAAGACACGTTTGTAGGAAAGCAGCCTTTCAGTAAATTGCAATGGAACAACTGGATAGCCACACGTTTGGCAATGAATGCAGAGTACAGTCACATGCCAAATTAAATCTAAATGAGTCACAGGCCTAATGTAAAGTATAAAACTTCTAGAAAAAAAAGAAAAACATAAGTGAAAATCTTTGTAGTGTTTGAATAGGCCATTTTACATGTAAGACCAAAAGCACAATCCATAAAAATCAAAAGTTTGATCAGTTAAGCTTCATAAAAATTCAGAACTTTGCTCTTTAAAAGACGTAATGAAAGAGGACATGCCGAGAGGCAGAGAACATTTAGACTAAGGGACATGTATCCAGAACATGGAAAGATGCTTCTCAAACTCAGTGCTGATACGGCTTAGGAGCAAGGCAGCTTCTTGTTTGGTAGGTAGTCAGCTAGGGACTGGCAGACAGAAACATAGATCTCACCCTGCCCCAGTGGGACTAGAACTCCGCACTCACCCAAGATGGTTGCAAGCAGCAGCAACAGCAGATTCCTGGTCCTGTCTGACTGTTCTCAGACGTTTTCCCTGGCTTAGCGCCTGTGGGCTGGACCTTCCTGAGTCAGCAGTCCTCCTGGGCACCCACAACCCAGTCAGGGTCCTTCCTTTATACCTGAACCTGCTAATGAGGCTCAATCTAATTGGATGCCTAATTTATATAAATGGACTTGACCCTGACGTGTGAGATATTTTCCCTTTGTGAGGAAGTTTTTTTTTTTTTTTTTCCCTCTAGCCCTTCCCTTTCCTCTGGCAGGCAGCGTGCTGGCTGGGAGGGAGGAATTCCTCTTGGCTTGGGAGCTTTCCTGCTATTTCTTCTCCTGTTTCTACACTCCCCTTAATAAATTCTCCACAACTTACTCTTCCCTGACTCTGAGTTTTTCAATTCTTTGTTAAATGTGGACGAAGATCCAGCGCTTGGAGTCACGAGCTTTCTCCTGCTCTCTCAGAGCTCCAGCCCCACAACAGTACTGCGAGATAAACTATAACCTCCTGCCCCAAAAAATGACACAAGATTTCAACAGACAGTTCACTGATGAAGAGACATGCACGGCAGGAAAGGCCAAAGAGAGAGGCTGACCACCATTAATCACCCAACAAACACAAATTAAAACCACAGCGACATATTTGATTAGAATGTCTAAAATGAGACTGATGATATCAGTGTTGGCAAGAACGTAGAGCCACTAGAACTCTTACAGACTATAATTTACAAGGGTACTGCTCCTTTAGAAACCTGTCAGCATTCATAACAGCCCTGTTTGTAAAACGCCAAACTGGAAACGACCCCAGTGTGCATCACCTGGCGAAGTGATCATCTCTGGAACGTCGAGTTGTGGAATACTGCTCGGCAATCAAAAGGAACACACTATCAATATTCACAACCACATGGACGATCCAAGAATAACTGTGCAGAGTGAAAGATGCCAGGCTAAAAAAAGAATTTATGTGTGTGGTTCTATTTATATGAGATTCTAAAAAGTACAAGCTAATCTGTGGTAAAATAAACTCCATGGTTCTCTGGGGATAGGAATGGGGTCTAAGAGGAGAGGCTACAAGGAGGGGCCATGGGGCAATGAGGAATAATGTGAAGAATGAATAATGTTAACAATCTTGAATGTGGTGGTGAAGAGTATAGACAGAAACCAAGCTGGTCCAATCGTGTCCCTTAATAATATGTGGCTTATTGTATGCCAATTATATTTCAATATATGTTGCCAAAAGTAAAAAAATAAAATAAAATAGAGGGCTGGAGAGATGGCTTAGTGGTTAAGGCGCCTGCCTCCTAAACCTAAGAATGCTGGTTCCAATCTCCAGGTTCCACGTTTAGCCAGATGCAAAGTGACGCAAGGGCGCAATGCCGCACTTGACCACAAGGGAGTGAATGCATCTGGATTTCATTCGCAGCAGCTGAGAGGCTGCTGGCACGCCCATCTCTATCTGTCTTCCTCTCCCTCTCTGTCTCTCTCTCAAAAATAAATAAATAAATAAATAAATAAATAAATAAATAAATAAATAAAATAGAAATTGAGCTGTCTTCTTTGTGACTACTTGACCTGCAAAATACAATTTTCAGGACATAGGAAGTTACATATTCCTGAAAGCATCAATGAATTAAATCTATAACTTTATTTTTTTTTCCAAGGTAGGGTCTCAATCTGGCCCAGGCTGAACTGGAATCTACTATGTAGTCTCAGGGTGGCCTAGAACTCACGGTGATCCTCCTACCTCTGCCTCCTGAGTGCTGGGATTAAAGGCGTGTGCCACCATGCCTGACTTAAATCTATAACGTTTTGAAATATACAATAAAAAAAAAATCTCAGGGTTTTGGTAACTAATATTTTGAGGTGAAGAAGTTAGACTATAATAGGGGCAAACTGACATGTTCCAGATCCTATATGTGCACACTGTGCCTAAACTAGCTTATCTATATGAAAGGATGGGTTTCCTGCCACCCACCAAACTAAGACACAGTGCCACTTGATAAGTGGTCAATAACATTGACTGTGTGGTCGCACACTTGGCTGGCTGACATTGGTTGAAATGTTCAAATAACCTGCATACCTGCTGGACATAGACAAAATTATAGGTAGTTTCATCTGGTCACAGATCTTCACCAGAATATTTTGGTGCATTCTATAAACCAATGGCTATGAGTGGAATGCATTTAGTATGTGCAAAATTTGCAGGGTTTTTTCTTGCACGTGCATGTGTGTGGTGCTCATATTTGTATATATCTATAGGTATGTATGCACATGTGCAAGTGCTGGTGTGACTGTGTGCCACGCATGTGGAGGCCAGAGGTTGACATTAGGTCTCGTCCTCAATCAATCACACTCTACCTTATTTTCTGAGACAGGATTGCTCACTAGCCTGAAGCTCATCAATTTGGTTGGACTAGCCAGCCAGCATGTCCAAGGGATCCACCTGTCTCCCCTTCCCCAGTACTGGAATTACAGGTATTCACCACCATGCCCAGCTTTCACTTGGGTGCTGGGAATCAGAACTCATGTCCCAGCGCTTCTGTAGCAAGCATTTTATGCTTTGAACCATCTCCCCAACCACAATATTTGCTTCTGTATAAATTAGGACATGGTACTGTTTCTTTAGGCTACTACACTATCCTGTCTCTGAAAATTTCATACCATGCTATTTGGGGTTTATTTGAGATTAAAACACTGAATCTGGTGTGCTGCAGAATGGTCTGATTAGAGACAGAAAACTATACTTTCTTAGGACGAGCAGTGTCCTGCACAATTGTGAAAAAGGACACCCTAGAAGAGCAGTTTTTAGAAAATGGAATGTGCCTCCAATTCATTCGAACAATACCAATAATTTCTACCATGTCACCTAAGTGTTATTAGCTCAGAAACTCTAATACTCCTCAACCTTTAGAGGAGTGAATTCTCATGCCAATGTACATGAGGAACTTTCAAACTCATTCTGTTTCCATGGAAGGATTTGGACATTTTTGAGATAGAGACAGATTTCTGCTCCCCCTTCAGTCCTCAGGGAAAAGAGCTTTAAACCTTATCTTTTATGAGGTGAACGTATGTAAATAAGCTCAATTATATTTTAGAAGAAATTGCAGTAGTACTCTTTCTTAGTGTAAGATGACTAAGAATGAGGTAATGGTGGCCCGACAGCATGCTTTAGTTGAGACAGCACTCAAGAGAATTTGGTTGGCTTCCCAGCCCCTCAGTTGGGCCAAGAAAAGTAATTACAGTGATTAATAACAATATTTGATTTTTGAGTCCCAGAGCCCTCTCTTCAGAGCTGGTATTATCTGGGGGCAGAGAAACAAATTGCAGGAAGGAAATGAGAAGTATGTCCCACCATTTGAATTCTGCAGCATGACGCAATCTCAAAGCTGCCATTGCATGTCACCCCATGAATTTTTACACAGGCGTCTTGTTTTCCTGGTCACCCTAGGGCTGAGGGCAGAGCAGAGACGAGACTGTCACTCTTTGGGGACAGAGTCTAATTAATACTCCTCCAAGGGCACATCCTCATGCCCACACATACTGGTAGGGAAGGTGTAAGTGGGGCTAAAGAAGCAGATTTAAGAGTCAGGGCCTCTGTTTAAACCCTGAAAATCAAAGAAAACAAACGTGGCAGCTTGGCCCTTCAGAAGGGCTCATGGCCCCATTTCTGGCAGGGTTCTGATGGTCAGTGCAATGCACAATGGTGTCACATAAACAAAGAGAGAGAGAAAGAGAAAGAGAGAGGAAAAAAAACCTAACTAGGGTAGGTCTGGTTTCAAGACTGGTAGCCTTCAGCTGTGCTACTACCAGCAGGGGTTGCTATGGCAACCACTGCAAAAGATTAAATATATCAAGAGCATGCAATTGTGAGAAATGGGTGGGACAGGGAATTATATTAATTCAAATGATGGTGCTTCTGTTTGTGAGGTTTTCACTTTTTCCCTCTTTCACATACAAAAACTCCCATTAATTCATTGACATATTATTCATTAACAAATAATCTTTGTTGTATGGTAACAGAGATGTAAGGTTCAGTTTTCATAGTAAAACCCCAAGGGTTCTGAGGGTTTTTTTTTTTTTTTTCAGTTTTGTTTCCTGACCTCATAGTTGCTTTCTGGGGTTAACTGCCAACTCCCTGTAGTGGTTAAGTCCCATTATGGGGTGTGTTGGCAGAGAGGTCTGGAGGAGGTCAACATGGAGTTCCTCACTTTTCCTTGTATCCTGCCCCACACTTCACATGCTGTATTTATATTGGCTCTATGGGTTGGAAAAATGATTTGTTTTGTTTTTTAACCCTGTCCTCGTCTATTGTAATTCTCCCTAGAAAAACTTTCCCAGGAGAGCCACGGCCAGGAAGAGCCCGTAAAGAAAGTTCCTTAGTATGGTGTATGTGCTGAAATTCCAATTAAATATGCTCACCAAGTTCAGCGTCTTCCTGTGGCAGCTTTAGTGTCTTTGTGACTGATAACTTCTTCTCAGTGTATGAGATGTTTCAGGAGACTAGTGACTTGCAGCGAATCCGCATATGCAAGGACTTGATGGCAGCAGGAGATTGGAAACCTTCCCAGTGCTGGCTACAGGAAATACTAGAGCATGCCCCACCCCCCCCAAAAAAAATGGGTGGGCCAAGGAGATGACCCAACCATCAATGGTACTTGCTTGTAAAGCCTGACTGCCTGGAGCGATTACCCAGAACCCACTTAAAATCAGGTGCACAAAGTGGTACATGTGTGTGAAGTTCATTTGCAGTGGTAAGAGGCCCTGGCATGTCTATACCTTCTCATTCTCTCTTCCCTTGAAAATAAATAAAAATATCTTAAAATGGGGAGATATACAAATGAGTGAGACAAGAATTATGTAAATGACCATAAAGGGCATGAGGCACATGGAGCTTTAGGGTGTATGTCTTTTGCAGTCACTCGTCTACCTCCATCCTTGGGAATGCCTTTCTCTTTATTTCTGTCACATTTCTGTTACTGTCTAGGGGATTAGGTTCATTTTCTCCCCAGATTAGAGATCAAAAGGCAGGAAAAAGGTTTAAAAGGGAAAGCAGAACAGAAAGGTAAAGAGAAACAGACTACCCCTTGGAGGAGGGAATCTGGAACCAGGAATCTGCCGATCCAGTGGCAGCTAGGTTTTTAGTGAGCGAGAGGAAGCCCTCCTGTGCAGGTCCGAGAAAGCCAGTAGGACTGGCTGGTGGGAAAATTCACTTAGGCAGACAATAAGAACTAGAAGGTGAGCTGCCCTCTCCTCTGTCTTAGGGCACGATCGTAGAGTACTCCGGAAAAGGAATGCAGCCACCTGCCAAGAGTCCTTCTCCCTATCTGTCTGCCTAGCTCATTTCTATTATCCTACCTTGTGTTCCTGGTCTAATGTCACCTCATAGACAGGGAAACAGTTGGACCATAAAGGTCCCATCCTGGGACCCCAGGGACAGGGATGAATCTCTGCATTACCAGTCCAGGAAGGTTCTGCCTTCATTATGCAGCTCTTTTACCTGTTGGCAGAATTCGTTTATATTTAAGAGTGAAGATGAAAGTGAGAGAAGCCTCGTTTCTTCTGCTGAAGTAAACTGTTCAGATGACTGGGGCCATGAAGAAGGAGGGGAAAGTATCTCCTTCCATTGAAATTAGTACTGGTCACGTTTTGAAAGCAAATTTCAGAGGAGATAGGGCATGTTCAGGGTGGTATGGACATAGACTCAAAGCAAATTTCTAAAAGGGGCATATCACATGTTTTGTTTTTTTCTTTGCCTTTTCCCACAGCACAGAGCGGCGCCCTTTATTATTACTGTCACTGTTGGTTGGAGAAGACCTGTTCATCCAACAAGATGAGGCTCTCCGAAGATTTCTTTCCTACCACATGCTGCTCCAGAGAAGCAGTCTGGCAATAAGAAATGCATCTGTAAGCCAAAGGAGATCTGCTTGGTATAAAAGTATCTCACTTGAAGATTTAAAATCAAGAAGTAGATTATATGATAATTCTTCTGAAAATACAGTCTCCTGTTATTTCAGGTTCCCAAGTTTCTCACCTAAACATTATTAACCAGACTTCAGATCCACAGTCCCCAAGGAAAAGCAGGACATGCAATTCCAGACCTGTGTAGGTAGGATCTCTAGGGCCAGCTCGCTAGTCTGGCCAAATTACTGAGCTCTAGATTTAGTGAAAGAACCTGTCTCAAAAAACAAACAACAACAACAACAACAACAAAAAAAAAAGTGCAGAGCAATTTAGGAAGACATTCACACACACACACACACACACACACACACACACACACACACGCATGCGTGCATATGCAAAACACCCCAAACAATAGCCAATAAGGGTTGGGGGTGTAGTTCAGTGATAGAGTAGTAGAACACTTGCTTAGCATGAATTTAACCCATTAGCACCACAAAAGAAAGAAATTAAGAAAAAACTCCAGAACAGAAACAATAACAACAGTAAACTCACATGTAACAGCCACTAATAGAAGGAAGAAGCAGGAGTTGGGAACGGAGACTGAGATGGCTCAGAGGATAAGTCCTGGCCGTGCAAGTGTGAACACTTGAGTTTGGAATGCCAGCACACTTGGAAAAAGCCAGATGTTATGGTGGCCGTTTGTGACTGTAGCTGTGCCTGTGGGCAAGGAGGGAGGTAGAAACAGGAGAATCCACTGGAAGCTGGGGCAGGGGACAGCAGCTAGCCTGGAGAAAGGAGGGGTAAATAACATGAGGCTCTGCTTCCAAGGAGGCTGAGGGAGAAGACCAACCCCAAAAGTCATCCTTTGACTTCCACACATGCGCCGAGTCATGAACACCCCCCCACTCACACACATAAACATGCTTGAACACACGCACACAATAATATAATAAACTAAAAACTCTTTAAAAAGGAGGAGGAAGAGCATGGTTACTGGAAGAGCAAGGTGCCAGGCTCTCACGGAAACAGTCCACAATAGTCTGCTTCCCTACTTCATTCCCAGGGAGCCTATAGCCAACTTCCTCAGAGACTTATTTTTTTCAAAGACATATATATATTAGAGAGAGAGAGGAAGGAGAGAGAGAGAGAGAGAGAGAGAATGGATGTGCCAGGGCCTCTAGCCACTGCAAATGAACTCCACACGCATGCACCACCATGTGCATCTGACTTCCATGGGTTCTGAGGAACTTGGGTCCTTAGGCTTCCCAGGCAAAGCACTTTAGCCACTAAGCCATTTCTCCAGCCCCTTCAGACCAATTCTGACCCTAAGTTATGTTGGACATGTGAGAACAGAGGAGATCAAAGACTTTGATATCTACACGCACACACACACACACACACACACACACCCCTGGGAAACTGGTGTCTTAGTGTACTTTCAAAGGATTTGAATGGTAATGAAAATGATCACTATTTTTTCCCCTGTTAATAAATAGCATCAACAAATAATGCCCAATCTGATATGGAGCAAAGGGTCCCAAGTTCCTCAGACAAAAGTCTGCTGTCTTCTTAAAGCACCTCAGAGAAACTGAGGAGCTAGCTCACTTGGTGAAGTACTTGCTTCACATACATGGGGAGTTTGATCCCCAGAACCCATGTAGATGCTGGACATGGTAGCAGACTTTCATAACCCCACTATATATACAGGAGGATCCCTGAGTTTGGTGACTCTAGCCTCATTGGTGAGCTGCAGCCCAGTGAGAGGCCCTCCCTCAAAGGAAGTGGAGCTTGTAACTGAAGAATGGCCTCCAGGGTTGTCATCTGGCCTTCAAATGCATGAGGACACACATGCAGACAGACACATACACACATGAAATGAGAGCAACTCAATAGTGTAGATTTGTATCTGCACTAAGACTGTTATAGACTGTAAGCCACTCTGGCTGAGTCACTAAGCAAATACCTTCCCTGTGACTTTAGGAGGTGCCAAGAAGCAGAACGAGACTGGCCATCTAAGAGTCCCTTGTTTACTGGTTAAGAACCTCTGAGGATTCTGACCAGGGACGAAAATATTTTTCAGGTCAAGAATCACTAATTGCCCTCAGCCACCCTTTCATGAAGTATATCGTGCCTCTTCATTCTAGAAACATGCCCACACTTATGTCAAAGAGATGACAGTTTGGTGATTAAACCATTCCTACCACCACCCTTTGCTGTAGGGCTTCGATGAGAGCATATTAAATGTATACACCTTGTTCCTTTTATAGATCTGTTCTGAAATGATCTCACTGTGGAAGAACATGAAATGTAAAGTCCTATTTTAATGCGCTTAAGATTGAGGTTTACATTCAACACGCCTCTGTTTCATTTGTGGGCATTTTCCTGCTGAAGTGCTGTCAATTGCCACTTGGTTTGATTCTTTTCAAAGGCAGCTTGGCAGTCGTGCTGACCACATCAATTTCGTATTCTCCTTTGTCTGCCTCAAGATATCAGATACAGTTTCATCGTAATGAGGTCTCGTTCTGCTCCTGTTACCGGGCTGTTTTGCTCTGATGAATCACAGTGTCCTGTGCTGTCGCTACACCCATAATGGCTACAAGGTGAAGAGCGGCCGGTGCTCCAGAGGCCTGGCGCTGCTTTCCTGACTGACCGTGCCCTGTACCCGGCTGCCTGGGCTCACACTCCCATGCAAGTCCCTATCCTGAAGAGTTCCCTGGGTCATGCCTGGCTTGCCTCTTGCAGGTGTTCTGATTGGTGGTGTGAACCAAGGTCGCCATGAGGGCGTGCAACGCACAGCTCACTTGAAAGGTTTTCTGCTTCCTGTGGAGGGTTGTAGAGGAAAGCTTTCTCTCTCTGGTTGCAAAGGAGAGTCAGGCAGATTGCCTCCCCCCTAGGTTTCTCCCAAAAGGTCAGGATCAAATAAATGAGGAGTAATAAGGAAAAAAAAAAAAAACCCTTACTTTCCTAGATGATGCAGTTAAGAGAAAATTCATTTGTGTGTTCATTCATTCAGTATGACTTGAGGGTGGACTCAGGGAAATACATTATGCTAATTGGTGTGTGGGATAGAAAGTTGACTGGCCCTGAAGACTAGGAGGGATTCAGGCCTGATTGAAGTATGAACAGTCGTACTTTCAATGAAAGAAGCAGTGCATATTGGCACAGAGAGGGGAAACTCTGGGATGTGTATGGGATTAAGGGTGCTTGGAAAGACAGGTTAAGATCTGAAGATTTATGATTTGTTCTGGTAAGTAAAAGAGAACAAGATTTTAAGGTTAGAGGAATGCTTTAGGATTTTAAAAGGTACTAGTCCTCAGCTAGTTCCAACCTGAAAAAACAAACAAACAAACAAACAAACAAACAAACAAACAAACAAAAAAAAAACGGAGGACATAGGTGAGATGCAATGATGATCTTACCTCGGGCAGTCAGAGAGAAGACAGTGTCAGATTGACACTTTACAATTAATTGATGAATGGTTGAGTGAAAGTGGTGGTTGGGACAAGAAAGCAGGGACACTGATCAATTCTGCATAATTAGAAAGGAACTAGAAATGGTGGAGTTGATGAGAGAGAGAGAGAGAGAGAGAGGGAGAAAGAGAGAGAGAAGGAGAGGATGATGACCAGGGATTGGGAAAACAGCTCAGTCTGAAAAGTGCTTGGCTTGAAAGCATGAGGACCTATGTTCAATCCCCAGGACCCGTGTTAAAAAGCTGGGTATGGTCGTTTGCACTTGTAATCTTAGTGCTGGGGAGTTGGAAACAAGTGGATCCCTGGAGCTTGCTGGCCAGCTAGCCTCGCCTAATTGGTGAGCTCCAGGCAATGGGCGATCCTGTCTCAGAGAATGTGTCTCCTGAGAGTGATACCACCTGAGTTCGTCCTCATAAACATGCATGTGTACATGTACAGTGTGCACTGCACATGTACTTACACATATGTACACTCACACATGTTAATTTTTTCACTTTTTTAGCTTTCAAGGTAGGGTCTCGCTCTAGACCAGGATGACCTAGAATTCACTATGTAGTCTCAGGCTGGCCTCAACCCACAGGGATCCTCCTACCTCTGCCTCCCAAGTGCTGGGATTAAAGGTGTGCACCACCACACCCAGAAATATATTTTTTAAAAAAGAGGAGATGACCTACTGAAATGAGTATAAGAATAAAGGTATGAAATTTATATTCCACATACCTGACAGGCAGCTGAAAATGTACATACTATGTCTAAGATAGTTTGAAGGAAGACAATTTTAGTTAGATGGTTGAATGTTTATGTCTGTGACATTAAGTGTGAGAGAGAAGAGGAAAGGTTAAAAAAAAAGGATAAAATCAGAGATGGAGAAGGAGCAAGGAAGAGTGGTCAAGAAAGCTTTTGAAGAAACACATGGGTTAAGGTCTGATGTTTCAAATACCTAAGGCAGTGGAACCAATATGGCTGCTCTGTAGAAGACTTGAGGAACTGTAATACCCAGGCATCGACTCAGAGCTACAGATGTGTTCCTCCCGAGCGGCCCCCTGAGAGCTGTATTGCTAAAAATCTCCCTCAGTGATGAGCAGGAAGATGACTGTGGGACAGTGTGCAATATTTTTTAAAGGCTTGGTTTCAAGATAATCTCTACAGGGGGTGGTCTAAAGAGTGTTTAGACCACCATTTTGCTGGATGCATAGATTTTTCTTGGAGTCTCCAGAAGCCTCAGCTCAGGTGCTTTTCTGGAGTGTTCCATTTGCCCCTTCTGGCATTGCTTTTTTGTAGTTTCCTTTGGGTTGAGGCACTGACCTCTGTAGCAAGTGGACATAATTCAGTGTTGAAGTCAGTATATTGTCACGTGAAGGCTACCTGTGTGTGCATTTTCACTTGGGTGTTGCACTAGGGCTACATCCACTTCTGTTGAGAACTGAATTATATTTTCTAACAGTTTCAGAAGAGTGTTTCTTTTTCTGGGTCAGCTGCTAGGAAATTCAGGTCCCAACACGCAGCCGACCGCTGGTGAAATATACTTAAGACAAGTATTTTTTATTTTCCCTCATTTTCTTGGCTTGGCTTTAAAGTATGTCTATTTTCATAAGTCACATCAAATTGTTTTAGGAGTAAGAAGTGATGTAAATGATAACTAAAATGTGAATTACAGAAAACATTTAATCTTTTCAAACATTCTAGGCAAAACCCTGAACTCTCCCCTCCTTTTCCCTCAAGGGTAGAAACTCTGACTCAAGTATCATTCATTATTAGAATCTATGGCAGAAAAACAATGTTTGGGAAACTTCTAGACTTGTAGAGGGCCAAATTTGTCTCCAGCTCTTATTGTGTTTTGGCATTGTCTTAGGCGACCAGCTCCCAGAGAGTTATTTAAAGAAATTTCTCAAGCATAGATATGAACTAGGAAAAAAGTGATTTGGTGATTTTGGAACACAAGAATTCCAAACAAAAATGAGACTAGAACATTGGGTTCTCAAATCTTCATGAGGAATTTTTGATATCAAGAATTATAATAAAACATATTTTTAAAAAAGTTTGTTTTTTCCTCATACATCCAGTGAGACACTGGATACAAGCAAAAGCTCCTACACTACACAGACTTAAACTAATTTTCCTCTCACTGGCAAATTTGGTTAAAAGTTTGCATGCAAAATTTCTCCTGGAAAATGAATGCATTAATCCAACTCAGAGACATCTGTAAATGGTTGAAAATCAAACAGTTCATGCCACTTATTCTGCCAAAGTGACACCCCATTTAAATGTTTCATAAATGTTTTCCAGATTTGCAAATCCTCTTTGATGTTTTAAGTTTAATGAGCAAGTGCTGAAATGATTTTGCTGTGGAAGTGAGGCTTTTCAACAAATAGCTAAAGTGCCTGTCTTGTTCAGATCACCTGGGGACACGATTTTGAGGTGGCCAAATATAATATACCTGCCTGGAATTCATTGACTTTTTCAGTAAGGTGTATCACATACGTCCCTGTAACTTCCCTTTGAGAACACCTGATTTCCCTCCCGACCAATGTGTTTGAAGATCTCACCTCTCTTTCCAGAATTAATATAATACTCAATTCTCTTAACACGTGTTTGGAAGTTCCTGAGGACTGAGGACTTTTAAGGGGCTGAGAGATATGCCATTGTTGGTGAAGAAGAGGAGAAAGTCCTGGTATAACATTCAGGGAGATACTAAGTCGAGTCTTAATAACTGAGAACCTGAAGAAGTGAAATAACAGGGACAAGTGTCTCCATTAAGTTAGAGAAGGTTCTGGAATGCTACTTCCCTAAGGTTTCTCAGTAGAGTCCTAGACAGAGATGAATCTGAGACAACATACCAATGTTCAGCAGTGCTTCCCCTCCGTGGGTCCTGGGAGCATGGTCCTTGCTGGAGAGACCGACATTTTCCACCTTCAGGCCAGCCTGCATCCTATTCTACTCAGCCATGCACTGCACTCCCCAGCAGAGTAAAGACAGGTGTCCTAGAGGGTGCCAGCGTCCTACATGTTGACCAAGCTCTCCTGCAGAACTATGTCTAGCCCCAGTCCCAGGACCTTGCTATTGCCTACGGTGTGTTAGTCCTGGTCCTACCTAGAGCAACTGAGTCAGGCTCTGGAGTGGTAGCTTTCTCCCATGCCTGACACATGACATGGGATTCTGTTGGACATTAAGCATGACAGGAAGCCACATTCCTCTCTGGGCTCTTGAGGCTCTTGATGTTGGTCTTGCTGGGTGTCCTGCTCTGAGCATCCTCCATGGGAAACCCTCTTTTGTAGACTATCTTTGGAGAGGCCATTTGGCTGTTTCTTCTAACTGGCACATTTCCTCCAAACCCAGCTACAGTACAGCACATCCTACAATATTTCTTTCTACATAGACTGTTTCCTGCTTCTTTTTCCCTAGTGATGAGGATGACCATTCACTGTTGCTAGAAGCTTTGAGCAAAAGTCTCCTTTAAATTTTTCTGAGTTCTTTAGATACCCTAGATATTAATCCTCTGTCAGCAGTGTAGCTAATAAAGATTTTCCTCCCATCTGGTAGGTGGTCTTATGGAATTTTATTCAGCTATAAAGAAGAACAAAATTATGTTCTTTTCAGAAAAAATAGATGTAACTGGATATTATCATACTAAGCAAATAAAGTCAGGCTCAGAAAGACAAATATTATATTTTTTCTCATTTGTGGATTCTATATTTTATGTACACACCTAAAACATTTATATATACGTGTGTATATAACGTGTGTGTGTGTGTGTGTAATGAAAATAGAAATGAAACTGTCTAGGGGAATGCAGGGGCCCAACAGGTAGGTCAGAGAGGGGAGAGGAGGGATTATAGAGAAACATAGTCAAAGCACATTCTATTCTTGCATGAAAATGTCCCTGTGAAACCCAGTACTATGTATACTGACTATATGCCAATAGAAATAGGTTCCTGCTGTCTCGTTCTGTTGATAACCAAGACCAGTGGCAGTGCCCTGTATTGTCTGGGGGCTCTAGGGGCCTCCCTGACCACAACTTACAGGGTGTCTTTTTTTTGAACCTAGATATTATTCTATTTTTTCTTAAAAAATGTATTTTGGTTTTATGAACATTCACGATTTCTGTCTAAAAGCCAAGTAACACAATGATTGTGCCTCTTAGTAAACCTAGATGAATTTTTATCTCTTATGACAAACAAGCTTTCATCCATATGAAAAAAAATTGAATCACCTTCCCTCAAAGTTTTCCCTTTCATTTTTTTTAACAGCCAATATCCAATATCTCACTTTTCTCAGTCTTTCTGTTATAAGTCATAAAGCATGAATAACTCAGGGTGGAGAAGAGGACAGGAAAGTGCAAGTTGAATATGAGGCAAGGTAAAATGACATAAGTGTATGAAAACATTATAATGAGAACCATTAATTTGCACACTAACTAAAACAGTTAATATTTTTAAAAAACCTATGAATAAGCCACCTTCCTGAAGTAGAGATGAGCGTACCACCTAGTTAAAACTGCATGAAAAAAGTCATCTCCATCATTCAGCATGGTTGGTCCAACAATTATTTTGATTGACACCAATGTCATTTTTCCCAGTGTAGTGTAGTTGAGGTTTGCCCCTAGGTAATGGCTAGTGAGGGATCTCTTCTGTATTCCCAAAGGATGTATCTCTGCTCATGATAGTGCAATTGGTTGTCGGGCTTCTGTCAAGAGTCCTGGTGGACGTGTGTGTACATGTGTGTAAATGTGTGCCTTCCAGTCTCAAAGTTGGGTAAGAACATGAAGAAAGGAATGGGAAACCTGACCAAACCCTCAGCAGGAGTCTCTGAAGCACACACTACAGCTGGCAGCTGAGGGTTCAGAAGCAAAGTGTGGGTCTTGAGGGTTGCAGCTCAGCCTTTGGAAGAGAAGGTTGTTTCCTGGAGCTATCATTGGAACGTCAGGTTCGTCATGGCTGTGTAGCATGATTTCAAAATGTTTTGGAGGCTCTTAAGGAATTTATCTCCCCAAACAAAATTTGGAGTAAGGTCAAACAGCTAGCTGCTGCCCACCCCCTTCTTTGAATATACAAATTAAAGAATTTATTTCCCAAGAGCTGGCTTTAATTATTAGTCATATGGTAGATTTGGGACCCTGACTCAGGAACCAGGATATTACGTCGTCTTTCTAGCAGCCTGTTTTGAACCTTCACAGACTGATCCAATTAATTACTCTTCCCCACTTCTTGCTGCCTTTTGTGAGCAATTAGTCTCTCTCCTTTGAACTCCACATCCTCCTCACCACTCAACCTTCAAAATCCTACACTGACACTCTTTTTGGCCCTTTCCTTCATTTTGATCTCTTGGTTGAACTATCCTTCCAACCCCAGTGAAGAAGCATTTATGTTACATAAGGATGTCACCTGTGTACTGCATTTCCCAAGGGGGAAAAAAGGTGTCCACTGAAGCCCCAGTGTGAACCTTCTCTGACCATAATTAGCTCACCTGACAAGTGCAATTAAAACTGTCATGTTGGTGGAGTTCAGAACAGCTCAGTAGCTGAGCCTACATACTTTCTTGTGTCAGCTTTAAGACATGCTCAGTCATGTTTATCACTTCTAAAGCACTCCCATCCAGACTGGAGGCAGGAAAGCACCTGCTGGTTAACTCCCAGCCTCTCAGCTTTGCCCTGATGCCTCACCCTGAGAGTATGGGAGCAGTGGTAATCATAGAAGATGTGGTGTTGACATTCAGGAGTCTTTCCATCACTATGATAAGGTACTTTCTGTCAACCAGGAAGCCAAGAAGAGAGAACAAGGGACAGTATACAAGATATACACTTCAAGGGCATGCCCCTGGAGACATACTTCTTTCAACGTGACTTCACCACCTATGCCTTCCACCACTTCCCGCTTGTCCACTGAGCTATGAACCCACCAGTGGATTAACCCCTTGACACGGTCAGCGTGATGCAATCACAGCCCACATGCCCTGCATCTGAACATCACGCAGGGAACCAAGCCTTCCACAAAATGAGCCTGTGGGGGATACTTCCTCTCTGAACCATACCAAGTAGAATGTGATGAAGAGACAGGCTTACTGCGTGGGAATTGCATAGTACTATATGATTTCAGAGAATTAATGCATGTTCTAAAAATATACCCAACTATCCAGGGAAACAGTAAGGAAAACTAAGATAAAGACAAAGGAAAAAAAGATGTTTCTAGTGACTAGAAGTAGCAGCTTCATCCTCCTTTTGCTCCTCCTCCTTAACTGTAGGAATTAGAAGCATATGCTATGATACCAAATTGGATTATATTTTTCTCACAAAAATAGCCTTCTTCAATTTTTTATTAGTACACCTTCATTATACAAAGTAATGGGTTTCATTTTGAGATGCTCATACATGTATTGTATGGAGTTTAATCTTATCACTCCGTTAGTCTATCTTATCCCCTCCTTCTTTCCACTGGCTCCCATTACTCTTCCCAAATGGCTTTTCTTAACTTTCTTAAAAATCTCAATTCTGCACATGAGGGAAAATGCAGTATTTGTTTGGCTGAGCCTTGTTTATTTTGCTTAATATGATGATATCTAATTCCATCCAGTTTCCTACAAATGGCATAATTTCTCTTTCTATGACTGCATAAAAGCTTATTGTGTATATACACTCTGGTTTTTTTTTTTTTTTTTTTTACCTATTCATCTATTGATGGACACCTCCCAGAAGCATCTTGAGAGTGGAATGAAGGCTGTGCTAAGACTGGCCCTTGTGGCCAGACCCTCTTGCCTTTCTTTGTCCCTAGCGCTGTGGACCTTCCACTTAGGATGCCTCCCATGCTCTTGCATTCCCACCCTACATATGATTTAGACACTCACTCAGGTATTTGTCTTTATTCATTTACTTTTAGTGCATGCGTGTGCCTGCATGTGTGTGTGTTTATTGGTGTACACACATGCATGTGTATGTGTTTATTGATATGGAGGCCAGAGGACAACTTTGGGTGTTGTTCCTCAGAAATGTCATCCACCATTTTTTCGAGACAGGGTCTTTCATTGGCCTGAAGCTTGCCAAGTAGGCTAGACTAGCTGGCCAGCAAGCCAGGGATCTACCTGGGTTCTGGGGATTGAACCCAGGTCCACATGCTTATGAGGCAGGCACTTTCCCACTAAGCCATCCCTCCAGCCCCCAATAGGAGAAAAGTGCTTCCATCTGGAAGTTCCATGAAGGCAAGAAGTTTGACCCTAATGGGGCCTGTGAACATGTGCCCACTGAGCGATGCCTTTCTGAATGACTGGTCTTCAGGCCTCTTGACAGTCCCACAGGAGAGGAAGTGTGATGCTGGCAGGTCAGTGGGGCAGAAGGAGATGACCGAGATGTATTTCAGCTGGTTTTCAACACAGAGAAGCTGATCTTGAATGAGGAACAGCTCTGCCTGTGAGCCATGTCAGCCATCCTAGGGAGGTACAGTTTGCTTTTGGGAATAGGTGAAGATGGGATGGTGTGCAGGTGGAAAGAGGCCAGGAGCATCCATGGAACCTAAACTCGGCGTCTTTGTCCGTTCTCGTCTGTGTTCTGTCCTCTGATTAAGTGATGGCTTAGACACGATCTAAAGGTTCCGTGAAGGTCTCAGGAGTGGATGTGTTTTCCTCCCTAAGCTTCACTATCTAGATGGCCATTCTCAGCATCTCACTGGCTTGCAATTTCCAGGCCTATCCCTGTTCCCTGTGACATGGGCCCATCTACTGTTCCATGTTGGTGGAGCCGCTGGCCTGGTGTAGAAGAGGCCCATGAAGCAATAAAAGTCCTTGGTATTGTCAATACTTCTGCTACCATCAAGAAAGGAAGTACCTTTGAGGGGTGGAGACAGGAGGATCCTGAGTCAGAGCCTGGGTTATATGGTGAACAAGATGATGTCTCAAAAGAAAGAAAGAAAGAAAGAAAGAAAGAAAGAAAGAAAGAAAGAAAGAAAGAAAGAAAGAAAGAAAGAAAGAGAAAGAGAGGAAAGCAAGCATGAGAGAAACAACCAGAGCTTGTGGAGAGGGCAAGGTCTGGCTTCTCATCTGCTGGAGGGCTACCAAGCCACTTCCTTATTCCCATAGTTGTCATATGATACTTCTTTGCACCTTGTACTATGCTCTTTTGCTCCTGGTGGCTGGCGATTGCCTTTTGCTTTATGATATGCCATATTCTAAAAGTTCAGCTTTCAATGTGTTTTTACTAGACACTAAAGGAGCAGTGTGAAGATTAAAATATTTGTGTGAATTTCAGAGTATTGTGTGAGAATCAGGGTAATTATGAAGTACCTCTTTACAATGATCCCCAAAGATTAAGCCTATTGAAAAGATAAGTCGATTTTTTTCTCCCAAACTCATTTCAGTTCAATCCTTACTTTATCTAGAAAGCCTTTGTTAGCTTCTTTTTTTCAGAATGAATGTAATGAAAACTGTTGTCTTTGGTCCTTTCATGTGTAGGAGAGTGAATTGTTTTGCATAATTATAGCTTAAATGTTTTACTGCAGCTGATTCCTTAATATAAGCAGTTCAGTTGCTGTTGTGTGAACTTCACATCTGAAAGTCATCTTCAGCCACAGTTTTAATTTTGGTTCAGAGCTGCACCATCCAGAAAACATTCCTACAAAGATGGAAATAAGTTTCACATGCTGTTCAATACAGTGGCCACTGGCCACATGTGACTACTGAGTTCTTTCAATATGGCTAGGTGGATTAGAGACTCTGAGCTTTAATTTCAATGTTATTTTGATGTTAATTTATTATTATTCAGCTATTTTAAATTTAAGTGATCACGTGATGCTGTAAAATTATTAACAAAACCATTCTGTTGACAATTTCAGATTGAGGTGTGCTCAGATTTCCTTTCTGTAGAAAGGTTTATTAGGGGGAGTTAATACACACATCATGGCAGATCACTGACGCCAGAGAGAAAGGGACAAGTTTTCCACAGAACAGAGGGAATTTCTTGCTTTTATAAATATCTGAGGGAGGAGGAAGGTTATATGCTACATGACACAGCCTATTTCCATGGCTGAGGTGGATGGCCTGTTAGGAGGGTTGCACCCAAAGGTTGCTGGACCCAACTGCCTTCAATGGTGCTTATAAACTGGTTTTTTTTTTTTTTTTTTTTTGGTTTTCCCTTGACACATTTCTTTGAAGGGCTGTATTTGGGGTTTTGTTTATTTCTGAATCCCTACATGGCTAGATCTTCATGAATATTAGAGGACTACATGAAGTCGCCTGGCTGTTTTAGCCACCTTCAACACCTCCCTCCCTTTTTCTGGAATCAAGCCCTCTCTGCTCCTAACTGTCTGTGTGGAAATTAGCTTGGGTGGGTCCAAGAAGCATAGCTATTTGTTCCCACAGGCCCCTTTCTGTGAGGGCCTCTGGCAGGGAGAAAAGGACAGCTATGAGGTATTTGAAATGCTTAGCTGCCAGCTAGTTTGAGGACCATACAAAAAAGAATGCTGGGGTTGAAAGGTACCTGGCTCTTAGCAAATGATTTATGAATTCCATTAGCCTGGACCCATTTTACCTTATTCCAGCAGCTGGCCTGAGAAGAAATAAGCGAAAAGTGCCTGGGACATTTTAGACTCCACCAATAGGTGGAGATGTCCTTTCTACCATTCATTTATTTATGGGTAATTGAAATGTAAAATTTGCATGGGGTACTTGGTCACAAGGCCTTCTGTCCTTCCTCAGCTCCTTCCCTGCTTCCCACCTCCATGACTACCATGGCGCAGATGATCATGAAAGGATGTGACTCTTCAAAGTATCAATCCTGCTTAGCTTTGTAGCCAGGGCACTTTAGTGAAAATCATTTTGGATGATATATTCATAACAGAGCTAGAGAAAGAACTGACCATTCATAAAAAAGTGGGCTCAGGTTTTAAGAGCTGACGTCTTAATACCATTCTTTATTGGTTGAGTACACCAAGTTTTATTGACCAAGCTAAAAAAATCTATAACATGCATACCATCATATTTTCCATGTACACTGCTGTAATAAAATAGTTCTCAAATGCTCCTAAGCTCTTTCCATGCCATAGAAATACAAACTGGCAACTTTATAACAGTTCCTCATTTCTTGGCCACCTATGGTATATTGAATAACGACTCCCATTTATCTCTGCAGCATTCAAACCCTCAGGAAATAAGAGGTGAAGTCCAGTGCTTGAAGAAATGATCAGGGTCCATCACTTGACTGCTATCACATTATTGTATTTGCCCTCATGTTGCTGGGGAAAAACACTCAACCCAAAGCAGCTGATTGGAGAAAAGGATTTATTTTGGTTTACAGTCTTGAGGGGAAGCTTCATGATGGCAGGGAAATGTATGACATGAGCAGAAGCTGGTCATCACCTCTGTCACAGCAGGTGGAAAACAGCAGCAGGACAGTGAGCAGAAATCTAGCAAGGGGGAGCTGGCTACAACACCCCTATCTACCCACACCAACACAGCTATTGCAGCAAGGCTCCACATCCCCCAAATTGCCATCAGCTGGTGTCCAAATACATAAGTTTATGGGGGGGCAACAAAATAGGATAAAACCAAAACAGCGTACAATAGTAGATGAACTGAAGCATTCTATCCAATGAGAGTCTCGAACCCCAACTGCTGGGCATCCCTGTAATGACCACCTCTGACAGTATGGTGCCAAGATTCTTAGTTTCAGAATTTCCACCACTTTTGAATAACACTAGAGGCTTATTTTGATTACATAATTTATTGAGCAGAACAGGACTCTTGGTACGTTAAACCACATTCCCGGATTTTGTGAGTGGCTGTTACATTTCATTAACGAAAGGTTTGCTGTATGACACAATGACATCATGTTCTGCCTCTCTTATGAAGTAACTTCTAGATGGCAAGTATGGTTTCAATTTAACTCCGCTTTTTAAGAGCACCTGCTTCTTCAGGTCTTATATGGTTTTTAGGTTTGTTTGTATCTGAATTTCACTGCACTCCCTCTTTGTTATGTGGGACTCATGAACATATGTTCGGATCTTCCTCCCCTTCTCCCCTTTTAGTCAATGAATCCATGCTGATCTGCGTGGGTATTCAGTACGTAGTACTTTGGTGGCTGTCTTGGAGTCATACTGTCCCTACCCACCTTCAATCTGCACTTCGGGTTTTAGCTCTCCTCAACCCTCAGTACTCTGACTTCAAGTACTCAGCCCTCTGATGGTTCATCTTCATAGTCAAGTTGATGGGATTTAGAATCACCATGGAAACACACCTCTGATTGTGCCTATGAGGATATTTCTGGAAAACTTTAACTGAGGAGGGAAGCTCCACCTTGGGTGTGGGCTGGGGTCCTGGGCAGAATATAAGGAGCATGAAGTGAACACTCTCTCTGCTTCCTGACTGTGGATGCTATGTAACCAGCCACTGTACTCACCTGCCACCATGCCTTTCCTGACAACTGTACCTTCAAACCTTGCGCCAAAATAAAGCTTTCCTTTTTTAAGTTGCTTCTTGTTAGTATATAGTCTCAACAGTGAGAAATACAATTAACCTAGGTTGAATTCTTTGTCCATCCTTAGTAACACAGCATCCTAGTCCCTTGGCTTGGAACTGTAGAGTGACTTGGAGTGCACAGCGACCATGGTTCCATTATTCCTCAAGCCCTACTCTTATTTATCCAAGACTTTGATCCATCCTCTTTTCTCCCCCTGCTATCCAAAGTGACCCTGGGGTGAAATTCATGCTACTGTGTTGTAGCTGCTGTCTGCTTTGTGTCTTTGCTCTCTCCGGTCCTTCTTGATGGCAAGGTTGGATTCATCTTTCTAACAATTCTATTCTGTTATGATCGCTTTCTGCTAGAAACCGCCAATGGTTCCCACTGTCCACAGAACTCTTTATATCTCTTAACAAAGCACTTAGAGCCCACCAAAGTAAGACCCTCTAAGCTGTGTTTCCAGCATTTTCCCCCATTCATCCTGCTGACACCAACATCCACTCTTTCCCCTGATCTTCATGGAAACTTTCCCTTTCATTCCACATGCTTGCTTCGCCTCCTCCGCATGGGGCTTCCACTTTCCTCCTCATCTTCAGTCTTGCTCTAGAACTGCCTTTGTCATAATACCTTTCCAGACCTTCAAGTCACAAGTGGTTTTCCCTCTTTGTCTTCTTGTCACACTTGATATTCAATGGGTTGAATGCAATTGATTCAAAACATGGCCAGACCTAACACAAGTGCACTATTTCCAAAACCAGCACTCTCTAGCTTTGTCCGTAACCAGAGCTCCCCTCACACCACCTTGTATAATGGAAATGGTGTTCACACATCATGATTCACCACTGTGTTCAGTCACTGTGCCTCCATTACCATCATGAGTTACTTGTAAGGTTATCATTTCCTGGTGTGCTACACTGTGAGCCATGGTCGTGTGCAGAACTCACCTTGGACCTAGGCTGGGGTGAAAGAGCTGATACAGCCAGTAGGGAATGACTGGGGAGGAAGTCCTGCTTTCACCTTTCAGCAGGCCTTAGAGAAAGGAGCTGGGCAAGGGCTATGGGTGTCAGGGGCTACGGAAAAGCTTCCTTTCAGCCTGAGGTTCTGGAAATACGTTTTTCTTTCAATGGTTTGGCTCAGATATTCCTTTTTTTAGTTTCATCCAGAGGCTTCAGGATCATGTCTTGGGATAAATAAGACACTTGAGCCTTTGTCAAGAATGTGTTTGATTTGTGCATGGTGTTTAATCTCTATTGCTAACTTTACAGGATCTAGAATCATAGGAGACAAATCTCTGAGAATGTCTGTGATGGAGACATTTCTATATTAAGTTAATTGAGGTGGGAAGACCTGCCCTAACTATTGGTAACACCATCCCATGGGCTGGAGTCCCAGGATGAATAAAAAGGAGAAAGAAAGCTGAGTACCAGAGTTTTTTTTTTTTTTCTCTCTCTCTGTATCACCATTACAGAATGAATGTGATTAGCTGTCTCAGGCTCTTGCTGCCATGTCTTATCTTTCCCACCATGATGGATTGTAACCTCAAAATTAGACTCCTTCCTTCCTTCCTTCCTTCCTTCCTTCCTTCCTTCCTTCCTTCCTTCCTTTCTTTCTTTCCCTTCCTTCCTTCTTCTTTTCTTTTCTTTTCTTTTCTTTTCTTTTCTTTTCTTTCTTCTTTCTTTCTTTCTTTCTTTCTTTCTTTCTTTCTTTCTTCTTTCAAGTTTTGTCATAGCATGGAGAAAGTAACTAACATATGCACTGTGTTCTCCTAGTTGATTAAGAGTGATGAGGTAAAATCCATCTCAAAATACCTTTAACTCCAGAGTGGAAAATGGTGCAACATGCCTGTCATCCCTGCTTGTGAGATACTGAGGCACAGATTGTGAGTTTGAAACACAGCCTGGGATAAATAGCTAAATCTTGTCTCAAAAAAAAAAAGTCATTGTGCATATGAGAAGGAGTCAGGTAGGTGGTTTTGTTAGACACTTAGGGTGACTGGGCCCCTGGAAAGGCAGAAATGACTCCCTCTGCAATCTGCACTTGCTAGAGATCAAAGGATGATCTGACTTCTTACCTCTTGCCTAAAGAAGATCTGTTTTTCCACAGGCAACCTGGGCCCTTCCTGGGAAGGTGGTCCCCTTTCCTAGGAATTAAATCTAATCCTAACATTGTGGTCAGTCAAGTTCAGTCCCCAGAATTTGGCATCATGGCTAGCCTCTTCCTGAGCCAACCCCTAGCCCAGACCAATCAGCTGTTTCTCTGGCTCACCTGAGCCAGAAAGTGAATCCCACTAGAGTAAGGTTATAAATCAATGTGTGTGAGGGGACAAGCCTCTTCTTTTTGGGTGGCCTGGTCATCACTCATGAACCTCCAGGTTCTGATGAGTGTCCTCTCGTCTCTGCCCAGCTGGGCTGAGACTAGGGGACAACCCCCTAGCCCCTACTTTCCATATGGGCTCTTTACTCCTTCTTGCCCTCTACATGGCAGGAGCTGTTTATACTTTCTTTTTTGTCCTCTGTATGGTTTTTCCAGGCTACCACGTAGGTTCTCCGGCCACATGGGTATATTCATTTTCCTTCCCTTCTTTCTGTACTTCTCTAAATAAATATAATAATTTAATAATTATCCTTATCAGTATTATTTTATACAATTCTTCAGTTAAAAGTACACACAAATCTAGGGTTTATGGTTCAAGTATTTTCCTGAACCCCTGACACCCTGTTCCACATATAAATCACATTTTCTTTATCTATTTGATCCAGCCATAAAGAGCAAAATTACTTCATTTTCAGGAAAAAGAATGCAACTGGAGATTTTCACCGTAAGTGAATTAAGTCAGGCTCAGAAAAGCAAATATCATATTTTCTCTCGTTTGTGGGTCTTAGACACAAGTCATGCATGTATATATGACATAGAAATAAAAGCAAAACTTTCTAGGGGACAACGAGAACAAACGAGGGGAAAGAAAGTAGAAAAGAACAAAGGACATATGTTCAAAGTACATTATATACTTGTGTGAAGACGTCCTCTGAAAGGCCATTATATGTACAATGAATTTACACCACCACCCCACAGATTTAACATAAGAAGTTTATATACTACTATGTACTCCCCAACTCCCCCCCACCCCGCACCAAAAATATGACTCTAGTGCATTGAAAGATACCCAATGCCCAAGTAATCAGACAGGCAATGTCTCCTACAAATGACCTTCAGGAAGAATGACTGACCCCTGGCCTCCCTCATAATTCATATGCACTGAGCCATGAGGATTCATCCAAGACCCAATGATAACGCAAAATTGTTCAAACCAGCATTTCCAAAACTCACCTCACACCAACCTACATAGTCCTTCAGCACATGGATTTTGACAAGAAAAAACAACCCCTCAGAAACATGTGCTGAATTTAACCAACAATAGCCAAAACCAAAAAGTTCTAAGTGTTTTCTTGCTTGTCAATATTAACACGAATGAAATTAATTTAACAAAAACAGTTACGGATTTGCTTCTGAAAGGGCCACCATAAGCTGTTCCAAAATCATTTATCTCCATAAAGTTATTAGCTCCAACCCTCCTCAAATTTGACACTCTTTAGTAATGCCCACAGATAAGAAAACTGTGTTCTGAAGCTGTTGGCCAAATTTGAAGCATTCTTTTCTTGGATCTCTATGCCATCAACTTTCTAGCACTGCAACAGATAACTGAGATAATTTATAAGGAGAAATGTTTTGGGTGTTGAATATGGGAATTATAATAAACTCATGGTCATGGTCGGGTAGGAAAGGCTTTTCACTTATTTTTATTTCCGCTCCCAGCTTGGGTTCATGCTGAGTTGGCACTGTTGCCCTTGGACTGAGCTGAGTGAGCTGCAACACCACGATAGCTAGGAGCTCCCCGCCTGGTCATGGCAGTCAGAGAGGAAGAGACTGGGACCCCACAGTCCTCGAAAGGCCACACTCCCATTGACCTAAGGACCTCCTTATAGGCCATCTCTTAAAGAGCATGAAGCTGGGAACAAAGCTTTTAACACGTGAGACTTCCCGGGACATTTCAGATCTGAACTATAGATGTTTCTGTGGGCAGCTGATTTTCCTATAAAAATGTCTTGCCTCTGAAATTTTGTCTCTGAAGAAAACATTTTTTTAGAAAAGGATTTTTTTTTTTTTTTTTTTTTGGTGAGGAAACTATGTACTTACCATCAACTTTTTGGAGTGTAATAAACTAAGCTCTCTAAAAAAAAAATGAGTAAGCTTTTGGACATCCATCAGCTATATTCCATCCCTGATATTATCTAGGCTGACGCTGAATAGGAAAATGCCACAGACCCAGTGCTGCACGACTCGAGCCTTCTCTCTCCTCCGAAGGCCGATTAAGCTTATTATGTGCTGTCCAAAGGCCTCACGTGCTCATCACCCTACACCGTGCTTGAAAAGAGAGGAAGAGGAGAGCAGTGTGTTTCTCCAGAAATCCCCTAGGAAGCCAGGTCAGCAGAGCCAAGCTGGACCATCATCCTGTAGTATGAGCTGGGCCACTGGACTTTTCTGCCAAGAGTTTGCGGCTTGGGAAGGCTCTCTTCCCGTGGCCCCCTGAGAACAGTGCTTCCCAAGCCCATGTTACAGAAACCTAGCCATGTTTTTACACCTGTTTAAGTGTCCATATTTCCTTGCACCCCGACAAGATGTGAGTTTCATACATGTCTTTTCACTCAAATACTTGAACTCCCAGGAGAACCATCCTGCACTCTGGTTCCAGCACAGCTCAGCTTCGAAGTTCAGGTTTACTCAGTACCACAAAGGATGCTGGCGCTTGCCAAGCATAACACAACCACAGCTGCATCTTGGCCAGTGTGGTGCAAGCCTAGAAACACTGTTTTAAAAACCAGCACTTATGGGAAGACAGAAGACTTGGGGCCATGTTGGTATTTCTCCTTGAGGGTAATTGTTTGAGTCTCTCCCCAACCCATGCACAACTCTTTTGGCTTTATTAGTCATGTCTCCTCACCCCGCCCAATTTAGAAAGCAATACAAATGTCTGTTTCCCATAAATCACTTTGATTCTCCTGTAGAAATGACAAAATCCTATGTTTACTAGCAAAAGAAAGATGGACAGGGATATTATTTGAACATCATTTCTAGGATAAAAAAATACTCTGCTATTTTTCTACTTGATCTTAGCTGTAGGGGTAAGAAGCAATCACTCAGCTATTTTTATTAATTTATTTGTAACTGGGCATCAATGGTGGGAATTTATAATTTTCTCAGGCTTTTTACTTACAGAAATAAAGAGAGGTGCTGTGAGTGTAGCTCAGTGATAGAGCATTGCCCAGCGTGCATTAGGCTCTGGGTTTGATTCCCAGTGCTGAAACAAAACAAAAAAAAATCAAACAAACCAGAGCTGTCCTGAAAGATCTAATGCTAGAATACATTCAGGGGTCTCTAGTCCTGTTAAAACCTGGTTGGGGAGTAGTAAGAGTGGGCCGGGAAAACATTCAATGGTGGGAAGACATTTAAAGTCCATCTTGGTCTCCCTCATTCTGTAGAGTATCTGATAAATTAAACTTTATTTTTTTTTTTTTATTCTGAAGGGCAAGTGTTTTTAACCTCTCTTGTGAATCCAGTGTCTTTCAGCCCAAGACAAGGTAGGAGATGACATGTGGGATATTTAGCAGCCAAGCTCAACAACCCTGTGTTCAGTCAAAAGATTTTGGAGTGATGGTGGCCCCACCTCTTAACCGGAGGTTTATTCATGGAGAGTGGGACCCTGAGTCCCTGGGAACCACCAGAGATTTATAACTAGAGGTTTTGCCAGTTTCTTTTCTATGAAAAATTATAGATCAGGGGCTGGAGAGATGGCTTAGCAGCTAAGACTCCTGCCTCCTAAGCCTAAGAATGCTGGTTCCAATGTCCAGCAGTTCCAATCTCCAGGTCCCACGTTTAGCCAGATGCAGTGACACAAGGGCGCAATGCCGCACTTGCCCACAAGGGGGCGCACGCATCTGGAGTTCGTTCACAGCAGCTGAGACACTGCTGGTGCGCCCATCTCTGTCTCCCTCTCCCTCTCTGTCTATCTTTCTCTGTCTCTCCAAAAATAAATAAAAAATAATAAAAAAAGAAAAAAAAATTATAGATCAGGGGTTTTCAGCCATCTATAGTCTCTTCACCTAAATGATTACATTTTTAACCCCTCCCACACACTGTGTGATTTACCGTGTGTGTTCCCTAGTTCAATCTTGTAGCGTTGTCTCTTGGGTACAAAGGAAGTTGCTCAGTGGTCACCGTTGTGCACATGTCACCTCAAGGGTGTTCACTTGTGTTGCTGTAGACTTGCACCTTTCTGTCATTCTCTTACATATACCTTTGTCAGCACCCTGGCATGAGGGGCGATGTCCTACAGAAAGACATTTGTTCTATCAGACTATTGGAACAATGGACCCCAAAGACAGACAATTTCCCCAGGAGTCTCATGCGGGGAGAAGGGAAAGGCTGAAGCTCTAGTGCCAGTCAGAGGAGGACCTTGTTTCCCAGAAAGAGATTTGTTATAGGTCTAACAACTTGTCACACTGATATGGATCAGGGGCAAGGTAGCTTTTTGTAGTCAGTGAGCTAGGGAATGGCCCAGAACAACACGGTGCCTCCCTGCCCTGGCGGTGTTAGAACGCCAGTGTGATTCCGACTCATCCAAGACTGTGATAAGCAAGGACTCTGATTCTTCCTCCTTAACTTTTCGTGGGCTCAGCACCCATGAATAGGCCCTTCCTGACTTAGCATTCCTCCTGGGCCAAACACCCAATCAAGATTCTTGATATACATTTGGACTTGACAATGAGATGCATCCCTATTGGATGTCTAATTCATATAAATATAAACAGCAAACCTTGGTGAGAGTGTCTTTTTCTGGTTTACTTTCCCTCCTAGCTGAGCTGGAGAAGAGGAATTCCTCTCGGCCTGGAGGCTTTCCTGATTTTTTTCCCTCCCAGTTTCACTCTCCCTTAATAAATCCTCCATAGTTTACTGTTCTCTGTGTCCATGTTTTTCAGTTCTTTACTAAATATGGACAAGAACTTGAGGCTTGAGAGTCATGAACCTGGGGAGGGCTAAACCTGGAGCCCCGTCCCTCTCCCACAGCATCATGGAGCTCTACTCCCTCAAGTTTGACTTGCAGGAAAGACTACAGTACAAAGATGGGTCAGCGATGGGCAGACCCACCCTTTGACCAGGACCGCTTAATTGCTCATACCTCTTACCCTCTATCTAAACTTAAGCTCATGTTAGAACTCTGAAGATGGACTTGGGGATCACTGGGATTCTTTGTTCCTCTTCTTTTTTTAAAAAATTATTATTATTTTTTCATTTTTTTATTGACAACTTCTATACTTACATACAAAAAGTGCATGATATTTCCCTCTCCTCCCCCATTGCCCTTTAGAACTCCAATCTCCACCATGTCCCCTCCCTCTCTCCATTAGTATCTCTTTTAATTTGATGTCATCATCTTTTACTTCTATTATGAGGGTCTTGCGGAGTATTGCTAGGCACTGCAAGGTCACGGATATCGAGGCCAATTTCTGTCTGGACAGTTGCATTGTAAGAGGTCATACCCTTCCTTTGGCTCTTCCATTCTATCTACCCCCTCTTCCGCAATGGGCCCTGAGCCTTGGAGGGTGTGACAGAGGTGTTTCAGTGCTGGGCACTCCTCCATCCCTTGTTCTCAGCACTATGTTGCCTATTGGATCATCCCAGTGGTCATTGCCACCTGAAAAGAGAAGCTTCTCTAACCAGAAGTGAGAGTAGCATTAATATGGGAATATGTTTGTTCCTCTTCTCATTGTGATTGCATTGAACAAATCTCTTTGCTTTTCTTGTCTATTATTTGTCTGTTTAATTGGTTTATTGAGGACAGGTGGCTGAGTTTGGTTTGTTGAGGCTGCCAGGGACTAGGCTTTGACCTTAAGAGCTCCAGTGACATTCTTTCTCAATAGAGCCAGGCTTTCTCTCATAGGTACACAGAGGTTTGCTTGTACGGTGGGTTAGTTCAGGGTACTTATTTCTCCTTAGAATGTACTTCCATTAATAAGCAGTAGACTTCCCTTGAGGGGAAGGTGAGAAGAGAAATCTCACCTGCCTAGGATACTAGCTCTCGCTACGTGGTGCTTAGGCAGTGAGCATTTAGAAAGGTGGGAAGAAATGGACATAGAAACTCAGATCAATGGTCTTAACCAGCAGTGGACCCTGCAAGCTTGATAGCTGCCCAACCAGGCCACATATTTCAACTGGTGCAATGGTGGCATGTCTGTTATGGGAGAAACCAACTGCTGTCTGATTGGACTTGAGGCTTGCTCCATGGCATGGAATTCATGCCTGGTGCTGAAAATCTAATTAAAAGCCTATTGCTGGGGAGGATATAGCCCTTGAGGGGAAACTACTACTGTTGTCTGGCTAAATGCATATAGTAAGCCCAACAAACTATACTCTAAGTACTTTTTAAACTGTTTTTTTTTTTAATTTGTTTTTTTCATTTTTCTTTCTTTCTTTCTTTCTTTCTTTCTTTTTTTCTTTTTTTTTTTTTTTTTTTTGAAGTAGGGTCTCACTCTAGCCAAAGCAGACTTAGAATTCACTATGCAGTCTCAGGATGGCCTCAAACTCATGGTGATCCTCCTGCCTTGGCCTCCTGGGTATGGGATGAAAAGTGTGTGCCACCATGCCCAACTTATGTTTATGCCCATATATTAATGCTACTTTCCCTTTTGGTTACAAAAGCTTCTCTTTTCAGATGGCAGTGACCACTGGGGTGACTCAAAGTCACCATAATGCTGTGAAGAAGTGACAGTTGAGTGTTCAGTACTAAATGAAACATTTCTATCACACCCTCCAAGGCTTAGGGTCCATTGCAGAAGAAGTGGCAGAAAGATGGGGCTGGAGAGGTGGCTTAGTGGTTAAGTGCTTGCCTGTGAAACCTAAGGACCCTGGTTTGAGGCTCAATTCCCCAGTACCCACGTAAGTCAGATGCACAAGATGGCACATGCATCTGGAGTTTGTTTGCAGTGGTTGGAGGTACTGGTGAGCCCATTCTCTCTCTCTGCCTCTTTCTGTGTCTGTCACTTTCAAATAAATAAATAAATAAAAATAAACAAAAAAATTTAAAGAAAGAAGTGGCAGAAAGAATGTAAGAGCCAAAGGAAGGGTAGCACTGCTTATAATTCTCCTTTCTGTATCCCACCTCCACTGAATCCCTTGTTTCCAACTAATGTCTCTTCTATTTTGATCCATCATTTCCCCCTCCTGTTATGCAGGACTTGTGTAGGTAGCACCAGCCACTGTGAGGACATGACTATCATGGCCAGCCACTGTGTGTCTGGAAGGCAGCATTGTTAGCACTCCTCCCCTTGCTTTGCCTCTTACATTCTTTCTGCTGCCTCTTCTGCAACAGATCAGAGCTTCTTAACCTTTTCCACTTGCAACCTTTTACCACCCAAGAAATTTTGGTTACAAAATAGGTAAAGAAAAATAAACATTTAGTGTAATAAATCATAAAGAAATGTATTTTAAAATATTTAAAAAATTTTATTTACTTATTCGAGAGAGAAAAATATGTGTGTGTGTGTGTGTGTGTGTGTGTGTGTGTGTGTATACATATATATGGAGAGAGAGAGAGACAGAGAGAGAGCGAGAGAGAGAGAGAATAGGTGTGCCAGGATCCCCAGCTGCTGCAAACGAACTCCAGACACATATACCACCTTGTGCATCTGACTTTATGTGGGTACTGGGAAATCAAATCTGGGTCCTTATGCTTTGCAAACAAGCACCTTAACCACTGTGCCATCTCTCCATTCCAAGAAATGTAATATATATATATATATATACATATATATATATATATATATATATCAACTTTCCACTTATGAAAAAGTAAGATAAATTTGTGTATTAATGAGATGGTTGCACTTGTTTTGTTTTACACAAAGAATTAAACCTTTGCTGAATATTTGATATTGTTGGACATAGAACTTTTTCAATGTTTTTCAGAGTTGATCAATACTTTGATTCTATAATCACAGATGCCAAGAACTCTATTTATAGTCCAAAATGACAGAAGTATGTTTAGGACCATCACAGAAATTGCTGGAAATTCTGTTCTAATCCCTAGCCCAAGTTCACTGCATTTTTTTTTGAAACTCAAGTCAGCAACTCAAACAATTTTTCAGATCAAACATTTGAACACAATACAATCTAAAGATAAACTATTTGCTACATAATGAGGAATGATAGTAGGAAAAATTGTCTTTGTTTTCTATAACTAAGCCATTAGTTTTCTGTTTTTTTTATGTACAGTGCAAACATGGCAATTCAAAACATGCAACCATCTCAAATATGAGCTGAGGTGTTTCAGGTGGCATGCCTTGGTGTTGTGTGGTGTGACGGCGTGTGAAGTTGTGGTGCTCCCAACCACGGCTGCAGGGAAGTCACACGATGCAGCACAGGCGAGTGCTTCCAGAAATAGCACATGCTCATTCCATGCAGGATTTTTAATCCTTTTGAAGTTGCTCAGTGTTCAGAAACCTTTTACTATTGCTAAATATTTCAAAGCCCCCACAATCAGTTACTCAGCACCACGTAAGGTTGTAACCCATTGTTTCGGAACCTTTAGACGGATGGGAAATGTTTTGGAGTAGTTAGAATCTTATCTCCTGTTTTTCCTACCTGCTACTATTTTGCTTTTTAAATTATGCACAAATATTGATTTGATAAAAACAGACCATGCAGCACTCCATCCTGCTATGCATTAGGCACTCTTTTTTAATAACCTTACATGACTTATTACTTTTAATTCTCACATAATTATTGCATGAAGTACATACCTTGCTTTCCTCATTGAAAGCTCTGAGGCAGATATTTGTTGAAACCTGAGATGTGGAGAAGTTAAGGAGCTTGCTCAAGGTTGGATATGAACCCACAGAGTTGATTCCAAAGGCTATGCTATTAATGACTCCAGTAATGGACTATGCAGCCGTCTTTATGTTGTGGTGGGGTAGTTTGAACTTGTATGCTTTAGTACCTCACTCTCATAAAGGATTGAACCTGCCAGATGCAATAAAACTGTTTAATGGCAAAAGCTAGAGAACTTAAGGACAAAAGTGATGGTGATGTACTTTTAAAGGAGGTAGGCATAAGGTAAGTGAGGGCTGGGGAGATGGTGAGCCGTTACAGGCGCTTGTTGGCAAAGCCTGTTTGCCTGGGTTTGATTTCTTAGTACCCAAGTAAGGCTAGATGCACAAAGTGTTACATGCATCTGGAGTTCATTTGCAGTGGCAATAAGCCCTGGCATGCCCATATTCTTTCTGTGCTAACAAATAAATAGAAAGGAAAAGAAAAGAAACAATTAAGTCAGAAAGAACAGATCAATGCAAACTAGTCTAATCTCAGCGGGCCAAGCAGCAACAGAGCATGGGCCCTTAGCTAGGTCTCTTGACTAAAACAGGGTGCTCATTTCCACTGGTGAGCCATCCATTTGGAGTTTAGGCATGACCTGTGAGGCAGAGTGGCAGAAATAAGCAGTCTTGTCATTCTGCCACTGTCCTGCAGAGCAAATCTAGAAAATGCTGTGACGTCTTTGAAGTCAGGACCATGAAATTACCATAGAAATCATTCCATGCCTTTCTGGAGGATTTTGACTCGTTTGGAATTAAATAAATGTAAAATATGGTACTAATCCCAAATGTATATTAGCAGCTGCTTCTAAAGTATTATATTTGTTCATTTGTTTATACAAATAAACAAATATAGTACATTATTTGCAGGTGATCACTAATGGGGTTGACATTTTTATTTCGGTCACATTTACTTAATTTACTGTTTGGACTACAAACAAAATAAATGATATCACCTTAATGTTGTAGAGCCTAGGCTTAGCTCTTTAGGAGGGGTCCTTAGCTTAATGTTGAATTTTTCAGGCTTAAAGTCATTATGCAGTATAAACTTTATTTGTGACCCCCGGGCAATGAGTAGGTTTCAGTGTGTTTGGTCTCTGCATTTGCTGTCTTTCCTTTCGCATTCTCAGTAAGACGGAAATTTAAAGCAGCCAGGGTTGGGTTGTAGAAATCAGAGTATAAAACTTTATACACTGTTGATTCCTTTCATCTGTAAAAGTTGGCTTTCATGGCCAGCTCGGACTTGGCATCAGTGAAGAAGAGCTAAAACTTAGTTCTCAGAGAGCCCTACTGACGTCTCAAACACACAGTCATGTCAACTGAAACCTTAGAAGTGGCCACAAGCAGCCTGGGTCCCATACCTGCCAACATTGTCCTCCAGCAAGTCCTTAACCACGTCCATAACTCACTTAAAACTTCCCAGTGCTTTCAGTCAATGAGACTAAATAGCATCAGCTGCTGGTTCGAGGAACTTCTCTGATGGCTGTATTAATATTTCTGTGCACTCACCTCCTTCTCTCGAGGCATCAGCTTGCATGACCGCAGCTATTAGTTCTGCCCAAGATTTCTGTCTAAGCCAGGTCTCGATGGATGATGTGGAAGACAGATGTTTCAGAATCCAGAATCCACAGTCACAAGCTTGAAATGCAACGGACAGTCAAGGAAGGAGTATGATTCTACGAGGACATTCAGAATGCGGGCTTAGTTGAAGTGTGAGACATAGACAAGCTGCCACCCAGGGATGACAGAATATTTGGGGTTCTTTATCTCCCTGCGTGTCTGTGTTTCTGCTTATTGCTCCATTTTTTCCCCCTCTTTGGGAAAGAATAGCTCAAAATGGAGACATTTTCTAGGTAACAACTTCCTTTTCCTTAGGAAAGACAAGGCAGGATATCAGTTTTTAGGTTTTAATTCTGCATTGCTTTATTTTTGATTAGGATTGTGTTCATTTTCTTCTTTCTTTCTTTCTTTCTTTCTTTCTTTCTTTCTTTCTTTCTTTTTTTTTTTAAGAGAGGAAAAGAAAGAGAGAATATGGGCACGCCAGGGCCTGCAGCTGCTGGAAACAAACTCCAGACACATGTGTCACCTGAATCGAACGTGGGTCCTTTGGCTTTGCAGGCAAGTGCCTTAACCACTAAGCCATCTCTCCAGCCTCTGTGTTCACTTTCCATCACTGTAACAAATACCTGAGAAAATAACCCTACAAGAGGAAAGGTTTGTTCTGGCTCATGGTTTTAAGGGGCCAGCCATGACCCATGGGTCACACTGCTTTGGGGCCTGTGGCAGAGCAGCACATCATGGTGGCCAGGAAGCAAAAGAGAGAAACTAGAAAGGGTCAGGTCCCATTAGCCTCTTCTAAGGACATACACCCACTAGTCTGAAGACTTCCCAGTAGGAGTCTTCTGGATCCTACAAGTCCTTGGATCTTCTGTGGACAGCTGCCGTTGGACTGGCCAACCTGTATCTTGTGAGCTAACCAATAAAGCCCCTTTCTACGTACTCCTGCTGGCAGTCCCGATCTTCTACGGAAGAGTGACTATTACAACACGTTTCTCTGTACTCCTTCATATCGATGTAGCTTACAGGCGGGAGCAGTGACGTGTAGTAAACATTTTCTTCCTGTGAGTACTGTTTTCATCATCATTGACCTAACTTTAAGTGAAAATCTTTCTGAGGGAGAATGGGTGGCTTTTGAGTAGGGGGTTTATACATTTTATTTGGGAGAGAGCTTGTTACGGTTGGGATTTGAAATATACAAACCAAGCACATGCGCTGAAGTGAGCGCTGTAGGGCAGGCGCGGTCAGACTGGGGCATTTGGAGAGTCACTGGATTGTCAGGGCCATGATGTCAGTAATGGATTCATGTGTTGGTGCAGTCATAGCTTAATGGACTATGGGGAGACGCAGAAATGGTGGTAACTTAAGGAAATGGGGAAATTGAAGGAAATAGATGACTGGGAACATGTCCTTGAAGGGGTACTTACTCTCTGATTCTACCTCTCTCTCTCTCTTTCTCTCTCTCTGCCTTAGCCACCACAAGGTCTCCTGTTCTGTCTCTCCACAGGTCCAAAGCTACCAGCCAACCACGGGCTGAAATTTACAAAACCACGAGTCCAGATAAGCCTCTCCTTCCTTTAAGATGTCTTCCTTAGGTATTTTGCCACAGTGACAGAAAACTAACAAAACCTCAACATGAAAAGAAGAAGAAGAAGAAGAAGAAGGAGGAGGAGGAGGAGGAGGAGGAGGAGGAGGAGGAGGAGAAGAAGAAGAAGAAGAAGAAGAAGAAGAAGAAGAAGAAGAAGAAGAAGAAGAAGAAGAAGAAGAAGCAGCAGCTTTGGAGCTGGGGTTCAGTGAGTAAAAGTGCTTGTTGCACAAATGTGACAGCTGAGTTTGGATTCCCAGAATGCACATAAAGCTGGATGTGGTTGCACATGTCTCAGGGTACCTGCATAATCAAAGGGTACCTACAACAAGATATGGGGAGCAGAGAAAGGAGAATCTGTAGAAGCTTGCTGGCCCATGAATTTGCCATATGTAGTGGCAATCATCATAAGACCCTGCCTGCCTCATGCAGCATCCCTGGACTGGGAGAGATGAAGCTGACCCTGACATGAAGAAAGACCATCTTCCCTCCAATAGGTAGCCCTTCCCTTGGGTGGTAGCCAGGCCTATCGCAGTCCTGTACTAGGCTGTTCATTATGACTCCCTGATGAAGCAGGGAAAGTTCCATCAACTGAGGAGATGGCCATATGACTAGGAGAAGATAGTGTTTTTAATCATCTTGTGTGTTTTGGGGACCTGGGCTAGCCCTCTCTTCAGAGAGATGTCAGGGTTGCTTGACAAAACTTGATGTTTGTTTACAGGTGAGACCAGTTTACTGGAGCATTGGATGCAGTCATACATGGAGAATGAAGCCCTCCGGGGAAGCCTGGCGAGGTGTGTGGGAAGGGTCTAGCTCTGCATCCAGTCCTTCTTTGACAGAGCCGAGTGTGCTTCTGTTGATGCAAGAGGAAAAACAGGTTAGCAAAGTGGCTCAGTTGGTAAAGTGCTTGCCCAGCAAACATGAGGACCCAGTGTTAAGATCCCCAGTACCTATGTAAAAATCTGAACTCAATGGCATGCACATGTAATTTTAGTGTTGGCAAGGCAGAAACAAGAGGTACCCCAGGGCTTCCTGGGTAGCTAGTCTACCTAAATCAGTGAATTCTGGGTTCAAAGAGAAAGCTCAATTCAAAAAATAAGGTGCAGAGAGATAGATCAAGAAAAATACTCATTGTCCACCCATAGCCTCCACAAGTGCATGCACACCTGTACATATATGTGTGCCCACTCACATATGAACACACATGCACATACGCCAACACATATATGTATATATGTGTGTGTGAGAGAGAGAGACAGAGAGAGGTGCACACCAGTTGATCATGAACAGCATGTGATTTCCATCTCATCTCCTCGGCCCATGGCGAATTCTGTGCATCAAAGGTAAGAGGGGCGGGGCATGAGGATCAGTTGGTGCATGCATATGTACCATGCAAGAAGCTGTGGGCTCATCCCCAGCACCACTAAACTGGGTGTGACAGCATGCACCCGGGATCCCAGCTCTTGGCAGATGGAGGCAGGAGGATCAGAAGCTCAACGTCAGCCTGGGCTGTATAGCAAGTTCAAGGCCAGCGATGCTAAAAGGGAAGAAAAATGGCAAACAGTGGAGCTTGTCCTTTCTATTAAAAACCCTGGGAAGCTCTGGGCTCTTCCCTCATCTCCATTCCCACAATCCTGGGGGGGCCTTTCAGTCCCCCCTTTCCACTTGCTGCTTCCCATATTCCCAATGGTGGGATGAAGTTTCAACTCTGAAGCGTCATACATGAGCCTGTTCCTGGTGTGGCTGCTTCCCACCCCAGCTTTGTTAGCAGATCCTCCTTGTGCCAGACACACCAGCTGTTTGCAGTTCTTCCTCCATCTTCCCTTTGTGCCTTCAGGGTGCTAGATGCACTTAATATGCCTGGTCTTCTCAGAACCTTGTGAGAGTGTGGCTTCTGATCCAGGGGAACTGTGAACTCTCAGTCCTCCATTGGAGAGATTCTGACAGGAAGGTGCTGAGGAAAGGTCCTGAAGCATATAGTACCCAAAGCTTGGCTGGAAGTTCTGCAAAGAAGCTCAGTTTGGGGACCATGTGTAGATGTCTCCTGCAGAAGGCTGACTCATCTGCCCTGACTCTCCTGACTGGCTCCAAGCTCATCTCCAACATGGGCTTGCAAATGTCTTTAGTTGCAAGTGTCCATCCCCATGTCCACAAACATATTCCCTGTGGGAAGGGATCCTGTCTGACTCAGAATGGCTCACAAAATACTCCCAGAATTAGACACACAGTGGCCATAGTATTCATGACCTCACGGTGGCTGACACTACTTACATAAGACCTGTATAATGGGAGGGAAAAATAATGTCAGAAATGGAGGGGAGACTTGGGAAGGGGAGAAGGGGGTTTATGGGAGGGGATGATGATCTTGGTATATTGTCTATATTTGTGGAAGTTATTAATAAAAAATTGAAATAAATAAATAAAAATATTTCCAGAATTAAAGTGAATTCTACTAGAAAATATTTTCTATCTGCCCTCCCCCCATTTCTTGCTCTTGCTAAAAACATAAGCAGATTTCTTTTAAGCTAGCTTTTATTTATATATTTTTAGAGAAGCAAGATTTAAAACAAATGAGACACAATAAAAATAACCAAAGTGCAAAAAATAAATTCTTAGAGACTGGTAATATTGGTTTTTGGTTATTGGTCAAATATGAATGTTGCTAAGCTCATACTTGCTTAAACTTTTTTATTTCTTTTTTAAAGATTTATGGCCAAGAGTCTCTGCTTCTCATTTCATCAGTCTTTTGTGCCAAGTTGTGGAAGGCATTATGTTTCTCCTAAGAAAACTCACACACTTGATTCATTTTTCCTGTTTCCTTGACATATTGGTCCTGTGGTGTGTGTGTGTGTGTGTGTGTGTGTGTGTGTGCGCGCGCACGCACACGTGTGTGTTTTCCTCACAATCACACACACAATTTCCTACCATATTCTGATAGAACTGAGAGTAACTGATTTTCATGTCTTTGAGATTCCATCTTTTGTTCCCTAGCTCTCCCATCCTTACCACATCCTTACTTCTAGAAGGGTCCATGGGTAAGCGGAGCTAACCCATGCCTGGTACTAACTCTTGCTGTGTCATAAGCGTGGAAGACACAGTTTCATGCTGTTTGCTGTTATTTTTGCTGATGTAGATGTGGTGGTCGGCTATGATATCACAGGCATGATTTTATTTTGCTTGTGCTCTGAGTGCCATCCCCCAAGAAATAAGAAAAGGAAAGGAGAGCGCACGCGAGAGAGAGCCAGAAACATTCAGTCTGCCTTTTCAGAGATGAGAAGCAGATGCTCTGGGCTGTCCAAGGGGTGGGTGGGAGTAGATACTGAGGGACACTGTACCCAGAACACATCTCGCAATCACAAAATGTCAGGGGGTGTTGAGGAAAGTCCCAAAACATGGGAGGTCTGGCTGGAATAAATTCATACTTGCATAGAAACACAAAAGGGAATTTACCATATGGTTTGGCAGTTGTGTAATCTTGAATTCTTTCCCAAACTCTCAAGATATAAAAGATTGTTATCACCACAAATTAATAGAGTTTTTGGAATTGAGGGAAAAGAACTTTTTTTTGGTTTGGCTGAGATATTTGAATTAGCAAATTGTTGTTTGCTGTGTTTTCTCTAACAATCTACCATGCATAAGGATACGTCAGGGCATTGAAAAAGGAGAGTGGGCTTTGGAGGCCACAATAAGAATTCTGGTTGGGCGTGGTGGTATACACCTTTAGTTCTAGCACTTGGGAAGCAGAGGTAAGAGATCTCTGTGAGTTTGAGTCCACCCTGAGACTACATAGTGAATTCTAGGTCAGCCCTGGCTAGAAGGAGATCCTACCTCAAAAAGCCAAATAAATAAATACAAAGAATTCTTTTTATTCCATTACAACCATGGAAGAAAGGACCTTCCCATCCCTCACCTAAGGGTGTTGCCTCTGGCGACAAGGACAATGGGCAGGTATATTGAAATGATGCTTGAATTGATTTCAATATATACTCTCTATGCTAGAAAGGCACACTCCTAATTTTAGAACTACCACTATGTACCCTCCAAGGCTCAGGGACCACTGCGGAAGAAGTGGCAGAATGAATATAAAGGCCAGGGATGGAGAAATGGCTAAGTGGTTAAGGTGCTTACCTGTAAAGCCTAAGGACCTAGGTTCAACTCCCCAGTACCCATGTAAACCAGATGCGCAAGGTGGTGCATGTATCTGGAACTCATTTGTGGCAGCTGGAGGCCCTAGTATGCTCATTCTTTGTCTACCTCTTTCTCTTTCTCTTTCTGTTTCTCTCTTTATCTCTCTCTCTCTCCCTCTTCCTTTTCCTTAAATAAATAAATACATAAATAAAATATGCTTAAAAAAACAATGTAAGAGCCAAATAAAAGGGAGGAGTGCTTTGCAATACTGTTTCCAGACACAAAGTGGCATGGCATTCATGACCTCACAGTGGCTGGTGCTACCTACATAAGACCTGAATGATAGCAGAGAACAAAATGATGACATCAAAATAGAAGAGAGTATTTGGAAAGAAGAAGGGATTCAGTGGATGAGGGACTCAGGAGGATGGTATGAGAGGATTATGATCATATTATATTGTCTCTACGTATAGAAGTTGTCAATAAAAGTGCAAAAAGAACTAGTGTTATTGGTCTGGAAAGATGGCACAGTAGTTAAGGTGCTTGCCTGCAAAGCTTAATAGTCTGGGTTCGATTCCCCAGTACTCTTGTAAAGCCAGATGCTTTATGGGGTGCATGCCTCTGGACTTCATCTGCAGAGGCTAGAGGCCCTGGCACACCCATTCATTCTTTCTCCCCCCCTCCTTGCAAATAAGTAAATAAAAATATTTTTTGAGAAAAGATCTAGTGTGATGAAATATAATTCTTTTTGGTATGTGTGTGGTGTATACATGTGTGTATACTTGTGTGTGTGTGTGTGTAGTGTATACATGTGTGTATACGTGTGTGTGTGTGTGGTGTATACATGTGTGTATATGTGTGTGTGTGTGTGGTGTATACATGTGTGTATACGTGTGTGTGTGTGGTGTATACATGTGTGTATACGTGTGTGTGTGTGTGGTGTATACATGTGTGTGTGTGTGGTGTATACATGTGTGTGTGTGTGGTGTATACATGTGTGTATGTGTGTGTGTGTGTGTGGTGTGTACATGTGTGTATACATGTGTGTGTACGTGTGTGTGTGTGTGTGTGTACATGTGTGTGTATATGTGTATACATGTGTGTATACATGTGTGTATACGTGTGTGTGTGTGTGGTGTATACATGTGTGTATACGTGTGTGTGTGTGTGTGTGGTGTATTCATGTGTGTATATGTGTGTGTGTGGTGTATACATGTGTGTATACGTGTGTGTGTGTGTGTGTGTGGTGTATACATGTGTGTATATGTGTGTGTGTGTGTGTGGTGTATACATGTGTGTATACGTGTGTGTGTGTGTGTGGTGTATACATGTGTGTATATGTGTGTGTGTGTGTGTGGTGTATACATGTGTGTATACGTGTGTGTGTGTGTGTGTGTGTATACATGTGTGTATATGTGTGTGTGTGTGTGGTGTATACATGTGTGTATATGTGTGTGTGTGTGTGTGTGTGTGTATACGTGTGTGCGTGTGTGTGTGTATACATGTGTGTATATGTGTGTGTGTGTATACATGTGTGTATACATGTGTGTGTGTGTGTGTGTATACATGTGTGTGTGTGTGTATACATGTGTGTATACGTGTGTGTGTGTGTGTGTGTGTGTGTGGTGTATACATGTGTGTATACGTGTGTGTGTGTGTGGTGTATACATGTGTGTATACATGTATACGTGTGTGTACATGTGTGTACACTTGTGTGTGTGTGTGTGTGTATACATGTGTGTATACGTGTGTGTGTGTGTGTGTGTATACATGTGTGTATACGTGTGTGTATACGTGTGTGTGTGTGGTGTATACATGTGTGTATACGTGTGTGTGTGTGTGTGTATACATGTGTGTATACGTGTGTGTGTGTGGTGTATACATGTGTGTATACGTGTGTGTGTGTGTGTGTGTATACATGTGTGTATACGTGTGTGTGTGTACGTGTGTATACGTGTGTATGTGTGTGTGTGTGGTGTATACATGTGTGTATATGTGTGTGTGTGTGGTGTATACATGTGTATACATGTGTGTATACATGTGTGTATACGTGTGTGTGTGTGTGTGTGTGTGTGTATACATGTGTGTATACGTGTGTGTGTGTGTGTGTATGTGTGTGTGTGTATACATGTGTGTATACGTGTGTGTGTGTGTGTGTGTGTGTATACGTGTGTGTGTGTGGTGTATACATGTGTGTATACGTGTGTGTGTGTGGTGTATACATGTGTGTATATGTGTGTGTGTGTGTGTGGTGTATACATGTGTGTATACGTGTGTGTGTGTGTGGTGTATACATGTGTGTGTGTGGTGTATACATGTGTGTATACGTGTGTGTGTGTGTGTGTGTGTGGTGTATACATGTGTGTATACGTGTGTGTGTGTGTGGTGTATACATGTGTGTATACGTGTGTGTGTGTGTGGTGTATACATGTGTGTGTGTGTGGTGTATACATGTGTGTATACGTGTGTGTGTGTGTGTGGTGTATACATGTGTGTATACGTGTGTGTGTGTGGTGTATACATGTGTGTATACGTGTGTGTGTGTGGTGTATACATGTGTGTATACGTGTGTGTGTGTGTGGTGTATACGTGTGTGTATACGTGTGTGTGTGTACGAGCAGATGCATACATGTGCACAGGCTTTGGCTTCTGGGAGGATATCAGGAGTCCTCTTCTACAAGTCCTCTGCTCCGTTCCCTGAGTCATCTCTCTCTGAGCCTGGAGTTCGCAGTTTGTCTGTGAACCCCAGTGATCCTCTTGTCTTCGTCCTTTTCAGAGCTGTGCTTTCAGGTATGAGTGACCCTGCCTGGCTTTGTACTTGAGTTTTGGGCACTGAACCCAGGTCCTCACGCTTGCACAGAAAGCACTTTTAACCACTGAACCATGTCCCCAGGCTCAATGTATATACTTTGAAGGAAACACAAATTCTTATGGCTATTTTGGGAAGAGATTGACTTTATTTCCCTGGTCCATCCTCTGAAACTGGTCCACAACCTGGTCCTTCTGAACAAATCAGCTGCTAGAGAGCAGCGAAGCAGCTCTTCCTTATTACCTAAGATGTCTCCTTTGGGTACCAGCCTGCTTTGTGTGTCGCATACATGACTGAATCCCCTCTCCAGCCTTTAGAATGTTATTTTTGCTGATCTTTCTTTCAGTGAGCTGGAACTATCTGTATATCTGAAATCTTCTAAGCAATAGTTTCCAGAGAAGGAGCATCAGAAATAATCTCCCACGGTTTTGCAAGAATTCACGTGACAATATCTTACTTCACTGCTGCTTATATATTTTCACAAATTAGACACTTCTACCTACAGGGAAGTCTTTTATCTTTGGAGAATGCACTATTCAGCCAAATGAAATGTGTTTCTCTTCTTAAGGCCTCTAGTGCCATGAATCTTAGAGACAGACACTATGTCCTCCCTCCCATCTCTCATGAGTCTGTTTGCATAGGGATATATGTACTCGTATTCAGTAATCACCAATGGAATACCCCTGCAGAATGTGATTGCCCAGCAAATCCCAATTCACACGATGGGCAGCCTTCTTCCTGCGACACCTTATGACAGGCATTGCAGGGAAACTATGAGGTGTCTGCTGTCCTCAGCAGGTCACAGTAGAGGTTCAAAGGCCAGCTGCTCTGAAGAAGAGGGGTCTACTCAGCCAAGAATAGCTCAGAGGTCATGGCCACAGCCCTAGCCTCTCACTGTACTCTGCATGGCCCTGGAGCAAATGATTACTTTTGCTTGGGGAAATAAGAAAGTTGATCACTGGGTGCGGTGGTGGTGATGCCTTTAATCCCAGCACTCGGGAGCCAGAGATAGGAGGATCTCTGAGAGTCCAAGGCCAGCCTGAGACTACGTTGTGAATTCCTGGTCAGCCTGGGCTAGAGCAAGACCCTACCTCAAAAAAACAAAGAAAATTAAAAAAAAACAAAAACCCAAAAGATAGTTGGACACTTGGTGTCACAAAGCAGAAGAGTTACTATTGCAGCTTTGTGTGTGTGTGTGTGTGTGTTTAAGGAAGAAAGGGTTAATTTTGGCTCATAGTTTGAAGTTATAATTCATCAGGTGTATGTAGGATGTACATGGTGGCAGGACCATGAAGTGGCTGGTCACATTGTGTCCATAGTCAGGAAGCAGAGAGATGAACACTACTGTTCAGCTTGCTTTTTCCTTTGTATTCAGTGTGGACCCCGCACATGGGATGGTACTGCCTACAGTTAGGATGAGTCTTCCCTCAGTTAAACCTCTCTGGAAATGCCTCCCAGACACTTCCAGAAGTTTCTCTCCTAGGTGATTCTGTATCTTTGCAGTGTGTGTAGAGAATGGTCACTTGCTGTCAGAGTTTCCAAACTCATTTCTCATATATCTGCCACAGAAACCTGTGTAATGAATATTTATATAATTGGTAAGTCTAACTTCCTTACCTTTATCTCAAAACACTTTGGATCCACCACTTTACTAAAATTCTCCTTTTCTCAAAACCTCAGTGTGGTTCTTTTCCTAACTCATTCTTACAACCTTGTATCATCTAAACACAATATTCTCTTTCTTGACACACAGTGATAAAAGCTTCAGAGGCTCTACTGTCTACAGCATGTCCTTCAAAGATCCTGAGGGTTGAGGCCTGGTTTTGCAGGGTCTCCCACAGGCTCCTTTGCTTGAACACTTGGTCCCTGGTTGTGGTGCTATTTTGGGAGGTTGTACAACCTTCAGGACATGGGACTTAGCTGAAAGAAAGAGGCCATGAGGGATGTGTCTTTGAATGTTATAGTCCAGTTTTAGTTCCTGCCCCGTTCTCTCTGTCCCATTTGGAAGACCACTGTATGAGGCCCTCTATCCCATATTCCATGGCCATGTGGTAATAGTAGTTCCACCAAACCTTCTTTCCCATGCCCCATGGAATCCTCTGAAGTCATAAGTCCAAATAAATCTATCCTTCTATAAACTGCTCCAGTTACGTATTTTGTCACCGTGCCCATATCTCTAAGGGACAATGTGTGGCCTGAGCTCAAGACCAAGCTGGTAGCATTGACTTCTCTTCAAAGTGGCTTCTTATGTCTAACTTTTTAAAGAAAAGTATTTATTTACAAAGCAGGGTGGGGGAGGGGAGAGAGACAGAGAATAGAGCACCAGGGCCTCTAGCCACTGCAAACAAAGTCCAGATGCATGTGCCACTTTGTCCATCTGGGTTTATGTGGGTACTGGGGAATGGAACTTAGGCTTTGCAGGCAAGTGCCTTAACTGCTGAGCCATCTTGCTGGCTCTTCTTATGACTAATTTATCAGCACTTCAGTATGAATTGACTTTCCAGGAAAAGAAAACTTGCTATCTAAACATAGGACCATGACATAATTTCAAAATGAGACCCTTGGGCAGAAAGTAGTGCATGTGTCTGGAGTTTGTTTGCTGCAGCGGGAGGTCCTGGCATGCCCATTTTCTCTCTGTGTCTCTGTCTTTCTCTCTCTCCCTCTCCTTTCCTCTCTTTCAAATAAATAAGTAAATATTTTAAAAAAAACGAGAACCTTTGAATATATTGTGATATATTATGACGAGATCATGAGACTACAATTAGATTGTGAAACTATGATAAAGTCCTGAAACTACAATGTAAGTTTCAGTGAGTATCAGGAATTCTGATGAGCTCATGAGTCATGATGATGTCATGGACAGTGAGAGCTGAAGTTATGATGAGTCATGATGAAGTCGTGGACAGTGAGAGCTGAAGTTATGGTGAGTCATGATGAGGTCATGGACAGTGAGAGCTGAAGTTATGATGAGTCAGGATGAGGTCATGAAGTTACAATGAGTTTATGAAATTAAGATGAGATCACTACCTTCTGAATGATGAGACTATGAGCTATGATGAGGTCATGGTTTACAATGAGGTCACAAGGCTACAATGAGGTCATGGAGCTATGATGTGGTCAGAAGTTACAATGAGCTCATTAAGTTACAATGAGGTCATAGGTTATGATGAGGTCATAAGGTTACAGTGAGGTCATGTGAAGATGGTTTCAAGTCCAGCGATTGGTGTTTTTATGAGGAGGGAACACACATACACACACATACACACACACATGCATACACATCCGTGGAGCATTCTCAAGTATACTCAAGTACTCGCATCAAGCTCTGACCCTTAATGAGCTTTCTAGTACATGATATGGACAATAAGCAAGAAAATACAATGAATGCATGGTGTTATTGCAGACAGAGCTCAGTGTGAATGTGAGGACTGAGATGAAAAGAGTGTGAGAGATCAAGTGATCTGGAGAGGCATCTCGGAGGGAGCAGCGGGCATGTGGGGACATAGTGGTCCACGATCCGTTCTAATGGAGAAATGTGTGCGGCAGAAGAATGTCACACTGTAAAAGCCTCGGCTTGGGAAGGTTTTGATACGAACCACAGACAGAAAGAAGAACGGACCTTGGAATGGAAAGTAGATGGGTTCAGATAGCTAGGATCTCACGAGGCTTACATTGTGGGGGCCTTGTCAGTTATAACGTGCTGGAATTTTTAAAAATCTAATGGCAGCCCTTTGATACATGGCTTGTATGCAAATGAGAATTTGAGAGCCTAATTCGCCCATGCTGAATCAATTGCTGGCATATTTTTCACACGGAATTCAAAGCTTGAAGGTGAAGGATTGCAAATCCCAAGCATGATTGTGGATCTGCATGACTGCCTGTCAGGCAGGCTGTCTTGCTCAGACTAGGAGACTGGAGAGCAGCAGAGGGCCACCTGGGTGATGGGTGCCGTGCTGGGAGGAGAGGACTCCTGGTCTCCCCTGTACCTGGTCTGAGCACAAAGAGTGCTGGGACGCTCAGATGTGACATCCTGCAAAAGCCCTGCGTTACTTTCTCAGGACAAAACACCTGAGAGAAGCCACTTAAAGAAGGAAGCGTTTATTTTGGCTCACAGGTTGAGCACAGTCCACCATGGCAGGGAAGGCCCGGCAGTAGGCGTGTGAGGCAGTTGGTCACATTGCATTTGCTGTCAGGAAGCAGAGATGAGTGCTGGTGCTCAGTCTGCTTCCTCCTTTTATCCACTCTGGGAGTCCCGGATGCTGTGCCACCCACATTAGGGATGGGTCTTTCCACCTCAGTGAACCCTCTCCAGAAACACCTTCACAGACACACCCAGAGCTGTGTTTCCATGGTGATTCTAAATCCAGTTAAAGCAACGAAGAAGACGAACCATCATAGGCCCTTGATGGGCAAAGCCCATGTCTGGCACAGAGCCAGGCGAGAGTCTTACTGCCAAGAACACAGTGAAACCAGAACCAGGCCCTGCCCTTCAAGAGCATGAGGTCTGAGGAGGGCATCAGAGTGTGAATGTGGTGTGAATAACAGATTAGTGGGACTCTAGTGGGTGTCTGGGAAGCTCTAAGAAGGGACAATGCCTAGAAGAGCAGTATCCTTTGTCAGAGGAAGGGGACACATTCTAATCCACTTTACATTGCCCCCAAGGAGAGAGGCCTTTGGCAGAGATAAAAAGCCAAATTATATTTGGATTGGAAAGGGAGAGAGTCATCCAGGGTGGTTTTGATGCCTTTGTTTTGAAAATGAGCAAAAGATCCCATCAATCTTTTGAACTCCCGAGCTTAAGGGATCTATGCTGTACTTTAGCCTTGCACAGATCCTGCTGCCCTGCAATCAGGGCAGGTGGGATCTATTCCTCCATTATCATGTAAATCTGATGTCTTGCTCTTCTTTACCTCTTAAGTTCCTTGTCTTTCAGGCCTGTGGCAGAGTGGGTTCTGGTATCACTGGGTGAAACTGGAGATGTTTTTATTTTTACATTGCAATGTTAGATTCGTAAATTGAAATTTGCTTAGCATGCTCAGAAAGGAAGGGTTGCTAAGCCCTACAGAATGCACTAACAGAAGGCCCGGCAGAGACAGCAGGGGAAGAAGCCCAGGCAGCCACACCTGCAGTACACTGGGTTCCAAATGGTCGCTGTGCACTGAGACATAGCTCAGCCCAGAAAGTGAGGGTGGGCAAACAGTTACATGGAGAAATGGATGGCCAAGTAGAGAATGTTCTTCCTCAAATGAGTTGACCACCCCATGTCTCTGTCACTAGCTGAGGGCTAGTTGTCTTGTTTGAGTTTATGAGTCAATATATCCAGGTAGAAAGCATGGAGAATAACAGCTATTCTTCCAGTAAAATATACAGACTTAAAGAGACCTTTCTTCTATGGCACAGTTGCATAGCTAGCATCTGTGGTCTGTAGGTGTGCTGGGTGACTTTTGCAAAGCATTTGGTAGCTAAGTATGCCAGCAGGAGTCTGAGTTGGCCCTAACCTGACCCATAGCTTCACATAGCTTGATAAGGGACATTCAAAGAACAAGACATCATTAAAGTGTGGGTTCACAGGGTTCTCTTCCAAGACAGGCTATATAAACAGAGAAGTCCTCAAAAGTCATAAGCTGGCCCAACCAGAGAGACTATGCTGAAATCTCAGTTCATAACTTTTTAAAGTTTTATTTTTGAGATAGGATCTTGCTATGTCACTGGGCTTGAACTCCTGGGCTTCAGAGATTTTCCTGCCTCAGCCTCCCGATGAGCTACCATGACAGGCACAATTCACCATGCCTAGCTTGGGTCTCAGTAGTATTTTAAAAAGCAAGGTATATTTCTTCTCCGTGTACTTGTCCATTTCTGATACTTCGTTGTCCCATCTCTAGGGCCCTGTTTAACAGGATATCCACCAGCTCAAACTATGGTTGGTTTTGGTGGCAGAAGAAAGTAAAAGAGAGAGCAGTCAATGGATTTGACACTTCTACCTGGACAGGTCATGTTGTTGTCATGCCCTTGATGGGACAGAGTCCATCCCATGCCCACATCCAACTTTAGGAAGACAAGGAGTCACAATCCTAGCAGAAATCAGTGCTAGGTGTCGCTACTGACCTTCAAAATCATGAAGAATACACGTTGGTGACTAGGGACAGAAAGCTGAGGTTATGGCAAAATTCCTAACGGACTTTATTCGTTCCTTGTGTGTGGGGAATGAGTGTGTGCATACTTATGAGTGTACAAGCTGACATGCACATGCATGCATGAAAGAAAGAAAGCTGAGTTTAAACACGGGCAACTTTAAGGACAGAGAGCGGAGCTCAAAGATTCTCCACTGTTCATTTACCCTTCCATTCATCCTCACGGGCACGCAGATGCATGCACCACACAGCTTTCTTAGTTTGCGTTCTCACAACCCCTCTGCTGTGCTGAAAACGAGCCTAGCGCGGCTCTGAGTCAGAGGATGGAGACAGGAACAGATCCGTCTTACTCAGGAAGTGGGACACTAACAAGGCACAGGAATGTTTGGAGACCATCAGAAAGGCTTTCCTGGGAGGAAAGTCATCCCTACCCTTTGCCCTCCTAATCTTGTGTGATGATTTTATCTGTCTGGAAGGGACGGAAGGAAATGAATCGATTTTCTTCACTTTTCACCTGGAGACTAGTTCTTCAGAAGAAAGAGACCGTCTTTAATACATCACAGATCTCACAACCTTTTGTATGTGACTGCTCTATTGAGATTGCAAACTGCTTTCGAATGAGGTAGACACATCCAGGTCTGCCTCCCACGTACCCAGGAAGAAATTGACAGTTTGCACAGCCTTGGGTTAGCCTCACATTAATTAAGGCTTCACACTGCACTGGCCTCTTCCTTTTGTTACTCACATGGATTTTTTTTTGTGTGATGCCTGCTGTTTACAAATAAGGCCAAATGTAAATGCCACACTTGCATCTTAATATCCAGAGCCAGGTCTGAGCTTCATTGCCCTGGGGGTGCTCTGGAGGGGGCACTGATGGGCAGAGGGACATGGTAGATAAGATGAGGAGGGCAACCATTCCACTGCTTCCCTGGCTACTTAGACTCCCCTGGATTAAAGGAAGGCTCTGGAAGCCAAATGTCTGAAATGCATTAGCTGTGAGCTCGCCTGTGTTCAAAGCCATTTCCTCTGTTTAAGATTTCACATCCAGAATGTCAGCACAAGGAGATAATCTGGTGCAAAGCCTGAGATGTGTTACTTGGGTTTTATGAAGATAGAGAAAAATAAGAAACAGTATAAAACTAAAAAAAACAAAAAGCTAAACATTGGGCTGATAGAATCTCTTTTGAATCTATTGATAAGATATTCTTATGTCCAAAGAACAAAGCTATTCTCTTTTGTTGCTTTCATCCCACAATTCCTTTAAAAATGGATCATAGTGGTTGAAGTCCACTTATATAAAATTTTAATGATTTCTCATTAAACATGTCCAAATGTGATTAATGTCAAGTTCAAATATACATGAACCTCAACACTAGCGGATAACACACCCACTAAGGCTGGGGAACTGTTACAGAAGAGGAGACTGGTAGATTGTAAGAGCCACAAGGTGGGTAAGAAACACCTTGAGACACAGCTTCCTCCAGAGACGGAAGCTCTGGTTACCCATAGTGAACACCAGTAACCCTACTGAGGAGGGCACGCAGGGAAATAGAGACCAGGAAGGGGACGTATTACCACTTTTGTTTAAAAGTTAATTAATTAATAAAAATATTATAAAATAAAAATAAAAAATATCTGAACCAACCCTAAATGGTCCCCTACTAATTAGAAAAATGTTTTAGGTAATGGTTCTCACCTAAGTTCTTCAGAAGGGTGAAACTGAGCTGATGTTCCATGGTTACATGCAGAGAACCTTTAGCAACTTTCACTCGCGGTTTTGTGGCCACTCATGGAACCCATGTACCAAGTCAAATATAAGGCTTTTGGTTTTTAAGCTTTCATCATGATTTCCCTAGCATTTTCCCCAGTTCATTCAGCTGTTCAATAAGTATTTGCGGACTGACTACCAGGAAGAAGGGTAATGCTCTGGAGGAGGCCGGCATAGCAACTGACTAAGGGTGTAAACATCCAGCTCATGACTGCTGACTCCAGGATGGGAGGAAGAAGGGAGAGCATGCAGATCACATTTCAGAAAGAACCGAAGCAGGCAGGAAAGAATCAGGAGAGCCCCGGATGTTAGAGGATAGTGGGAGACCCACTGCTGTGGCCTTGGGTTAGAGCCCCAAGATCCGAGCTCTAGACCAGAGCATGCAAGTTCTCCCAGGCCCTAGCTCTATTTCCCATCAACTGTCCACATCTGAGACATATCTTTACAATAGAATTCATCAGCTAAACAGGGTTCACTTGGGGTGTTTGTGGATGACTGGAAGTTAGACTGTCCAGGTTCAATGGTTAAAGGAGTTGGCTTGCAAAGCCTGCTGGCCCAAGTACTCATGTAAAGCCAGATGCACAAAGTTGCACATGCACCTGGAGTTTGTTTGTAGCAGCAAGAAATCCTGGTGTGTCCATTCTCTCTATCTTATAAATAAAAAAAGAATATAAAATAAGATAAAATTTAAAACTTTGAGCCAGCATAGAACACTGTGGAAAAGAGAGTAGAAAGCCTGTGAGAGGTGGAGGATGTCTTCTGAACATGACAAGGCCATTGCACTCATGAGCTCCCAGCAGCCCAGGTCCCCTGCAAAAGACCTGCGTAAGATGGGGCCTTTTCACATTCCATCATGGATGGGGGAGGGATTCATGAGGTTGTTAATGGCAGGCCATGTTTGCGGGGGGAGGAGGAGACATTTTCTTCAGTGGTATAGCCGCTGATAAACTGCATGTGCTTTGGTAAATAACCCCTCACCCACGCTCATGCAAGCAACCAGAACCCACTATGATGGTCACAAATTAAAAAAGAAGTCTAGAAAGTGGACTACTCAGGAAGGAGGGGTTCAACAGTGAAGGGAGGAAAGGAATGGGGAGAGGACAAATGTGATGAAAAGACATTATATACACGTATAAAAAGTGCCGCTAGATACAGTGAATCTTAAGAAGTACTGAGCCAGACCCATCCCAGGATCCGAGATGTTCTCATCCTTTTCTGTTCTGTTTTTCTCCCCTTTGGTCTAGATGCATACGTGTATCTTTCTTTTCCACTAGGCATTATAGTGTTTGAGGGCAAAGACCATGCTTTTATTAAAATATTAAGCGTAGTGGAAGTATTAGCAAAGAATGTGATTTTGATAAACATGAAAAAAAAAAACCCCACCAAACCTAAGAAAATAGATTCAGACACACACACACACGGAAATCTTATTTCTATTGGCTTTGTTGCAGGCATTTTGGCATATGTTCTTTTCTGATGAACTTTTGAAAGCCATTTTTTTTGAAAGCCAATTTTTGTTAAATAAGTTCCCATCTAAATTTTAGTTGTGTTGACAGCTAACTCAAGGGTCTTTTATCTATGCTTAATGTCACCAGCCATATCCTGCCATCCATCTAAAGGGAAAAAGTCCCTATTAAAATCGATGGGGAGTTCTCTGTGAAAATCAATAGCAGGATATGGCCCCTAAGAATCCTAGTTACTGTAAGCATTCAGGTTACTTTAGGGTAACTCTTTCTACTATATTCAAAAGAAGCAATTGCACAACATTGCCATTCTTTAGGAAGAGGATGAAATGGCAGGAAGGAAATGCATGTTTGTATAGGATAATCTATCATGTTCCCACAGCCCAGCAATGGCCTTGCATTGTCTTTTCAAGATTCTCAAAGAAAAGTTCATGGAAAAGACGAAGGACCAAAACAAAACAAAACAAAACAAAACAAAACAAAACAAAACAAAACAAAACAAAACAACCCTCTGTATTTCCTGAATGCAAACTAAGTGCATGCTAACATTCACAGCAACACATATAGGTGCAGAGGGGTGAATAGACTGTCCCTTCCCATTTGCTCTGTAGCCTGTGGCTCCCAATGACACACTCTGGTGACAAAGTCACCTACGCAGGGTGAGGGGCAGGGAGACAACAGCTGAGAGTTGAGTCACACTTGTTGAACGACTGTGTTTCCTAGGCAGGAAAGCTGTCTGGAAAATAAATTCTAGACTATTTTCAGAAAAGATGTGTAGTGACTACACATCTCTGCATAAAGAAAAATACTTCAAAGTTCTGATTTCTGTTTGGCTATGCTGGTGAAAAATGTCTCCCTCGATGCACGCTGAATTTCTTTCACACAACCGAGTGTAACAGTTAGACATTCTTGCTTCTCCAGCAGCGGAGGCACCCCCATCATGTTCTCATGGTCCTTTTGAAACCAGAGAAGATATGGGGTAATCAGGGCTTACACACTGTCCTGTCAGTCATAGAGGGGGACAGGTGACATTGTGGCATTGTCAACCTCACTATGGCAGACACAGAAAGTCCTGACTGGACCAGGTGCTCAGGGACTTTAGCGGAAGATGCCCTGCTCTGGTTTGCATGTGGCATGTCCCCCAAAGGCTTGGTGCTCAATGCAGCAGGGTTTAGAGGTGGAGCCTTTTGGGAATTTCATTCACTGGCGGATTCATAATTGGATGGGAATATTTGGAAGTGGTAGAATCTCTGGGAGGTGAGGTCTAGTTGGAGGGAATAAATCACCAGCGGTGTGCCCTGGCAAGGGCACAGCTTATTCTTTCCCCTTCTTAGCACCCTTTGGGATCATGGCACCATGAGATGAACAGCCTCCTCCACCACAAGCTACCGATAAGGTGATGTTCTGCTTCCCACAGGCCCATAGCAAGGAAGCCAGCTGGTCACAGACTGGTGCTTCTGAAGCCATGAGCTGAAATAAATTATTCCTCCTTTTAAGTTGTTTTCTTGGGTATTTTGTCCCAGCAATGAAAGGCGACTAACATAAGGCTCCTGTCCTCACTGTTTGATTCAGTATTTAGGTATGACAGTTCTCTTCCCCTTCACTCATTACGACCACCATTCTGTCTTCATATGTAATTCTACCCTATTGGCCTCTTCCTGTGGTGAAGGCAAAAATTCAGGTCTCAATAATGTATGTGTCTTGACATTTTGGGGAAATCAGGAGGTCTTCACTTTGTCCCTCAAGTATGATGTGCCAGCTGATGACTCTCCTTCGTGCCTGGCCCTGTGCAGATCCTGTTAACCCTTTACCAGGAGCTCCAGGTCCTTGTTTGCCTCAGGAGACAGTCAATCAAGCCAGTCACACCCTTTCATTTAAAGTAGGGCTCACTCTTCTCCCCTCACAGCCCCATTTGTTCATTGTTCGTGAGTGCAAGTCCTTCACGTCCCTGCGGAGCTTTCTGTGTCCTTCGGGGCTGTAATTACACACGTGGGTAACCCGTGCTCTCACCTGTCCCATGCCCAGTGCCTCAGGCTTGGACATTTCTATAATCTGTGCAAGAGTCCCTCCTTCACAGATCAAAAATCTTCCCTATGGCTAAGGATGATATACTGCATGTATAGAGCCCTGGGATCAATACCCAGCACTGCATAACCTGTGTGTGGTGGTGGTGAACATCTGTAAGCCCAGAACTCCAGAGGTGGAGGCAGGAGGATCAGAAGCTAATGATCATCTTTGGCTACATAGAGAGTTCCAGACCAACCTGGACTACATGAGACCCTGTCTCAAAAGAAAAAAAAAAAATCCCTAAAAGGTAGGTTGAATGGAGAAGTGGCCTCCTTTATCCTAAGACATATCTATTTTAATTGAAATGTTAATAGTGGAACATGAACATTTAAAAGGATACCACCAATATCATTGTACTTCCAGTATCATTAAGAATTCTGTTTCAAAGAGAGGCATGTGGGCTAGAGAAATGGCTCAGCAGTTAAGGTGCTTGCCTGTAAAGCCAAACAACCTGGGTTTGATTCCTCAGTATCCACATAAAAACCAGATGCACAAAGTAGAGTTCCCTTTCAGTGGCTGGAAGTCCTGGCACACCCATCTTCTTTGTCTGTCTGTCTGTCTGTCTGTCTGTCTGTCTCTCGCACTCTCTGCTTGCAAATAAATATATAAATAAAATATTTTAAAAAGAAAAGGGCTGGAGAGATGGCTTAGTGGTTAAGCACTTGCCTGTGAAGCCTAAGGACCCTGGTTTGAGGCTCAATTCCCCAGTACCCACTTAAGCCAGATGCACAAGGTGACACATGCATCTGAAGTTCTCTTGCAGTGGCTGGAGGCCCTGGTGTGCCCATTCTCTCTCTCTTTCTCTCTCTTTTTCTCTGTCTGTTGCTAATAAATACATAAAAATAAAAACATATTTAAAATATAATAAAATAAAAAAGGCATGTGTTAGGAAGGCCTTAATCAAAGCAATACAGAGGTATATGGCTTGATTATCTGGAGCTTGTGAGGGAAAAATGGAAGTTGGTGATTGAAATCAGAATTATCAAAGGAAAAGAAGGCTAGGGTGAGATGAAGCAGTCTGCAAAGGCAAGCAGGACAGAACGAGAAGCGGAATAAAGAACACTGATGAATGGAGATGCCTATCAGCAGCCCAAGAAAATCTCCAGGGAAACAAAGGCAGGCACCCTCAGGTGGTAAATGGTTTCATCCTTCCACTTTATTGTACTGAATCGGTGGAATCTTTTACATGTTTCTCCATCATATATAATTTCCTTCCAGTCAGTTCTTTGCATTAAATGGTACTACAGTGGCCAGTGGGTCATTGTGGAGCACACAGACAATGCTGCAGAAACCTGGGAGGAGTGTGTGAGTGTGTGTGAGTGGTGTGTGTGTGTGAGAGTGTGTGTGTGTGTGTGTGTGTGTGTGTGTGTGTGTGTGTGTTGGGAGGGGGAATGGAGTCCTTTGATGCTTCACAGGGGAGAGCAAAAACTAAGCACCTCACTGCCAGCAGGGGGCACTAGCCATGACAGATCAGATGTACCACTCTATCCTATCCTTTCTCCTGAATTCACATCATGCTTAGAGAAAAGTAGGTCTTAGTGTGGGAGAAATCAGCTGTATGTGGTGGTGGGTGGGGAAAGGGTGATGCGATTTATATAATTGATAAATAAAAACTGAATATATTTTTGGTGTATACCTTGATGTTTTCATCTAGGTATATGTTATGAAATAATTAAATAAATCAGACAACTATATTCATTACTTTGGTATCTGTGTGTGTGTGCATGTGTTTAGAGGAGTTAAGACCTTTTGTAAATGTTGAGCATACTATATGTATTAGTCACTTTTTTGATTGCTGTGACAAATACATAAATAAATTAAAAATCTGACAAAAAGAAACTGAAGGGAGGAAGGGCTTCCCTTAGCTCGCAGGTTGAGGATGCAGTCCATCATGGTACAGATACGTGGAGGCGGGAGTGTGGGGCAGCTGTCGCGTTGCCTCTGCCGTCCAGGAGCAGAATGAGATGAAAGCTGGGGCTCAGCTTGCTTGACGCCCATTCAGACCTGGACCCCAGACCATGGAATTACACTGCCTTTCACTCAGTCTGCCCTCCTGTCTCGAAACATCCTCACAGGCCTGCCCAGAGGTGTTATTTCCATGGTGATTCTAAGTCTGTCGATTTGATAACCAAGATTAACCATCACTGTACACATGATTTTTTAACTCTAGCTGCCATGGGGCACAATGGGTCTCCAGAATTTAGTCACCCTGTACACACTAAGTTTTGTAGACTTTCATCAGTACTTCCCAGTGCTCTTCCTACCTCAGCTCTTGATTACCACCATTCTACTTTTCCTTTCTTTTTTTTAAAAAAAGATTTTATGCATTATTGATTGGCAGTGGGGAATGGGCGTGCCAGGACCTCTTGCTCCTGCAGATGAACTCCAGTGCATGCTCCTCTTTGTGCATCTCGCCCTTTTTGGGTACTGGAGAACTGAACCCAGACTGCAGGCTTTGTAAGCAAGTGCCTTGAGCTGCTGAACCATCTCTCCAGATCCTCATTCTTTCTTATGTTTTTGGAAAGAATTTGAGGAGCATATTAATTTAATTGAATTTTATTTTTGAGACATAACCTCACGTAACTCAGGAAGGCCTTGAATTTGCTGGGTAGCAGAGGATGACCTGAAGCTTCTGCTCGTCACTGCTTCGACCTTCTGAGTGCTGGAAGCACAGCTGCTCACCACTGGGCCCTGTTTGTGAGGTACTGGGCATGGATCCCAGGGTATCATGCATGCTAAGCAAGTACTCTGCCAACCGAGCTCCATCCCCAGCACAGTTCTTCTGAAATCCAGTCGTAAAGCTGCCAGTTCTTCGACTTTTCTTTGATGAGACTTTTGTTTGATTTACTAAGTTCAATCTCATTTATTATTGATCTGCTCAGGTTTTCTCTTCATGATTCTGTCTTTGTAGGCTTGTGTGTTTCTACAGATATTATTCATTCTCTCTAGGTTATGGGATTTGCAGGCGTATAATTGTGTATGGTCATCTCTTAGCAATGGCTTGACTCACAGTGCTGTCGATCAGCCCTGATGTTTTCTTTCATTCCCGAGTCTATCTCTTTGAGTCCATTCTTTTTCCTTAATCTAAGTAAGGATTTGTTGGTTATGTTTGTCTTTTTGAAAAACAACTCAGTCTTGTTGGTTTTTTTTTAAGTTTTGTTTATCTTTTCAATTGTTTTTCTAGTCTATTTCTGCACTGGTCTTTGTTATTTCCTTCCTTCTACTAACTTTGGGCTTAGTTTGTTCTTCTAGTTCCTTGAGGTATAATGTTAGGTTGTTTATTTGACATATTTTCTTCATGTTATTGTAGGTGTGTGCTGCTATAAATTTCCTTCTTAGAACGGCTTCTGCTGTATCCCACAGCAGTTGGTATGGATGCTGGGTTTCCATTTGTGTGTGTCTTGATATATTTTTTATTTCACTTTTAATTTCTAGTTTACCTGTTGGTTGTTCAGGCGCATGTTGTTATATTTACACATTTGTGAATTTTCAGCTTCCTTCCTGTTAAGATCAGAGACATTTGCTTTGTGCCCTTGTCTGTGTCATTGCAACAGAATGCCTGGCCCTGGGGTGACTCGTGCTCAACAGAAATTTATGTGTCATGAGGAGGGAAGTTGGGGAGTTCAAGATCTAGGGCCTGGTATGTGGGGAGGGCTTTCTTGTTGATTATTTCATGGCAGAAGAGTAAGAGACAGTCTGCAGAAGGCACTGAATATCTCTTTTTATGATGAATCCACCCCGCTGTTAACTCTCCTCCAAAACAATGACATGAGGGAACCTATTCATTTCATCCTCAAGGTCTAATTATCCCTCTCTCAGTAGGCCCACCTACCAACACCATCACATGAGGATTTGAGTTTCCAATCCACACTTTTGCAGGAGTATTTTCAAGCCACAAAAGCAGAGGTAGAACATGACATTATTCTGAAGAAATATTCCATGTGCAATTGAGAAGAACTCATATTCCATGGTTGCTGGGTAAAAAAATGCCATACTCAGGCTGGAGAGATGGCTTAGCAGTTAGAGGTTCTTGCTTGCAAAGCCTGACCACCCTGATCTGATTTCCCAGTACCCACATAAAACCAGATGCACAAAGTGGCACATGTGTCTGATGTTTGTTTGCAGTGCAAGAGGCCCTGGCATGCCCATACTCACTGTCTCTCTCTGAAAGAGAGAGAGAGAGATGGAGAATACACAGGGAGAGAGAGAGAGAGAGATGCTATACTCCTGAGCCACTGAACAGATGAGATTAGAGAATTTAATGACCAGGGCACATGAAGGAAAGGGCTACATCAAGAACATTCCACAGAGAAACCCTTACCACATCCTTGAGCGTGTGGCGGGCAGAGTTAGAGGTTGGAGGAATTTAGCTTTGGGAAAGGAACATGATGAGAAGAAAGGACAAGGAGGTCAGCGAGAGCAAGTTGATGAAATGTCTTGGGTGCAAATTTGAGAGCACAGGGAGGCCTTGAAATATGTCCAGAGGGGTCACATGATCTGACTTCTGTTCCTCATGCTCCTGTGTTTTGAAATGAACCCACAGTTTAGAGATAAGCCACTATTGGATGGGCGCAAGGAAGAAATTCCTTGAAAGAGACGAACTGAACACAACATTGCAACATTTGGTGGGAGGCTGGAAGAGCAAGCATCTTGAAAGGTTGACTCTTTTTTGAAGTGTAGCCAGCACCCCAAAGAGGCACAAGACAGTGCTACCCCAAAGCTTTGGAAGGAAGAGGGAACCAAAAGAAGTACATCAGAAGAACACACGCTATGCAAATATTTTTCAAGTTATTAAAACTTTAGGGAGGGGCTGGAGAGATTGCTTAGTGGTTAAGCGCTTGCCTGTGGAGCCTAAAGACCCCGGTTCAAGGCTTGATTCCCCAGTATCCACATAAGCCAGATGCACATGGTGGCTCATACGTCTGGAGTTCATTTGCAGTGGCTAGAGGCCCTGGTGTGCCCATTTCTCCCTCTCTGTCTCCTTTCTCTGTCTCTAATAAGTAAATAAATAATTTTTAAAAACTTTAAAAAAACTTTGAGGACTTAAGTCTCATGACATCTCTTTGTTGGTGTTAGGGCTTGTGAACCAAGTGCTGAGGGTGAGGGGCAGATGGGAATGGAGATGAGTGGAGTGTGGTGAGGTGCAAGGCTCTGTGGATGTGCTCATAGCACACAGGATGGGAAACGGACCAGGCATATGGCTGAGAACATGTGAAGTTGAAGGATGATGAGACACACTGACATATTTTCTTAAGACACCCCTCACTTACCCCCATGGTACTGGTCCATTGAGACTGATGTCCTTCTAGCATTTTCCTCCCCCAGCAGCATGATTAGCACAGTAACATTCTGTGTCTGTGTCCTCCACATCCTCTCCACACTGGTACATCATAAAACTTGGCTGAGCCATTGGCCAGTCATGTACACCAGACAGAGACAGTGCGGGAAGACAGAGAGGTGATTCAGCCCTGGTTAGTTCTATATGACTCTTAAATCATCCAGGCTAATTAGACTAGTGGAGTTCTGCAGGACAGCAGAGATTGAGTTCGGGTGACCAGGACTTGTTTCCTACCTGCTTTCACTCACCTCTCATGAAGCATCAACGTAGCTTGTGGTGGAAAGGCAGATGTCTGGTGTGACCAAGGATGAGTCAGTTCCTCTGTATATAGTCATGAACATTTCTTACATAATGAAACGCTCCACTGTGTGAGAGGAGAGGTCTCTGCTATGTGCTTGGGCATCCGTGGGGAGGACAGCAGTGGAAGACGTGGCTCTTGTTATTCATTTAACTTAAAATTTCTCTGGGAAGCAAAGTGTGGCCTAACCTACGTGACAGTCCTCCAGTCCAGTGTTCTCCTGGCTTGTCTGGGTGGTGATCTGGTTCAAATGTGGTCAGACCTGTAGGAGGGAATGTGAATAGCAAGCACATGATTCTGTTGTTTTTATTTTATTCACAGGACAAACAATAATTCTGATTAAATCTGACTTTTTTATTTAATTCCACATGCAGCATTGGTATTAAGAAGACACATAGAGAAATAACAAACTAGAGATTAAATGAACTATTAAGAAAAGTTGGAGGAGGAGATGGGGAGATGGCTCAGTGGGTAAAGCACTTCCCACACAAGTGTGAGAACCTGAGTTCAGATCCTCAGCCCTCATTTAAAATGGAGGGTGTCCTGGTGTTCTCATACTCTCTCTCCCTCAAATAAGTAAATAAATAATTTTTTAAAGAGACCTGTGGTCCATTACTATGTGTACAAATGTGAACTCCAAATATTTATATGTAAATTTATTTCAGCCTGAATAAATCCATCAACATATTTCAGCCCGACAAAAACACATCCTTTGCTAGGTACTGCTTAGACCACTGGCTGGAACCTCATGCTTGTGTAATTTGTAAGCCAGTTTACCGACTTATTTTTAATTTATTACTAATAAGTTATCGTGATGATGGTGGTAAACACCACTCATATTAAGGCACAGACCCTCATCTGGTGTCATCATTGTTTATGTATGTAAAGTATCTGGCATACAGAAATCACCCTGGAGATGGTAGCTGGTACTATTATAGTTGCTATTTATAGTTTGGTGATAGCCTTTTATGGCTTACATGTGTTATATGAATGATGAGAAGGAATTAAACCTTAGTACAGTGTGATATAAAATATGTTCTTTCTAAAAGCCCAAATGAATATTTGTTCTGGGCAAATTTGACCACAATCTTGTGGAAATAACTTCCATATTATGAAGCTTGCTTCTGAATTGTGTTGACGTCAAACATGTAGATAAATGCAAATTAATTTTGTTATAATAAAGTGTTCTCATTTAGATAAAATGATTATGTTTTTCTACCGATACTTTAAGACACAATTGCAGATTCAATTTTATGCCTAGTATACTGTTTGTTATTTTAGTCCACTGTTTAAATTAATGGGGTTGTATTTCCATATGCCCAGCCCTCCTCCTCTTCAAACACTGCCTTTCTAATGTATCACACTAGTGTGTTTCTGGAGCAAATTATAACCTAAGGCAGTCTTCCTGATACTGCCATCTCAAAGTCTTTGGGGAAGTAGGTAGGGTATGCATAAATAAATACATGCTATCCAACATCCAAGTAAAGATGTAAAATATTCCATTTAAAAATGGCTATTTCATCTACACACTGCCAAAACATTCAGGCTTTTGGCTTTCCTTGACTATGAGCAGGCATTGGAGGCCTGTCCATGGAGCCTGCACTGGCTTCACTTTGTACCTTTCATCTCAGTTTGGAACATGAGCAGAGCTGTATTGTGCAACAGCGACCCAACCATGGCTGCACCGTCTGCCTGGGGATGGCTCTCTGTTACTGAATTGCCAGCAACTTCTTGCTCAGTGAAATCTGCTATCTTGCCTGCCAGAGCTTCTGAGGGCTTCTCAGAGGTCCAGACTCTTTTTTGTTTTTTTGTTTTCCCTATAGCTTGGGAGCTGGCCACAGCACTGGGGACATCTTTCTTATGGTGGATATAGGCAGGTGCCGCATGCATTTCAAACCAGCTTGCTTAAACTAGTGCACATGGGATCAGAGTCTCTAACTTCCTTAAGAATGGGAGAGAAAATTCAGACAGCTTATGAAATCAAAAGATAGTTTGCAATGGTCAGGATGCTCACAGTCATAACAGCTAGTGTCTACCAGGTGCATTCTGGAACTGGCATTTTTATTTTTTTAAGCTTTGTGGACAACCTCCATAAATATAAACAATATGCAATGCCCATAATCCCCTCCCCCACCCTAAAATTTGCCCTCCCATGTCCTCCCTTCTCTGAATCCCTTCTTTCTAACTAGTCTCTCTTCTCTTTTGACATCATCATTTTTCCCCTCCTATTATGTAGGTCTTGTGCCAGCAGCATCAGCCACTGTGCAGTCATGAATATCAAGGCCACCATGTGTCTGAAAGACAGTATTGTAAGCACTCCTCCCCCTTACTTTGGCTATTACATTCTTTCTTCCCTCTCTCCCGCAATGGTCCCTGAGCCTTGGAGTATGTGATAGACACATGGCATTTAGTACTGAAAACTCCAGTTACTTAGTGCTTTTGTGAGTTTTGAGTCACCCCAGTGGTCACTGCCATCTGAAAAGAGAAATCTCTCTAACCAAATGTGAGAGTAGCATTAATATATGGGCATAAACATAAGTATTTAGAGGTCAGTTGTATGTGCATAACATATCCATTTAACCAGACAACAGTAGAGTTTTCCCTGATAGGGCTTATGACCTCTCCAGCCATGGGCTTTTCATTAGGTTTTTAGTACCAGGCACGAATTCCCTTTTGTGGAGCAGACCCTCAGTCCAATCACAGAGCTGTTAGGTTCCCCCATAACAGACATGCCACCATTGCATGAGTTGGCCCCTTTGGCCTGGATGGCCAGCCATAGAGCTTGCAGGGTCCACTGCTGGTGAACACCATTGATCACTTTTCTCCCCCAACAGACTGCACGAGTCTCCTGACAGCTAACCAACAGGGAGGAGGTTTCCAGCTCAGCTCCAGCTTGGTTTCTCAGTGTGGGCCTAACTCTTTTTATACATTATTTCCTGCACACGTGTACATGTGAACATATACCGTATGCATGTTGGGTGTGCATGTGGACATGCGTGGGTTATTTGTGTGAAGGCCAGAGGCAACCTCACGTGTCATTCACCTTTTCTGAGGCAAGGTCTCTCACTGGCCTAGAGCTCCCTAACTAGGCTAGACTTGTTGGCCAGTGAGTCCCAGACATATGCCTGCCTTTGCTTCCCTAGCACTGGTATTAGAGGCATATACCACCACATCAATATTTTATGTGGGTCCCGGAGACCTAACTCAGTTCCTCATGCTTGTGAGGCAAGCATTTCACTCACTGAGCTATTGCCTCAGCCCCTGATGCATTGGTTTTAAAAGGACAGGCATATCATGTATGATCAGTGCACTGTGAAAGGACCATTTGATCAGCAATGGACCATGTCTCCAACAGGGGCTACCATATCATCTTCATGTGTAGAAGGCCAGCCATGTAGGTTAGGATAAATCCTCTGAGGTTCTCACAATGAAAGAAATTACCTAACAATGCATTTCACAGAACACATTTATTCAGTAAGTGATGCATGGCTGAATACCAATAAGGCAAACATAATATGAGATGAGAGCAAACATTTCTTCTCCTTCAGATCATCTTTAATACAGAAAACTCTGATTCATGACCCTGATAGCTAGCCAGCTAAATTTCAAAATGACAAAGAGAATTGAGATCAGCCTTTTGGTATCTAGCATCATAACTCACCAAGAAAAGTAGGCCCCGTGTTTCTGATGACTCCAAGGCTGGTCCAACAAGCATGTACGCATGCCATATCACTGGAGGAACCAAGAAAAGGTTGCCTGGGAAGGTGCCGCTGCAAAATTTTGGGAGGGGGCATCTCTCCTACTGATATTGTTCATTGCGCGGTGTACATAGCTGTATAAGGTGGTCTTGCGCTAATGAACTCACGTTTCTAAGACTACCTGTACATCTGTCCTTCACAAGGAACACACCTTACAGTACTCTATGAGTCATTAGTTACTTCCCTTATTGCTTGGACAAAATACCAGACAAAGCCAACTAAAGGAAGGAAGGGCTTATTTTGGTTTATGGTTTGAAGTGGACAGTCCATCATGACAGGGAAAGTGGGACAGCGGGGGCATGGGCCAGCTGGCCACACCGTGCTCACAGTCAAGAAGAAGACAACAATGCATGCTTGTGCTCAGCTTTCTTCCTCCTTGAGACACAGTCTAAGCCCACAGTCCATGGATGGCACTACCGTCTTCCAGGGTGAATCTTCCTATATCAGTTAAACCCCGCTGGAAACACTCTCCCAGGCACACACATGAAGATTTCTCATCCATAGCCTGGGTGCCTCATAATCTAATCAAGTTAGCCATCAAAATCAGCCAGCCAAGTGTAACCTTGGAGAGAGGAGGGACTATTACCCCATGCTACCTTCTCGTCCCACAGAAAATCCCGAGTGATAGGAGTTGGGGACACAGTAACTTGATTTTAAAGGAGAACAAAGCCTGCTGAGAAGGGCAGACCATGATCTGGCTCCATGTCTGAGATGTAGAGTAAACAGCAAACACCAGATATCCCAAGATCCCTGGGACCTGAAGAAGTGAAAGGAAGGGAAGGACAGATGGGACTAATGGTCAAACTTCCTTCTCTAGATCTTTGGCCTGGATCTCAGAGAGCCAGCCCTGTCCATCTAGATCTTGGCTGCTCCTCACAAGACCTGGCGCCTCATTACATTCACACCACTGGGAGAGCTCTGCATCTTATGCTCTGGGGAGGAAAATGCTCTTGGGATTTAGAAGCATAGGAAGTAGAAGTTATTAAAATCTTACTGGGGTGCCAATTGTGTGACAGGGCCTGACATATAACTAAAAATGCCACAGTTCTTAATATCTAGGAAGGATTTTTAAATGCCCTTGACAGATACTTTCAAGGCTCTGGCAGCCAAGTCTGTTCATCATTGACCTTGGGTTGACCTTCTCTATAGCTCACACTGAGGTGGCAAAATACCATCATTCCCCTTCTCATGTGGAGTCACTGAGAATTGGGACTACAAAGAGCTAGGTAGTCCCCATGGAGGCCAGTGTGGGGCACAGCACCCCATGGGCTGTGTCTCCTGTGAGAGTCACAGATGCACTGTGGGGAAATAGGTGTTTAATCTCAGTTATTTTCCCTTGTCTGCCACTGTATATCATTAGGAACATTTTCTCCTGGTTTTAGACTATATGTGACAGAAATGATTGTCTGTTAAGATGTTCATACATTTTAAGTACTAAGTCTCAATACCAAGGAACAATGTAAAGAAAATGTAGCTCAAGTATGACCTAGATGTCAGGATATTTCAAAAGCAGAATGAAGAGGTAAAAGGTCAATCTTTTCAAAGTATAAATGAAATTATTACCAGAAGCAATTAATACTGATTGAAAATGACACTTGCTACAGATGCAAAGGGCATGTTAGTTCATATATAAACCAAAGAAATCCTGACTGGCCCTACAGTCCCACTGTATTCATCCTGACATCCCCTCCACAGAAAGCTTAGCTTCCTCTCAACACTGTATCCTTACCTCAAATTTCCCCCTTTTCTCTCTAATTCTAAACACTTACATCACAGGGATTTTCAGATCTAACAAAGCATCCCACTCCCTGCCCTTATTGGAAGGCAAACCTAAACATTGCCAATACACATCTGCAGAAAGGGTTCTATCAGGATTCTCTAGAAGAATAGACCCAATAGAAGGGACTACACTAGATTGGCTTACACCACGCTGGTTGAACAGTCTAAGCATGGCTGTCTGCAGGTTGGAGAGGCTGTAAACCTGAGAGCTGCTTTGTTCGTGAAGACGGAGGTCTCCGCAGCCCAATCTGGCAACGAAGCCTGGACAGCTGTTGATCTTCAGTCCACTTTGGACAGCTGAAGAAGCTGGATTCTCATGTCAGTGAAGGATGGCATCAGCAGTGGGAACAACAGCACAGATGTTTTGCCCATCAAGGAATGAAGGCAGGCAGATGAGCACTTTCTTTCTCAGACCTCACCGGAAGGTGCTGTCCATTCCTGCCCTGCCCCGCCTTGGTTATTCCCTCCTGGAAATGATCTCTCACACTGTGGTGGTTGGAATCAGATGTTCCCCATAAACCCGTGTATTCTGAATGCTTGGTCCCCAGCTGATGGCAGCCTGGGAGGTGGAGCCTTGCTGGAAGAAGTATGTTACTGGGGGGTGGACCTTGAGGTTAATTAGGCCCCAGTTTGCTAGTTTGTCTTGCTCTCCTTTTGCTGTTGTCCACCTGCTGTAGCAGAGGTGATGTCCAGTCTCTGCTCACGCCATGCTTTCCCCTGTCACCATGAAGCTTCCCCGCGAGAGTGTCAGCCAAAACAAAAACTGTCCTCCCATCAGCTGATTTTGGTCTGAGTTGACAATCCAGATTCACCATGCAGGAATGGTGATTTTGTCTTCTTCCTGTGTGCTAATTCGTCTGAAAGAATTCCATTCCCTCTGTCTCCTTCCTGAGGAGCTTCCCAACCTGGGAAGATTCATACCCATCGCCAGAGACAAAATATTGCCACAGAATTACTCTATCTGCTGGTTATGGGCTCATGAATCCTTCCTAAAAGGCATTTGTTTTTCCACATATGCCTCTCCCGCCCCTTATGTTAAAGTAGTATATATGCCACACATTCTAGCGAGTTTTTTTTTTTTTTTTGAGAGAGAGACAAAGAGAGAGGGAGAGGAAGACAGAGATGGGCACGCCAGCAGCCTCTCAGCTGCTGCGAATTAAATCCAGATGCGTGCACCCCCTTGTGGTCAAGTGCGGCATTGCACCCTTATGTCACTTTGCATCTGGCTAAACGTGGGACCTGGAGATTGGAATCAGCGTTCTTAGGCTTAGGAGGCAGGCGCCTTAACCACTGAGCCTTCTCTACAGCCATAGTCAGGTTTTTAAGTTACAACTTTCTTTGAACTTCAGCATAATACTTGAATTCAAAAAAAAACAAAAAAAACAAAAAAAACAAAAACCTTCCTTCCCCTCTCTTCTATTTTCTTGTATTTATTTTCCTTTCTTGGGATGGAGCCCTGGGCCTCTAGTATGCTAAATGCATACTGTTCCACTGAGCTCTATGCCTGGCCTCTGTCTTCTATCTGTTTAATTCACAGTTCTACAGATAACGAACCTACGAGACTATAGAGAATGTCTCCACCCTGACAAAGAAAATTCAAAATGTCATAAAACCCATTAACCCTTTCTCATTCCAAAGCTCTGTTGTGGTAGTTGGTGACATTTAGAGAGTCAACACTTTTGACATTGAATTTCAAGAAGTGGTGCAAAATCTCTTCATTTATAATAAAAAGGCTTTTCTTGGAATATTCTTATTCTACTAGAAGCCAAAGAATAACCCCTTATTGTCAGGAGATTCTTGAAAATTTCTGAAGCAGATTTCTTCTAGAAACAATAGTTAATTTGTGATAGGTGAGGACAACTCTTGGAAGCTGAGCATAGTGGTGGAGAGGGGTAGATCTACCCACTGACCTCCATGTAGAGCTGGTTTCCCCTTCCCTGATTTGCAAGGCACTAAATGCTCAGCCACTATTCAATAACCAGCTGGAAGCCCACGTACTGCTCACTCACCCCTCGAAAACTCAGCTCACAAGAAACTGGCTGAGTTGAAGTTAGAAAACACTTTGTGGTTACAACAGAGTTCATTAAATAATTTGCCAAAGCTCAACTTGCTACTGGAGCTGGCTTTGAATATTGATGGGTAGCAGTTAATGAAGGTGGCTTGTGCATAATGCAGGATCTGCCCTGTCCCCTTCTGCCCAGCAGGAGTTGAAGAGGGGGCTTTAGTAATATGAGTGCACCTGGGTTTCCTGGAAGCTGGTGACAAAGAGGTTCAATCTTCCTCAATTCTGTGACAGTCATTTGTCAGACATTTTTCTGCCTTTTAGATTGAGTTAAAATGATTAAAAAGATAGCCTAGAGTCTTTCTTCCCTGTAGTAATAAAGGTGCATTTTCCAAGTGTACTGAGGAAGGTCAGCGCAGATTCAGAGCTGTGTCTCCATCAGACAAAAAAAAATGGTACAAATAAAATAAATATTAGTTGGCCATTATAATGAAATATGATTGCCTAAAAAGGAAGCAGAGACTGACATTGCAACTTTGAGGGCTCTGTCAAAGGATCATTACAGAAAGTGTGCAAGTGGGTAGGTGGCAGTCTTCCACTTAGCAGGACCATATAAAACAATTAACAAATTAATCATAGTGATTAAATTGACTAATAAGAAAAATATGATGAGATAATGCTGTGCTTTGGAGGGACATGGTTATAGTATTATCTGGCAGAGTCAGGCCAACTCCACTAACATTCTTTTATGAAAATGACTTGGGGGCTGGAGAGATGACTTAGCAGTTAAGGTGTTTGCCTGCAAAGCCGAAGGACTCAGGTTCAATTCCCCAGGACCCACATAAGCCAGATGCACAAGGTGGCACATGTGTCTGGAGTTCATTTGCTCCCATTCTTTCCTCTCTCTCTCTCCCTCTTTCTATTTCTCTCACAAATAAATCAAATAAAAATTTAAAAAATGTTTTTGTTAAAAAAGAAAATTACTTGGGAGATGGCTCGGCAGGTAAGACTGCTTACTGCACAAGTCAGAGGAGCTAAGATCAATCCCAGAACCTAGGTAAGAAGCTAGGTGTGAGCTTTGTTTCCCACCAGAACTAGATGGTAAGACTCTATGCTGAAGGCACCCCGTACTTAGGCTACAGGGCACTGAGGAAACAAGCTGGAGGTGAGCTGGAAGCTTCTTTCCTGCTGACTAGCTGTCATGATGCTGGAAAGCGCTCTGCACCCTGCAAGAGACAATTCATCAACAATCTCAACCTGCAGTACACTCTGCAAATGTCACACTTTGGCCAGCCAGGCCAAAGGTGCCAACTGGTACAATGGGGGCTTGTCTTTTATGGGGGAAAGTAACTGTTCTGTGATTGGACTGGAGGAGGCCCATTCCATGGTAGGGAGTTCATGCCTGGTACTGAAAACCTAATCAAAAGCCTGTGGCTGGAGAGGTCATATGTTCTATGGGGGAAACGACCACTGTTGTCTGGCTAAATGAATATGTTATGCCCACCAAACTGCCTTATAAATACTTATGTTTATGCCCAGATATTAATGCTACTCTCACTTTTTGCTAATGAAACTTCGCTTTTCAGATGATGGAGGCCACCAGGGAGACTGAAAACTCACGTAAGTGTTGAGAAGAAATGACAGTGGGTGTTCAGCACCGAGTGAGACATCTTGACCACACTCTCCCAGGCCCAGTGACCAGTGGTGGTGGAAAGAATGAAGAGACAAGAAAGGGGAGGAGTGCTTTGTAATACTGTCTTCCCGACACAAAGTGGCCATGGTATTCATGACCTCATAGTGGTTGACTCTAAGTGCACAAGACCTGCATAATAGAAGGTGGAAAATGATGATATCAAAATAGAAAAGAGACTTAGCTGGAAATAAGAAGGGATTCAGTGGAGGGGGAGGTAGGGGAGGAGGAAAAAGGAAGATGATGAGGGGATTATGATCATTGTATATTATGAATAATATTTGTGAAGATTGTCAATAAAAGGTGTTTGTTGGTTTTTTTTTTAAAAAGCCAAGAGTGGCTGCACATGCCTATACCTCAAGTCTTCCTCAGGTCTCCGGTGCACAGGGTGCGTGCATCTGTGCACACGCATTCATGTGTTACACACACACACAGCAAAAGTTTAAAAAGACTGAAAAATCTTCCAGGCATTTTTAAATAGCAAAAGTTTTATTAAGTCCACTCTTGGATATAATAAAGACAATACAAATAGTGTTAAGAACAGCTACATGGCAAGAAATGATATAATACAGATAAAGAAAATGAAATTATAGTCTTGTAAGATTCGATCTCAGGTACCTTAGAGAGTTCCCACTCAGGCTGGTTATCCGGCCTAAGAAAGGCTGAAATTGCTATTAAGGGATTGTTCTGCATGGAAACCAAAACGACCTCCAGCTTCAATAATTCGATTTTAGGGACGGCTGAGTATGATGGGTTTGTTTCCAATAGAGCACAAGGGAGTTCTGGTTGGTGTCTTAATTGCTGTTTTAAGATAATGAAGGAAACTAAGAAAAAAAAAAACAACAAATTTAAACAGCTTCTTCATATCTGTCCAAAAAACACAAAGTAAGAAAAGAAGACATGGCAAAGTCCAATGCGAGCTTTGGACAGTGACACAAAGGTGGTTTTGTTTGGGAAAACATCAGAAAGGAAGCTATTAAGTGCTGCGATAATACCCAGAGGGCTTAGGAAAAGAAAAAAGGGAAAGAAAGGAAAAGCCTGAAGAATAAATAGGCAGAAGTGAACAGATAGCGTCAAGGTGTGTCAGACAGGACGACTCTTTTCTCTGTCTGCGCCATTGGAGAATCTCATGACTTGGGCAACTTCATCCTCTCACACCACAGCAATGCCAACCATGATTTTCAGGGAGAATGGTCTACAACAGGAAATCGTTTGCAAATGCCTTTAATGGACATTCCGGTTTACTCCCTAGGAAATTCCCAAGATCCACGCTGTCAGGCACGCTGCTGAGCTAAGAAGCTTTCTGTATGCAAGGCTCACCTCAGAACCCCCATGCCCACTGTTTGAGACGCCTGCAGAAAAGAAAGCTTATTATGAAGGCACGTGTCCCAAAGCCACAGTGTTAGAAGGCCGAGGCCTGTGCATTGACTCCCCATTTAATACATTGGGACTGATTAGACTTTTGATTGAATTTGACTTAAGTGTTTAACGATCTAGCAGATTCAGCGCCACTGTGTCCTTGGAAACCCAGTGGCTTTAAGCTAAACCCTCACTCTGTACACAGAGGGTGAATTGGAATGGGGAAGCTTGAGCTCATGTTCAAGTTCATGACTCCAGTTTGAGCTTTCTACAGGTGAGATCTGTTTTCAGGTCAGCACCCTGGGTGGCAGCTTTGATTCAACTTCAGGTGTTAGATAAGGACTCCTCAGTGGTAAAGGGCCATGCCGTATTGATCTTTAAATTAGCCTACTCAGAAATTGAAAGTTTTTGATGGATGGATAATAGAAGACTGTTCTAATAAGGAGTAGGAATCTCCTGGAATAAAATAACATGTCACTATGTAGTCTCAGAGTGGCCTTGAATTCACAGTAATCCTCCTAACTCTGCCTCACAAGGGCTAGGATTAAAGGTATGCACCACCATGCCCAGCTCCAAAAGGTGTTTATTTTTGCTCACACTTCCAAAAGCTTGGCACATGGTTTCTTGGCCTTTGGTCAACAAGGGTAACATCACTGCAGACAAAAACTGCTCAGGTCATGGTGGCCACAAAGCAGAGGGAATGAGGGGCTGGAGTTTCAGGATCCCCCTCAAGGGCATGTCCCTAAGACCTATTTCCTTCCTCTGGGTTCCACATCAGAAAGGTTCCCTCACCTCCTAAGAATACCATCAGGTGGGGTCCAAACCTTCAATTCTCGAGCTTATGGGGTGGGGGATAAAATCCAAACCATAACATTGCACTGAGGGAGACATGGATGGGGACCACCAGGAAGTGTCCGAAAGGGAAAATGAGAACAAGGTTGGCCCTTACAGAGGCTTGAGGACCGGTTTAACTGGGTGTTTCAAAGTAGAGGCTATGCGAGGATTGGGTCAGCATTGTGATATTAATGTCCAAAATGGATGATGGGAAGGTTTGTATTTATTTTCAACTTGACAGGATCTAGAATCACCAAGGAAAGCACTTCCGAGCATGCCTATGAGCAAGTGTTTCTTGATTATGTTAACTGAGGTGGAGAAACCCACCTTAGCTTTGGGCAGAACCATTCCATGGGCTGTGGTCCTAGATTGCATGAAAAGGAGAGACCACGTTCATCACTCTCTCCTTTGTCACTGTAGACGGAATGTGCCCAGCTGCTTCAAGGTCCTGGCATCAGGCCTTTCTTGCCATGGTGCACTATAAGCTGGAACTACAAGCTGAAACAAACCCTTCTTACCTTAAATTGATTTTTTTTTCAGGTATTCTGTCCCAACAATGAGAAAGTCACTAATACAGGTGGGAACAACCAGAAAGGGTTTTGGAGTGAGGAATCTGTAGTCTTGATGAAACGGACATATTGGAAAGTGGATAGACGTTTGAGGAGATTAGGCTGATGAGCAGTCAAGTTGTTTGCTGGGCCAGCGTCTCTTGGAATAGTCATGGTACCAAGAACAGGCTCTTAGGACATGCCCATGGAAACCAAAACGTTGGTTCCAGGGATTTACAATAGAAAGAGCTTGCACTGAGGCTTGACTGTCCAGGAGACAGGAGGTAAACTCAAGTCCTCCTCCCCCCCTGGTTGAGGATGAGGAGCAGTTACAGGAAGTGAAGGGGGAGAAGCTACTTATTGCTTGGATGGTGAAAAGGGGAAGTTTTGGGGTCTTTGGAGTAAGCTTAGTCAGCCATGATGCTCCTTCATAGATCACATACTTTTTCCATGATATTTATATTTGCCTTGGTGGGCTTTGAGCATATGAAGTGGAAGTGTCATTGTTCAAACCAGCAGACTTCTTTTGTACATGTCCATTTTTAAAAAAATTATTGACAACTTTCCTAATTATAGACAATAAACCATGGATATTCCCTGCCCCCCCCCAATTTTCCCTTTGCAACTCCACTCTCCATCATATCCCCTCCCCCTCACAATTAGTGCCTATTTTATTTTGATGTCATCATCTTTTCTTCCTATTATGAGGCTCTAGTGTAGATAGTGCCAGGCACTGTGAGGTCATGGATATCCAGGCCATATTGTGTCCGGAAGAGCACATTTTAAGTAGTCCTAGCCTTCCTTTGGTTCTTACATTCTTTCTGCCACCTCTTCCACAATGGACCCTGAGCCTTGGAAGGTGTGATAGAGATGTTTCAGTGCTGAGCACTCTTCTGTTACTTCTCAGCACTATGGTGACTTTTGAGTCACCTCAGAGGTCACCACCTTCTGAAAAGAGAAGCTTCTCTAACCAAAAGTGAGAGTAGCATTAATATATGGGTATGAGCATTAAGAGAGAAATACCGAGAAGTTTGGTGAGCATAGTATATGCAGTTAGCCAGAAACCAGCAGGCATTACACCCCTAGGGCTCATGACCTCCCCCATCATAGGTTTTCAGTACCAGGCACGTATTTCCTCTTGTGGAAGTGTGGGAGTGGGCCCCCAGTCCAATTAGAGAGTGGCTGTTTTCCATCATAACAGATATGCCACAATTGCACCTATTTGCTCATTTGGCCTCGCTGGTCAAACTTAAGGCTTGCAATGTTCACTGCTGTGTATCTCCACTGATGACTTCTCTCTCTCCCATAGAGCTGCATAAAGCATAGTTTTTTCCAGCATTCAATCAGCTGGCCTAAAAGGAGGAAGTGTTTAGCTGAGCTCCAGCAGGATTTCTCAGTGACCTTGCAGCCCAAGCATGTGGAGTCTTTAGCAATGGGGTCTTACCATCTATTCCTGGTGTGAATCCAAGAGCCTTGGCAATGGTCAGTAATGTTTTGGGGCATCAGGGACCTCTCTGGCCAAGAACTCACTGGAAGGTATCCCATCCCTGGCACTGAAATTTTTCTAGTAACAATCTATGTCTTCTGGGTGCACCATTGTCCAAAAAAGTAGGTTTCCATATGACTTATTCATACCCTCTTAGAGTTTGATTAACTCTCTCCCACTCTTCCTTTATTCAATCTTTTCCCCTGACCTCAGTTAGGCTTTTCCACCCCCAGTAATCTGTTCATCTACTTAAATATATACAATACCATCCCCTCAAGTCCTCCCCTCCTTTCCCCCCTTATGTCCCCTTCTAGCTTACTGGCCTCTGCCATCGAGTTTTATTGCAACTCACATACAAATCCAAACATTTGTAGCTAGGATCCACATATGAGAGAGAACATGGGGTACTTGGCTTTCTGGACCTGGGTTACCTTATTAAGTATAATTCTTTCCAGGTCCATCCATTTCCCTGCAGATTTCATAATTTTGTTTTTTCTTTACTGTTGAATAGAACTCCATTGTATAAATGTACCACATCTTCATTATCTACTCATCAGTTGAGGGATCTAGGCTGGTTCCATTTCCTAGCTATTGTGAATAGAGCAGCAATAAGCATGGATGGGCAAGCATCTCTAAGGTAGTGAGATGAGACCTTAGGATATATGTCTGGGAATGGTAGAGCTGGGTTATATGCTAATCTATTTTTAGCTGTCTCAGGAACATCCATATTCATTTCCACAATGGCTGGACCAGTTTACATTTCCACCAACAGTGTAGAAGAGTTCCTCTTTTCCCACATCCTCACCAGCATTAATTGTCATTTGTCTTCTTGCTAATAGTCATTCTGACAGGAGTGAGATGGAATCTCAAAGCAGTTTTTATTTGCATTTCCCTGATGGCTAAGGAGGTAGAACATTTTTCACGTCCATTTTTGAAAATCCAGTTTTAAGGCAACCTTGAGTACAGTCTGGAAAAACAGCTCAAGTGTCCTTTGTTATGCAAGGATCTTATTCCAGATGAGTCCAGGTTCCAGTTGGTCTCAGTAAAGTTAGGCTAATGAGGATCATAGAATAGTAAAGTCGTGTTTGTTTGGATAATCACTGAGGTACTTGGACATTTGTCTGGATGGATGGATGTGGGTGGACAGTCAGTCACTTACGTGGGTAGACAGTCAGACATCGGTGTGAATGGACAGCCAACTCTGTGGATAGAGTGTCATTCATCTGAGTGGAGGTAAAGTTATTTGGGTGGTGAAGAGTTGACTAAGTAGATGGACAATAAGCTTGGAGGATGGACAGGCATCTGGACAGTGAGTTGACTGGATGACAGACATTTGGGTGGATGAACAGTCACCTCGTTGGATAGTCAGTTGTGTTGATGGGGAGTTAGGTGGGTGGTTGCACTGTGAATGCAATGAATGGATCCATAGCTAGCTGGGTGGATTGATGCCAGGTACTTTTGGTGGTCTGGGGCTAATCTCTTTAAGGGTATATAGTTTGGGTTCTCAAGTCCCTGGCTAAATTTATTTTATTTATTTATTTATTTTTAAAACTTATCTATTTTTTATTGACACCTTCCTTAATTGTAGACAATATCCCATGGTAATTCCCCCCCCACTTTCCCCTTTGAAGCTTTACTTCTCATCATATCCCCTCCGCCCCTCAATCAGTCTCTCTTTTCATTATGATGGTCTTATGTAGGACCTGGATAAATTTATATGGTGACACATTATTAAAATAAGTCTAATAATCATTTGTTGCGTATCTTTTATCTACTCACCTTTACATCAGTTATTTTACTTCTTATAAGAACATTTGACAACTGAAGAAAGAGGCTCAGTATGGCATTCTCTCTCTCTCTCTGTCAGTTTCTCTTTCTTTAGCATGGTTTCATGTCTTCTAAGCTGGTGTATATCTCATTATGTAACAGGGCATGGCCTTGAACTCTTGACCCTCCTGCCTCCATCTCCTGAGAGCTAGAAGAATAACAGGCATTTATCAACACACCTAATTTATTCAGTGTTGGCGATGGAACCCAGGACTTTGAAAGCTAGGCAGGCTTTCTACCAACTGAGATATGTCCCCAGCCCCCTAATGCCTGCTTTCTTAAGGACATATGGTGCTTCTCCTGATGGGTGTTGGGAGCAAAACTTCTGGGAGAGATTTGAACAAAAATCAAACTTTGTGACCAGAAAGCAAACACAAAATCTCTAGAGTGAAACCAACACCTGAAAGTTATTCTACCCAGGCAATTTTCTGTTGCATTAGATACACGTCTGTGTGATTATGTAACCGAAAATTGACTCTGCAAAATAGCTATAATTGTAGCATCTGACAAGTACACGACATGAGAGAATAGTGAATTCCTTTTAAATGAATACCTTGTAGAGGAGAGAAGGAAGAGCTGGCTGCATAGGACCCACTTCCAGTGTTTGCTGACATATACCCTTTGTCAATGTGCTCTTACCAGCTACTTATTTTAAAAGCATCAATGTTCTTTTCTGTTTGCATCTTGTTTGCTGTCTGGTATAATTATAAAGTAAATTAAGTTGGGTACAACAATATATGTGATGCCATTCATTCTAGTGTAAGCTGTACTGAGGATCGCAAGAAATCTCTATTTTAACCCCACAATTCACTCTATTGGAACTTTCCACAACATTATCTTTTGGGGTTAAAATTTTCTTTTCTTTTTCAAAGCCAAATACATATTTTTTTCTTTGTGGAACATAAGAGAAAGATTGTCTGCAGCTGCTTCTGAGTTATTGGTGAATTAAATCAAAACAGCTATTTCCATTGTAAAACACTTTATTTTATAATCTCTGCAAAGCTCAGTGAATAAAAGTTACTCCAACAGAAATAATAGTTATGTAAAAGGAAAATTTATTACTGTATTCAGATTATTTTGGTTTCTCAATGAAAAAAAAAAAAAACAAAAAACAGCCAAACAACCTATCTCATCAAGATAATAAAGCAAATAATTAATTCAGTAAATTAAGATGCTCAGCCTATGTCAAAAAGGCAACTTTTTATTTAGTGACAAATATTTTCTAAATGTCTAGTTTATTCTCATCTCATGCATGCCTCATGTTGAATCTCTCCCAACACCCAACAAAGCAAGCACCATGAAAATACTGAAGCATAAAGTGACTCAAATTAGAAAAGCAACTAAAGTTAACATTCTTAGAAAACCGATACAACTCAGCTTTGCATGCTCAATGACATTTGTTGAGCACTTACTAGATGCTGTTGGGTCTATAAAAGCCTAGAAGACTGGCATGTTTCCTCCATGTAGATTTTACAAGCATGTCTAGTGCAGAAGAACAAGGTCCATCAACTGAAGAATGGGTTTGGTCCTTAATGCTGTGCTTGGTTCTATGAAAGATACAGTCATCCCGGAGAAGGTCAGGGATTGGAAGCTTTCCATGACACAGTGAAGGGACAGCTGACATTGTGAAGGGAAAAGAGACCATGAATGGAACTGAGACTCTAACTATCTGCAACGTGGGGTTTAGAAAGGCAAAACTATCCATAAGGCTGTGGCTGATCTAGGAAACATGGTATTCACTTTAGAGCTCAAAGAGACTATAGAGGTAGTTAGTTCAACTTTGTCACCTTCAAAACTCTCTTCCGTGCATCTACTGATGTACTTTTAGGTGCCTCACCCAATGGAGGAAGAATGAAGAGTGTAGAGTGAGGAAAAGGAAAAAGAAAGAAGACAGAAGAAATGTCTTCCCTCCGGTACCTGCTTCCTCATCTCTACTGTTATTAGAACAAAGAATGTGGTTCTGAAAGTAAAGGGTGAAGTTTCGACTTCATTTCTCCAGGGCCTGGGGAGATGGCTCAGTCAAGCCTTGGCTGCACAAGCATGAAGTGTTAAAATTGGATTCCCAGAACCCGTGTGAGGGCTGGGTGTGGCAGCACTAGGGAGGGGGGAAGCAGAAGGGTGTATGGGGCTTGCTCACTAGTCACTGTAGCTGCAACAGTGAGCTCTAAGTTCAGTGAGAGATTCAGTCTCAAAAACAAAACAAAAAGAAGATGCAGGGTTGGGGAGATGACTTCTCAGGTAAAAAGCATTTGCTGTGTAAGCAAAAGAGGACCTGAGACTACCTGGATTTGACTTCTCAGCACCTATGTAAACAGCGAGGTGCGGTCATGCATGTCTGCAGCCCCAGTCCTGCAGAGGCCAGACACTGGAGAATCCATGAACTCACTAAAATGACGAGCTCTGGGACCAATGAGTGAACCTGGGTCAAGGAAACATGCGGATGGGCAAGATGAAGCCATCTGACTGATGGGCTCCTCTGATCTCTGTGTTCACACATAGGTTTCACGCATCTGTACATACATCTCCATACACTATACATGCAACACACACACACCATACCACTATGCAACACATGGACAAGTTTTTAAAAATAAGACAGAGAATGACTAAGATACCCACCATTGACCTCTCATCTCTATATGTAGGTTCACACACATGTATGCATATTCACACACATCCAAGCATAATACCTGCACGTATATGCATCTTTCACATACACATGTGAAAATACTCAGTTAATCAATCTAAATCTTTCCTCTCCAAACCCTTTCACTTACTACTTCATCTCCCTCTGTATTTAGTCAAATTTAAAAAATGAGAATAATTAGATTAGTATATGGTCAAGGCAAGAACTTCAGGATGTGACCAGAATTAATGCAGATTGTCATTCCAGAGTTCTTGTCCATGAATTAATTTCAGTGTTGAAGAAGCCAAGAGGCTCAGGCAGTTCAAGAGGCCTGGGCTTAGTCACTCCATTAACAGGGAACTTCAAGCCAGAGATGGAGCTCTATGATACAACATTATTTAGAGAGCGAACTTAGATGAAAGAAACTACGCAGGGAGACCTCCCACACGTGTGAGTCACTAGACCTGGGGTAACCATTTGTCTTGCTCAGCAGCAGGAAAGAAAACCAAATAGGTGACCTTGCTTTATTTTCCAGAGAATAGCCTTCTTTGTGACTATGTGAATGAGAGGCCTGGGGTCAGAAGACCCCTCTACTGTCAGGCAAAATTGATGTTATCAGATCCAGGTACCAAATATCTAGGATCATGGGGCAATTTATCAGGATTAGAAGAGTTCTTTAATCAAACAAGAACAGATGTTCTTGTTCTTGTTTAAGACTATCTTGCAGCAGGGCAACTATTACAATCATTTATTAACATAAACAACGTCTCAACTACATCTATGCCTATGATGAATGAGGACCAGTCATGCTGGGTCACGCTGCCTCATAGCAGAGTGGGACCATTCAACACTCAAGATTTTAGAGGTAAGGAACCTTCAGGGCAGGACCTATTCTTATTATGTCACCAGGTTTGTTCTTGGTGCCTAAAATGTTGCTAGTACTTAATATAAATATTCATGGAATTCATTAATACATGCCTAGAAGCAACTTTAGAAGGCATTACAGACTGAACCAGACATCTACAGAGGTTTATGGTGGATGCTGTGATTTGAATATGAAATGTCTCCCATGGGCTCATATGTTTGAACACTTGGTCCCAAGCTGGTAGTGCTATTTGGAAAGGTTGTATTTTCTTTAGGAGGTGGAGTCTCACTGGAGGAACTAGGTCATTGGGAATAGGTTTTATTGCCTGGCCCCACTTCCTCTTCACTCTGTTTCCTGACTATGGCTGTGATGTGACTAGCTGGCTGTTTGTTTCTGCTGCCATCCTTTCCTGGCCATGATGGAATGTATTTCTTAGAACTGTAAGCCAAAATAAATCCTGCCTTTCTTAAGCTGCTTCCTGTTAAGCATTTGATAACAAGAATGGAAAAGTAGCTACCACAGGGTAACTAAACAGAGTTAAGTCACAGTAGGAAGGTTCATAAAATGCACCAAACACAAGGAACAGGGAATAAGATGAGGTTCATGTCACTTGGTCAGCTTCACATACCTTGTATATATAGAAAAAGCCATGAGGGTCTTTCCTGGTCATTGCTAACATGGCCTGCAGGAAGGGTAGGGCAAGTTCCTGGCATTGCCAAGCTGTTCCCAGTTAGGAAATAAATCCCAAGGTTGCATCACTTTATCAGCACGAACTGCTAAAACAGAATATTTTAGGATCCAGAGAGATTGCTCAGTGGTTAAAGCACTTGCCTGCAAAGCCTAATGACCTGAGTTCACTCCCCAGTACCCAGGTGAAGCCAAATGCACAAAGTGGTGCATAATCTGGAATGCATTTGCAGTGGCTAGAGGCTCTGGTGTACCCTCTCTCTTCTTTCACATAAATAAATTTAAAAAATTTTTTAAATATTTTTTTTTTTCCTTTTTTCCTTCCTTTTGTCTTCTTCTTCTTTTTTTTTTTTTTAGAGAGTATTTCCTACTTAATATTGTGAAGTTAAGATACTACTCAAAGTCTGTGACCCATGAGAGCTTTGCAAGGGTTATTCCTATTGCCATCAATTCATTCCTTAAGATACAATAACACTTTGGTCCACATGCTGTATTAAAAGATCTGAAGAGGTCAATGCTAACCCATAGTTAGCATCTAAACCAGGATTACTCCTTAGTAGGTAAGGAGATAATGTACAGCCAGACCAGAAGTGGGGACCCTCAGTCATATAAAACATGTCAATTTTTTCCCATTTTATTATCCTCCCTGGTGCTGGAGACAACCTGTTCTTTAGGGGAGTTTGTCTCCTTCCAGGCAGCATAGAGTGGCATGAATTAGATGAGAAGACATATCTGATGGTTCTCGAGCTTTCCTTCCTTCTGCTGAGCTCCTGTGAAAATGGGACTCTTGGTTCAGCTTTTCTCCCTGGAGCTGCCATTCAAGTTCATGGGAATCTTTCCAATATGAACAGACCCTTTTGGCCACACAACTCCCCATCAAGTTCAGTATTTATAAAAGCTAATTGAAATTCTTACTAACCCTGAGGTTTTCCTAGAGGATTAAAATACACAAAATCTTTGTTAATGAAATGGGTTAGTAAAAATAAGGTTGTCTTATGTTTCTATTGTACTAATCACAGGAAAAGTCTGTTTTGCAATGTATTTCTCGAATATATGAATCTTATTAAAACTTCCTTTCCTGTGAGACTGAAGTCTGAACTCTGCAATCCACCTTAGAAATCACATCAGCTCTTTGGGGCCCAGGGCTAGCTTGCAGAGTGCCCCTCCAGGCTTAGGGTTCTGCAGAAAGAACAAGTTGGTAGGACACTGAAAATATTGGTCAGTGAGTCCGTACTTTATGTGATGTGGATGGATTATCTATTTCCAGTATCAACTCAGGAATCTTCCCCCAATAATTCAGAATAAGATCAAGTCAAATGCCATAAAACAGCGAATTTTCTTACAGATTTTACATTAGAAAACATAGTCGGCAATGAGATAAGTACTAATTTTCATGCATGGACCCCTGCCCAAAGAGTTTTGATGCTATTTTACAAAATGTTTGAATTAGGTTTTAATCATTAAATGCAAGGAGGTGAAATCTTAACTTCTGTCTTAAATGAAACTTAGAGCCTTCTGTTATGCAAAAAAATATGTAAAGCAGTGTAATGTTAAAGTGAAAATGTTTTGAAAGGTTATTAAGGAATGGGATTTGAAGAGCTAGGTCTAACTAACATCCCAGATAAACCGTATCTTTTCTGAATGTTTGAATTCATAAATGACATTTAAAACATTCCATATGAATGAGACCCAGAAAACAGATAGCTTATCTTTTAATTGCACATAGGAACTGTTATAAATGAAGATTACCGGGAAGAGGCAAACCCACAGAACATTTCTAGTTTGATTTCTGTGCTTGGACTTTTATTATGCATTGTGCACCATGTGAAAATATGACTCCATTTCTTTATATCTTTGTGCATGTATATGAGTAGCTCCATGTTAATGGTTTTTATATCTCTTTCTTATTTTTACCTGGAATTGTTAGGAAGTCATTATGATTAATTGAGGCTGAAAAGTTAGACATGATCACGTGGCTCTCTACCGTCTGTCTCATGATTGTGTTGTATAAATATTCATTATTTCATTGTAGACAGACCAAGAATAATGGTGATCATTCTATTGTGTGGTTTTGAACTTATACGTGTTTGATTTCAGATATGATTTTTTTCTGCAAGGATGTTCTTTGAGCAGGTCTTATTTGGGAGGATTTCATTGTGGGTGGCTTTTTTTAAAATGTAAAATTAAGCTGCCAAAGCTGTAGACTGAAAACATTTGGCTTCAACACCCTATCTTAATTATACCTTGTAAATAAGGTTCAATGCAGCTAATTCACATTTGACCAAAACCAATTTCAAGAATAAATATAAACTCAAACTCTGAAAGCCTCTATACCAATTGGTACTACAAGTTAAAATTCTTCCAAAGCACAAATTATATATATATATATATGAAATAAATACTTCCTATTATTTAATGTTAGAGGGACAATTTATTTTAACAGTGACATCTACCATATAGTCTCTTTCTCTGGTTAGTGTATTTGATATTTTCCCATTTTTTATTTTATTTATTTATTTATTTTGTCTTACTATAGCCCATGTTGATTTGGAACTCACTCTATAGCCCCATGCTGGCCTCAAAGTCATGTCAATCCTCCTGCCTCAGTCTTCTTAGAGCTGGGATTAAAAGCAAATTTCACAGTTTGAGAGTATAGTTCATCACGGGTGTAGGAACATGAAGCAGCTGGCCACATCACGTCCACAGTCAGGAAGCAGAGAGAGATGTATGCTGGGGCTAAGCTCAGTTTCTGCTTTTTATTTATTCTAGGACCCCAGCCCATGGGATGGTGCTGCCCACATTCAGGTTGAGTCCTCCTACTTCAGTGAAACCTTTCTGGACATGACCTCCCAGCCATGCCCACAGGTGTATCCATGATGATTCTCAAGCTAGTCAGGTTGACAATGAGTATGAACCATCACAAAAGGATTCTTTGGGCTGGAGAGATGGCTTAGCGGTTAAGCGCTTGCCTGTGAAGGCTAAGGACCCCTGTTCAAAGCTCGATTCCCCAGTACTCACGTAAGCCAGATGCACAAGGTAGCACATGCATCTGGAGTTTGTTTGCAGTGGCTGGAGGCCCTGGTGTGCCCATTCTCACACTCTCTGCCTCTCTCTCTGTCTGTCACTCTCAAATAAATAAATTTAAAAAAAAATTTAAAAAGTATTTCTTGTTTTGGTTTTTAGGGCAGAATGACATGTTCAACAGCCTAACTAGAGGTATCCTGAACCAGGTCACAATGATACTTTCACAACGTTCCATAGCCAGGTGAGAAGATAAGGTTCATCCTTGAGCCCACGTAATCCATTTTCCCTCAGACACATGCTTCTGGAGCTACAGAGCCCTCCACTCATCCACCCACTAGACTGTCTATGAACATGAAACCAGCCTGCTAGTCCTGGAAAGTGACCGACTATTTGCCTCTCTACCTGAGACATGGGCTTGTTAGCTGGTGTGTGCTCTGGACCTGCTCTCTTGCTGCTGGAGGCCCCGAGGAGTTTGCTCAGTGTGTTGTTGAGAAATGACTCAACTTAAGGAGAGCGCTCTACCTCACACTGCTAAGGGACCCGGAGGGTGTGTTTCAGTTTCATTTGTCACATTATGATAATTTGCCTGATTCTCTGCGATGAAGTTGAAGAGCAAGCCTGCAGCTGCTACTCATTTGAGGCCACTGCCAGGCCTGTGAGGCGCTCGGAAGGATGGGCGGCAATCTGGGGAGAGAGGAGAGAATTAGAACCAGGCCCTATAAATCACGGCATCCCCAGAGTTACGAAAGCAAGCTCATCTCCCACACATCGAGAAAGAAAATGCGAGCACGTACTTCAGATGTGTTCTGTCCAGGAACTTGAGCTCTGTGTGACCAAAGAACATCGAAGGGGTCATTGTCTAAGCCTTCATGAAAGAAAGAAGTTTCGGGCTCAGTCCTGCCGACGCTGATTCCCACTGTCTTCCGGCAGGTGACAGGCCCTTTCCTCCCAAGCAGCCTGGCGTTTTGTCTTTTATTCTTCAATTGTGAAACACGTTTTAACATCTGCGAGTCATTTGTAACCAGTGGTCAACAACGGGTTTCACGTATCTTCTGCCCTTCTTTAGCTTATGACAAACGTTGATTTGCCATGACAAATGACATTGACTGTAGACAAGTTCCACTCATGGAAAAGTCTGCCTGATCCTCTCGGCTTTGGGCAAAGAGTGTTCTACATATTCCTGTCCCAGGTAATGCTGTTAAAATAAGGGCACAAAAAGTTATTTGGGAACTGGAGAGATGGCTTAGTGGTTAAGGTGCTTGCCTTCAGAGCCTGAGGACCTATGTTTGATGCACAAGGTGGTGCATGCATCTGGACTCCATTTGCAGTGGCTGGAGACCCTGGTGTGCCCATTCTCTCTTTCATCTATCTCTCTCTGCTTGCAAGTAAATAAGAATTTAAAAATATATCTTAAAAGCCTCTAAAAAGTTATTGTGTGTGTGTGTGTGTGTGTGCATGAGTGCATGTGTGTATGTGTGTGTGTGTGTGTGTACATATTCATGTGTGTGCGTGCATGTGTGTGGGGGCCAGAGGACAACCTCGTTTCATCGTCAGGAATGCTGACCACTGTTTTTAGAGACAAGGTCTCTCCTTAACCTGGAGCTCTCCACTTAGACTAGACTGGCTGGCCAGTGAACATTAGGGGTCCTCCTGTGTCCTTCTCTGCAGTGCTAGAATTATAAGCATGTGCCATCACGCTCAGCATTTTTACATATTTACCATCAGACATTTTGACCTGGGTTCAGGAGATCTAGTTCAGCTCCTCATGCTGGCAAAAGAAGCACTTTCCCCACTGAGCGATCTCCCCAGCCCATGAAGAGTTATTTTAACAGGCACAGCCACTGTCAATAGGTCTAACCAAAAAGTCACTTGTGTTGTTACCAGTCTTTTGGTGAAGGTATTACAATCACATTTATATTTTTCATTGCTTTTGCGAATAAAAACAAGTGAAGCCATGAAATACAGTTGTTAAAAGTTCTAATAACAGAATCTGCTCTCTGTGTGTTTTATGTCTAACCTACGTTGTGGTGTTAGACTGACAATAAACTAATCAAATTGGGTCATATGGTAGAAGCAAGATGCCTCTCCCAATGTAGTAGAGCAGTTTTCTTTTTTGTATTAGTTTTTATGCTACCTGTATCCCAAATGTGTCAAGGCTTTTAATGTAGTTACATGTAATCAGATGTAGTTACAGAAATGGAAGTCACAGCAGAGGAGAAAAGGGGAAATACAAATAAATCTCAGAGAACAACACTGACATGGAAATAGTGATCACTAAAGCTAAGTAGCAAAAGGCAAGGAAAGACATTTGAGACTCGTGCGTGTACATGTGTGCGTGTATGTCAGGGCAGTCAAATGCTACTGGTGATAAGCCTTTTCCTGTGGCCATATGAAGTCTTGAAAAGTTAAGCTAAGAGGTGAGATAAACCAGAAGACTAGGTAGAACCCTTAACCCCGGGATGGAAGATGACCAAGACCTAGCATCATGAGAAAGACTCTCCCACTGGACACATGACAAGGGCAAGACTTTGGACACCTGAAGCAATAGTCAAGGCTAGAGGGAGCTGCGAGTTCATGTTAACACTGTGTCCCTTGGGTGAGAACGAAGCCATATGTTAGGCTAAACCACAAGACACTAATTCTTCATTACTGCCATTTATATTTTGCTATTATTTTGGGGGTATGTGTGCATGGATGGTATATGCACATATGTGTGTAGATGCATATACCGCTTATGCATGCTTGCAGAGGCCACAGAAGGATGTTGAGAGTCCTCCTCTGTCACTCTTCTTCCTCATTTTCTTGAGGTAGTCTCTCACTGACCATGGAGCTCATGGCATTTTGTTACATTGGCTGATCCTCCTGTCTCCTCCCTTCCCTCAGCTCAGGAGTTACAGGCCTGTGCAACCATGCTTGGCTTTTTATAAGGGTGCTGGGGTTTGAACTCAGCTTCTCAGTTTGCACAGCAAGTGCTCTTACACACTGAGCTGCCTCTCAAGCACCATTCATACCTAGATGGCTTCCCCAGGTTGCCAAAGGAGACTTTATTTCTTGCTTTCTGTTTTCTCCCATTGCTTACAGGGCCTCCAAACTGGATTAGTGGTTTTAACTTCATTCGTCTTTTCTTTCAATTTGGCTTCAGATGGAGAAAAGAAAAGCCAAAACAGAAAACAACCAGTTCACATTCGAGGGAAGATTGCAAGGAATGTTTACCCTTTGAAGACCTCCCCTCCCCATGACATGAACATTTTGGGGTTGTAAGTAGCTAGCTTAATGTCTTGAACATTTGGGTATGCTATCAGTAAGTTTCTCTTGTCTTAAGAGCAATGTGATTACTATCTGATCTTGATTCTCCAAGTCACCTTACCTATGAATAAACAGCCAAGTTGCTTATGTTAACGTCAGAGGTTAACTTCAGGACTGCAAGTTTGTAATTTCCAAGAGCCCTGAACTAAATAAAAAACTATGGTGAAAAGTCATCATTTTTAATTATTCAGGACATGTTATGCAAAATGTATAATAATGTGCACATAAAGCCCCAAATACATGTGTTAAATTACAAAAACCTTGTTTTTTCTATGTAAAGGCACATATACACAATAAAGATTATACATATATAATTATATATATTCTCAAATATATACAAACTAAAACCTAACTATTTTTCTTTTTTTTCCAACCCACTGGACAAGCCAATCATATGGAAAAGAATCCTGGCCAGGAAATAGTCAGTCACAGCATTTTTGCTAATAATGCCAAATGTTCTTGCCCAGGGGAGGGAAGAATGCTTTCCAGACATAAATCTTTCCACACAGCGCAGCTGAAATGATTCCTTTTGCGACATGATCATACCAAAAGGAAGAAGGAGCCCAATTTCTCCCATTTTAACAAAATAAAGGTGCAACTTCTTTCATATTTTTAAAGTAGTCTGTCCCGGGCAGCCACGGTTATCTCAACAGTGGGGAGGAACTGTACGTGAGAGCTGTGATTTCTAACAGGCACTGCAAGAGTTGAAAATAGAGGGGCTGTCTGGTTTCTAGAGCTGGGTGAGTGAGGAGGAGGACTGACCTGTCACAGACACTTACTGCATCTCTGCCATGTCTAGAGGAGAAGGGTAGAGTTAGGGTGAATTTGTAGATTATAAGTTACAGGGTTCCATTTGGAGTCTTTTTTAAAAAAGAAATATTTTATGATTTAGTTGAGAGAGACAGAGAGAGAGAAAGAGTATGTGCTTGTCATGGCCTCCTGCCTCTGCAAACAAACTAAATGCATGTGCCGCTTTGTGCATATGGCTTACTGGTAAATCAAACCTGGGTCATCAAGCTTTGCAAGCAAGGACTTTTAATTGCTGAGCCATCTCTCCAGCTCCCATTTGGAATCTATCTTCCTTCCTTCCTTCCTTCCTTCCTTCCTTCCTTCCTTCCTTCCTTCCTTTTTTTTTCTTTCTTTCTTTCTTTCTTTCTTTCTTTCTTTCTTTTTTTTTTTTTTTGATTTTTCGAGGTAAGGTTTCCCCCTCTTTCACTCTAGCTCAGGCTGACCTGGAATTCACTCTGTATTCTCAGGGTGGCCTTGAACTTACGACAATTCTTCAACCTCTACCTCCTGAGTGCTGGGATTAAAGGTGTGTGTCACCATGCCCTGCTTAGAATCTTTTATCTGAACTTAGTAGAACACCTGAAGCATAGGTGCATGACTCTATCTTTTCTTGTATTAAAATGTATATGTCAGGCTTTACTCTGCCCACCTCTGACTCCAGGTTCATTTCTACACTCTCTGCTTTCAGTGCACAGGGAAGATGGCCGATGGCATGGTGTTTACTTTTACGTGTTACAATTTCTGCAGTCAGGATTACATACCATTCAGAGATAACGGACCAAATTTTATTATTACTTGCTTTGATTCTGGCCACACTGAAACCTTGACTGAGTGATGCGTGCTTCTCAGAGTTCAAAACTAAAGTGCAGTTCTGGCCACTGGAGGTTGTCTGAATGGTCAGGCATGAATTCACTAGAGTGCTGAGAGAAATGACCATTCAGTGGGGGACATAGAGGAGAGAACAGTGGCCCGTCTAATCAACTCTAGGATGTGATCATCCAACTGTAGAGCAAACGTAGAGTATACAATGGAACTATTCCTCTGTGGTGGGGGTTAAAAATTAAGGTGTGTCAGGCAATTTGGGCTCAGGTGGGCACCTCTACCTGTGGGGCACCTCTACCTGTGGGGTGATTAGAGAGAGAGAGAGAATGTGTATGCATACTCCAAGGCCTCCTGCCACTGCAAACTAACTCCATATGCATGCATCACTTTGTGTATCTGGCTTTATGTGGGTGCTTGGTAATCAAACCTGGACTGTTCAGCTTTACAAACAAGTGTGTTTAACCACTGAGCCATCTGTCAAGTCCCATTTCTCTAATTCTGTAGTCAAATTTTGATCCAAGGCCATATTAGAGAATTCAGATCTTCCATGTTAGTTTTTGAATGACTGACCAAACATTTGCATAACTAAAAGTAACCTTTGGTCTTGCCATCTTGAGGAAAATGCTTCGTGACTGGCAGGAAGTGTTCTGAAGAGTTCAGACTTGCTCCTCCAGTTTCTTTTGTTTAGGCAGTGCTGATGCATGACGGGTAATATTGTGTTTCCCACTAAATGAGAATGAAGTAGTCCCTTCCACACATACATGCAATTTCCCCCTTCTTTAAAAGTTGTTTAAGGAGCTGGAGAGATGGCTTAGTGGCTAAAGGAACGTGCTTGTAAAGCTTACTGGCCTGGGTTCAGTTCCCCAGTACCTATGTAAAGCCAAATGCAGAAAATCATGCATATATCTGGAGTTTGTTTGCAGCTGCAAGAGTCCCTGCAGTGCCCATATACACAGTCTCTCTCAAATAAATAAATAAATAAATAAATAAATAAATAAATAAATTTTTTTAAAAAGTTGTTTGAGGGTTTTCATAGACAGCATTGAAGAGGGATGAAGTTTATTGTCATGGCTTTGGGAATGATAATGGAATCAGGACTTACTCTCTACCCTTCCTCTGCTCAGCTTTTGTTGATGACCCAATGAACAAGAACAGGACTTCCCTCTCCAGCCCACTGTCTGGAACAGAGGCAATGAGGGCTAGAGAGGGCAGCCAAGGTCAGGGAGTTCAACAGGGGCCAACTTGACCATGGAATGATCAGGGAGACTTCTTCAAATGCATTCTTTCTACAGGGGCAGAGGCAGGCAGAGGAGGAAGTATTTTCTAAGACTATTCAGGGTGTTTGTGAGCTCAGATCATTTGGATGAGGAAATACTGATTTTGTAACTTCATTTTACACTCTGCACAAGGGTAGTTAGGGCCACCTTGCTGACCTGGATATTTTTCGGGAACTGGTGAAGCAATGAATTGAATGATCCTGACTTGTTCTTGACCCAATTGAAAGCCTGGGGTAGAGAGAGTTCCCTAGCTGGGTTGTGAAGGGAAAATAACAAGTAGGTTTTGCATACCTACTTTGAGCTAGCTAGGAACATTCATCTTAGTTCCTCCCTTCTCTCTCTCCTTCTTCCTTCTTCCTCCTTTTTCTTCTTTCTTTCTCTTTCTTCTTTCTTTCTTTCTTTCTTTCTTTCTTTCTTTCTTTCTTTCTTTCTTTCTTTCTTTCTTCTTTCTTTGCATTTTACTGCCTAGCCACACTCCCATTCCTAGACAGATTTTCTTACCACTAAACCATATCCTAGTTCCTGACTAGAAAGGCACTCTGCCACTGAGCAATGTTCTCGGTCCTGCTGAGCTACCCCCATGGTCCTTCACTGGTAGATTCTAGGTAGGCACTCTACTGCTGAGCTATATCTCCAGCCCTCTTTTAAATTTTTTTTGAAACAAGAGTTTCACTAAGTTGCTCAGGCTAGCCTTGAACTCACTCTACACCCCAGGCAGGTTTTGAACTTTCAACCCTCCTACTTTGAACCTCCTTTGCAGCTGGGATTATAAGCCTGGTTTTAAATCCTAACCCAAGGTTGGGAAGTACATTTCTTCAATTCCTTTGTTTCTTTAATTAATTAAACAAATATTTAGTGAGTTTTTAGTAGGTACCAGGCACCATGCAAAGAGCTAGGAATTGAAAGTTTCCTGCCCTTTCACACATTACTGCTCTTGTGTGTTTCATCATTTTTATTACTTTAATCAAATTTCAATCCATTTGAAACCATCAAACATTTCTATAATAAATTAATGCATTAGAAGTTAATGAATAAAATTCATACTGGGGCAGGGTGGAAAGGGAAAAGGAATGGATCAACTTTCCCTGCATTTTCACCTGGGGCTTCACCATGTGAAGCAACGCCAGCCTCACTGGTGTCCTAGCCTCTCCAAGTGACCTTCCAGTCAGTCTGTCACCCGATAATGTTGGCTCTGAACACTGTTCTTCATCAAACTGCAGTGAACTTTATTTCAAGATCAGCCTGTCTATTGTGCAGGACTGATCTCCTTCCAGACTTCAGATGGGAAATGTCAGCCCTCCTGTCAACATCTCTAACATTTAAATTCTTGGGATACCGGAGACAGGCCAAGGGAACAGGCAGGACAGACTGTGTGGACACATCTTCTTCTGCACCCTGGCAAGGAATGGAGGCTCTCCTGCACCCTTTTCTGATCACAAAATGAGCCAGTGAAGAAAGAATTACAACCATTTCCCTGATGAAGGGTTTAGTGAGGGTTATAATACATGAGAAAGATTTATTTAACTATTCATCAACTGACAAGCCCGAGAAAGAAATTTTTTCTATTCCAGATGTCAGAACAAAGCAGGCATCCTGGGCTTTGTAGGGAGATGCTGGTCCTTAGTGTCTTCATCAAGCTGATTCCAAATCTGCCAGCAGGACTGACTTCGTTACTTGTCGTATTGCTGTGACAAAATGCCTGACAAAAGCAAGCGAAGGAAAGAAGGGTGGGCTTATTTCAACCTGTATACAATCCATGGTGGTGGGGAATGCAGGGCGGCCAGAGCAGGAGGCAGCTGCATTTAGGAAGCAGAAAGCCATCAATGCCCGCACTCAGCTTGCTTTCTTTACTTTATGCAGACTGGGACCCCATCCCATGGAATGGCACCACCCACATTCAGAGTGTGTCTTCTCACATCAGTTAACCTAATCTAGAAATTTCCTCATGGACAAGAACGGACTTGTCTCCTAGGTGAGTCTAGATCTTGCCAGATGACAATATCAGACATCACACCAACCAAGGCCACATTTATCCAAATGGCTGTGTCTTTGGATGTCCCCCACGTGGTTCTCTAAGGGGCATGGGCACCTGCTGTGTTGTCACATGGGCAACCCTTTCAGACCCATGCTGGCTGAGAATGCATTTCTGCATCAGTCTGTCCCTCAGCCTGGCTCTATGGCATCATGGAATAAACGTCTCCTGGGCGATGGTCCTTCCTAGTTAGTCATCACGTCTGCATGCGTGAACTCGTCCTGGGATTTTGCATGCCCAGATACTCCTAAGCTGACTCATAAGGAATCTTCAAGGTAGTTTGCTGTGCCCTGAGGATTCATCTCAAGTCTGGCCAGCGGGCTGGAATGAATGCTTTGATCTGATGAGCAGGCCTTGCTGTCACATTCAGAGTGCTAAAATTAAGCTTGGTGACAGATTACAGGAGCTGAAGGATCTGTCCTGCTGACTTGGGGCTGCAGAGAGAAAGAGACGCAGACAGGCAGGAGACAGGTGAAGCAGGACTCAGGGCAAGATGCCCTTTCAGAACTGTCCATCCTGGGCTTAGGAAGGGTTCAGAAGGGGATGGTGGCAACCTGAGCATATGATATTATGAAAAGGCAGAGAGCAGGAGGGAGCTGTTTTCTTTGGAGACTGGGACCTGAAGAGACTGTGGAAGGGATACTGTATTTGTCACAGCAAGAATAATCAGTATGTTGGCATTTGGACTCCAGTGACAGGGATGAAAATAAGATTCTGTGAAAGACACATCAGAGTCAATAGTCAGGGCCTTGACTGTAGCACCAAGGATGAAACATTCAAATGGAGACAATTCTCTGAAGAAAGTGAGATTGCTAATAGTCTCCAACTGAGTGTGTGCCTGCCGCAGGGAGCTGGGGCTCTGCAAAAAGAAGGGTGCACTCTTGTCTTCATTGTTCTGACTTGGAATAACTGAGGCTTCCTGGGGAGAGCCGGGGAGACAGTTATATAGATTATGTATAGATTACTGCCTGGGCTGGAGTAGCGGGGCTCATAGGTTTGTCTGTCCCTTAGATCCAACACCAGCAGTTGTTCTTTGTTTTGTTTTGTATTTCACAATATAACATGACTCAACGTGACCTCTTCACTTTGTATGACTATTGCACGTGATAGAGTGCTCCAGGAGGAATGAGAGAGTTTGCAAGAGGTTTGTACTTGGTGACACATCTCAGGGAAGCTCTATTAAATAAAAATAGGGGTGGAAGCCATGGCTTGCTTGAGGCCAGGCTTCCTGTGGCGTCTGTATTTCTGTTTATTAACATGCTGTGAGCTGGTGCATCTGTGACAAATGGGGTGCTTTGGTATTTGCATGCCAGCAAGAGAATAGCCAGCCCATCAGGTCACTGGAGAGCGTCAACTTACCAGCACGTCAGTAACTCTTCCATCTCAAGGCAAGTGCACAGGCGAGATCCAAAAGTATCATCTAGCTGCCCACAGAAGGCGCTAATAAGGCAGGGAGGAGAAGGAGCTCTGTCCCCTTTTATGTAAGGGGTAAACACATGTGTTAAGCAAATTGTCCAAGTCCAAATGAAGGGCAACCTGACTCCTTGTTCTCACCTATCAAGAAAACTGGATTTTCCTTGACTTGATCTTATTTCCTATATGAATAATGTGCGCAGAGACCTGCGTTCAGAGGGCACCTGCTCTCTCCAATCTCATGATCACACTAAAAAGCATTAAGTGGGAATGGAACCTCTGTCAGGGGCCAGAAAGATCTCATCTGAGAAGAAAATAAATCCCTAATAGGAAGACTTCCCCGAGGCTGGGAGCGGGAAGAGGCCCTGGAAGCACAGGACTCTTTTCTAACTCCTGACTCTGTCTTCACGGGCCACCACCCACACAGGCAAAACATGCCCGCATGCATGCATGCACGCACACATGCAGTTGTCCATTCTAAAATGGTTTGAATGCTTGTGGAGAGAAGAGTGGGAAGTCACATGTAGAGCCAGCCCCAGGGTCTCATTTCCCATGCTACCTTTAAAGGTCGTGTGAGGGTCAGTTAAAAAAAAAAAAAAAGCTCACCACAGGACAGAGCACATCTGTGTGGAGCTTTGAGAAGGAGAGGGGTGAGCCCATCACCAGACAGCCATGTGGATGGGATGCAGCCTTGAAGAAAGAAGTGGCAGCATGCCAGCGCCTGGAGGAACAAATGATGTCTTTTAGGACAGAGAAGCCTAGGGCAGCGTTAATGGTTTATGGAAAGGCCCCTACGCCAGGAATGGCCATTGTCCAAATGGGATTCAATTTAGCAGTGAGACAGTAACTAAATGCTTCAGTCATTTTTGAACATAAACTTTAATATACATATATTCCGAGATAAGATCATTATCCCCAAACCTTGTTAGAAAACAGTACCGCATGATTGCAAAGGAAGATAGTATTTTCATTATTTTAAATGAGTTTTCAGTTGCTGTTCAGACTTCTCTTTCACAATCACTTCCTTTCATCTTCTGCAACTCCTGGCTTATCTATATTTCCGTATGCACCAGGCATCTTGAGACCCATATTAAGAGGCTACCTGTTTGATTCAACTCAGAAGCTGGTCATGGACATTAAGTAGTACTAAACCTAATATCACTTCTTTAAGGTGATAATAAACTCACTTTTATAGAAAAATGTAATCCTAATAAAAGCAAAACTCCTCTCTGAAGACAGCTGATGTTTCTGGCTCTTATTTGACCTCTGGGGAGATCTCTTATTGTCAGTTGCAAAACTATGCCGGAGAGAACAGAAATCCTGCATATATTAAAATGTGTGTCTCAAAGAAAAGTCTTTAACCTGTTCATTAGTTTTTGTCTTTTTTTTTTTTTTTGGTTCTTTTTGATGTTTATTTAGGCTACTTAGAGAAAGTAGAGGGCCCACCACCTATAAGCTTACAATTTAAGAGCCTTTTGGGGATAAGAGCCGGGTAGAAGGCTCAGTGGATAAAGGGCTTTCAGCACAAGTGGGAGGGCCACAGTTGAGATTTGCAGAGTCCTCATAAGGTCGGACACTGTAGTACAAGTGTCTACAGTCTCAGCTTCCTGGGGAGAGAAGGAGTTGGAGGCAGAAGAATAGCCCAGAAACCTGCAAGTTAACATAGTTGTGAGTGAGAGACCTTGCCTCAAACAAGGTGCAAGGCGAAGGCATGACACCCAAACTTGTCCTTTCCTATGACTCCCACACATGATATACCTGTGCCCCCATTCACACATGCATGCAAATACACACACATGCAGAGATAAAGGTGGAGAGAGAGAGACCTTTGCTCTAAAATGCTAAATAAGGGCTGGAGAGATGGCTTAGCAGTTAAAGTGCTTGCCCGAGAAGCCAAAGGATCCAGTTTCAATACCCCAGGACCCATATAAACCTCATGTGCATGGTGGTGCATACATCTGGAGTTCATTCTCAGTGGCTAGAGATCCTGGATGCCCATTCTCTCTCTCTCTCTCATTAATAAATAAATAAAAATAAAATGCTAAATAAGAACAAAAATGGAAAACTAGATCTTCCAGAAGCTTCCAACATTTTTGGCATAATATAGATGTGGAGTCATTTATATTATGATTCAATTTTATACCTCTGTCTGCCTCACTCACATGTATAGATGTTCTCCTGTGCAAAAGTAGGGCTATAAGGTTCCTCAGACATGATCGAGCCTAGATTGGCTATACTCTCCTGATATCAAGAACACAAGAGATTGGGCACTGCCTGGTATGAATCCCAGCACTAGGGAGGCTGAGGCTGAGGATTGTGGGCTAGAGGCCAGCCTTAGCTATATAGCAAGGCCCTGCCTCAAAAAAACAAATGATAATAATGGGAATTAATAAAACCTCAAAGGCTACAACAGCTGCTTATTGGCTTAATAAGCATTGTCAATTCCAATAAGTAGGCTACCAGAGTTCCTTTGTCACAGCCAAATTTTGCTATTCCACATCATTAATAAGGACTTCACTGGTAACCCATGGCTAAGTCAAAACTTTGATATTTACACTAGCACACTCAGTCCCACCCACATGTGAAAGATGTCTTTTTTTTTTTTTTTTTTTTGGTTTTTCGAGGTAGGGTCTAACTCTGGAAAGATGTCTTTGAGAGCTGGAAAACCCTTTGAGTAAAATTCTTTAAGCAATTAGACCAAAGCTACCAAGAGAGTCTTGCTGTCATGACAGCCCTATGGAGACCCCATGTTTGCCTTTAAAGAGCTAGCTTGTGGGCTGGAGAGATGGCTTAGCGGTTAAGGCACCTGCCTCCTAAGCCTAAGAACGCCGGTTCCAATCTCCAGCGGTTCCAATCTCCAGGTCCCACGTTTAGCCAGATGCAAAGTGACGCAAGGGCACAATGCCGCACTTGACCAAAAGGGGGTGAACGCATCTGGATTTTGTTGTCAGCAGCTGAGAGACTGCTGGCGCACCCATCTCTATCTGTCTTCCTTTCCCTCTCTCTCTCTCTCTCTGTGTGTCTCTCTTCCATATTTAAAAAAAAAATTAAAAGAGCTGGCCTGTATTCCCTACTTTTCCATCATTGTGACAAATACTTAACAGAAGCAACTGAAAGGAGGAAAGCTGTACCTTGGCTGGTGGTTTCTGTCTGTAACACGGGAAGGCATGGCAGGGTTCACGGCAGTGGGAATGTGAGACAATAGTTCCTCACATCTTTGCAGATCAGGAAACACACAGCTGGGCCCAAACCGAGGCCAACGTCTCCTTTAAGGCATGCTCCTAATGGCTTACTTCTTTGAGCAAAGCCCCCCATGTCCACAAAGCTCCAGAATCTCCCCCAAATAGTGCCACCATTTGTGGGCCACACATGGATCTATAAGGGGCATTTCACATTCAAATTGTTACATGGCTGTCTAGAGAATGGACTTTAAATGTCAAATCCATCAAGCCTCACCCTTGGTGAATGTAGCCTCCTCAGAGCCAATGACGAGTGCAAGGGAGGGTTTTCTCTTTCCTCTCAGGACTCCTCATTCTCAGCTGCTCATAGCCTCCACCCCATGCCTCTCAGGAAGTGCCTCAGGCTCTGCATCTGCTCTGACCTAATTTTCCCATCAAAATGGCCTTGCTTTCTGGCCCACCCTCTTAGGTCTGTGCACTCCAGTAGGGATAATCTGATCAAGTAAATCTAGTTGTTGTGGACTGCGGTGTGTGGGTAAAAGCACACATGCAAAAGTCTTGAGACACACTAATGTTTAAGTCTGTTAAGCTCCCTGATTCAATTTACATGTTAGCAAATGTCCACGGTGCCTTAATACAGAAGAGAATAATTGGGAAAGGCAGAGTGTCAGGCCTGGGAAAGGACACTTGGTGAAGAAGGTCCCTTCCATTGTTTCCAAGTCTTATGGCCAGGCAAATCTTACGTTGGCTTTGAGAGCAATATTGGACCTGCAATGTTGTGGAATGCAGTGATGCCAAACCCAAATATGCTGTGTTGACTTGAGCTTCGTGACCATTGATTGAACATTTTGAATCTTCTGTTTGGAAGAAATCTCAGAGGTGGCTGGGAAACAGCATGAATAGGCCTGTACTCTAAAAGAGGTGTGTTAAAACATTTGAAGCTGTGACATGTTCCTGACATCCACACTGTCCTGCATACCCCTACCTCAGCACCCAGCTATGAGTAGTATTGAAATACCAGACCTTCTTCTATCTCCTCTAGGTGAAATTAAGAACCTCCCACCTAGATCGACTTGTTTTTCCGACTTGGCTCTTCCATGTCCCGGTTGGAAGAGTTGGGACAGGTGACTTAACCTATCTTAGATTTCAAGTCTATAAAATGGGGACAATAATACTGTTAGCTTTCTGTCACTACAACAAACTCCTGAGATGATCTACTTGTTAGAGGAAATGTTTCCCTTGGCTCACAATTGAGAGGTTTCAGCCCATGATCAGCTGGGCTCACTGCTTTTGATCCCGGGGTAAGGAAGAACTTCATGTGAGAGCATAGGGAACCTCAAGGCCAAAATACTAGGGTCCCAATGTCCCTTCAAAGACTCATCTCCAATGATATCACTTCTTCCCACTAGGCTTGACCAGTTAAAGGTTCCATCGCTTCTGTGCCTAGAGAGTTAACTCAGCACTTAAAGGCACTTGCTGGAAAGCCTGGTGGCCAGAGTTCAATTGCCCAGCAGCCACATAGAGCCTGATGCAAAGTGACACATACCCCTGTGATCCCAGAGCGCCTACAGCAATGGGAGGTGAAGCCAGGGCAATCTAGAAGTGCACCACCCAGCTAGACTGGTGGGCATAAAGCCGTCAAAGCAAAACCATAAGACAGACCCAGTCCCAAAGAAAGCAGAAGGAGAGAAGAAGCATGCTGGGATTATCCACAGTCCTCCACATGTGAGATATGGAACACGCACAGCCACACACTCACACATACACATCTATGCACACACACACACACACGGACAGGCAAGGTTCCATCACTTACCAACAGTGCTTTGCTGGAGATCAGGCATTTGCACGGGGGCCATGGTGGGGGTGGGCAACAGAGTTGTAGGATTGAATGGGATCACATGGGTAATGAGCCTGTCAGAATTGAGGCCTGGGGAGGTTAGGTGAGTAACTCCAGCTCCGAATTGGCAGACGGCAGTTTACAAATTACAGCTGATTACGCAGTTAAACCTCAACAAAGTCCATTTGCCATGCACACACTTTCCAGAGAGACAGAAGACATGATTCACTCTATGGCCATTCTCAGTCCCCTGGGGAGACAGTAGCATGAGGTCGTCAATGCCTAACAAATTATGTCTGACACAAGTATGGTAATTTTATGACAATTGTTACTGTGCTGGAAGTTGAAATGAGATGACCAAATACCTAATTTTCATGTTTCAACTTCCATGTACCACGTTATTATCTTTAAATAGAAGGTAATGGGCAAGCACTCCCATGTCTTTCCTTTCCTGGTGGTCTGTTCAGGACTCTATCTTCAGCTGTCTAGAAAATTCTGCTTTCAGATATTAAGGGCCAAAGTTTCAATTGGCCTCTTTCCCTGTCCTTCTGTTATTTACAGGTGCTGATGCTGAGTGCAAAAATTCCAATTTACTAGTGTAATTACCCAATTTATATGCACAAAGGTGGGCTGCCACTCACAAAAATTAATGCTGCCCTAAATAGAAGGTAAGACCAGCTCAGATGTGATTCTCACTTAACACAGTAAGACCTGCTTGGGAACTCTGCCGGCTGAATGATTTTAGCTATTTCACGTATTAATTTTACACAGTGCCTTGATGGGCAGGGATCCTAACCCAGAGCCCACAGGGAAATCTGAGTTTGAAATTCCCGTGTAGTGGACAGCTTCTGTGAAGTCTTCTGCAGGGTGATTGGATGGGGTTGGAAGTTTTGCATAGTGCGTGATGGATGGATTCTCCAGGCTAGGACATGAGTAAGGGGGCCTTTGCCAGGGAAGCAAAGAGGATGTGAGTGGGAACATGGACGGCAGATCTGTAAAGAACACATTTGTTGGGAAACAGGTGCATAAATAAGGTATTTAGGAAAGAAAGTTGGTACTGGCTTAATATTTGTGCTGGGATGACTATAAGAGTCTCATGCTGCCTAAGAATATAATCCCGGGGGAGGAGGGCTGCAGAGGTGGCTTTGAGTTAAAACTCTTGCTTATCAAGCCTGACGGCCTAGGTTCAATTCCCCAGTGCCCATGTAAAACCAGACACACAAAGTGCTACTTACTTCTGGAATTTGTTTGCAGTGGCAGGAGGCCCTGGTGTGCTCATACGCCCTTCTCTCTTTCTCAAACAAACAAATAAATAAAAATATTTTTCAAAGAAAAGAATCCAGGGCTCCAGGAATGGAGGGAAGGTGATTCAGAGGTTCTTGCCAAGGGAGGAGAATGAAGTTCAATAAGAACATGGCCTTTGGTATCAGGAACCACATCTTGTTCACTTTTGTACTCCCTATAGCAGCTATTTATGTATCTAGTGGTGTGTGTATGAGCATTTCCTTTGTGGGTACGCATGGCATGCATGCATGTATAGAGACAAAAGGATAACCTTAGTCTGGGCGTGGTTGCATACTCCTTTAATCCCAGCACTCGGGAGGCAGAGATAGGAGGAGGAGGATCACAATGAGTTCGAGGCCACCTTGAGACTACAGAGTGAATTCCAGGTCAGCCTGATCTAGAGTGAGACCCTACCTCAAAAAAAAAAAAAAAAAAAAAAAAAAAAAAAAAAAAGGATAACCTTAGATATTGTTCCTCAGGTTCTACCCATTTCTTTTTGTGACAAAAAGACTAGCTTACCTGGCCCACAAGTCCCCGGGACCCACCTGTCTCTGACTTCCCAGTACTGGGATTATAAGCATGCACCACCATCATGCCCAACTTTTTCACATGGACTCTGAGGACTGAACTCAGGTTCTTATGCTTGTGAGGAAAACACTTTATCATAAACTACCTCCCACAACCCTGTAGGACTTTTATGTTGTGTCATAACCTGAGTGAATAGATCCTCAATAGAAACTTTGATGGATAATTGAATGTCACTGGAACATTTAAACCACAGATTCACAAGGCAAAGAAGACCCAGGATGGTTAGTCAGGGTTTGAGTATTGAACAATGTTAACTAAATAAGATGTCAGGTTATTAAAGATAGGTCCAAAGTTGGACTCTCTGACAAACAGGAGAATAAAACATTTCAGGCCAGTCTGGTCTACATAGAAAGATGCAAGACAGTGTCTAAAAACAAACAAGTAAAAAATTAAATAGGTTTAGGGCTGGAGAAATGGCTTAGCGGTTAAGGCACTTGCCTGCAAAGCCTAAGAATGCCCATTTGATTCTCCAGGTGCCATGTGTAGCCAGATGCAAAAGTGATGCAATGTTGCACATGAGCACAAGGGGGCACATGTGTCTGGAGTTCATTCACAGCAGCTGAGAGGCCACTGGCCTGCCCATTCTCTCTCTTTCTCTGTCTTTCTCAAAATTAAAAAAAAATTGAATAGGTTTAAAAAGAGACTATGCAAAAATGGCATGTTCCAAAGAATGCTTTCTCTGATGATTTCTTATGTTTCCTACTTGATCTGTGTGTCTGGAATGATGGTCTCCCCTGGTTCCCTCTGGTACTCAAACAGCAAGAGAAAGGGGAGCTCCAGGTCTCTGTGCTTAAAGAGACTAACCCTGGTGAAGTCACTCATGGGGCCCCATTAAAGCAAGACCTGCTTTAAAAAAATTATTGGGAACTTTAATATATGAACATACTGCAAACTGTTCACATCGCCATTGGGTTATCCCCTCCCATCTCACCTCCTCTGCCCTGTCGCACCGAGGCCTCCTCAGTGAGAGCCTTGGAAATCCACCCATGCTGTGCTCGCTGCTGCCTGGGCTGACAGCTGGAACAAGGCCTCCAATCCAGTGCTGACCGCATAGTCTTGAAATGACACAACCCTCCGAGCTTCCATCTATTAAAAAGTTGCTTGATATCACAGCATGTTTCTATCTTTGGGCCTGGCAAGGTTTGGAAGCTCTCAAAATGCCTTGCTATGAAGAAGGTGGGAGTCTAGAGAGTGAAGCTCAGACTAAACATGACACTGGCTGCGAGCTCTTAGTGGCCGGCAGAGGACATTTTCCCTTTCCTTTTCGCTCCTGGCTCTCCGCTCTCTTCTCTGCTTTTGATTCGTTGCCTGTGGCCTCAAGACCTCTCATATACTCAACAATTTGTATAAAGTTAGCATCCAGTGACGAGTGACTTCCCTGTCAAGTTCCAGGAGACAATATGACAATCCCTCTAATACCAGTAACACATTTAAAAGTCTAATTTCATGGTAACATGTGTGGCTTTTTGATTTTTTTTTTTGTCTTTAGTTTTTTGTATCAATTTAGATTTTTTTCAGCTGCTTCTTTTTTCTTTTCCAGGTAGGGTCTCACTCTCATCCAGGCTGACCTGGAATTCACTATGTAGTCTCAGGTTGGCCTCAAACTCAGTGTTTCTCCTACTTCTGCCTCCCGAGTGCTGGGATTACAGGTGTGCAGCACCTGCTTTCTTTCTTTTTAAAAATATTTTATTTATTTATTTGCGAGAGAGAGAGAGAGAGAGAGGGCAAGCCAGGGTCTCCAGCTACTACAAACAAACTCCAGATTCAAGTGCCACCTTGAACATCTGTGGATCCTGGGAAATCAAACCTGAGTCCTTAGGCTTCACAAGCAAATGCAATATCTCCAGCACAACCCCATTTTTTAATTTTGAGAGTGTGTGAGAGAGAGAATGAGAGAATGGGCATGCCAGGGCCTCAAGCCATTACAAATAAACTACAGACTCACACACCACCTTGTGCATCCTGCTTTATATGGGTACTAGGGAATCAAACTCGGGTCCTTTGGCTTTGCCAGAAGGCATCTTAACCACTCAATCATCTCCTCAGCCCTTCAACTACTTTCTTTTTGGATTTTCCTCTCCTTTCCCCCTCCTGTTTTCCCCTTCCTCCTCCTCCTTTTTCTCCTTCTCCTCTTCCTCCTCCTCCTATTCTTCTTCCTCTCTCTCTCTCTCTCTCTCTCTCTCTCTCTCTGCTTCCTGGGCTACTTTAAGGATAACATGTTACTGGGGCTCAGTTCGAGGCTCAGTTCCCCAGGACCCACGTAAGGCAGATGCACAAGGTGGCGCATGCATCTGGAGTTCGTTTTCAGTGACTGGAGGCCCTGGCATGCCCATTCTCTCTCTATCGATCTGCCTCTTTCTCTCTTGTCTGTCGCTCTCAAATAAATAAATAAATAAATACAAAACAAAAATAAATAAATAAATAAAAGTGAGGACATTCTAGGCTGCCCCATGGCTTTAGAAAAAAAAAAAGAAGAAGAAGAAGAGGGATGACATGTTAGTGGCAGAGGGAGGCAACAGAAAGAATGTACCCTTTTGCTCTGGCCATATAAGAGCAGCAACTTGGCTTCCTGTGCTAGAAGCAGGCTCCAACTCTGGCCTGTTTGTCTTCACTGGTCACATTGGAGAAATGTTCTCTTTCCCACTTTCCTGATAGATAAAGTGAATTCCAAACCAAGGCCCAGTACTCTGAAGGCTATGGGAAAAAGAAATACTTTAGTATCCATCGATAACCCTTTCTTACTGCAGAAAAAATGTGACTATTACAGAAAAATTGATGTGCAAATATTTCTTTACAGCGAGGCAGTAGAAATGACAAGGTGCCTCATTCAAAGTCTTCCAAACCACTGGAGATGTCCTGAATCACTGAGAATGCCGGGTGAACCACACAGTAAACGAATGGTGGGGAGGAGCTCACTGGAGATGTCCTGAATCACTGTGAATGCCGGGTGAGCCACACAGTAAACGAATGGTGGGGAGGAGCTCACTGGAGATGTCCTGAATCACTGTGAATGCCGGGTGAGCCACACAGTAAACGAATGGTGGGGAGGAGCTCACTGGAGATGTCCTGAATCACTGAGAATGCCGGGTGAACCACACAGTAAACGAATGGTGGGGAGGAGCTCACTGGAGATGTCCTGAATCACTGTGAATGCCGGGTGAGCCACACAGTAAACGAATGATGGGGAGGAGCTCACTGGAGATGTCCTGAATCACTGAGAATGCCGGGTGAACCACACAGTAAATGAATGGTGGGGAGGAGCTCACTGGAGATGTCCTGAATCACTGTGAATGCCGGGTGAGCCACACAGTAAACGAATGGTGGGGAGGAGCTCACTGGAGATGTCCTGAATCACTGAGAATGCCGGGTGAACCACACAGTAAACGAATGGTGGGGAGGAGCTCACTGGAGATGTCCTGAATCACTGAGAATGCCGGGTGAACCACACAGTAAACGAATGATGGGGAGGAGCTCACTGGAGATGTCCTGAATCACTGAGAATGCCGGGTGAACCACACAGTAAACGAATGGTGGGGAGGAGCTCACTGGAGATGTCCTGAATCACTGTGAATGCCGGGTGAGCCACACAGTAAACGAATGGTGGGGAGGAGCTCACTGGAGATGTCCTGAATCACTGAGAATGCCGGGTGAACCAACCACAGAAACGAATGGTGGGGAGGAGCTCACTGGAGATGTCCTGAATCACTGAGAATGCCGGGTGAACCACACAGTAAACGAATGATGGGGAGGAGCTCACTGGAGATGTCCTGAATCACTGAGAATGCCCGGTGAACCACACAGTAAAACGAATGGTGGGGAGGAGCTCACTGGAGATGTCCTGAATCACTGTGAATGCCGGGTGAACCACACAGTAAACGAATGGTGGGGAGGAGCTCACTGGAGATGTCCTGAATCACTGTGAATGCCGGGTGAGCCACACAGTAAACGAATGGTGGGGAGGAGCTCACTGGAGATGTCCTGAATCACTGTGAATGCCGGGTGAGCCACACAGTAAATGAATGGTGGGGAGGAGCTCACTGGAGATGTCCTGAATCACTGAGAATGCCGGGTGAACCACACAGTAAACGAATGGTGGGGAGGAGCTCACTGGAGATGTCCTGAATCACTGTGAATGCCGGGTGAGCCACACAGTAAATGAATGGTGGGGAGGAGCTCACTGGAGATGTCCTGAATCACTGAGAATGCCGGGTGAACCACACAGTAAACGAATGGTGGGGAGGAGCTCACTGGAGATGTCCTGAATCACTGTGAATGCCGGGTGAGCCACACAGTAAATGAATGGTGGGGAGGAGCTCACTGGAGATGTCCTGAATCACTGAGAATGCCGGGTGAGCCACACAGTAAACGAATGGTGGGGAGGAGCTCACTGGAGATGTCCTGAATCACTGAGAATGCCGGGTGAGCCACACAGTAAACGAATGGTGGGGAGGAGCTCACTGGAGATGTCCTGAATCACTGTGAATGCCCGGTGAACCACACAGTAAACGAATGGTGGGGAGGAGCTCACTGGAGATGTCCTGAATCACTGTGAATGCCGGGTGAGCCACACAGTAAATGAATGGTGGGGAGGAGCTCACTGGAGATGTCCTGAATCACTGAGAATGCCGGGTGAACCACACAGTAAACGAATGGTGGGGAGGAGCTCACTGGAGATGTCCTGAATCACTGTGAATGCCCGGTGAACCACACAGTAAACGAATGGTGGGGAGGAGCTCACTGGAGATGTCCTGAATCACTGTGAATGCCGGGTGAGCCACACAGTAAATGAATGGTGGGGAGGAGCTCACTGGAGATGTCCTGAATCACTGTGAATGCCGGGTGAGCCACACAGTAAACGAATGATGGGGAGGAGCTCACTGGAGATGTCCTGAATCACTGTGAATGCCGGGTGAGCCACACAGTAAACGAATGATGGGGAGGAGCTCACTGGAGATGTCCTGAATCACTGTGAATGCCGGGTGAGCCACACAGTAAATGAATGGTGGGGAGGAGCTCACTGGAGATGTCCTGAATCACTGTGAATGCCGGGTGAGCCACACAGTAAATGAATGGTGGGGAGGAGCTCACTGGAGATGTCCTGAATCACTGAGAATGCCCGGTGAACCACACAGTAAACGAATGGTGGGGAGGAGCTCACTGGAGATGTCCTGAATCACTGAGAATGCCCGGTGAACCACACAGTAAATGAATGGTGGGGAGGAGCTCACTGGAGATGTCCTGAATCACTGTGAATGCCGGGTGAACCACACAGTAAACGAATGGTGGGGAGGAGCTCACTGGAGATGTCCTGAATCACTGTGAATGCCGGGTGAGCCACACAGTAAATGAATGGTGGGGAGGAGCTCACTGGAGATGACCGGAATCACTGAGAATGCTGGGTGAGCCACATAGTAAATGAATGGTGGGGACGAGCTCACTGTCAGGGAGTGGCTAAAGTTTGAGCAGAGGAGTTTCCAGCTGGCATGAGTTCCATCTTACCTTAGAATAGCTAACAATAAAAAACAAAACAAAACAAAACAAAACAGTGCTGGCATGGAGGGCAGGGCTTATACATAGCTGGTGGGAATGTCAATTAGTGCAGCCACTATGCAATCACTATGAAGGTTCCTCAAAAAACTAAAAACTCCCATATGCTCTGGCTATGGCACTCATGGGTATATACCAGAAGGAATCTTAAGTCACTCTATCACAGAGATACCTGCACATCCATATTTATTACACTATTCACAATAGCCAAGTTATGGAGTCAGCCTAGTTGTCCACCCATAAGTGAATACATATAAAAAAGCAGCATATACAAAAATGAAATCTTGGCCTGGGAAGATGGCTCAGCAGTTAAAGGCACTGGTCTGCAAAGCCTGCGGGTCTGGGTTTAGTGCCCCAGGACTCACACAATGACAGGTGTTCAATGGGCCACATGTGTCTGAAGTTCCACTCCAGTGGCAAGAGGCCCAGGGACACCCGTTTCTCTCTGTTGCACTCTCTCACACACATACATGAATGAATAAATAAATAAGTAAAATTTTAAACAAAATTAATGAAATCTCACTATTTTGCAGAAAGGTAGGTGGAACTGGATGGAGCACAGTCTAGTAAGTGAAATAAGCAGGTCACACAAAAACAAGGGCTAAATGTTCTCTTTCATTTGTGTTAGGTGAATGGAAGACAGGAAGGGAGGGGGCAAGGAGGGATGAAGGGAGGGAGGGAAAGAAAAAGCTAACCTGGAATTAAAATAATGATTGGAAATAGCACATTGAACCCCAGATGGTAATGTTAATAAAAACTTCTTTAAAATAGCAGAGAGAGGTGACACCTTCTCAGGACATTCGCTCATTTCCTTTGCTTTAAACTGTGGGACAGTCTGAAATACTTGGCCTTTGCTCTGATTCCTGCCCATTCCTGAAGCCCTGGGGATTTCTTGAGCAATAGGAATAAGGCATTTTTTTTTAAGTCATGAGGAGCCCCTTTGACCACAATAATGGTCAGGGTTCGTGCTAATGGATGACTTAGGAGGGGCTGCTAGGTAGTAAGTTGGGACAGGTCATCAGAAAAAGAAAATAATTAGAAAGTAGGGACTTCAAGCCCTGCTGGGAAAGAGTCTAGGTGGGGCTAGAGCTGGAGTTCTGTGAGAAACAAAATTCTGATATGCTTGGATGAGCTGGGAGAGCGGCTGACCAGAGCAGAGCTCCACACGCCCACAGCCCGCCCTGTTAGGCGCTTCGCCTGCTGTTGACCAGTGTTCTTTGTGGTATGCTCCGTGACCAGCCAATGGAAGGAGGTAGGATATTCCTGATTGGTGAATGAGCTGCGACAGCAGGATACTGAATCAACCCAGGGAGGTTGTGGGAACCCCAGTGGCATGTGAAGAGTGGCAATCTGGTGGGACTGAGCCCTTAACCTGTGAGCCTCAAAATTTCCAAGAAGACAGCACCAGAATTGACTGAACTGTGGGACTCCAGGTGGAGCTCAGTGGAGAATCACTTGCTGTGTGGGGATAAGCAAAAACATGGACCTGGTCCCAGAGTGTTCATGTTGAGTGTGAGAAAGGAGAGAGGAAGTCTTTTCCTTTGCATGGATGTTCAACAGTGGAGTAAAGATGGGAATGAGGGAAACAATTTTGTTTCACCTGAGTTAATAAAATCTAGTGTAGTCAGGAACTCTCATTTGTTCAGAACTTGTAGAAGCCAAAACACACAGCTCTTACCTCAAAGGGAATAAGAGATCGTTTACTTTGGAGCCAAATATGAGTGACCATAACCTTGGAACACAGATGGAGGTATTCCAAATTCCATGTTCCAACATGATAACAGTTGAATGAAGTTTTTACAGAAGCTGAATAAAGAAACTCAGAAATGAAAGCACTACAAATCCAGTGGTGGGAACATCAGTCAGACAGGCAGGTCACAGCCAAGTGGGGAGACCTCTGCTGCAGGCTTCCCATACTGTGTGATGACAGTCTTAGTTTTGGGGGATGATGGAATGTAAGGGATCTGTTCGCCTGTCCTGAAGGATTCCCTAATAGTCACAGAGGTGGGCAGTGCATGGCCACTTAAGGGGCTGAGATAGCCCAAGCTAAATTGGCTCGGGACTTACAATATTCCAGCTGCCCCCGTCACTGAAGCTGTCACCAGCTTTGACTGCTTGGCCACTTTCCAGGATCGTTGGTTAGTTCATAGTCTCTAACAATCAGAACACAGAAATGTGTTTTATTTGGGGGATTTGTAACTGGGAAAGTGTCAGATCACAAATGTCCCCACTATCTTTTCCTTTCCTGTCTGCTCCCCTCACCCTTTGTCCCCCTTTCCCTTCTCATCTATTTCTACCAAACACCACGCCCTTCCTAGGTAGGGAAGTGAACCTCAGAGGACCAAGCCTGGTTCAAGTCACTGGGCATGGATAGCAGCAGGTAAGTGGCCTATGGGGGGAGGCGGTGAGGATAAGGACTTGTCCAGGGTCAGGGGTCAGCAGCTTCACAATGTATGTGGCATGGCTGTGACTGAGGCAGAATGCAGTGAGGCAAGCCAGTCCCTTGGGGTCCTTGTGTGCGAGCGAGGCCAACAAGAACAACAACCAGGAGGTAAAAGAGCAAAGCTTAGTGTCCGCAAAGCATAAAGCTCAGGCTCTGGCGACTGGACAAGTTTGGATGGCTCATAGGTTTCTCTGGAAGGTCTTATCTGAAACAACCCTCAGAGGAATGTTGGCAGTTTCTTAAAGGGGCATTTACTTAAAGGGGCAGTCCCCTCACAAGCACAGGTGGGTATCCCTGCTTAGTGACTGTCGGGGGGAAGTTCTACAGGGATGAGGGCCTCCACTGCTGAATAAGCCTACAAATAAATTTGGTTTTGCTTTTGATATAAGGTCTCACTAGGTAGCCAAGATTGGCCTTGAACTCCCAATCCCCTTGCCTTAGCTAACCCAAAGGCTGGCATTACAGACTTCTGCTACCACATCAATTATTTATTCATTTATTAGATCATAAGGAATGAGGTCTAACTTAACATGTTCAAAAACCTAAGATTAGCTGGGCGTGGTGGCGTACACCTTGAATCCCAGCCCCAGGGAAGCAGAGGTAGGAGGATCACTGTGAGCTCGAGGCCAACCCTGGACTATCCAGTGAGTTCCAGGTCAGCCTGGGCTAGAGTGAGACCCTGCCTTTAAACAACAACAGCAAAAACCCCAAAAGCTAGTGAATAAGGGCAGATACCGAGCAATGGGGAAAAAAAATGTTCACAGCTCAGTTTGAGGCAGTTTAGGGTTCACAGGGCCCCCAAGGTAAACTAATAAAGGAGAGAAATGTCCCGAGCCCACAAGGGAGATCTGGCTTTTTGTGATCTTTTTTTTCCCTAAAGGAGTTCTCCCCCTAGATGTCTTTTTCCTTGCACCTGACTCCCTCCCTAGATCTCTTCCTTGCTGAAAGACTCCCCCTCTGATAAGAAGCACCCAGACCAGGGTCACGGGGTCCTCCTCTTGACAGGAGCTCTGTCTTCTTTCCTTCTCTTAAGCTTTGAATACATATTTGCTCTGCTTCACTTTTAAACTTTTCCTACCTTTTCATTCCTTTACTGGGGGAGAAAAAAATGCCTGACCTGTTTTTATTGGCATGACGATATTTTGACTTTGCATTTTGTTTTGCACATTAGAGATAGGCACACCTTTCTCTTTCGTGGCAATGGACTTGCATGCTTTTTTTTTTTTTTAAAACTACTCACAAGTGTTACTTAAAGGGTGAAGACGGGAGGGGTATTTGCAGACACAGAGTGTCTAGTTGTGGTTGAGTTGAGGTTCGGTTTGGTTTGTACTACCAGGCTTGAACCCAGTGTGTGCTCGGCAAGCCCCCCTCCCAATGACCTTTAGTCCCGGAACTCTTTACTTTTTCATTTTGAGTCAGTTTGTCAGCATTTTGGAGAACAGAGGCAGGAAACACAGTTCCACACTGTCACCCTCAGCAGTCTAAGGAGATCCCAGAACCTTCTAGGGCCCGTGATTTAGTACAAACCAGCAGTTGTAGCTTTGACACACAAACGAATTTCAGAAATAACCAGTTTGTTAAGCAGAGTTGGAATTTCGTAAGAATATTTTAATATCAGCTTAAGCACTAGGGTTAAGAGAGAGGTGCTCCGAAGAAAGTAAGATACACCCAAAACCACAGATGTGGGCTTCTATGAGAGAGAATTGCAGCTACAAACCCAAGTGTGGGCTTCTCCAGGGAGAATCACACTGGGCTGTCCTACCATAGTCCTAGACAGGATTTTGAAGTTACTATCTTTAAAAAGGTGCTAGGAATCTAAACGAAACTGCAGGATGGTTCCTGGCTGGCCCCTGGCAGGATTTCAGTTGATAAGATTCCTAGGATGCAGAAAGATTTGGTATCTTTATCATAAACAAAATCAACAGTCTTTCTTGAAGTTCTCAGTGTCTGGAGACAGGAATGAGGCCCTTCCCAAGGTCATATACAGGCTTTAAGCCAGGGTCATAGCTACTTTATCATAAAATAGCAGTATAGGAAAGGAATAGTCTATGTCATCAACCTTTATAGCAAATGTAGTTAAGTTTGCTGGAATTCGTAACTCTGCGCTGCTGAGAGGCTTCACCCAAACTCCAGGGTGAGGGGCTTCTTCTCACCAGCCCACGTCCTCACCAGGCTTCCTGCTGTCTTGCCTCAGGTCTTCCACACTCACCCAGGCTCTCCTGGACATACTCTATAATCCAGGCAGGCCTCGGGCTTGCCACGCTCCTGCCTCAGCTTCCTTCATAGCTGTGATGACAGGTGTGCGCTGAAAGGATTTCTTGTAACTTTCAAAGTACTTGGACTTAGAATTCACTTTCCCTAAGAGGAAAGCATGGCAGACAAAGTTGCTCTTGTTCCTTTTGTGATTGCAAATACAAACACAACCCTAAACACGGGAGCCATTTGGAGCTCTTAAATACCTTCCATGACATAGTATTTAAACTTCCCATGCTGCTGACGAGGAAAGAGGCTCAAACACTTGGATTTGGCTAAGATCCTGAGTTTGGGCCCCCTTGCACTGAAGCCCAAGCCCATACAGTCACACCACAGGGTCCTGGACAGACCCCAAAGTTGCCTTTGAGTGTATTTTTGGGACAACCACTCCCCACCCTTCTGACCCCACTTTGGCCCTATTCCTTTCAAAATTGGCACTCATGGAGTGATTTCTCATTCCTGAGCGGCTGGTCCTCCGTTGCCCTTGTGGTGAATTCCTCTCAGGGTTGCTGCTTGATTTTATCGAGGCCAGCTTTATCCTCCTAGACCTGGCCTTGAACTTAACAGTGAGATTTGACCATAAAAATAAGGAGGAAGAAGAAAGGCAGAAGGAAGAAAGTGCTCTTTCCTTTAGAATGTATAAGAATTGTTTAAAAATATATTTATCCATCTATCATCTATTTATTTATGAGAGACAGCAAGAGAGAGGGCAAGTATGGGCATACCAGTGCCTCTTGCTGATACAAGCCAACTCCAGATGCATCTGGCCCTTTGTGCATCTGGCTTTACATGGGCATTGAGGAATGGAACTTAGGCTGTCAGGCTTTGCAAACAAGTATGCTTAAACTCTGAGCCATCTCCCAATCCCAAGAATTTTTGCTGAGAAGAAGGGATGGAGGAGGAGTGTCCAGCATTGAAACATCTCCTCCATACCAGAATATTTTTCACATTCTGTATTAGGCTGAAATTTACTTATTCATTGAAAAACTAATCACTGTTGTGACAGTGACCCAGGCAGAATTAAAGTGAGCTTTTTTTTTTTTTTTTTTTTTTTTTTTTTTTTTTTTTTTGGAGGTAGGGTTTCACTCTGGCCCAGGCTGACCTGGAATTAACTATGTAGTCTCAGGGTGGCCTTGAACTCACGGCGATCCTCCTACTCTGCCTCCCAAGTGCTGGGATTAAAGACATGCATCACCACACCTGGTTTAAAGTGATCATTTTTTATTTAAGTGGATAGCATCCAATGGTTGCAAATACAATTGGTGATTCATGTTGTGTTTGCAGGAATCTGTAAGGAACATTTCCACCTCTTCATGTTTTCAATGTTCCTCTTGCTGATTCTATAGGTCTTCGGGTGAGGAAAGTCAAAGTGACCCCACACAGCATGTTTGAACACTGCCACCATTTGCATTACTGCACTCACGGGGACTTGGGGAATCAGATGGTCTTCATTTGCTGGCGCCCTTGTTAGAGGTCTTTGTAAAACTGCCAAATGTTTTGAAGGCAGTGTTAGGAGATTAGTAACCTATAATCTTAGCATTTGGGAGATGGGGGCAGGAGAATCAGGAGTTTGAGGCCAGCCTGGGCTACATAAGACCCTATCTCAGAGAAAAGGGACAGAGAGAGAGGTAAGGGAAAAGAACAAGACAGAGATTTATAATCTAACCACCTCAGGGGATGCCTCAGAAATACACCCCCATCTATACAAGGTAATTGCATTGACATTATGTTAACACTATACTATAATTATCTCTTTCCACTCAATGTTTTTATCTTGAGCACTTAGTATATTAGCCATAAAAATATGATTTTTGAAAACTTAATGAATTCTTATCTTTTGCATATCCAAAAATTAATATTAACAATACTCCACTGTATGTCAGTCTGCGTTTCAAAATTTACTGAGGATGAACAACTCTCTTTTGAAAAAAACATTTATTAATTTGCAAGGAGAGAGAGAGAGAGAGAGGAAAGAGAGAGAAGGAGGGAGAGAATGGGTACACCACAGCCTGTAGCTGCTGCAAATGAACTCCAGACACATGAATCCATGTACTGCTTTGTGCATCTGGCTTTATATGGGTACTGGGCAATCGAACCTGGGTTAGGCTTTGCAGGCAAATGCCTTAACCACTGAGGCAAAGAATGAACAACTCTTAATGAACAATGTCATTGAAGTCATTATTATTTAGATCTGTACATGTCCGTGGGTAGACAGGTAGACAGTTATTTTCTTGGAATCCTAGCTGGTAGATGAATCATGAGGTCAAGGATTAGCCTACCTATTGGTCAGCAGATAGATATCTTTCTGGAAAAATCTAACAGATAACTTATAAGGTCAAGTATTATGAGCATCTTTCCAATTCATATTTGTATCCTAGGTCAGGTTTTCAAGGTTATCTTTGCTCAGAGCTGGTGGTCTGCAGCCAGTCTTCTTTGGCAAGCGTGGGCTGTCATCACGAGCTCTGCCAGTTTCTGGTGGTACCCTCTTAATCGGCAGAAACAAGCCTGCGTGAGTGTGGCAGCAATGGGTCTCATCCGGGAGGATTTTACCTCCACCTGCCCCAGGTTCATTAAGGACCCTGGAGGAAGGCCCATCCACCCACAATGAACTCCTGTGGGCAGAGGGAACAATGATGGTCTCTGAGATGCTGGCGGACAGGCTGTCTCATGCCGACACTGTGTCTTTCTCACTGAACTCACCAGCTGCCCCTGAATGTCTCATTGCCCCTCACATGTCCCTGTCTGAATGGGGTGGGGCTGCAGAGTGACAAATGTGACTAAATGAAGTAATTAATCTCTAAAAAAATAAGGACTACAGAGGGAAGAGTGTCCCGAAAAAATGCTGTGTTTTAGTTTTGGTGAAACGTAAATACATTTGGGTTGTGCTGCTCCACATAGTCAGGCTTCACCACCTGTGAACTTAATTGTACTAATTTAGGTTAGATGCTCATTTAGGAAGACAGGGCCTGGGATGATAATGCAGGGAACTTGGTTTTCTTCTAATTTTCTTTTTCTTTTCTTTTTTAGTGTATGTGTGTGTGTGTGTGTGTGTGTGTACACTCACATGTGGCCACCAGGCTAGAAGACAACCATGGTTGTCATCTTGGGAATAGCATCCAATTTTTTTTATGGGTGTGTGGTTATTTCAAGGTAAGGTCTCACTTTAGTCCAGGCTGATCTGGAATTCACTATGTAGTCCCAAGCTGGCCTCAAACTCATGGCAATCCTCTTATGTCTGCCTCCCAAGTGCTGGGACTAAAGGCGTCCACAATGCCCAGCTTCTGCCTCTGTTTTGAGGCATAGTTTCTCATTGTTCTGGAGCTCACCTATTATGCTAGACTGGCTGGCCAGTGAGCCCTAAGAGCTGTTTCTGCCTGTCCAGCACTGACTGGGATTAGAATCATATACCACTATGTCTGGCATTTTACATGGGTTCTAGGAATCAAACTCATGTCGTCAGGTTTAGGAGGTAAGCACTTTACTAATTGAACTACCTCCCCAGACCTTTTTTCTTTTGATTTTCAAACCTAACATGGTGGGGGGGGCAGGTTGATTTAAAGTTCAAGGGAAAGTAGTGGCCTGGCATGGTTGGTTACTTTGCACATCTGCTTTCTTTTTGGCCCACACTGTTTTCAATTATGACTCCATTCTCAGGCAGGAAAGAGTTACACTGGCTCCCCAGGCTGTCTCACACTGGGTGGGGCCCATGTCTTCATGGAGCTGTTGGCTAGGATGTGATTGTTGCTGAGGGTGACACAGTTGGCAATGTGCATGATTTTTTTTTAATTTATAAATCATGCTTTTAATAATCATTCTGATTGCAAGATGGACCATGCCCAGAAGCACATCTCTTCTCTCAGTGATGGTTCATACTGGAAAATAACAGATTTGGACTGTGGTTTTTTTTTTTTTTTTTTTTGAGAGAGACACAGAGAGATTGAGAGGAAGACAGATAGAGATAGGCGCGCAGCAGCCTCTCAGCTGCTGTGAACAAAATCTAGATGCCTGCACTCCTTTGTGCAGCATTGCACACTTTGCACCTGGAGATTGGAACCGCTGGAGATTGGAACCAGCGTTCTTAGGCTTAGGAGGCAGGCGCCTTAACCACTAAGCCATCTCTCCAGCCTGGACTGTGGGTTTTTTGAAGGGACAGCTGGGGTCACCTTTTTGCCTCGGTCCTGGAGTCTAACACTTGGATAAAGCCCAGAACTTGTATATTCACTGGAAAGGGTTTAAAAATAACAAACATGGCACTCAAATTTGCACCAGAAAAAAACATCTAAAAATAGGTGCTTCACTAACTAATTTTGACTATCTAGCCATTGGCACAGGGCTCAAACTCCAGCAGCCATTTCTCTCTGTCTGATGTGTGACTATCCAAATTCAAGTGAGAACCAATGGTCTAGTATCTGCCTGCCACAGGTCATCTTCTTGTGAAACAGCACATAGGATCCTTTGCCCAATGCCATGGAATCAGAGAGCTGTGGTGGTCCATGAAAGCTCTTTCTCCATTGCTCTCAGCAAGTGAAAGAATGTGCCACCCGGGAGTAGCATCTCTCCTTTGTTCTTTGAGTTCTGGTCAGCAAGGAGGGAGCAGGTTCTCTGAGGTATTGCAGGTATAAGTTGACATCTTCAACACTGTCTGTAATAGGGAAACAATGAACAGCAGCCTAAATCTCAGCAGCCCAGGAATACATGATTCCTAACCATATTAGAGAGTACATGGTCAATAGTAGATCTGTGCGGGCTGACGTGGGAAGGTCACCAAGGTGTGCATTTGGGGATGACAAATGAATGGGTTGAAATGGATGGCACGACAGCATCTATCACATGAAAGTGAAATCTGTCCACCACATACACGTACTGGCGGTGTGCATGTGTGAGCGTGCACATTTAAGATAAAGGTATGCTGAAGACAGGATCAACGTTCACCAAAGAAGAAACTCAGAGGCTGCCGGCGGCTCAGCACTCAAGGAGGTCCTATAACAAGTGCTCCCTCCGACGTTCAGGGAACATTGAGGAAGAGGGGCTGGGAAGAATGTAAGAGCCACAGGGTGGGAAGAAGTATTCTGAGACATCCCCCTACGCCCACACGCACACAGAGGCTGTACGTTCATGACCCCACAGTGAATACTGATAGCCCCAAGAAGGCCCTCAGTGGAGTGGAGGTGGAGGAGAGGGAACCTAAGAGTATGCCCAGATGGGAACATGACAAGTGTGAAATATGTCATACAACAAGTTCTCAGTTAAAAAAATAGAAGATATTTTGAAAAAAGAAAAAGAGAGAGAGAGAGAGAATATATCTAATATGGGCATGGTGGTACACAGCTATAATCCCATAAGTCAGGAGGTCAAGCCAGGAAGCCTTTGAATTTGAGCCTGGGCTACAGACATAGAGAATTGCAAGTAGGCCTGGGCTACTGGGTGAGACCCTTTTAAAATAAAAAAATAAATAAATAAAAAAGCAAACAAAATCAAGGAAGGGAGGGAAGAGGAAACTGTCTGGAAGAGCCCAGAGCATATTGGTGTGTGGTGTGCTTTCTGAAGGAAAATTACAAATGCTGAGGGCATTTGCTTATTGCTTGCATGTTCTCTTTATTCGTTATTCCTCCCTCCCTGCCCTTCCTTTTCTCCTTTTCCTCCCTCCTATTCTTGCCCCTCCCTCTCTCTCAGTCCTGTGGTTGTTACTCAGGCATTTATCTGCTTATTATACATTTTGCACAGTAGAAGAAAAGCTGTCTAGGAGCAAGGTGCACGCCAGCATCCGTCCGCACTGTCAGGGACTGCTAACTGGCTGAGACACTCTGGCACTCTCCTGCTCACAGAGTTCCCCTCCAATGTTTGCTGGACCCTTGATCACAGACGTTCCTTTTGTCAGGCTGAAATTTTCCCAGTTCTGCTGGAGTTTATACTTTTTTTTTTTTCTGGTACTGCCCTCCAGTTAAGCATTTTGAAAATTCAAAGAATACAGTCAGCATTTCCTGTGCCTTGCCAGCCACGGGCAGGCCTGTTTTTACAAGCTGCCTTCTTCCCCCTGAACCCTGGCTGGGAGAAAGTTTTGGGCTTCCAGTTCTTGCCACTATTGTGTCATGGTGGTCCTCACTAGTTACCCACAAGCACTCAGGGGCAGGACCTGTCCACGTCTTATCAACAGAATTATATGACGGGTCCCTCTTGCCATAGGGGAATTTAAGAGTTACTTTTCCTTGTAAAAGTCTTTGGCCCAGGGAAAGTGTCCACAATAACATGAGCTGTCAAACTGCTCTGTGCACAGTGAATTCTCCCAGGGTCATTGCAGCCCAATACACACTTGAACACTCAGAAATGTTCTAGCTCAAACCCACCATTCTTACCTACACTCAGAGGGGACCGGCGTTCTCAATGGGTTATGTTAACTGTCCAACCACATTCACTTGAACACATGGAAGCAGCTGTCGTAGTTTTCCTGCAAGTCAGCAGCCTGCAGGATTTGATTACCTGAGTCAAATTTAACACCGTTTTTAAAAAGTGATGAGCCCGAGATGAGAGAAAGCAGCCACCGAAGATCCCAGCTGAGGGCTGAGAGTGAGAAAGACGAGTCATTTCAGAACCGTTCAGCGAAGTACCCCAGCTTCCTATTTCACATCCGGCACTGTTTGATGCCTCACGTCAAATAAGGATGTTAGTCTTAACCCCATGTTGAGACTAACTGAGCCCCAAGAAAACACCACCATGAGAGCTGGCATCAAGTTCTAGAAAACTTTTGATTCTTGGGTAATTTCCTAACATTTGAAAAATGTAATTCTTAGGTGGTTTCCATCCATGCACATGATGCAAAGCATATGCTGAATAGTGCACTGAGAAACAGCTGGAGTCCCCGGGAATAAGACATTTGCTGTTGAAGGCTTTCAGCCTCAGGCTTGGAGACCCACTTCCGTGCCATGCCCTCTGAACCTGCAGCATGTCTTCACACCTCCAGGCGAAGCCCCATCCTCCTAACATCCTGGCTGGGTACCATCTCCTTTTCCCCCACTGTCCAGGAAGGCCACCTCCAACTGGACAGTGTGATTGTGCACTCCAGTCCAGTTAGAAGGGTTCTCCAAGGGCCTTGCCTCCCTCCCTCCTCAGGCCTTCCTACATCCCAACATAGCCTCAAGAAGTCATAAACTCGTGGCTAGGAAGATGGCTCAGTGGTTCAAAGCACTTGCTGCACAAGCCTGAGATTAGAGTTCAGATCCCCAGAATGCATGTAAAGTAGCACAATGAAATCCAATGAAAGTTGCACAAGTGTCTGAATCCCAGTCATGCCTAGAGCCATGGGAGGTGGAGCCGGGAAAATCCTGATGCTGGTGGGCTCTCTAGGCCAACATTTGCAGCAGCAAACAAGAGAGACCCTGTTTCAAAGAATATCAATAGCAAAGATTTACACTCCAAGGTTATCCTTTTACCTCAACACCACACACACACACACACACACACACACACACACACACACACACACACACATCCCAGTGGTGGTTTGGCCTCATGTGTTTGTGATTAAGCCTTATATTTAATCCTGAGCTGGAAGAGCCTTTGGGAGGTAGAGACTTGCTAAAGCAAGTATGTCACTTGGGGTAGGCCTTGGGGGAAGTGGTATAGCCCAGCACTGCCAACTATACTCAGCAAGCTCTCTTTCTCTACTTCCTCCCTGCTGCGGTGTGGAGATGTGATACCCAGCTCTCTGCTCTTTCTATGCTTTCCCTGCCATGATGAAACTTCCACTTGAAACTGCAAGCCAGAAATAAACCATTTCCTTCCATAAACTGCTTCTGGTTGGACGTTGTGTTCCAGCAATGAGAAGGTAACTGTTACACACACAAACACTCCAAAAAAAAAAAATCACTTCCCACATCAGGGTCTTGTTTGGAAAGGAAGAACTATGTGAAGAGGCCGTGAGGGAGTGACAACCTCCCAAACCTTCCACTTACATGTGAAGGCTTTTCCACTGAAACCCGTTCCAGGCAGCAGAGCCTAGAGAGAAGTGCTAGAGGTGGTACTCTCTGGGACCCAAGGAAGACCAGCAACTTCTACTCACTGAGTAAGAAGTTCATACTTCTTTGTCTTTTTTTGTTGTCAGGAAGAGATTCTTTTCAGAACTCATAATAGGTTTTGTGTTCATTAAGTTATGGGCTTTTGTATTTGCATATTTCTAGTTTTTTTTTTCAACTCTAGTCTATATCCATGGGATTTGTGGAACTAATTGGAAACACTATTTCTGATATGTAATCCAGTCAGCCTTCTCCTGCATGATTGCTTTTTCGGAGGGATTAGAACTTTCCGGTATGTGGACAGTGCAAACTATTTCAAAATCAGAATTAAATATGGGATTCCCTTTCCATCCGGCTGTCTCTGTGAATATAACCCCCCGGCCTTTCACTCAGCCTTCTTCAAAAACACGTCATTCCCCATTTCTGCACTGCGGAGAGATATTTGTTCACAAGCATACACACACACACATATACAAACATCTGGGCTTCTTTAAAAAAATAATTCAGGACTGGAGAGATGGCTTTGCCATTAAGACATTTGCTTGCAAACCAAAGAACCCAGGTTCAATTTCCCAGAACCCACATAAGCCAGATGAACAAGGTGGTGCATATATCTGGCAATCGTTTGCAGTGACTAGAGTCCTTGGTGTGCCAATTCTTCCTCTCTTTCTATCTGCCTTTCTCTCTCTCTCAAATGAATAAAATATTTTTAAAAAGAATTAATTAGTGTGTGTGTGTGTGTGTGTGTGTGTGTGCGTGCACACACGTGCATGAATGTGTGTATGCCACAGTGCATGTGTGGAGGGCAGGAAGATGTCTTTGCCCTTCTTCCTCCTCCTTTGGGACAAGGTGTCTTGCTGCTATGAGCACCGTCTAACAGGCCTGTGAATTTCCCATTCTCCTGGCTCTGCCACCCATTGTTGTAACATGTTGAAACCACAGAAGCATGGGCACTTTGCATCCAGCTTTATGTGGGTGCTGGGGGATCGAACTTAGCAGGCAGGCTTTGCAAGAAAGTGCTTTTAACCATTGAGCCATGTCCTTTGCCCATTAGTGCTTCTTTCTGCAGGGAAAATAAAGTACCTGGTTGGGGGGCATGTCTCAATCTAGAAGCTGTCTGTGCACAAGGGAATACACTCTCCCAGCGTGCGGTGGTAGGCAAGGCTGTATAACTGAGCAGCCAAGAATATTTAGTGTTGCATTCATTGCTGATTTGGAAAACAAACAAATGTGCATTGACATAAAGTGATCTTAAATTTCAATTCCAGCATACTGACTTTTTCACACTTAGACATCCCAGAGTAGCTGAGAAATGAAAGATTCAACCAACAATGGATGCGTGCCAGCCCATGGTGGTAATGCACATTTAAAGGCATCTCATCTCAAGCGTCGATCACAGCTTCTATGACAAAGAGAGCGCTCTGACTGGTACTCTGAGCATTTCAAGGGAGTGGATGAACAGGGGTGCTGGGTCACAGATCAACGTCCTCCTGCTCCAATGCCCTCGTACATTCAAGGTGCCCACAGAGGGATGGCTGTCTGCAGTTTATCACAATGTTTGCTTCTCATCCGTCACCAGAGAGGGGTGGGTCAATGCCATTTCCTAATCCACTGACACCCGTGTCCTAGAATAAAAATCCACAATGGAAACTTTGAGAAGCCACTCTTTGGCAGAGACCTTAATGTGTGTGTGTGTGTGTGTGTGTGTGTGTGTGTGTGTGTGTGCCTGTGTGTGTTAGGCCAGAGGACAGCAACCTCAGGTATCATTTGTTGAGACAGGTCAATGACAGCATTGACCTGAAGTGCACCAGGATATACTGGCAGGCCAGCAAGCCCCAGGGATCCAACAATCTCCACCTCTCCAGCTCTGGGATTATGGGATGGTACCTCATACATACACCTGCTCTATCCCTCGTCCGCCTGCTCTTTGTTTGGAGCTAGCATCTCTTGATTGATTTGGAAGCTTCGATTCATTATTGATTCATCAGAGGGGCTCTGATGAATCTTGGACTTCTGCTCCCTGTGGCACTAGGGATACAGGTGCCTGTGGCCATGTCCAGCTATTTATATGGGTTCTGGAGATTTGAACTCAGGTAGTCTCACACACCCTAAGGCCCTCATGCTTGTACAGGAAGCACTTTTAACCATTGAGCCATCATATCTCCAGCCTCAGTTATCCCTTTTTATTTTTTTTTAAAAAAAACCTTTTGATTGGGCTGGGGAAATGACTTAGCAGTTTGGCAGGCATTTGCCTGCAAAGCCTAAGGACCCCAGTTTGATTCCCTAGACTCACATAAGACAGATGCACAAGGGGGCACATGCATATGGAGTTCATTTGTAGTGGCTGGAGGCCCTGGGGTGCCCACTCTCTCTTTCTCTCTGCCTCTTCCTCTCTATCTCTCTCAAACAAATAAATAAAATATATTTTTAAAAAATCCTTTCTATTGACAAATTCTATACACATAGACTATTATCATAATCCACTCTCATAGCCCTCTCTTTTCCTTCTCCTGAGTCTTCCCTCCACTCTACCTTTTCTTCTTTCCAATTAGCCTGCCTTCTATTTTGAAGTCATCTTTTTTCCCCTCCTATTAAGCAGATCTGTGTCAGTAGCATCAGCAACTGCCAGCTATTGCTTTTTGATGAGTGAATTATGCTAGAGATTCCCAAACTTTTTATCTTTGCCACTCTCTGGTATTAGGGTCGTGCTGTTATAGATTCGCTCTGCCTTCTGGATGCTTACATTTTTAAAATTTTTAAAAATTTTTTTATTTTTGGAGAGAGACACAGAGAGAGACAGAGAAAGAGGGAGAGGGAGACAGATAGAGATGGGCATGCCAGCAGTCTCAGCTGCTGTGAACGAAATCCAGATGCGTGTGCCCCCTTGTGGGCAAGTGCGGCATTGCACTTTGCATCTGGCTAAACGTGGGACCTGGAGATTGGAACTGGGTTCTTAGGCTTAGCAGTCAGGCGCCTTAACTGCTAAGCCATCTCTCCAGCCCTGGATGCTTACATTTTAGATGCATGAGCTAGAAGGTCAAGACTTAGAAATATTATTGCAGTTGAGGTTGAGTTTTCTGTGTTGCAATCATTGGACTCTTCCCATCCTGGGGCCACATCAGGGTGACAAAGTGCTGATCTGTCATCTTCCTGCAGAGTAGGAAGAGCTGCCACTCTGTCAGACAGGCTATTCATCACAGGTGCTTCTTTGTCCATGTCCCCAAGTATCAGGCAGGGGCACTGAACGCAGTGCTGAAACAGAGTAATCACAGGTTCCGAGGAGACAGGCCACGTGGATGGAAACTGCCTCAGGTTGGACTTGCTTTTTATGGAAGTTTTACATCATATATATATATATATATATATATATATATATATATATATATATATATATATTTTGATTTTACCATTGGTTCCATTGTCCTCCTCCCTGTCCTCCCTCTTCCAAAGGGACCCTCACCAATGGGGAATGTGGGTCATGCATTGTGGGGGTAGTCAAGAGTTCTGGTGGATAGGCCCCAGTCTCTGTGCATAATGCCCCAACTTGTGACTCTAACAATCTTTCCACCCCCTCTTCCGTGAGTTTCCCTGAGCCACATTGGGGTCATTTTAGTTCTGCTTCAGTGATGAGGTTTTGGGAACCTCTGTGTCTTTGGATATCTGGCTTAGTTGGTGTTGGATGTTCTCTGTGTTTATCTCCTTCAACTTTTTTCTGGTGTCATGATCGCCATGAACGTTGTATTCTTGCCCTTCCCCTGCATTGTTCTATGGTTTCAGCTGGGGACCTGGTGAGGTGTGATTAGCTGATCCTCCCTTCAGGTTCGTTGTCCATCTGAAAAAAGATAAGCAAATTCTCCAATGGAGAGAGAAGTTAGTACTAGATGGAAGGGATGACCATAGATGTTTTGGAGGGAATTTTATATGTGTTGGCTCTCTTCTAGCCCACATTTGGTGGTATCTTGATCTTGGAGACTGAGCTCATTTTTTATACCTGGTTTTGACTTATTATCTAGTTCCAGCAATGAGTTCCATTCCACTGAATGGATCTATTAGCCAAATCAAGAGCAGTTGGTTACCCACCATGGCTGTTTGCCACCACTGCACTTGTATGAGCATTATGTCAGGTTGTTACCTACTGGGTATCTCAGTCTGCAAGATGTTTGGACCAATGTCGGACATTTTCCCCCAGTTGCTCGTGTAGCACCCTCTGGTACTAGACTAGCTAACTATCTGGGGACTGACCCTCTTCCAGTTTCTGGCCAGGTCTCTCCTTTATCTTTAAGACTCTAAACATCAAGCACAAAGAGAAAATCCTAAAAGCAGCCAGGGAAAAACAACACATTACATATACAGGGAACCCCATTAGAATTACCTCAGACTTCTCAATGGAAACCCTAAAAGCCAGAAAGGCCTGGAATGGAACACTGCAAACTCTAAGAACCCATGGTTTCCAGCCCCAACTACCCTACCCAGCAAAAGTATCTCTCATAATAGATGGTGAAAGAAAAACTTTCCACGATAAAACTCATCTTTACTACAGAAAGTAATTGCATCTTTAATGGCTTAGAATTCACGAGAAATGAAGAAGGCCAGATACTCAGTATTCTTCCTGGGACTGTACTGCTTGATTGTATTGCTTTCATTAAGTGACACGGGAAATGTTGGGAAGCCTACGAACAAGTCATCAGAGCTGTACATCCCTCTGAAACTGGTGGATTTTAAGCCACATCCAGTGTGAAATGTTTTAGGGTTGTAAGCAAGCACCTTTAACCACTGAGCACTCTCTCCAACCCACTTTCAGGGTTGTATTAAGAGGTGGAGTGTAAGACTTTCTGGCAGTTCTCTGGGTGAGAAAGATGGCTTTCTTATGGTGGTATTCTGACAAACATTGATCATAATCATCCCGAGGTAGCTTCTGTAACTGTAAGCTATAAAACAAAACAGGGGTACATGCTTTACATCTTTATAATGGAAAATAGCTTAAAAGAATTGTATTTCACCCAGATTTTATCTCATTACAGTTTTATAAGCTTAGAAGAATATCACTTTCATTGAAAAGTTATAAACATCGTGTCAATTTCTTGTGCCATATGGAATGCATGGTTAAATAAGCTGAGAAAAGAAATAACAGTGCCTACAAAATTTTCTTTTTTTCACATTTGATGCGTTTAAAAAGAAAGAGGATATTTTAAAATTGAGACCAGTGCTGATTTCCTTCTGGAGTCTTCTTAGTGTGTGTTTATCAAACGCCGACCAGCCAGGCGAATCTATGAATCAGGCATTTTAGTTGGGAAAAAAGTAGGTCAAACCAACTGTTTAGCCCTATATAGTAAAAAATGATTGGTTAAATGACCTAATTTCTTACTGGCCAACAGGTTGTCATGTTAGTAGCCATGGTCCAAACTGGTTTGGGAACAGAGCAGACAAAAGACTGAAAAGACTACCTGATTCTCCTATTTGGGTTTCTTTTTTCCCTTTCTTTCTTTCTTTCTTTCTTTCTTTCTTTCTTTCTTTCTTTCTTTCTTTCTGTTTTTAGCATGATTTTACTTGCTTTTCCCTCTGTATTGAAGACATTGTGATTTTCTTCTGAGCACAAGAAGAAATTATCACTGCCCCCCCCCCGACTCAACTCTCAACTCTATCTCTTTCAAAGTTTCATCCAGGAGGAGATGAGAATAAAGGAAGAAAGTATAAAATTACATTTTATAGATACAGGAATTTTGCTTTTCTTAAAGTCACGAGCTTTTAAACACTTATGAGACTTTTTTGTTTCATGTTTTATTTTCAGTCTTTAAGTTCTTTTGGTTGACACTTTCATAATGTACTTTGATCATATACATCCTCATTGCCTTCTCTTGTTCTTCTTCCTCTCTCACTGACTCCCCTCCTCCTAACAAATGCCCCTCCCACTTTCATGTCTTGTGTGTGCGTGCGTGCATGCATGCATGTGTGCGTGCGTGTGTGTGTGTGTCCCAATGAGATTAGTTAGGATCACTTGCATTGGCATGGGTGGGGGTAATTTCTGGAGCATGGGCAGCTTAGTAGTGGCTATACCACTAAAGAAGATGTCTCTGCTGCCCGCAGAAGTCATTGACTGTCAATAGCTTCTCAGAGTGAGGTGGGAGCTGCATGAACTCCTCCACTATTCATAAAGAGTATTGATCGCCCAGTCTTCCACAGGTCTTGTACAGGTAGCCACAGTTGCTGTGAGTTCATGAGTACAGTGGCCAAATCATGTAAAACAGTAAAATGATTAACATTGCTTTATGTAAAATTGACATTCAAAGGGGTACAAAAATGCTATGCAGTTCAATACTTAATGCGGTCACATTGAGTACCAGCCTGGCCCTCATGTGTCACCACGTCCCATGAGCTCTTGCAGTGATTACTAGATATCTAGAATCTATTTACATGTTATAAGCTTTTGCGGGGGGCAGTTTGAGGTAAGGTCTCACTCTAGCTCAGGCTGACCTGGAATTCACTCTGTAGACTCAGACTGGCCTCAAACTCACAGTGATCCTCCTACCTCTACTTCCTGAGTGCTGGGATTAAAGGCGTGCACCACCACGCCCGGCTTGTTTACGTGTTAAATAGAGCCAAAGAAAAGCATATGTTGAGGCTCAGGAGGAACATTTTTATAGGCCTGGCTATGGCTTGAATCTGAAATGCCTCCCACAGCCTCACATGTTGAATGCTTGGTTGCCAGCACCTGGTGACACTATTTCTAGAGGTTGTAGAGACCTTAGGAGATGGGGCCTCACTGGAGGAGGTGAGTTGTTGAAGGTTACATCTGGCCACCAGTCCTTCCTCTCTCTCTTCTGTTTGTCAGCCCTGAGTATAGAACCTTTTCCATTACACACTCCCACTGCCATGATGTTCTGCCCAAGTGCATGGAGCCAGCCAACCATGGACTGAACCCCTCAAACCATGAGCAAGAGGAAGCTTTTCTTCTTGAAGTTGTTTTTTTAGGTACTTTGGTCACGATGATGGGAAAGCTAACTCACATACTCATTATCCTATCTGTTGGTCTAAGTTCATTTACCCAAGATGCCTAAGATCAAACAGAAGTCTCAGGAGGAGAAAACAACATTAGCAATGCAAGTGATGAAGAACAGAGTTATTTCCAACACCTCTAAAGCACATACCACATGTGCTGCATGTGAATGCCAGCCCTAGTGTGGATGGTGGGTGCGTTCTCCTTTAAAGTTTATCCTGAGGATATGAAACAGCTTCAGAGAGCTTCTGCTACGTACAGCACTATAGCAATATATGGTAGGCCACTTCCTTTAGATGCATTCCTGCTGCCCGTCACGCTGTTATGATGGCAGTGGTGTCTTACGGCATTGATGGAAGAACCGGTTCCACTGATAGATGTCACCATATCTGTAAATATCTGATGGCATCTTGGCAGAAAGCCAGAGAAAGGGATAATGTGGGCATCACATATGAACTTAGAAGGTCCCACTGTCCAGGAAGCTACCTCTAGAATCCCCCGCAAGGGACAAGAAGATTTAAGGGAACTGGCCATTCTGCAGTTGAGAGCCACCTGAACAGAACAGAAGCAGAGGAATGCCATTTGATCACAGGTGTCATCAATGTCCCCAGGCTGGAATGGTGTTACAGAACATGAGCTGTATTTCAGAATTGCCCCAAAAGGCTGTGGATTTCTTCTCCGTCAACCTAAAAGCAAGAAATGTTTTTTTGAAAATTTGAAGAGAAAGTCTTGGAGTGCAGAGCTGCTGTCAAAACTGTGTTATCATGTGAACCAGGGTGTCAATTAAACTGGGCTTGAGGAAGCGTGCTCGTGGTGTCCTCTGTGCGCTGTCTCTGGGAATCTCAAGCTGCAATTTTCTGCATACAGTGCACACAGCGTTTCTGTCGCAATGTGAGAATGGGAATCATATGCTGTGCCTTCCCGAGGGGGAGAGAAAGATTCTTTAATGTTTTCCAGAAGCGACAGTGTTTTTCATTATCTGTCTGTCGTTCAGTGTGATCCATTGGATTCTTTGCTCAGCTTGTTTCCAGGCTGTGGTGGAGAACCAGCCTTTCCCAGTGCCGTGCATTTGGAAAATGCAGATCCATTTCTCTGGAAAGAAAACAAAGCTTAATTCTCCTTTCTGTCTTTCCACCTTCCCCTCTGTTATCTAATTTACTGCATGGCATGTGTGTTAGTTCCATCCTGAAAACACACCCCCAAAAATACAAAAAAAAAAATGCCACGCAGATACTGGACACAGCTAAAATATTATCAGCTTTTTCTTTGCCATCATTTACTGTTTAGAAATTAACTTGATTCTTGAAGGGGTTTTTGCAAAATACAATCTCACAGTACATTTCAAGACAGAAGGAAGCCATATGGTATCTCTAAGCCATCCACCTGTCTGTATAATGTTTATATCATGGAATTTTTTTTTCTTTCTTGTCTGCTTCTTCTTTGAATATACTCACAGTTGCATGCTTCATTTTTGCCTTTGGTAGAGCATTTCACAAGTTAATTCTTTGCTGCATAAAGAAGTTGGGTTCTTCTTTTTTCTCTTCTTCTCCATAAAGGCTGAAGAGGAAAAGGCTGACCATGACTAACTTGCATCGTGTAATAGCAGGTGGGCAGTTAATTGGAAAATGAGAGCAAGCTAACACTAACTCGGAAGCGTGTTCAGGTTTCAGGAGTAATTGCCACGTAAAAGGTAACTTGGCGGCAGGCTCAGTGAAGCGGAACCACAGACAGGCTAAGTATGGCAATGGCTTTTGTGACATATGGTTCTTGCCTAGAGGTATAGCCACAGAAAGGGGTTGTTCCCGGATGTCAAGTCTGAATGGAAAGATATAGAAGGTTTTCTTCTTCTTTTTCTTTTTTGAAAAGGTAAAAGCAAGCAGGACTGGGCATTTCCAGAGGAAGGTGATACTCTGCTTGAGTCCTGTTGGCTCTTCTCAGCCTGGGCCAGGGGTGGGGCTTCCTTAGCATTCAGCTGTAACAGCCTGGAGGATAATTTCTCCCCTCATCCAGGAGACTGTGTGTGCCACCATGTTAAGGAGTCTGCTCTCCACAGCCATGTAAGACCTATATAGTAGTGACTTTTCTTGTGGCTATGACATACACCTGAAAAGAAGCAATTGAAGGAAGGGTTTGTTTCAGCTTACAGTTCGAGAGGATACAGTCCATCCTGGTGGGGAAGGTGGGTGGCAGGAGCATGAAGCAGCTGGTCACATTGCATTCAAAGTTAGGATGCAAAGAGCTGGCCCCCACTAGCTTTCTCCTCCTCTTCACACAGTCCAGGACCCCAGCCCATTGAGTGATGATAATGCCCATATTTAGTGGAGGTCTTCCCACTTTAAAGAACTTAACCTAGAAAATCCCTTACAGACCAGTCCAGACATTTGTTCCCATGGTTCTACTAACGCCTGTCAAGTTGGCAGTCAACATTAATCATATAACCTATGAGAGCACCTTGCCCATACTGATCCTCAGGAAGAAGTAGGCTGGTGATGGAAATGTGGGCACACTAAGCCGTCTTTTTTTTTCCTTTTTCATATGCATGTGTACATGTGTGTTCACATACGTATGGGTACAAATATGCGCAGGTGCCCATTCACATGTGTTCATGGGCCAGTGGAAGCCAGAGGACAACCTTGGGTGTTGTTCCCCAGGAATGCGATCCACAATTTTTTTTTAACATGGTGTGGTAGTTTGAATAGATATCCCCCAATATATTCAATATTTTATTAGTTTGTAGTTTGCATGTGCAGCCACCTGGTTGGAGGCAGTGTCTCTGGGTGGATCTTAATGTGTGGTGATGGGTTTAGGATTTCAATCTAAAGATATGCAAAGTGTGCCTAACTGGAGTTCCTGAGGTGTGCTGTGGTATGTGGCTTTTGGCTTGTGGCTTTTCTCTCTCTGCCTGATCCTGTAAGAGCAGTTGCCAGCTTCTTCTGCCATTATGGAACTTCCCCTAGATCTCTAAGCTTCAATAAATATCCCTTCCTCCATAAATGCCTGGTCTGGAAGTTCATCTCAGCGAACCTGAAGCTGTTGGCTACACACGGGATCTCTCATTGGCCTGGAGCTTCCTAATTAGGTTAGACTAGTTAATTGGGGCATCCCAGGAATTCCTTATCTCTGCCTTCCCAACACTGGGATTACAATGTTCACTGCAGCATCAACTTTTTTTTTTTTTGAGAGACAGACAGACAGACAGAGAGAGAGGAAGAGGCAGGGAGAGAATGGGCACTCCAAGGATTCTGCGCCACTGTGAATGAACTCCAGACTCATGTGCCCCCTTTTGCGCATGTGCGACATTGCATGCTTGATCACTTTTGTGTCTGGCTAAATGTGGGACCTGGAGATTTGAACGGGCATTCTTAGGCTTCACAGGCAGGTGCCTTAACCACTAAGCCATCTCTCCAGCCCACATCATCCACTTTTCTGAGGATGTGAACTCAGGTCCTTATGCTTGCACAGTAAGTTCTTGACTCACTGAGCCATTTCCCTAGCCTTTTTCTAGATCATCTTAAAATATATGTTCAGGCTGGAACTTATGGACTAGAGTTCTAACTTAACTCGAGCTCCCAAGAGAAAAGGCAATGTTAGAATGCCTTTTACGTGTCTCCACTCCCCTCACTGTCTACCCTGCCCCCACCATTTTTAGTCTTGGATATTTATATGGTCTACCCCAAATCAGGCAGCATAGCTAAGTCATATTCTGGAGCAAAACCAGAAGCCAGAAGTAATTTTGCTGAATCCCATGACAAATGCTGCCTCATGTGCAAGACAGCCTACAAAATTAGTGTGGAGAGATTATGAACCAGCAACACAAATTCTTTAGCTGGGATATGTACTTGAATGCAGTTTGGACCAAAAGCCTAACAGCTTTGGGGTCCTTATTGTCAGATGGCCCAGAGGCACATTCAGATCTGTTGACATCCCCCTGGGGGCAAGGGATGGAGCCCAAAGCTTATGGTGCCCTATCAACAACTGGTGTATTTGGCTACTGACAAGGTCCTGAATTCAGCCATATGGTACCAGAGGCTCCCAAGCAAATCCTAGACAAAGCAGGCCACAGCAGCCCCAAGGAAATGTGTCTTGAGCAAGGCCGTGAGGAGGGTAGTCACAAAGCCACAGAGGATTCATTTGGATTCAAACACTTGACTTCAGTGGGATACTGAAGACATACGGGAAAACATTTTGGAAGAGTTAGAATTTTCATGCTAGTTGCCCAAGTCCCTATGGGAAAAAATTCAGAGAAGGTCTCTTTATTATTTGTGAATTATAATATAAATACATCTGGGGGCTGCTGCATGGTTGTATATATGTAGTAATTCCAGGAGTATGGGCAATATTGACACCAATGACTTTGAAATATCTGGCATTCCTTGCCATTTCTGACTCATCTGAAAATGGTGTGCTGAAAACCCTTAAGGCTGCCAGATTCCTTTAGAAAGGAAGTGTTTCTTCCTCTTACCTTTCAAAAGCAGCTCTCTTGAGCTTAGCCAAATGCTATATTTCAGCATTGATACCACCAGACAAGGGGAAGAGGAAGTGCTTTTATGGAGCGGGGGAGTGAGGAGGACATGAGGCTGACTGTAGTCACATGAGTGAGGTACAGTGACAGATGACTGGCCTGGCAGGGTGCCTGGGTTCTATCCATTCACCAACAATTCACCAAACGTCTTTGCCACACTGCATCTTGTCCTGTTCGCATTGTTCTACATAACAGAAACAAGCTGCTTAGCATATCACCTGTGTCAATAACAGTCACAGAATCATTTTTTCTTCTTCTGCATTACGCTGACTGCAAAACATCAAAGACAGTAGTGAGGCCCAAGCAAATTGCCCTCTCTAACTCATTTAAATATGTTTCCCTTCATATATGCAAAACTCAGATGAATATTTACGACATCCAGGAATAGGTACCATAGGAAAGGAAGGGGGAAACATACCCAACCCAACCCTGCGAGGGAAATCATTCTCAAAATGCTCCCCAAACAAATTGGTCTCGCTGCTGTTGCCCAGCAACAATCGCACTGTAGTATTCTGCTTGGGTGCATGTGAAGTGAGTTATCCTTTCTGCTCAAAATGTGCACGAATGCAACGACAGCAGAGATGGAAAACAGGATGCAAGGAGGTCAAAAGTCAGGGTCACAAGTTCAGGTAGCTCTGACCCTAAAATCAATTTTCAGTACTATTTGTGACATTTTTCTATGTTCTATTGCTTGATGTGAGTCTTGCATTGAACTGCTTAATCAGACTTCAGGGATCATGGGAGTTTGGGGTTTCACAGCTTCAGGTCAATTTCTACCCAGCAGTGTAGCATCACCCACCTAGGCAGACCATTCTGTACGCTTTTGAGAACATCAAAGCTTGAGAGTCAGAAAGGCCAAGAGGACGATGTAGGTACTAGGGCTTCTGTGCTGGAGTGCAGCCCCTCATGTCACCAACACTGGCTTCAGCAATGGCAAGTCCATTAGAGAAAGCCTGCTTGCACAATGTGGTGCAAAGGAATCTTCCTTCCTTCTTTCTTTCTTTTTTTTTTTTTTTTTTTTTATCGCTGTATGTGTATGCATGTGTGCAAATGTGTATGTGTGAGTGAGAGCACACTTGTGCCGTGGTGAATGTATGGAGGCCAGAAGACCACCATAGGTGTTCACCCTCGCTCCCACCTTGTTTGAGACAGGGTCTCTTGCTGTTTGCTGTTGCACTACCAGGCTATCTGGCGCATGAGCTTTGAGGGCTCTTGGGTCTCTGCCATAGGCATGTTAGGATTACAGACACATGTCGCTACATCTGATTGACAGGGTTCTGCCCATCTAAGCTCAGGTCCTTACGCTTGTGCAGCAAGTGCTTTTCCCCACTGAGCCACCTCTCTGGCTGCATCTTTCTTTGTAACAGGTATAGCTGGAAAGGAGACAAACAGGATAGAATGGCACCAGTCACGGATCCCCACAGTTATGGAAGTGTGGACGGGGGCAGGTGCTAATGAACTCATAGAACTGACTGAAGGCCTGGGTGGTTCCAACCTCTTAGGATCTTTGGATATGTTTCTAGATTTATATTTTTAGAGTCCATGATTTACTAAAGCAATATTTATTTATTTATTTAATAGAGAGAGAAAGAGGCAGAGAGAGAGAGAGAGGCAGAGAGAAAAGGAAGAGAGAGAGAGAGAGAGAGAGAGAGAGAGAATGGGTGCACAGGGCCTCCAGCCACTGCAAACAAACTCCAGATGCATGGACCACCTTGTGTATCTGGCTTATGTGGGTACTGGGGAATCAAACCTGGGTCCTTAGGTTTTGCAGGCAAGCACTTTAACTGCTAAGCCATTTCTCCAGCCCTATTAAGCAATAATTTAATTTTAGTTGACTTATTTAATAGCTATGAATTCCTGACTCAAGTTTTATCAGTACAACTCAGTTATTTGAGGCAGGCCATTTTCCTCATTGTGTTACCTGTGATTGATTTGAACAAAACATGGACATGTTTCCTATCACAAGTGAGTCCCTTGTTTCAATCCTTTGTAGTGAGCCTGGGAGGTCCAGTTGAGGCAGGAAAGAACAGAGAATAGTTTAGCCACCAGGACAGTGCATGGCCTGAGCCGTGAACATACCTTTCTCCTAAACAATACATCTAGAAATCTGTTGGCAACCTGGAACCCATGTGAACTGAGCGGCAGATACACCTACTCCAAGCAATGAGCCCATTTTCTCCTCCCCTTGGTGAGCATTCTTCACGATCAGTGCCCATTCAAACGCATTCTTAGCTGATCCAGGATCACAACAGTGGGGGGAGGGGGCACATGCAGCATGAACTGGTTTGGGGTACATATGCAATAAGGCGAATTGTGTCCTTTAAGTGAACTTTTAGGGCGAAACTCCTATTTATGCCTATGTTTAGCTGGTCATACATATGATTAAAATCAGATGCATCATGGGAAGAAACACATGCAGTAGGGAAATGTTAGATAACCCAAATCAGTCAATCAAACCAGAGAACCACCCAAATTATGCCTTTAGCAACCAGTCCATCTTCCTGTAAAGTGTTCTATAAAGAGGAGCCCCAGATCACTTCCTGGAGCCCTTAAGTACTCTCCACTTGCTTGGCCACTGCTCCTTTTTAGTATCTGTTCTGTGCCCAGGAAGATGGAGCCATTTGACTATGTACCAGACTACACAAATTACTGCCATACCCTCTCAGCATGACTCTCTCTGCCTCAACAACTTTGACTCCTTAAGGAAATTTTTTTTTTTTATTATTTAAGAGAAATACCAAGTCAGAGAATAAGTGAAACAGAGAGAGAAGAGAGCACATGGGTGCACCAGGGCTTCTTGGTGTTGCACATGAACTGCAGACATATGCACCATTTTGTGTGTCTGGCTTTACATGGATACTGGGGAATTGAACTTGGGCTGGCAGGTTTTACAAGTTCCTTCAATCATTAAATTTGCCTCATGCCCTAGCTGATCTTCTGTTTCCTATATTATGCTGTGATTTCCTGCACATGGGGGTCTCTCCCTTAGACTGGGAACTACCTATGGCTTCAGATGATCCTCATTTTTGTAGCTGAACTCACTATTAGAGAAAACCTGCCATTTATATCACTGTTGAGTGGACAGTTGAATTGATATTGTATAGTCACTCCCTGCCAACTGGGCCTTACACCCTTGTTAATGTGCATGTGTATACACACACACACATGTATGTGGAAGACAGATGACAACCTCCTTTGCATTACTATGGAGCTCAACTAAGAAGGCTACACTATCTAGGCAGAGTCTTAGAGGTCCTCCTGTCTCTGCCTCCCAGCACTGGGGTGACAAGGGCATGATACCACTTCTGGCTTTTGCATGTGGACTTTGGAGCTCCAGTTCCTGTCCTCATGCTTATGCGGTGAGTGCTCTGTCAGCTGAGACATCTCCCCAGCCTGCCGTTACATTTTTCTTAAACATCATGTCTGATTTTCCCTAATGTGGACACCTTATTCTCTCCTCTTATAAGCTTTTTTTTTAAAGTATCCAACATGTAGAAATAACTCCATCTTCAGAAATAACATTAAAATTATATACATCACAATGATTGCTCCCCATATTCAGAGTTCTAACTTGTCAGCAAGTGACTAGTTACACTTCCTTTGTATGGTCCATGGTGACTATAACCATTGGTGTTTAGAAAGTTTTTTTTTTTTTTTTACCCTCTGTATTGATTACCACTAATGATGATCCTAGCTTATTGATGCCATTTAGTGCAATTTTTATACCACCATAGAGAAGCCATTTATTGCCTTAGGCACAGAAAAGAGTTGGTACAATATCTTTTCTTCACTAAAAACCTGCTTCCCTTTCTTGTTTGTTTAATATTTAAAGAAATAAAGCAAGATGTCACAGTGACATTCTGGAAAATGTCACAACAGGCATTTTTATTAAAGGAATTCTTGTCTAGTCTGGGCTTCCATGGTATGTCCATTTTAATTAATCTTATAAGGAGAACTCAGACAAATTTTGGTTCTCAAAGTGGCAGTATTAAAGGACAGGCTCCAAATGGGAATGGCCTTGTAATGGTCCTGGGACAGAAGATGTGTTCTAAGATGAGCTGGTCAAGAGCTATTATCTGGATTCTGCTTAGATTAGGCCAATGCCATGCTACTGGTTTTCAAGGCCCAGTATCTCAAGTGGAACCTGAGACAAAGGATAGATGAGCCTTCTGAAGAAAGTAAGATCTGGGTTGGGATAAGTGTCCCCAGCACACTGGCAATCTCAGGAACTTATCTGACCTCCTTAGTGCTTCCTGTCAGGTTGCCAATGCAAAAGGATAAACGTGCAGGGCTTCTTCAGTGCTTTGCTTCTGGCTCCAGAGGAAGATAAGATAAACAGCCCTGTAGCCAAAAGGTTGTTAACCTAATTCCTTTGGTCCCAAACAGAATGTAGAATGGCTTTGGGTGTTTGTTTTATCACTTAAATTTGTGTCACAAACGCTAGGGAGTGGCTCAGTGAATAAAGTAGAGAGTGATTGAGAAAGACATCTGGCATCAGCCTCTGGCCTCTCCATGCAATGACACACAGGTACATGCACACCTACACACATGTGCATGTAGCACATGCATTCACACACACATACACACACTAAAAAATTGTAGGACAAGATCTTAGTCCTTGGTGAAAATATACCTCTAGACTCTGAAGAGAAAAGGAAAGAAAACAATTGCACATCCTCTGAAGAATCAGATTAATCTTTAAGTGATTTTAATGTGACAATCAATAGTTTATAACAGTTTTCATTTCATAAGCTCCAGCTGGCCAAAGATAGCCATCACACTCAAAACTGTCTGCTGGCCTCCAAATCTTTAGGCCTAGAAGTTTACTGGGGCGGTCTGAAAGACCATCTAGGAATACTTTATTGAGTAGAAAATGTGATGTGAACAGATATGTAAAAGAACCACACTATATTGTATCCTGATATTTTGGCCTTGTGTTCTATATGCACTTTGGTCATTAAAATTGGCCTTGACCTCCACACCAACTTTTGTCTTTGTATGAAATATATCTAAGTTTGCTTCTCCTAGGCTGAATAGTAGCTAATAAAATCCTCAACCCCTCCCAGCAGAGAGCACTGAGAGAGAAAAACCTCAGAAGTGTCAGTGGATGAGGATATAGAGAGAGATGCCACACAGGATGTCAAGTCACAGTGTCCCTACTGTAGCAGATGTGGACCAGAACCACCCACCACCAGGCCACACCAAATGCCTGGTGTGCTTCTTTCAACAGGAAGCCGGAAACCCAGCCATTCCTCAGGGGTTTGGTGGTGTTTTATTTGGTCTCTCATCTCCATTTGGGAGGTAAAGTCTGGCCATGTCTGCCCCATGCAACCCTTTGCAATTTCATCATTAGAGAGGATCTGGTGTTCCAGGGCCACACCAGGAAAGGCCTTGTCAGAGCACTAGCATGTATTGGATTGTAGGTGGGGTTCAGGTACCCATGACAGCCATCAGTGCCACCTACCCTTCAAAGATTATTGAATTTAAAGTTACACTAAACTCCTTCCTCATGCAATGTGCTTTCATACAGCAAAGTTGGTAATATTTTGAGACGTTAAGTCATAGCATTAAGTGACAGGTTGTTTGAACCTGTACAGGTGGAATGCTACTTCAGAGAGCCCCAGACCAACACAAACAAACCCAAACCCTCCAAACAAAACCTCTCAAAGTAATACCCTTAAGTTTAAGCCCAATATCTGGTCGGCCTCCTCCGTTGCTGTTTCCTTCTAATGCTGGCACAGACCCTGTGTTTCTTCTGGCAGGACAACTCAGCTTCTCATTCTCATTTGACCCAAATGACTCGGGAATGTTCTCCATTTTACCAGGTCCATCCTCCCCTTGGAAAGCTTCACTTCCTCTATTGTCCCTTAAACATGTTCCTTATTTCTTGAGCCCAGCTTGGCACATTTGCCTTTCCAGTTTCAGCTTGGCTACCCCAATCCTCACAGCCACACAGCCATACTGCTGAATCATCTGCATGTTTGCTTGTAAGTAGAACAAATCCACTGATTGTAAGTCACGCAACTCCATGATTATAAGTAATATAAATCCACTGACTGTAAGTAACACAAGTCCACTGATCAGAACTCACACAACAACAGGGATTTCTTGGTGAAGATAGCTGGTGACATCATAGGATTCTAGAAAGAACTGATTGAATAAGATTTCCGAAGGAAAGTGCTATGGTTTAGGCCTAATCTTCCCCCAAAGGTCCATATCCTAAAGGCCTGGTTGCCATGTAACTTGGCACTACAGGAATGTGATCAGATCTCTAAGAGTTGGGTCTGAGCTGGAGGACATCAGGGTATTCCCCTGAAGGGGATAGAGGGATGGTAAGCTCCTCCTCCTTTTCCCCTTCCCTTTCTCTCTCTCTTTTGATGTGCGTGTTATATGCATGTGTGTGCAGATGTATGTACATGAACATGTATACATGTAGAAGCTAGAAGAGAACATTGGATATTTTCCTCTATCTCTCTTCCCCTTATTTCCTTGAGACAGAGATAGACAGCCACGCCTGGATTTTTATATGGGTGCTGGGGACTGAACTCTGGTCCTGATGTTTGCACCAAAAGCACTGTGATCCACCAATCTGTCTCCCCCCACCCCTCTTACTCTCTCTTTGCTTCCTGGCTGCAATGAGGGGAGAACCTTTGACCCATTGTATGTTCCCACCATGTTGTGCTGCCTCACAATAGGTGCCAGGACACAGATGCAGCTGACCATGGACTGAAATGTATAAAACCATGAGCCAAGAATAACCTTTCTTCACTCTAAGTTGATTACTTCAGATATTTTGTTACAGTGATCCAAAGTTTACTATCACAGGGACTAGGAAAGTGATACAGTGGTTAAAGGAACTTGCTTGTAAAGCTTGCCTGTCAGGGTTCAGTTCCCAAGCTGCCCATGTAAACTGGAAGCACAATGAGCCATAAACATGTGGTGTTCTTTTCCAGTGACAGAAGGTCCTAGTGCATACACGAACATGCACTCACACATGCATATAAATTAATAAATGAATTTTTCAATTTTTTTTGACAGCTTCCATAAATATAGATATTAAACCATGATAATTCCCTCCCCCATCCCAATTCTCCCCCTCTCAAATCCACTCTCCATCAAATCCCCCGCCCCTTCCAATTAGTCTCTCTCTCTCTTTTTTTTTTTTTTAGTCTCTCTTTTGCTTTGATATCTTTGTCTTTCCTTCTTATTTTATGAAGGTCTTGTGTAGGCAGTTTCAGGCACTGCTAGGGCGTGGATATCGAGGTCATTTCGTGTCTGGAAGATCGCATTGTAAGCAGTCCTACCTTTCCTTTGGCTCTTACGTTCTTTCTGCCCCTCTTCCACAATGGATCACAATTGTAGCTCTAACAACTTTAGCAAAAGGCAGTGTAAATCTCTTTTGAGCATCTTTGCTCATATTACTCAGCTTGAAGGATCCCACCCCATGAGAGGCTTCACTGAGAATTCTCATTTTCCACAAAGAGGAATATTATGAGTCCACTTCAGGTTTAGTTGCCCAGCTGTCTAATTCTGCATGAGTCACAGTCTAGAGTACAGGGCACAAGATCCACTGTAGGTCCAAATATAGTTGCACTATTCACCTGAGAGTCATCGCATGTCTGGTTGAAATCAAACCTGGTCTCACTGCACTGACTGGACTGAAATGTGCCTCAAATTGGGTAACATCAGGAGAGGCCAAACTTGCCTACCCAGTGAATACCATGCAGAATCTCCAATGGCAGTTTTATGGCACTATTCCTTCTCTCAACCTAAGACTACCAGCAATACGCTATTTGTCTAGCTACCCGGGACAACATTTGAGAACCACATTCATTTCCTCAGGGTGCTACAAACATTTTTGTGTGCTTGTGGGACTTTAGAGTTGCTATGCTGTCCTGAGACTGCGTATGGAAATGCTTTCCTACGTTATGGAGACCTTATTGAGTGTGTATGAAAATCATCAGAGCAGAAATACACTGGAATAATCTAGGCTGGGATTCACTAGCTTTATGCCTTTGGGAAAGTTACTTTATGAACCTCTGTTTCTTCATCTGCAAAGTGGAGTGAGGATATATTATGCAGTTACTGGGAGAAATAAACGAAATAACCTATGGGAAAGGGCATGAGAGACAGTGAGAGAACAGCAATCCTGGCCTTCCTTTGCACAGAGTAAACCCATGAGCCTTCCCTCTGCAACCTGTAACCATGGCTGATTTCCCCTTTCCTGTTTTTTTCATTTTAATTTGTTTGTTTTGTTTTTTTTGGAGGTAGGTGTCTCACACTAGCTCAGGCTGACCTGGAACTCACTCTGTAGCCCCAAGTCGGCCTCGAACTCAAGGTGATCCTCCTATCTTAACCTCCAGAGTGCTTAGACTAAGGACGTGTGTCACCACGCCGTGTCTTCTGCTTCCTGACTTGTAAAGAAAGGTAATTCAAGGAAGGAGGGATGTGGGGTGTTGCCTGATGCTTCCTGAGAGCGAATGAAGCAGGTAGCCAAACTCTATGTGTCCTGAACCACAATGTCCCCGTAGCTATTGGCATAGTTTGCGTCGTCTACTGAGGTTTCCTATATATTTCATTTCCACATACAGACAGAGATGTCTAATGTAAAGAGCTGCCACGGGTTATTCAATCAATGGCTCCTCTCCTGGCTCTTATTTTTTTAAACAGTGCATGAATGAACAAAGTTGGCCTTGGGATGCCATTCAGCTCAGCGTTGGTAGCAATCACAAATGGCTTTAATAAATGAAAGAGTTATTCTGGCACAGCCCATGGAGGCACGGAAGGCTGCTGTTCTTGCCAGCATCATAGAGTATATTAGATACTCCACTTTAATTGCTCCTTATGGATGGCAAGGATGAAGGGATGCAGGAAATGGAATTTTAATTTGTACATCTAGGCTATACAATTGAAGGAGAAGGTCTTTGTGACCTTACAGATTTGAGAAAAACACTTTATAGGGCATCATTGAAATTGGCATCAAAGTTTTGTCCCAGGGTTCCTGTTTGATGCTTGCTGTCAAGTTGTAGAAAAGCAAGACACGAATCCCAGAGCTACTTCCTGCACATGCGTTTGACTAAGAATCAAGCTGAGTCTAGTTGGAAGTTCGTGTAGTTCAAAAACAGCAGAAGCAGAATCCGCTCATGTCAGAGCCTCCATTTTGGGTTGGAGGGCAGGCAGTAGATTTAAGTGTTTTTCTAACTCCTTGATCATAAGCCTCGTGTTTTGAGGACATACATATTTCATGTCAGGCCTTGGGGGCTTCCAACATGAATTAAGAGAAAGTCCTAGCATAACATTGGCACTCCATGATCACAGAAGTGGGAGTATGGCCAGCTTGGCTTGTACATCCTCCCCTCCTCCCCAAGCACAGCACTCTCTGACCACAGATCCTGCCACCACCTGCCCCGGCACTCTCTGACCATAGGTCTTGCTCTCAGCCTGTGTGCCTATGGCATATTTGAAAGTTGCTCCCTGTGCCTGGTGCCCCAGCTCCAAGACTTACCTCTCTGTCTTTGCTCACAAAATTGTTAGAGAATCTTGGTTACCCAGTCAGTGCAAAGTAGCTTGATATATAAACCACAATATCTAATCATCTTTCATGCCTAATCCCTCCATATAAGCTCACTCTTCATAGTCTGTAAACAGATATTTGATAACTCTCTGATGTACACAACATCAGAGGCTATTACACAGCACAAAATAAAAATCATTAGATACACACACACACAAACACACACACACACAACACATAGTATTTTGTCTCCAGCTTCGTGTGTGTGTGTGTGTGTGTGTGTGTGTATGTATGCACATGTGTGAAGGGGGACAGAGGTCTGGTGTATGGTGTCTTCCTTAGTTGCTCACTATTTACTGAGACAGAGTCTCTCACTTGAACTCAGAGCTTGCTAATTAGCTAGTCTAGCTAGCTGGCTCACCCTGGGAATTCCCTGACTCCATTGCCTGGGTGCTACAACTAGCGATAAGTGTCACACCTACCCAGCTTTGACATGGGTGCTGGGAATGCAAATTCGGGTCCTCATGCTTGCATGGTAAGCGCTTTAGCCACTGAGCCATCTCCCCAGCCCTGTGCCCCTTTTAGAGGTAAGTTTTGCTATGTAGTTCAGGCTGGCCTTGAACTTACCATCCCCCTCTACTTCTTCCTTCACCACCACCCCTGGCTAATCATGAATTATATGATCTTGGATAAATAAATAATGTATCCTCTTTGAACCTCTCATTTCTCATCTTTAAAATCAATACATGAGATATTCTAAAATGTAAAATGAGATCGTCTATAAAAAGCATTTGAAAACTACCGAGACCTGCATAAATGGGGCAATATTTTACTCTTCACTTTGAACTGAGGAAATTGAAGGTCACTGTAGAAGATAAAAAAGCAAGAGACACAGTATCTATATCCATAGGATTTGTAACTTCACAGGAAGATCACACATGTGTATATAAGATGATTATTCATGCAAATAACATATGCTAATGTGCACACTGCAGGTGGAGGGAAGACATCACTGTAGCAGTTTAAAACAGCTGAGGTCTTGTAAACACCAAACTGCTACCCAAGCATAAGATGCCATTCATAGCAGGCATGGTGGTTTCCATTACCATTTCTCTATCATACTGATTCTTCTATTGATTGTGCTCATATGTGTGGGGGTGCACACATATGTGCTGGTGTGCATGCATGTATGTGTGTGCGCATGCTTGTGGAGGCCAGAGCGTGATGTCTGATGTCTTCTTCAATCACTCTCCATCTCATTTATTAAGGCAGATTCTCTCAATTGAACCCAGAGCTCACCGATTGGCTAGTGTAGCTAGAGAGTTTGCCTTGGGGATTCCTTCTCTCTACCTCCTGAGTACTAGGATTAGAGGTGAACCATTTCTCTGCTTTATTGAGTCTTTAAGAGATTCTCTGTGATCTCTATTTTCTAGCTTCGATCTAAGTTAAGTCTGCATACGGATCTTCATTTTTAAAAATAGGTTATTTACTCATTTGCAAGGAAAGAGAGGGAGGGAGAGAGAGACAGAGAATGGGTGCACCAGGGCTTCTAGCAATTGCAAATGAACTCCAGACACATGTGCCACTTTGTGCATCTGGCTTTATGTGGGTACTGTGGAATTGAACCTGGGTTGTCAGTCTTTACAGGCTAAAGCCTTAACCACTGAGCAATCTATTTTTATTTACTTATTTTTATGTTTTGGGTTTTTCAAGGTAGGGTTTTACTCTAGCCCAGGTTGACCTTGAATTCACTATGTAGTCTCAGGGTGGCCTCGAACTCATGGTGATCCTCCTACCTCTGCCTCCCAAGTGCTGGGATTAAAGGCATGCGCCACCATGCCCAGCTCTGAGCCATCTTTCTAATCCTAACTTATCTTCATTTTTTTAAATGTTTGTTGAGCACTCTATTTTACCATCTAAAATATTTCAATAAGAATCATCAGCTGAGGCTAGGGAGATGGTTCCATGGTTAAAGGTGCTTGCCTGCAAAGCCTAACAAGCTGGGTTCAATTCCCCAGTACCTATGTAAAGCCAAATGCATCATCAATATAAGGACAATATAGATCATTACATATATGTATATGTATTGTGTGTGTGCATGCGTTTGATTAGCTGGGTAGGTAAATCTCTCAATCTATGAAAAAAGAAAATGTTTTTTATTTGGGCCTACATGTATACTTTATAATTTTGTAGGAAAAAATAAAAACAGTGAAAGGACAGGTGCACATCCCCCCACACCACACACAGACAGACAGACAGACACACACACACACACCCACACACACACACACGTTATCTCAGTCATTCATCAGCATTGAAGAGAACATGTCTTGCAGGGATCCCTGTATGTGTAAGGTTTCTCTTGCACTTGGCGTCCATGGTTGCTGTATCTCTAACATTAGAGCTATGATGAAGAATGGAAACCTTCAGCAGACAAATTTTTCCTTTCAGTTCTCCTGAAACCTAGAATTTCATCTTATAAGACATTTTTCTATGTTTAATGTGTGAATTCAGTGCTGATTGGTTGATCCACTATTTTTACCTGAATATTATTCTAGAAATATTATTCTAGAATGCAAAGTAATTTTTTTTACTCCACTATTGCTCAGTATGGCTGGTCCAAATGGAGTTGTCTTCCACAAAGATAAAGCTTGCTAGTCAGTTTCAGTGTCATAGTTAACCCCTTGAGCCAGAGCATATGGCTGTCATGATGCAGCTGGGCTGAGAAGATGGTTCGGGGCTTCTGGATAGTTGTCCCATATTTATGTAATCGCTGACCTCCTACGATCCAAAAGGAATACTTATTTTTTCTTTCTTTTTATTTTCTAAGTAATAAGAGCCACCCACCTTTCCTTATTGCAAAAAAAAAAAAAAAAAAAAAAAAAGATGGGGGCTGAGGATGTGACTCAGTCAGTCCAGTGCCTGCTTAGCATGCAGGAAGCCCTGGGTTCCATTCCCATCACTACATAAGCCAGGTGTAATGGTGAATGCTTATAATCCCAGCTCTCAGGAGGTAGAGGCAAAAGGATCAGAAGTTCAAGGTCATTATTCTCAACTATATATAATGTTAGAGTCGGAGGCCATTGTGAACTACATGAGACTCTGACAAAAAAAAAAAAAAAAAAAAAAAAAAAAAAAAAAAAGGAAGCAAACATCCTGTCTGCCTCAGTGCTGGCACTGAAACAAAGAGGGCATCTTCGAAAATAAGATGCTGTTCATAGATCCCTGACCAATCATCATTTCTCAGGACAAGGCATTGCGGAATGTCTTACATCTCTAAATGGGAACAGACATGGCTGCAAATTACAACAGCATTTTTTTAGTGGAAATGATAACAGATGCTATAAGATGCACGTGGCAATGCTTGTTGCAGACCAAGAGGGACCCTGTGTGTGGAGACAGAGCAGAAGAAATCCCACATCTGACTGTTAGGACAATATTTAGTTCTATAGCCAGGGATGGTAAATAGGGAGTTTACTGAATACGGAATCTGCCCTAATCAAATAGTATGGACACTCTTGATGCAGTGAAGTGAATATTTCTTGCCGGGGAGTGTCAGAACACTGTTCAGGATTATGTGCATTTCTCATTAGAACCATCCCAGGTTATCTTTATTTTCAGTTGTGCCCTCCATTCAAAGTCCGCATTGTGTTATCTTTCCTACTGGAATCTCACAACTCAGAATAGAACAAGCAGGGGACAGAGAACATGGACATGCTCAGGCCCCTCTCTTCCCACAGGTCTCTCCCTCCTGCACTAGCATGTTAAGTTATTGTCTGTTCAAGAAGACATAATCGGATGCATGACATATTCTTTTCTAGTACATTTTTATGTATTTTCCTGATTTCCAAAACTATGACCAATATTATTCTGAGTTATTGTTTTCCTCTGAAAATGGCAATGATATAGTGAATGCCATCTGACCCTGTGCCTCATGCACTAACGGCATTATAAGACGCAGAAGGAAACCCATCTCCCCTGAAGTGATATTTTCACTTCTCAGAGAGTTCACTAGGGGCTGTGTCAGGAATAAAATGCTTTTCCTACACATAAGTATTGTTTCAAAGGATGAACCACCCCAGGCTGCTGAGTGGCATTCCGGTTTAAGGGACTGTGAATGTGTGGAATAATAGGATTTTTCACAGTGACAACACCAATAAGAGTTCGGAGAGGCGCACTTGGAATGACAGGGTTCCATTCGGAACAGCCCAGGTTGCAGGCTGAAATAGTCTCTGTGTGGTCGAGTGTATTTGTGAATGAGGTGCCTTTCAATGAGGGAGAATCAATTTCAACAGTTCATTTATTGATGAGATGAAGTCTAGTCTCAGCAGTTAAAGTGCTTTCTTGGAACAAGGGCTGCAGGATTCATCTGCTATACCACTGCGGATAGGAGAAAGACTTCTCACAGAGAGCTTTATGGCTCCTCTGATAACAGATCATGAATGAGCTAATGCTTCATAATTAGCAGGGGATTTGGAAAACTTAGAATTCCAACTAACATTTCCAAAGTTTCTATTCTGTGACATTAGGATTATTCAAATAGGCCTAAAACTGAGCCCAACAATGGTGGCATCCCAGAATCACTCATTTTCCCCACTCCACTGAAGCTTCCCTATCTTTTCATGTGCTGGTGTTGGATTTTTATCATCCCATGACATTATCTGGCATTTTTTCCAGTTAGAGCTTACACACAGCTTATGTGAATGACACGTGTGGAATCAGGCAGTACCCAACTGGGTGTCAGGGCCCCACTGGGTCTTTCCTTCTTCCTAGCACTGGGCACCCCCTCCAGCTTTCTCAGTTAAAGTCCTGCCCCTGCCTCTCCTAGGTCCAGCTCTTCTGTGAAGTTCTTCCTCACAATCTAGCCATACCCCCTCTCCATCTTCTGTTAGTGTATACACCACATGTTGGTGAAAAACTTCAAGGCAGAGTTAGAAAGATTCTTTTCATTTTCTGTAATGCACAAGTGTCGTCCATCTTGGCAAGTGGCCTCAAATTAAAAGTATGGCCACCATTCCTGGTCTTCCCCTCTTCATCACTGGCTTATATCCACGAAGAATGAGCCCCGAGCTGAGATGGCTCACTAGGTAAAGTGCTTGTCTTGCACGCATGAGAACCTCGTCTTGATTCCTAGAGCCCCCACACAAAATGCCGGGTGTGATGGCATGCTCCTGCAATCCCAGCATGTGGGTTTGGAAAGTAAATGAATCTCTGAGGACTCACTGGCCAGCCACTCTAGCCCAGTCTTCAAGTTCCAGACCAGCACGTGATCCTGTCTCATAAAAGAGCTGGAGGGTGTTCCTGAGGAATGGCATCGGAGCTTGGCCTCTGGCTTCTACATGCACACTCATGCACATGCTCCTGTAGCCACATGTACATGTGCATACATATGCGCACACACACACACACACACACACACAGAGAGAGTCCAATCAACTCCATCATCAAATGGATTTCTAGTCTTCCATATTTGTACCACCTCACTGGCCATCACCACTGGCCAGGCCACCTCTCTTTGTCATCTCAATGGCTACCATTTCTCCCCCCATTGACTTTTACCCTTCCTTCTTCACAACTTGTACTCTGCCTTTATTCTTCATTAAATCATGCCAAAAGTTCCCCCATTCCAATTCACATACAACTCAAAGACTGCATAGTTCAGATCTGGAAATTTTTGGTGTGTATACAGTTCATGTATGTGGATGTGGGCATACATTTAGAGGTCACAGAACAACTGCTGGTGTTGGTCTTCACCTTTCACCTTGTTTGAGTCATGGTCTCTTGTTCATCTCTGTGTTTGTCAGGCTAGCTGGCCCACAAGTTTCTTGGGATTTTTCTATCTCTACTTCCCTTCTTGCTGTGAGCACCGGGATTATAGATGCTCACACCCCTGTGGGCCCTAAGGGTCCCTCACACCACTGTGGGCCCTAAGGGTCCCTCACACCACTGTGGGCCCTAAGGATCCAAACTCAAGTCCTTGTGCTTGTTCTGCAAGCACTTTATCCACTGAGCTATCTCCCCAGCCTTGGTTTGGCAATATATTTTTTTATAGTTTGGGTGAGCAAACCCTTCTCTCCATGAATCTTAGTGGGAGAGAGGGTGATGCCTCCAGCAAGCTAATTTGAGCACCCATAGGGGTTTCACTGTGAATTATATGATTGAAATCCCACTTAACAGTCTGCCTCATCAAGTGATACTGAGATCAGATAAACCTTGGTAAGACGTAAAGCAAAGAGTTCAAACTCCATGCTAACAGTGCTGGAGGGAACTTATTCTTATAATTTGTCTTATCTCCTCTCCCCCGAGAAGGTCTAGAAGGTCTTCATTCATTAAGGTCTTAAGAAATACATTGGCGAAAGGGATACTTGCATTGGTGAATCCTGTAGTGGAAATGCATCCCCTAACTTCAAGTGTGTCTGAAAGCAACTGGAGCTGTGGCTACGCCAGCTACATGGCTGTGGCAGACAGCCATCGCTGCCTGGAAGCAGCATGGTTCACTGTTGATGGTGCTTGATGCCTAGGGGACAGACCAGACACAGACAGACATACCAACGGAGACAGAGATGGAGAGAAGGAGAGGAAAGGGAGATTCCTCCTCTATATTAAAGAACAAATTTATATCATGCAGCAAACCCCTCAAGGACTCTTGAAAATAGGCCAGAACTGAGCCACACCAAGAGAGTGACAGTCCATACCCTGTCTCCAGAGCTGTGTTCCATCTTTCGATTACATTTTATCATAATTGTGTGAGTATGATGTGGATGTGTATGATGCATATTAGAGAGCGCGGCCCTGTGCATGTCATGGTGCATGGGTGGAGACCAGAGGTTCTTGTCTTCTGCACTGTTTGAGTTAGATTCTCGGTGCTTCACTGCTGCCTTCACCAGGCCACCTGGCCCATCAGTTTCTGGGGATTCTTCTGTCTGTGCCTCCCTTCTCATTGTAGGAGAGCTGGGAATAAAGATGCTTGTGCTTCTACATCCCCCTTCCTGTGGGTTTTGGGGATCCCAGCTCAGGTTGATGATGTTTCTACAGCAAGTGCCTCACTCGCTGAGACATCCCCTGAGCCCTAGTTTTGTTGATTTGATGTATGTTACATGTGTTTGCGTTTGAGTTCATGTTTGTGTGGGTGTGCATGCACATGTGTGCAGAGGCATGTGGTGGTCAGTGTCAACCTCAAGCATCATTCCTTAGGTGCCAGTCACCTTTATTTGAGACAGTGTGTCGCTGGCTTGGAGCTTATCAACTAGGCTTGACTGACTGGCCAGTGAGCTCCAGGAATCCTCCTGTCTCTGCACCACCATGCTGAGCTTTTTTTTTTTTTTTTTTTAATTTATTTGCAAGGACAGAGAGAGAGAGAGACACAATGGGCACACCAGGGCCTCTAGCCATTACAAATGAACTCCCTATGCATAAGCCCCTTGTGCATCTGGCTTACGTGGGTCCTGGGGAATCAAACCTTTGGCTTCGTAGGCAAATGCCTTAACCACTAAGTCATCTCTGCAGCCCACGTTGAGCTTTTCTTTTTTTTTTTTTTTTTGGTTTTGCAAGGTAGGGTCTCACTCTGGTCCAGGCTGACCTGGAATTAACTATGTAGTCTCAGGGTGGCCTCGAACTCTCGGTGATCCTCCTACCTCTGCTTCCCGAGTGCTGGGATTAAAGGTGTGTGCCACCACCCCGGCTTACGTTGAGCTTTTTAAGTGGGTTCTGGGGATTAAACTCAGGTCCTCATGCTTGTGAAGTAGTCACTTTGACTGACCATCTCCTCAGTTCCTGTGCTGGTTCTTGAGCACTTTAAATGAAGGGGAAAGACATCCTCGGGGTCCCTGCAATAAAAGCACAAGGAGGAACAATAAAATGCCCTTTGAGCTTTCCCGGAAGAAGCATGGGACTATTAATTAGAGTAACTGGGCACTGCGGCAAAAGAAATATCCAGCATTCCACGGGTCATTAGGCCTTGGATTGAGCACACATTAATTTCTGGTGCCCAAAATACTGCAATCCCTGGAGGAAAGCCAAAAATCATAGGGGGTCAGTAATTCAGTCAACAAATATTTACTGACCAACTGCCACATGATGACACTGTTCTAAATGCAGGAGAGAGCAATGAGCAAGACAGATTCCTCGTGACACTTACAGTGGAGGGGAGAGGCAGTAAATAAACGAGTAATTTGGTGTCATGGCCTGGTGGACATTCTGTCAAGGATAAGAGGCAGAAGTTCCCAATGGATGGTGTGGGGTTACTGCTTGGTCCAGGATTCAACAGCCTGAACTAAGAGGATGAGACTGTTAGGAGAGAGGGATCCAAACCATGAAACGGGGTCAGAGCTGTAAGTGTGATCTGATCTCTAGGGTGGAAGATAGGTCTATAAAGACTGTGATGTCCTGGTGGTAGGGAGGTTGGGAAGCTGATAGGAGAGAATCATGAGACAGAAAGGTCCTGGTAGACGGATGAGGATCTGGGATTCTTTCTCCATTGAAATGAGAATTTTGAGCCTGGCGTGGTGGTGCACGCCTTTAATCCCAGCACTTGGGAGGCAGAGGTAGGAGGATTGCCGTGAGTTCGAGGCCACCCTGAGAGTACATAGTTAATTCCAGGTCAGCCTGGACCAGAGTGAGACCCTACCTTGAAAAACCAAAAAAAAAGAAATGAGAATTTTAGATTGAGAATAGCACGACTTCATTTACATTTAGAAAATTACTTGTGATTCTGATAAAAAGAGTAAGGCAGAAAGGGGAGGCACCAGTGAAAATTGTCTAGGAACTCATGGCATTAGTCATGGGTGAAGGGCAGGGCACTGACCAGTGCTGGAGCACCAATGGCTAGATGCTGTGGTCTGATGTCAGTGCATTTTGGAAAAAGAAATGCTAAAACCCATAGACAGGATGAGAGGGGACCCAAGATTAAATCGAGGGTGGTATAATGTTAATACTGTAGACATTACAGCGTCTTGGATTACCCAGAAGACAAACCTTTGAGCATGTCCATGAGGGGTCCCTAGGTTAGGTTACTTGAAGAGGGCAGACCCACTCTAACTGTGGGCATCCTATAGACTGGAGTCCTGGGCAGAGTATAAAGAAGAAAGCAAGGTGAACACCAGCAGTCATCTCTCTCTGCTTCCTGGCCTGGGAGCAATGTAACTAGCTGCCTCACACTTCTGCCACATGCCTCCACTACTGTAATCAACTATAACCTTCCTTTCTTAAGTGACAGGTATTTTGTTGCCATAATAAGAAAAATAACTAATACAGGTAGCATTAATGTATTGGATCTGAGAAATTGGGTAGATAGTGGAAAACTTGCTTGGAAAAGATCAAGTTTGCTGTGTGAAGAACATAAATATTCATTTATTAATAAGATGCTTATTAACATCCTCAAGGAAGTACAGAGTAACCAGGAATATATGTTTATTCAGGAGAAAGTTTAGACATTTATCTTTGCATGTTACATATATATTTACATATACCATCATGTGAGGCTTAATGAATGGACACATTCTAAGAAATGCATTCTTAAAGGAGTTTGTTGTATCAATATGATGAAGTGTATGTATAGAAATCTATATGGCATAGCCTACTTCACACATAGGCTATCTGGTGTAAATATGTGTGCACACACAAATATATATGTGTCATACATGGCATTGCTCCTAAGGCCATGATAAACAAAACCCATAAGATTCACTCCAACACAAGAGAAAATGATACAATCTGGAACTGTGATAAGCACGAGATGTCTGTATCTGCTGCGATATTAATGGTCTATTGCATTGCTATGATCTTTTGTGCATATATGTGGATGTACACTCTAAAATAATGATGAATGTATGCATAATAAGTACATAAACTATGAAAGAGTCATTTACCATCACTATCCTGTGTATATTATATATTTGCACAATTTAGTGCATACTATGCTTTATACAACTGGCAGTTCAGTAGGTCTTCCAGCACCTACACAAACACATGAGTGATGCATTTCACTGTGATGCTGACATGGGTAGACTATCATTAAATTGATAGGAATTTTTCACCTCCATTATGACTGTATGGACTGCCATCATACATGTGGCATTGTTCACCAAAAGAAAGTCATCATGCCATACATATTTGTAAGCATACATGCATGCATACATACAAACACATATGTACATGCCTGGGTCCTACAGTATACACATAGTCTTTAGACTCATGGGTTCAGTAGGAGCCTGAAAGAAAAGTGCACACAGAAAGGAGAAGTGCCACACATAACAATTCCTGAGCCACCCTGTACTTATCAGAATGCCATCTTGGGAGAGTTAAACAATTGATCAATTGATAAATTGGCTTTTGACCCAAGTCTGCTTTGCTATAAGTCAGTAGGTCTCTAAACCTATCCCATTATGTTCTCTTCATCTAAACTCATATTCTAAATTGAATTCAGGTAAGAATAGCTCTCAACAGAATCTGTATATAGGGGCTCCCTAGTCTGTGAAGGGAAGGTCACATGAAAGACCCTGTTTATCTCTTTCGTCACCAAAAGGGCATTACAGCAGGCACATCAGATGCTTGTAGAGCACCCAGGCAAGAGGATTTTTCCAGGGGTCTACTTTTGTGTGCCAGGGAGGCTTGTTAATGCACCTTGGAGAAAACTATGTTATCTTGAGTTTAGTTAAATGTGGCCTCACTTTTAGCTGTTGTTTCAAATGTGTTTTCCTTACAGAAGCAAATTAGTGTAGTTCTGGCACATAACATACAATTTTAAGTTAAAGCAAAAGCACCTTTCCTTAATCACTTTAAACAAAGAACACCAGAATCAACTCACTTTCATCTGGAAGGGGTTGCAATCTAACTTCACAGATTTGCTCCAGAATTAGTTCTTTGACTCTGATGCCAGGCCACAGCATGCAGCAGAAACATGATTTCCTATCTGTCCCATGTGATACACTGGGCCCCAAAATTTAGTATTTTACTGGTGGATGGTGGGAAAGTAGCAGATCTGAATGCACCAATAAAACAAATGTAAAGCAGACTGCGTGAGAGTTTGTAAGAAACATACAGGCCACAGTCTCCATGGCTGAGTCTTAGATGCTCCTAATAAAACAGGTTTTGCTGTGCCTTATACCACTAACAAAGAGACTTTCTAGGTTTGGGAGGCAATGTGCAAAATGTTAGGATGCCCAACTCTAGCCATCTTGCAAGGAGAATCAAAAGATTTGAGTAAGGACAAGAGGAAGACTGGTCAATGCAGCCTGTTGAGCCACAGTTGAACTCTTCCAACCTCATGACCCTACAGAATTCTAATAAACTATCTTGGAAATCAGGAAGACTGCAAGTCATGTTGACAATACCTCAAGGGAAATCACTATGGTCAAACCCATATTCTAGTGCTCTCTCTCTCTCTCTCTCTCTCTCTCTGTGTGTGTGTGTGTGTGTGTGTGTGTGTACATGCGCACACACAGAGGGCAGAGGTTGACACCTGATGTCTTCCTGGATTGTTCTCCATGTTACCTATTGAGACAGGGTCTGTCACTTGAACCAAGATTGTGCCAATTCAGCTAGCCAGTTTGCCCTCAGGATACCTTGTTTCCACCTCCCTAGTGCTGGGATTACAGGTGAACCACCATGCCCTCTTGGCATGAATGTGAATGCTCTAGGTACAAACTCATACTTCTCACGCTTGCACAGTGTTGCAGTCAGCTTTATGTCACTGAGATGAACTTCCAGACCAGGCACAAGTTATGAGAGGAAGGGATTTATTGAAGCTTATAGCTCTAGGAGAAGTGACATAATGGTGGAAGAAGCTGGCTCCCTTTCACTGGTTCACAAAGACAGAAATACCACCAGCAGCGCCATAAGCAAGCACACTCCACAATCCCCACCTTCTGCGCCCAGCAGAGCTCAAGTACTCTGTGTATCTTTAAACTGGAATTCCATATCCACCCCAAACACATCTTGGGTCTGGACCCTAGGATCCGCCCACAGTGACACCTCTTCCAGCCAGACAGCTGGAAATACAAGAAGCTTTAATAAACCTGAATCTATTGGGGGGACATCCATTCAAACTACCACACACAGCAAGGGCTTTATTCACTGATCCCTCTTCTTATTTATTCTACTTAAGATGGAACATTTGTTAAGGTGCCAGGCTCTGGTGAGGACTGAATACATCAGATAACATGTGATCTATGTTGCTGTCATGGAATGAGGACTAACTAATCCCTGCATCATAAATAGGGAGGGCCCAGCACATTTTTGTTATAGGAAAGCAAGTATGCAAGAGCAGACTAGGAAGGCCATACAAGCAAAAGGCAATTGCATAGCATGTGGCTGTCATCCCCAGTGTAGCTATCTGTGCCTTCTTTCCAACCCCTCTGTAATCTATCTATAAACTCACAGGAAGTCCCTGTGAAAAGATGGCTGCAGAGGAACAATTTTGAAGTCTGGTTTGCAGACAGCTATGCATGGAGTAAGTGTGCTGGTACCAGTAGAAGCAGACTGTATTGATAAAGCTGGATTTATCCCATGGGAAGGGACAATGGACATCTTTGAGATGTTAACATTAAGCAGAACATCTCATAACTTCACTGGCAGGAGGATGCGAGAGCCTGACATAAGAATGCATACTACCTTATGTTCAGAAGTAACGGTGAGGCTCTATAGCTGGATAGCTGGAAGGAAAAATGTTAGAGAAAGGGTGGCCATGAGATCTGGAAGAAAGATGTAGAAGGATATTTTTTGGAATGGATCCAGACTGAGTTATTCATTCTCATATAAGTTCAACAAAGGAGTCCATGACCAAAATATGTCTTCATTATTAGTCTGCCTAGTAAAAGCTTTGGGCATAGAAACTTCACAGCCCAGCTCTTTCAGGACTCCATCACGGTCTCATGACCAAATGGACCACGGTGGCAAGGACAGAGGCAGAGCATCTGGATACTGCCATTCCTAAGAGTCTAATTAGCAGCAGTGACTTATCGTAAAACCCTGATACAGTATGACGCCTATGGAGGGGATGTGGACAGACAGTTGTGATGTGGTGACAGGCTTTCCATAGTTCACTATGCAACAGCTGGTTACCTGGGAACTCACAGACCAAAAGAAAGACGGGGGGATGGGAGGCAGGGAGAGAGGGAGGGAGAAGAGAAGACAAAGTCCTTTACCCAGGAGACTTGAACACACACACACACACACACACACACACACACACACGTACACAGAGATATTCTCAAATCCAAAATAATCTGAAATCCAAAACTCTGACAGTCCCAAGCATTAAATTACTCATTTATCTTTTGTTTGGGATATTTTGAATGTGTCTGTGTGTGTGGTGTGCACGCATGTAGATGTGGAAGACAGAGGTCTATGTTAGGTGACTTTCGTTGTTGCTCTCAACCATATTTGTTGAGGCAAATGCTTGCACCAAACCATGAGTTCAATGATTTCTTTACATTAGCTAATCAGCAAGCCCCAAAGATCCTACTGTCTCTGCCTCCTCAGAGCTGGGACTACAGGCATGGGCACACCACCATGCTAACTTACACATGGATGCTGGGAATCTGAGATCAGGAACTCATGCTTGTGAAACAAGCACTTTACCCATTGAATCATTCCCCAGCCCTCTTTTTGGGGGATGGGCATTTTGTTTTGTTTTGAGACTGGATCTCCTGGAGCCCATGCTGGCCTCTAATTTGCTGTAGGCCTGAGGATGACCTTGAACTTTTGATTCTTCTTGCCTCTTTCTTCCAAGTACTGGAATTACTAGCATATATCACCATACTGAGCTGGCTCAAAGCATAGATAAGGAACACTCAACTTGTACTCCATAAATACCATACTAGGTACTAGGGAACACGTTGAGGAATATAACATGAGCCTTGTTCTCAAGAAGTTTGTAATTGGTCTCAGAAAACATTGAAAAATAATAAACCAATATAAGACACTTGAGGAATTACATGCATGCAAGGAGGAAGTAGCCATTTCTCCAGCTGGGATGGGGAAAGCAGAAAGGTTCATGGTATGGACACCTATAAGCCAGAACTGGGGAAACGAGCACAATTTCAGCAGGTGACTCTAGAGACAAAGCTGTCCGCGCAGGGAGGATACTGAGTTAACCTGTGTTTGTGGAACGGTGAATCCAGGAAGCATGGGGATGTGGCTGGATGTTTGGCTGGATCCTTTGAGATGGGGTATCACTCAGGTAGTTGACTTCACTTTGAAAACAATGGGAAGACCTCCAAGTTTGCAAGCAGGAACTCAAGCCATCTGATCTGTGTGGAGGATGCCCAGTGAGGGGAAGGGGACTGGGCACAAGAACACCAAATGAGAGAGAGTTCTGAGAGTCCAAGGGAGAAATGAGGCCAGTGGAGCTGATGTCAAGAGGTTAGATGTGTAGATAGAGAGAGGGCATGCATAAGATGGTCTGATGATGGATTGTGTGCTGATGGGTGTAGAGAAAGCATGGCCAAAAAGAACTTTTAAAGTTCTGGGTAGTCTGGGTGAATTGGCAGAAAAAAATGGTATATGATGAGAATATAAAATAAAAACAGAGACTGAGTAGAAGGGAAACTAAACTTAGCTACGTGGAGTTTGGTATCATCAGCACACCCTTCTTCTTATGTCAAGTAGTGAAAATTTGGGATGAAGTCTCAGGACAGTAATCCAGTCTGGTGATTCTGTTGATATTGAAATACTATTAGAGGGCTGGGAAAATAGCTTAGTTGGTAAATCTGAATTTAATCCCCAGAATCCTCATAAAAAGGCCAAGCATGGTGGTGCTCGCCTGTCACCCAAGCACTGGGGAGGCAGACAGGAGGACCCCTAGGGCTCACTAGCCAGCCAGGCAAGCCTACTTGTCAAGTTCCAGGCCAATGAGAGACCTGCCTCAGAAAAATGGAGGGGGCGGTTCCTGAGGGACAAATGAGACCTGAGATTGTCCTCTTGCCTCCCCATGCATGTGTATGTGTGAGTGTGTATGTGTGTGTGTGCACCTGAACACACTCACATGCACACACATACAAACAAGTGAATAAATTTGTAAATCCATAAATGCTGTAGTCACAGTACAGAGAGGAAAATGGAGAGTTCCAATATTTAATAATAAACAAATAAACAAACAAAAAAAAAAAGAAAGAAAGAAAGCAGGAAGGGAATACATATAAGCTTGTCCTGAACAAAGTGACAATGTGGCACTGTGGATGACAGGCTGTCTCAAATGGGCCGTCCTTCCTGTCCTTTGCCCCGTGGTTCTCCTTTCTCTGCCCTCATCCAGCATCAGTCACAGTTCTTTTACCTTTCCTCTGGGGAAAAAGCAGCTCAACACGTCCACCTGGACTCCAGCTTTGTTCTGACAAAGTTGACAGCTCTAACCTGTTAGTAATGCTTGATGGTCTATGTGCTAATGTCCCCGTGTGTGCGGGGTTCCAAATCTTCATGCCTGGTGACATTTCCTCCTTACCATGTGCACACCCATGTCCTCCCCATGGACTTCTTCCATTTGTTCCATGTGTCCCCATTATTCCCTTCTCTTCCTTAGTCAGCCATGGAAAGAGGGGCTACACATGCACTCTTAATGGTTTTCCCACACCAGATTCTCCCAGTTTATTATAGACTCATAAAATCTTGTCTTTCCTTCCATTTCAGCATTTACCTCTGTGTTTTATACATGTCACATGCTGTGATGCTCAATCTTCATTGTCAACCTGACAGATTTGGAATTACCCAGAAGATATACCTCTGGGTGTGTCTGTGATAGTGTTCCCAGAGAGGTTTAGCTGGGGAGGAAAGACTTACCCTGAATGAGGGTGGTACCACCCCATGGGCTGGGGTCCCAGAGTGAACCAAAAGTTAGAAAGCAAGTGGAATACCAGCATCCATATCACCTTATTCCTGAGTGCAGACAAAACATGACCAGCTGCCTCACACTTGTGCCACCATGCCTTCCCCAGCACGGTAGGCTGTGCTCTCAAACACGAGCCAAAATAAACGCTTTTCTTAAGTTACTTTTTGTTAGGTATTTGATCACAGCAACAAGAAAGTAACTAAATGCACATGCCTGTGCCTCTTAGTAGACAATGCTTTAGAGGAATGAAACCTGTCTAATCATCCTTGGACCTTCTACTGGCTTTCTTAGAATTTTATTTTATTTATTTATTTGAGAGAGGCAGAGAGAGAGAAAGAGAGAGAGAGAGAGGCAGCGAGAGAATGGGCATGCCACTGCAAACAAACTCCAGATGCATGTGCCACTATGTGCATCTGGCTTACATAGGTTCTGGGGGTTGAACCTGGGTCCACAGGCTTCACAGGCAAGCACCTTAACATTAAGCCATCTCTCCGGCCCCTTCTACTGGCTTTCTCAAGGACTTTGAGCACAACAATGATTGCATGGGGAATTTTTGAAATAAGACACACACACACAGAGAGAGAGAGAGAGAGAGAGAGAGAGAGTGCATTTTCCCTTTCTCAGACTTCTCAGTTAGGATCATGGTAAGGAAACATGAGTAGGCTCCGACAAGCAGGATTAAAGCCCCAGTTGTGGCTTCATTCTTTGGCCAATTACTTTCAAAGAAAAAAAAAAAAAAGCAAAAGACAAAAAGAAATGTACAGAATGTATTAGCTCTAAAACTGGAGGGAACTTCATTATTTTTAATGTCTCAGTAAAAGATCTTTTTTCTCTCTACATTTACCCGACTAATCCCAATAATGTCTTTTAAACAATTAATTCTACTTTCAAAAGCATTGTACTCTGCAGTTTGTCCAGAATTAAGTGACCATTAGAAGGCATTAGCTTAGAAATGAGTGCCCTAATTACTTCTGAAAGTTAGCAATAAAAAGGGGTGGGGGGAAAGTCTACATTTCTGAGACTCAGCATCCTGACAGTCTGGCGGCTTTGTGTATACCTTTCTGTCTTCTCTGGGAAGGCTGGCCAAGGAAAGCGCTTGGGGCTTTTGATAGCTGCCAACTTGATTTTGTGTTCTGCAAAAGTAACTTCACGTCACCTCAGTTCAAGAAAATAAAGTGTATGAAAAGGCATTCCAATATGGACAGTTCCCTCTGGCCCTGTATTAGTGAAGGTGCAGATGGGTCTCCATTGGTGCATGTCTGATTGTCACTCGTGGAGTTTTGCTACTGCTCAGGAAGAGTGTGGCAGGCATAATACTTCCCTATGGTAAATGCAAGCGGGACCAGCAAATTCAGGTCAATGCGTCACGACGCCACAGCTGTTTTGATAGTCCCAGGGGGATTCTGCTCCTAACTCAGGGTGCAGTGGAGAGCGTGAGCTGCTAACACATTCCCTTTGCAAGGCGAGGGCTCTGGCCATCATTCTCCCTGTACACAGGTACCGGCACGAGGTGGAACAGATTTCTCTCAATGGAGGAGAATACTAGATGCAACCCCTTTGCACATGAGATGGAAGTGCTGGCATTCCTGTCTGCCAGGCACACAATTGCTTACTGGGTCCATACCCACCTGTGGGAGCCCATTCAAGAGAAAGGATTCCACATTTGTGGTGGCTGCTTCTTGTGTTCCCTGCTTCTCCTTGGGGGGACTGTATGGGATTATGATTTGAGGAGGATAGGGAAGGGCCAGGGCTCATTTTCATTGCTTTTGGAGGATATTGAGAAGTCAGTGAGGAAGAAGTGAATCATCCTTGCTTAGATCTTCCCCTTGTTCACAGCTGCTGAATCTCGGGAGCACGTCTGTCTTCTGCGCATCTCTTTGCTGATGAGGTAATACTTGAGGCTGTGAATGTGAGTGAACGTGCAGCACAGTGTGTTCTATTTCCTTATTTTAATTTTTATTTTACATTTATTTGTATATGTGTGGGATGCATGTGTGTGCATGTGCCTGTGTACATGTTCCTGTATGTGGAGAGCAGGGAACAACCTTGGGGATTGTTCCTCAGGCCCCATCCACTTCTGTTGAGACAGGGTCTTGACACTGGAGCTTGATAAGTAGGCAAGACTGACAGGTCAGAGGTCCTCAGGAACCCTCATTTGTACCTCCCCAGCACAGGGCTGACAAATGTGCACCACCCAGCCTGGCTTTTATTTTAACCTAGATTCTGAGGATTCAACTTGGGTCTTCATGCTTGTGAAGCAAACACTTTACCCTCTGAGCTATCTCCTCAGCCCTTGAGCAGCATGATGTAAGAGCGGACTTTAAGAACTGAAATAGAAAGGCAGGCTAGTTGAGCAAGGCTCCACATTTCTCCATGCCTGCCTGGAGATACTGGCTATGTCTCTCCCTATCTGCCACCTCCTTACTGTCGAAGCCCATCTCATAGTCTCACTGAGCAGGAAATGAGCTACAATGCATGAAGAGCTTGCTTATCACTAATGAAAACTGGCTTTTAGCAACAGCCGCAGGCATGAGCACCAGAGGGGCTTTACAAAGGAAGTAATACACAGAGGGAAGCAACCTGGAGCTCATGATGATTCAGTCATCATCTCCATATGGCTACTTTGCTGGGACTCTGGACTTTAATCAAATGAAGGCATATTAACTTGAGAGCATCACTATGGTGGGACATGGAGCTGCACCTGCCGGCCTAATGACGTCTTTGATGTGGCTCTCTCAGGTTGCATAGGTAACCTATCTTTAATCATGGGAGGCCAATGACAGATAGTAAGTCACAAGACTCCCTTTCATCTCAAAGTATTCTTAAAGCATGATTTTCAGAAGTAAATACCTAGGCAGATTCCTTCTGCCTTTATGCCAAATTAGAAGCAGGTGAAAGGATGTTATTCTGCAGCCTTCGCTGTGAGAAAATGACTTGCCCAGAGAAAAGAAATATGTATTCTTCTTCAACATCTTTATTTTTCTGAACTCCAGCGGTTTATGTAAGATCTCATGGCTAGAAAACTTGAAAGTTTTGGAAGACTATAGGTACTGCATCCTGGAAACTGATTTTAATTCCTTCAGGAAAAGTTGTCAAATGCAAGAATGTTACAAATTCATCATACATTAATCATTTGGCTCCACTAGGGAGTTTTCTGTTCCTTGCTTTATCCATCAATGGAAAAAATTCACAAGACCTACATTATTACATTTATTTTATGGTTATAAATAATCAAATACAATCTGCAGCTCTGTGGTTTATAATGCATTCAGATTGTCTTAGGACTTGATGGGAAAGAACAAGCTTGGTTTGTACTTGGGGTTTGCTTGAGGACTGGAATTCCCCAGGTAGCTAGCTCTCTCTCATTATGGAGGGCACAGTTACGTGGCAGAGCCCTCTGCAGAAGCCCCAGGGAGGCCTCCCCTCATTAAGCACGTCCCCATGCACGGGAGGGTGCTATGCCCTGCAGATCTGCACGCTGGGAGAGGAAACATCAAACAGGGAAATCAGCTGAGTCATCTTGGCTAGAGACTCCCCCCCCCTTTTTTTTTTAATTCTCCAAATTCTTCAATGGAGAAAAGAAATACAGAGTGATAATTCAAAGCTGAAGATTGTTGCTGTGAATTGGTAGTGACAACAATATGGTCAAGGTCTGTTTTTCACAGTTCGGTTCACACTTATTTCAAGGCTGGGGGGAAAAAACGTGTGCTTGAAAGAAATCGGAATTCATTCAGAGATGCCTATCATCATCGAGGAGGGCTTTTTAAATTTTTTCCCTGTGAGAATATGAGTTTTGTTGGGGGACCTAGGCCTCCCGCCTACTTCTCTGGAATGTTCCAGCCCATGGAAGTGGCTGTTGGCTTATCTACCCTGCCATTTCCAGAGAAGCCTTCCAATCAAGCCTCCCACGTGATCCTGTGGGCTAGTATGCTCCTTTCTCATGAAGTCCCTGTGCATGCAGGCTGCTGGCTTCGGTGACAGAGCATGCCCAGGGAGAGAGCCTAGCCCAGACTCAGGTTCAATCTCTGGCATCTTGGCTGTCCTGCTTCGGGCACACACCCTGCCCTGAGTCTATGGGCTCTGCACAGCTGGTATTCACATGGACAGGTGAGTGCTCCATGGAAATAGCTCACTCATTAGGACACCAGTGAAGTTCAAGGACATTCTCAGACTGTGGGCTCTATCAGGGCTTTGGGCAAGCTGCTACCTCATGGGTATGGAAAATATTAATTGCTGTGGTCCATTGAAGGCTAAGGTTAAAACAGTTTTCTGGCTCTACCTACCTTGTATAGAAGCTGAGCAGAGGGTCCAGGGTTCTTGGATGTTTATTCTTGCTGGTTTTCTTAAACCTGGAGTAGAGACTTCCCACCCTGCCCCAGAATATATGGGGCCAGTAGAGTCACTTAAACCCATCTCTGTTGAAAGGTAGATTAATCTCCAGTCACCCTTAAGAAACCATCACCTCCCCCTCACTTCTCCTCATCTTCTCCAGCCTGTTGTCTTAAGAACTGGGGGCAATAGCTTCTAAGGCCACCTTCTCGCCTCCCACCCTTCCCTGCACAGGGCTCAAAGTCAAAGTTCAGGTTGAGCTGAGTGCACTGTGTTCTCTGATGCTTCTGGACGCCTACGTTAGGAAAATAACAGTAAGGACAAAACCCACTTTCCATCAAAGAGCACAGCCTCCTCCTGCATATTCATGTATGTAAATGCATACCTGAGGTGGTCACCTGCCTGTCAGTTCCCGAATCAGTCAAAACAGAATCGCAGCCTGGGACTCGCCTGGGACTCTCTGTTACAATGGCAGATCCTATGCGGCGGAGCCCCTCTGACTGTGCGCAGAAGACATCACAAACCTATGACTCCCTCTGGGTGTTGGTGATGTGCCTAAAATTCATTTGCTAAAGTCTTAACACTCAGTATGACTGGGTTTGAAGGGAAAGTTACTACTTTTCTTGTGGCTGTGAAAAACACCTAATAAAAGCAATGCAGGGAAGGAAAGGTTTACTTTGGCTCAAGGCTGAGAATACCAACCACTATGGTGGGAAAGGCATGGCAGTTGGGGCTTAAGAAAGCTGGTCACAATGTGCCTTCAGAATGGAAACAGAGAGATGCATGCTCACACTTAGCCCGAGTTCTGACTTTCATCTGGCACCCCAACCCATGGGATGGTGCTGCCCGCATTCAGGGTGTTTCTTCCTTCCTCAGTCAAACTCTACAGAAACACCTTAACAGACAAGCCCAAAGCCCCAGTGTCTTCTAGGGAATTCTACGTCCAGTCAAGCTCATAGAGAAGACTGACTATCACCAGAGATAATTAAGGTGAAAGGTGATCAGGGTGGTAGGTATGGTGCCCTTATAAGAAGAGACAGCACAAGGAAGACATTAGCACAAAGGAAAGGCTCCATGAGGACATGGTGGGAAGCAGCAGCTGCCAGCCGGAAGGAAGCCTCATCCCAAGCCAACACTGACACGTCTTAGCTGTGGACTTCTATCCTCCAGAGCTGTGAGAAAACCAGTTCCTGTTCTTCCAGTCAGCCAGCTCTGGTCTCCGGTGATGGCAGCGAAATCAGTGGTGCCATCATTCATTTTCTGTGAGTGCTGGAGGTGAGTGGAGGGAGCTGGGTCACCATCCTGATGTAGGCTCGTGAATCTCTTATACTCTGTTACAGGCGCTGAGATGAACTTCCAGACCAGACACAGTTATGGAGGAAGGGATATTATTTATTGAAGCTTACAGATCCAGGGGAAGTTCCATAACGGCAGAAGTAGCAGCCTGCTCTCACAAGGCCAGGCAGAGAGAGCAAAAGCCAACCAGCCACCCCAGCACACAGAGCAAAACTAACTACAGCCAAAAGGTCACACAGCAGACTTCAGGAACTCCTGCTAGACACATTTGCATATCTTTACAATGGAATCTCAAACCCATCACCACACCTTAAGACTGGCCACCAGTGACCTTGCCTCTAGCAAGGTGATTGCAGATGCAAACTATAAACTAATAAAATACTGAATATATTGGGGGACAATATATTCAAACTACCACATTCCGCCCCTGGCCCCCAATATATTTAGCTCCTGGTCCCCAATAGATTTATAACTATCACATATTGTAAATTGTACTCAGTCCAATTTCAAAGGTTCTCACAGTCTTGATCAACTTAAGATAGTGAGTCCTGTACAATCAAACAAGTTAAATACTTTCAACATGTAAAGGCACAGAGTAAACATTTTAACTGTATAAGGAATAGCAAGGAGAGACTAAAACAATGCAAACTCAATCACCATCAGCCATCATCAAACTTCTGCAGTTCAAGTTCAATATAACCAGAGACTAACAGTCTCCATGTTTATCAATTCCGCCCCTCCAGCTGGGCAGAGTCGCCAGGGAAAACTTTCATCCCATGCCAACAGTGCACTCCATGGTATTCCTTTTGCACAGTCCTGGTATATCCAAAACATCTTCAGGTCTCCATGCAAACCACAGTCCATCTTCCAAAGGTTCTTCTAGCCTATTCCTGAGGGTCTTCATGCCCTGCTTCATGTCGCATTTCAGCAGCAACTCCTGGAACCGTGTGCAATTCATGACCACTCCATGCATTTTTCATGCTTCCAAAACTAAAACCAGGTGTGCAGGACACAGCCATATTCTTAATCCAGGGACAAAATAAACCATAGCCTTGAAAAGCAGGTTCCTTCTCCAGTCAGCTCTTTCCAAGAGTTTGCATTTCTAACAGTCTTTCCTCAGGCAACTTCTCCATTGTTTTAATGTAAATCAGTCGTCAGGCCACCTTCCTTCCATCTTCCTTAAGATTGCTAATGTTTTGACAATAGAAGCTCCAGTAACCTAAAACCGTCTCAGTGCCTCTGCTTTTAACTTGCTTGAGGTTTTTCAACTTAAAATCTTAAAATCTCAGTCCGATATCTTTAGCCAAGCACATCAGTCCATTACAAATTTAACCTTGATCAAACTTTCTGGGCCTGGATAGCAGAATGTAGCCATCCCTTATGCCAATAGCCCAGTTCCAACAAAGTCCTCTGCATTCTTTCCTTCCCCTTAGAAATCTCATAAGCCAAGCCTTGAAGTTCAGTACTATCTGTACTTAGCATTCTCAAACTCTCATCAGAATAGTCCATTAGACTTGGCTTACCACTCCAGAAGGCATCTTCAGTTGCAAGCATCAAGTCCATGCCCATTCCTCCAAAACAAAGGTTCCAAAAGACGAATATCCACACGATCTGGTTCATCTCATCCCACACCCCACTTCTGGTACCACTTTACTATTGCAGACAGCTTCGGGTTCGCTGAGATGAACTTCCAGACCAGACACAGTTATGGAGGAAGGGATATTATTTATTGAAGCTTACAGATCCAGGGGAAGTTCCATAACGGCAGAAGTAGCAGCCTGCTCTCACAAGGCCAGGCAGAGAGAGCAAAAGCCAACCAGCCACCCCAGCACACAGAACAAAACTAACTACAGCCAAAAGGTCACACAGCAGACTTCAGGAACTCCTGCTAGACACATTTGCATATCTTTACAATGGAATCTCAAACCCATCACCACACCTTAAGACCGGCCCCCAGTGACCTTGCCTCTAGCAAGGTGATAGCAGATGCAAACTATAAACTAATAAAATACTGAATATATTGGGGGACAATATATTCAAACTACCACACAGCTCCTTGTCCTTTCCAAGTGGCTTTCACATATGCTGTTACCCTTGGTTCTCATCCTATCTTTATGGGCTGTTACCTCAGACGTTTCATTACCATTTTACAGCTGTTTACACTGAGGCTTAAAATGTCCACGCAGCTCATAGATTGTCTGAAATCACCCGAGAGCTTGTGCTCCAGGTACATGAAAGGCTGATCCAATTTGTTCACTTGTTATTCGTCCTATAAGAGAATCTCTGAGTGGTGAGGCTAAGGACCATGTGGGGCCAGAGGGAACATAAGATTTGTCTCTTTCCCATCTCTATGATAGCTGACCATTCACAGAGACCTGGGGGAGAAGTGAGGACAGGATGCTGTGGTCATTTTATTTGCAGGACTGCAATGGCTAATCTTTTGTTTTTAACGTTTTTAAAATTATTTATTTATTTATTAAATGGAGAGAAAGAGGCAGATAGAGTGAGAGAGAATGGGTGCACCGGGTTCTTTAGCTGCTGCAAACGAACTCCTGATGCATGCGCCACCTTGTGCATCTGGCTTATGTGGGTCCTGGGGAATCGAACCCTGGTCCTTTGGCTTTGCAGGTAAGTGTCTTAACTGCTAAACCATCTTTCTAGCCCTGTAATAGCTAATCTTGATTGTCACCTTGATTGGATCAGGAATCAGCTAAGAGGTACATTTCTGGGTGGGTCTGTGAGGACATTTTCAGAAAGGATTTGCAGAGAGGGGAAGACCCTTCCCCAGAGTGGGCAGCACCTTCTGTTGGTGGCCTAGATATAAAGAGGTCAGAGGGAAAAGGAGAGCTGTTTGCCTGCCTGTCTTCACTCCTTGCTGATGCATGCACCTGCCCTGTTATTGCCATCCTAAAATGGGAATTTGGGGGTTCCTTGTGCACCAATATACAAATGCACCAACAAATTTAGAGCACTCCAGATTCTTCTCTTATGAATTTAAAGGATTAAAATCCACAGACCCGAGGATAAGGTTTAGAGAGACTTTATTAGATTAAAATAAGGAAAGAAAAGAAAGTACAGAGAGTTCCTGCCATGTGGAGGGCAGGAGGGGGTAGAGAGCCTGTGTGGGAGTAGTGAGGAGGGTCTCGCCTCAATTTGGCTGGCCTACCTGGGCTGAGACAAGGGAAGCTTACCAGAACCTCAAAGTTCAGGAGCTGGCCAACAGAGAGACTTGTCCCCTGGCTCACATCTATTTAAACCTTATCGTGGTGGGTTTCACCTTCTGGCTCAGGTTTGCTGAACTGATTGATCTGGGCTAGAGGCTGCTTCAGGAAGAGGCCAGGATACCAAGTTCTGGAGGGCTGAACTTGACCAAGCAAAATATCAAGATTAGATCTAAATTCTAGGACAGGAGACTTCCCTCCCAGGAGGGGCTCAGGTTGTTTGTGGCAAAACAGATGTAGGGAACTCCTTTAGGCAAGAGATAAGGAGAAGCCAGCTTCTCTGATCTCTAGAGAAGTGGAGACTCCTGCCTGGACTTTTAGGGCCCAGTCACCTTAAACTGTCTAACAAAGCTGCCTGACTCCTTCTCAGCCCTGGGCTGACATCATCGTAGCCCAGCTTCTCCAGCCTTCCAGCATGAACTGAAAATCAGTGACTCCCTAGAAAGCCTCCTTCAACACCAGATTGGGATGCATGGAGCACTGAGCAGTGTAAGTCAGTCTAACTAACCCCTTTTGTAATATGTCATCATTCCACCAGTTCTGTCCCCCCTTAGAGGACCCTGACTAATACAATAACCATGTGACAATGGCAGGGAATGTGTCTGCGACAACCAAACAGCAGCAGAAGTGAGGAGGATGGCTGAGCCACTGTTGTGAGTCAGGCTGGCATTGTCCAGCGTCCTGCTGTGTGGAGCTGTCACTGCCTGACCCTGGAGGCTGTTGCTCTAGGAGAGAACTGAAGGTGTCATCTGCTGAGGGCTGACTCACTGGTCAGTCTGCTGGACTGGGCCTTCCCTTCACCTTGTTGCAAACTCCATGGGGAACACCTCCAGGGCTCTTTGTCCTTCTTTGTCTTGCTAAATCCTACAGAGAAGAATGATGCCCTCCTCCCCACAGCATACCCCCCTCACCAAGAGCCAAGGGCAGCTCTGCAGACACCTCATATCTGCATGTGGCTTAGCATGGAAGGGCAGAGCATAAATGATAGTATTGCCAACTCACTCTGCCCATTTTTGCACTGTGAAAAAAAAGTCTCCCAGCATGCCTTACATTGCCTACAATAATCATGCTCTTTCAAGCCTTGTTTCCGTCCCATCAAATATAGAGGATGAATTCAGACGGGGAGACCTAAAGGTCCTGGCTGGACAGGCCTTGTCCCTCACTTTGCCCCTTGTTGGCTTGTGTACCTTGAGCACAGTGCTATTGACATTTCTAGAATTTTCCTCCAGTTAAATAAGGGCACAGCTACTTATTTAAAAGAGATGCTAGGGCTGAGGAGGGGTGATGGTTAAGGTGTTGTCAACTTGTTCTGTTTAGTAATCCACAGAGCTCTCTTTTGGGTGGGTCTCTCCAAGGGTGCTTCCAGGAAGGATTCACTGAAGGAGGAAGTCCTTCCTCCAGAGTGAGCCCTTCCCCCAGAGCAGGCGGCCCCTCTCAGAAGGGGACTTTTTATAAGGAAGCTCTGGGTGAAGAGAGCTCCTTCCTTCCACTTGGCTGCCGCTGGAGCTGCCTGCCGTCTTCCAGTGTGGATTGAAGCCCAGCGTCAACTGAAGACCTGCATGGATTGAAAACCAGCGGCCCCTCAGGAAGCTTCCAGGCCTTCAGTGCTGGATCAGGACTGCTGAGCAGCTACCGGGTTCCTTGATTCTCAGACCTACAACTGCTATTGGACTACTATAACCTAATCCAGTAAATTCCTTTTTAAATATAATTCATTCTAGTGGTTCTGTTACTCTAGAGAACCCTAATACAGGAGGTATATACATGTGTGGAAGTATATCCATGGATAAAGTGCTTTCCAGGCAAGCATGAGTTCCTAAATTCGAATCCCCAGAACTCACATAAGGTGACTCTATAGCACAAGTGTCTGTAATCCCAGTGTGCTATGGAGAGAAGGGAGGTGGAGACAGGAGGATCACCCCAAAGCTTATGGCTAGATACCCTGGCAAACACAAGCAATGTACAATGTGAACAAGAGGTCCTGCTTTAAACAAGGTGGGAAGTGAGGATAAACAGCCAAAATTGTTCTCTGACCTTCACATGTGTGTTGGCATGTGCATACCCCCCACTCACACTCATGAACACACACACCATACACAAACACACATTCTGAACAAAATGTAATGATTAGTGGACCAGTGTGTAATGAATGTGCTTAGACCAGTGCCAAGGACGTGGCACGCGTGAGGGAAGTGTAAACTATTACTACTATTATCTGTGTACTCACCCAGTGGTTACTGCTGAGGGAGCTTCTTAATGTACATACAACTTCTTTTTGGGGTTTTATTTATTTATTTATTTTTGAAACAGGATCACACTGTAACTTGTGCTGGAGTGGAATTCACTATGTGGCTCAGGCTGGCATGGAACTTGCAGAAATCCTCCTGCTTCAGCTTCCAAACTACTGAGATTACAGGCATGAACCACCATGTGTAGCTTAGAACATTTCTTATATAAGTGTTACCTCGATACATGACATTATAGATTAGGAATGTTCTTTCTGTATTTAAAAAATATTTATTTATTTATTTAAGAGAGAGAGAAAAGGAGAGAGAATTAATGAGTACACCAGGGCCTCTTGCAACTGCCAATGAATTCCAAATGCCTGTGTCACTTTGTGTATCTGGCTTTATGTGATACTGGGGAATTGAACCCTGGGTGACAGGCTTTACAAGCAAGTACCTTTAGCTGCTGAGCCCTCCTTTTGCCCATCTTAAATCAGATTGTTTATTTTAATGTCATTTATTAACTCCTTATTGGATATAGAGTTTGCAGATATTTTCTCACATTTCATAGGTTGTTTCTTCACTTGACTGTTCCTTTTCCCTGGAACCTTTTAATGGCTGTGTGTGTGTGTGCGTGCACGCGTGTACACACGTGTGTGTGTGTGTGTACACATACATGTGAAGGCCAAAGGACAACCACAGGTGTTATTCCCAGGCACTATAAACCTTTTTAAAAACTTTTATTAGCAACCTTCATACATATAGATGTTATACCATGATCAGAGTCCCTCCCATCATCCTCCCTTTTCATCCTTGTTTATCCCCCTCCACTGAATCCCTTCTTGTTTCCAACTAGTCATCCTTCTATTTTAATGTCATCATTTTTTCCTCCTATTATGCAGGTCATGTGCAGGTAGCATCAGCCACTGTGTGGTCATCAATGCAATGGCTACTTTGTGTCTGGAAGACAGTGTTGCAAAGCACTCCTCCCTCCTTTTGTGCTCTTACATTCTTTCCATCACTTATTCCATAATGGACCCTGAGCCTTTCAGGATGTGCTAGAGATGTCTCACTTAATTCTGAACACTCCACTGTCTCTTCTCAGGACTTTGATGAGTTCCGAGTCTCCCCAGAAGTCACTGCCATCGGTAAAGAGAATCTTCTCCAATCAAAAGAGAGTAGCATTGGGCTAGAGAGATGGCTTAGCAGTTAAACACTTGCCTATAAAGCCTAAGGACCCCGGTTCGAGGCTTGATTCCCCAGGACCCACGTAAGCCAGATGTACAAGGTGACATATGCATCTGGAGTTCATTTGCAGTGACTGGAGGCCCTGGTTTGCCCATTCTCTCTCTCTCTCTCTTTCTCTCTCTCTCTCTCTCTATCTGCTTCTTTCTCCCTCTGTCACTCTCAAATCAGTAAATAAAAATAAATCTAAAATGAGAGTAACATTAATATATGGGTATAAACATAACTATTTAGGGGTCAGTCTAGTGGGTATAATATGTCCATTTAGCCAAACAATAGTAGTAGTCCCCACCCCAGGACTTAAGACCTCCCCTGCCATACACTTTTGATTAGGTTGTTAGTACTGAAAGAGGACAGGAGAAAGTTACCTTTTTTGAGGACATTTTAGTTAGAGATTGAGGGGTAAAGGGAGAATCAGGATATACCACTTCACATACCATCTTGCCCTGACACAAGAATGGAAATCTTGGCAGAAATAGAACTCATATCTGATGGAGACTAATATATAACATATAACATAATATGTAATATATAATATAATATAATATAAGATACATGATACATGATATATGATATATTATATATAATATATAATGTATAGTGCCCCCTGCTGCCCAGTCTAGACAGGTGGCCCTGGATGGGCGTGCCCAGGGATCCACCTTCTAAATCTACCAACCAATCTACCAACCAGTGGGGTCACCCCTTGCCTATAAAGGCTCCTGCCTTCTTCCTGTAGTGGACTCTGCTCTGCTCTGCTCAGGTCTGTTTTTCTGGCTCTGCTGCTGGCCTCTCTTTGCTAGGCCACAGGGACACACATGAGCCCAGCTCAGTGGGTGGTGAGAATATAATATTGTGTCTTGGTCTGGGGGAACTTTTCTGTTTGCCTCTGCCTTATAGTTTTGGGGTAACTTCTCACTTTGATTACATATATGACTTTCTTCTGATTTCTGAATCTACCATGTGCTGTTTTTCTTACACTCCAGATCTACCACATGGGTGCCCTCAGCAACTCTAGGCTTGGAACTGTGTAATTTCTTTATAAGTGGGGTAGCCATGACTGTAATTCTCTTCGTTGCTCGTTTCTCCTTTGAATCTCTTAGTCTTTCATATTTTTCTTTGAGCTTCACCATTTGTTCTCTTAACTTCTCTAAACACACGTGGCAGATGCCATGCTGGTTTCTCCTCGGTCTCCCTACACAAGCTCCTAGATTCCTACTTCCCACGTGTTTACATGAATCTGTTTTAACTCTCCTTCCTGGATCCCAATCTCTCTTAAATAAACTCCACAATGTGTGATTTCTCCTGTATAAACCCTACAATTTGTGATTTTCTCCCCAATAAATTTAATAATCTATAATTTATCCTTCTTGAGTCTGTCTTTATTAATTTTTTATTAAAGGTAGGACAGAACCAAAAGCTTGGGGTTCATAAATCCTGGGAGACCCCTTCCAGAACCCCCAAATCCTGCATCAGTACCAGAATAAATTCTTTCCCATGGAGCAGGCCTCAAATCCAGTCACAGAACAGTTGGTTTCTCCCATATCAGAAGTGCCACCATTGCACCAATTGGCCCATATGACCTGGCTGGGCAGCAGTAGAGCTTGAAGGGCGTTCACTATTTTTTGAGTCAGGGTCTGTCATTGGCCTACAACTCGCCAATTAGGCTAGAGGAACTCACCATTGAGCCCCAGGTATCCTCCTATCTTCACCTCTGAGTGCTGGGGTGACAGATGTGCCCGATTTAGTGGTGCTGAGGATAGAGTCCAGGGTGTTGTGCATGCTAGGCAAGGGGCTGGGTGTGCAGCTAACTGAGTTGCATACCAGCCCTTTCATGCTCTTCTGGTCGACTGTTTCCCTTGTTTATTTCATATACATATCACCCAAAGGCATTGAGGCTCACAGGAATACAAATATCTAGATCTCGTTGCTGTGAAAGTCCCATGGCATGCTTTACAGGCTGTGAGCATTCAGGAGTCCTGTGAGATCAGTGTGTTCCCATGCTATTGCCCATCACATTCCACCTCTAAGCTGCTTATCTTTTGCCTTCATTATCAGTTATTTGATAATCCATGCACTCACTATGTGCCTGGTGATGCTAAACACCTGCCCTATAGGGAGGGGTGGGCATCACACCCACTTACTTTTTGAGAAACTTAGTTCCCCTTGCCTAAGATGTCTATTCACATTTACTCTCCACTGGTGGGCCAGATTTGGGGCACAGAATCTTGTGGGGTTTGTATGCCGCAGTGTCTCTGCTACTTGGAATGCTGGAGAGACTGCCACTTGCCTCCCTGACAGCTGCTGCCTCTGCTTCTTCATCAGCTCACTTCCGGTTGTGTCTGATCCTATGACCATGGATTTCATGAGGCTGGGCTCTCTTTTGAGTCTGGTGGATGTATTGCAATCCACCTAAATTGTTCCTTGGTTTTCCTATTCTTTTTGCATGTGTGTAGTGTGCATGCATGTTGACATGCGTATGTATATGTATGTATGCATATGGGTCAACATACATGTGTGCTGTACATGCATGTGGAGGCCAGAGATCCATGTTGCGTACCTTCTTCATTCCCTCTCTATGATATTTTGAGATAGGATCTCTTGCCAGGCCTAGAGCTCACCAATTTGGCAAGAAGTGTTAGCCATTAAGCCATAGGGATCTGCCTGTCTCTGCCTTCCCAGTGCTGGGATTACAGGCACCCACCATTATGGACAGCTTTTGTGTGGGTTCTTCATGAATGTGTACAAACACTTTACCCACTGAACCATTTCCCCAGCCCAATTTTCCCATTCTTTTTGCCAAGGATGAATTTAGGAATGAGTGCATTTTAGGCTTTTGCCACAGTTGTCCTTGCTTCTAGAAAGAGCCATATTGTTGTCCCATGGGGATCCAGCTCAATGGCACAGGAAACATTGCATTGATCGCACAGTAGAACAGGGAGAGACAGCATCATTTTGCTACCACTGATTAACTAACTTTAGAACCATCCTATCTATGGACTTGATGTGAAATATTGTACTTTCATAATTATTTAAACCTCTTCTAGCTGAGTTTTCCTTGTCTGCAACTAAGAGCATCTGGGCCCAAGATGTTCAGTGTAAGTATTTGCAGCCTGATAAATCTTGCCTTAATTGATGGCATCTTGCACAACTCTTATTCTAAATGGTGAATGAGCCCTTGCTCAGGACTTCTTGGTGAGGGCAAATGGTTAAGCTATCCAAACTGAATGAGTTGTTTAAGCTGTTTCTTTTCTTGACTGTGGTGGTAGGATTGGGACAATATCATTAAGAGAAAATCCCTCATATATTCTTATTGTCCCCTTTTAAGTGGAATCATAGATTTCAGTTGACCAGTGCTCAAAACACCACATTTGGTGAAATGACTATAGGCTTTAATTTTTCACTGTTGGCCTTGTGAATAGTAGACAAACACTCTATCACCATAGCCCCTCCCCCAGCTCTTAAAGTGGCTGCAGAGAGAAAACTGGTTTGGCCTGGGTGATGGTTCAGTGGTTAAAGGCATTTGCTTGCAGGGCCTGATGGCCTGGGTTTAATTCCCTAGTTCATACAGAAAGCCAGATGCACAAAGTGGTGCATGTGTCTGGAATTCATTTGCAGTGCCAGGACCTCCCAGTGTGCTTTCCCTCCCTCTCTCTCATAAATAAATAAGAATATTTTTAAAAGCAAACTTTGGCTTAGTTGGTACTCGTAGGATGCAGACCTGAGTATATCTCTGGAGAATGCTTCCAAGTCCCTAGTCACCTCCAGGAAAGATTGGCAGGTGTCATTCATGATCAATATTTGCCAGAATTTCTCTTTGGTGGGCATCCGTGGTCCAGATAGATCATTCTTTGTGTATGTGTATGTGCATGTAGGTGCATGTGCGCATATGTGTGGAGGCCAGAGAACAACCTCAGGCATCGTCCTCAGGAACGCAGTCCATCCCTTTGATACAGGGCCTCTCAATGGCCTGGAACCAAACAATTAGTCTACCCTGACTGGCTATTGGGCCCCAGGGATCTGCCTGTCTCCACCTCCTCAGATCTGGGATTACAAGCATGTGCTTCCAAGTCTGTCTTTGTAAGTAGCTGTTGGAGTTCCAGCTCAGGTCCTCATGGTTCCAAGACAAGCACTTAACCAAATGAGCTCCCCAGCCCCAGAGATATCATTCTTTTTTCTGCATTTTGTTTTCACCTGCCCATGTGTGTCAAGTTCTGAGAGCATAGCTCTGTCCCACAGGAGAAGCAGCATGTGATAAAGACAGAGAATTGGATCTCTGCCCAGAGCAAGCCATCAGAGGACACTCACTGTTGTGCCAGTTCGAAGCTTTGCTCTCTCCTCTGGCTTCTCCCAGCAGCGCTGTGTCGCCTGCCTCCACCCCTCATCTTTCTTACTGCAGTTCCAGCACTTACACTGCTACCTAGGACTTCCTTTCCCAGTGGCAGAGCTGCCTTCCTGGCTTCCCACCCTCTGATCTCTTGACTCTGCCACGCAAGAGTCAGGCTCAATCACACAAAGCTTCCAGATCCACACTCTCCGCCCTCTCATCTGCTGTGGATATAACATGTCTGCACATCACACTCCATGTAGCTGCTATTTTTATTTATTTTATGCATGCATATGTGTCATGTGTGTTCATGATTTCATGGGCACACATGTGTACACGTATGTATGGAGACCAGAGGTCAACCTCAGGTGTCATTTGTCAGGTACCATCCACCTTTTTAAAAAAATTATTTATTTATGTGAGAAAGAGAAAGAGTCAGAGAGAGGGAGAAAGAGAGAGAGAATGAGTGCACCAGGGCCTCTAACCACTGCAAACAAACTCTAGATGCATGCGTCACTTTGTGCATCTGGTTTTACGTGGGTACTAGGGAGTAGAACCTGGGTCCTTTGGCTTTGCCAGAAAATGCCTCATCTGCTAAGCCATCTCTCCAGCCTCTTATCCTCCTTTTTTGAGATCAAGTCTCTCAGTGGCCTGGAGCTCATTGAGAAGGCTAGACTGGCTGGGCAGCAAGGTTCAGGGACCTTCTTGTCTCTACTCCCCAGCACTGGGATTACAAATACATACCATTGCCCCCAACATTTTTACACAGGTTATGTGGGTCAAACTCAGGTCCTCCTGCTTGCAACTGAGCCATCTCCTCAGACCCCCATATAGTTTACAGAACATACCTCCCCAGTGCCTCTACTGCTGCTCTGCTCTATCCTGAGGGCAACTTCCACCTTAGCCCTGTCCCCTACTCCTCCTCCTTTGAGGCACATCTTTGCTGTGCTCTTAGAAGTGCTATTGCTGACTTTTTTTTTTTTTTTTCCATAGCAAAATACTTGGCAGAAGAAATTTAAGGGATGAAGAGTTTATTGTGGTTCATAGTTTGAGGGGATCTGGTGCATCATGCCGGACCATAAACAGCCGGTCACTTTGCATCCACAGGCAGGAAGCCAAAAGTGGTGAATGCTGGTGCTCAGCTTTCTCTCTCTCTCTCTTCAAATTTGTCATTTCAAACCTTGGGATGTGCCACCCATGCTCAAGGTGGGTTGGTCTCTGTTAAATGCCTTTGGTTAAGCCCACATGGACATGCCCAGAGGTATATCTTCTCAGTGATTCCAAATTCAGTCAAGTGAACCATCACAGAATCCTTCTAGGTTCCTTCATGCCAAGGTAAAGCTCCTTCACCCTGCTTTGTTTCCTTTTAAGAACATTAATGTTGTGCTTCATAATCATGTGCCCATCCCCACTACATTCTGAGTTTGTGGTGGACAGAGCTTGGCCCGCCTCATCTGTGCATTACCTGTGTTTTACACAGAGATGACCACACTCAGAGTGTGTGATAGCCCCCTTTTATTTTTGACACGAAGTTAATCAATTTGAAAAAACATTAAGGATAAAATGTCTGTAGCCATTTTTGATCCAAGCAGGCTTGCTGCAGACTTCCTGTCTTTGTCAGGAGTTTTGGGAAAGTAGAAGAGCCAAACATTAACTCTTTCTCAGGTCAGAAAAAGAAAGAGTTTCTTTTTCAGAAAAGAAAACTTGGGAAATCCAGGTAGCAAGTATTTATGATCTCTACTGATGGGACCTACAGTCAATCCAGATATACTCACACATACACAGTCCTACCACTGAGACCATCAACCCACATTTGTGAGCTGAGAGTTGCACATTAAAGTTTAAATAGCTTAATTATTTTCATTTCAATCTCTTTTTATTTCCATATTTAGAGACAAGTCTATAGGGCAGCGAATTAGCCTCTAATATTTTGAAGTCTTTGAGTGACTAGGAGACCAGAACATTTGTTTTTCTTTTACCAAGGGTTTCCTCCATCCCCACTTGGGAAGACAGCATCTGCTTCTGAAATCTTTTCCCTACTTCCTTTGTGAACTAAAAAGCAAAGTTTTACTCAATAACTTTTCACAATATCCACCTCCCTGTTGATAAATAAATCATCTTCTGCTTTCTTTTGGGAACTCCCCATCTCCTTTGCTAACCAGTCATTCCAAACGTGCTTCTGTGCTCTCGGGAACTTTCTCATCAGTGTCATTTGGGTTTATCTTGGACAGGGAGCTGCACCTGGCATCCGGAACAGTGTCTCCAAAGATCCTATAAATCAAATCATGTTCTCGGTAGTTTTCCAACAAAGTAGGGTTGTCCTCAGTCTTGAAATTGCCATTGTAAAAGAAACAACTGGCCAGCCCTTTGCTTGAGGGAAACCTCCAGTTGTTGAAAATTTTGAATGAAAAGTGTAAAGTTTTATATTTCTCTTCATGGCAATCCAGTGCATTCACTCACATTTGTGGCTTTGTAAGTTCAGATGAGTCAAGGTGACTCACTCAGTCCATTATCTTAGTCTCAAGAATTTTGGAATGTGGCATCCCTTTTGCTTGGTCACAATATCTGAACTCAGAAAGTTCCATGAGAATAATAAAACATTTGCACTAATGCCTAATGAAAGAATGCTATAGACAGCAGAAGGGGAGCAGGTAAAGCCCATTAACGGTCTACATCTGGGACATTGGATGGCATTTCTACCTGTGGAAGGGCCATGCACGTATGCAGCAGGTTAGTGATTACAAGGGCCTTTGCCATGCCCAGAAGGGGTACCCATGTACCTCAGCTCTTGGGCATCTCCAGCCAACCTACACACACAAGCACACTTCAATTTTCACTGTTTCCTGTGGTAGTTACCTGCTTGTTGCTGACAAACCACCCAGCCCAAAGTGGCTGGTGGGAGAAAATAATCTATTTTGGCTTATAGTCGTGAGGGAAACTTCATCCCGGCAGGGAAAGGATGATAGAGCAGGGGCTGGGCATGCTACCTGCCATAGCAGCTGACAGGAAGCAGCAAGAGAGTGAGCTTGCTTGCATCTCGAGGTGGAAGTAGTCTCAATACTGGACTTGGAGTTGCGCTAATAAACCTCAAGTTCCACCCCTGGGGACACCCCTCCACCAGGAAGGTTTCATCTCCCAAACTGCCACCAGCTGGGGACCAAGCATTCAGAGGACAAAGGGTTATAGGGGACATCTCATTCCAACCACCACGTTTAATCATAGGATGATATGCCAATTCCCTGTTGTGAACTGGCTTCCAGATATTAGAAAGAAGACAAAGAGACAGGTGGTTGCTATGTGCTTGAGCATGAAATTGGGGCTTAGACCAGGGTAGATTGTTGGGGACGGGTGTCCAGACCAGCAAAATGATACCCACAAGAACTTGGTATTTGGATGTGTAGCTACCTTTAAAGCCAAAGGAAATACATGACATACTACTGACTCAGCAAGACAAATTGTGGTCTACAGTTTATGAGAACATCAACCAGCAGCTGAAGCACTGGTTAATATTAGCATCATCTTGGCCTGTCCTGTCTTCTCTCAGGGACAGAGAGAACAGATTCTGAGCAGTCATGAGGAGCTGGGATTAGATGCCCTGGCAATGATCATTAATTTGGCTATGTTTGATTTAGTGTTTGTGTTAATGTATTCGAGGATGTCTGAGAATATTAAAGTAACACCTGGTGTGCAAGTGTGCTTGTGCACCAGAGGAGAGCCGCAGAGGACACACGGCCAAACTGGAGGCATCGTTCCAAACAGACTCCTGGGAATAAAATCTTCCAGTTTCTATAAATAAAACAAAATCAGAGGGAAAAATACAAGCATGTGAACCAAAGCAGGTTTTCACTGCATAACTTCGTTTGTTTGCAAATCTCTCTCTCTTTCTTGCTTTCTCTGTCACATACACATGACTAATTAAAATGTGCTTATATTCATGCGTTTAAATTTGCTGATATATCAAGACTGTCAGAAGGTGGATAATCCTTCTAGAATTATGCCTGCCTGAGCAGGGCACGTGGGAGCTTGTGCTGGGCAAGTGTCTAGGTAAAGCAACAGTGTGGACATGGGGCTACTTGAAGCTATTGACCAGTCCCCATGCCTTTAAGACCAGCATTCTCTTCCTTTTGTGGGACTAAGATCTGGCAACTTAGGCACGCAGCATATGTGACAAAGAATTTCTAAGGACAAGCAAGAAGAAACCTTCTTTTTGGAAGACCCCCAAACACACAGCATGCTCTTGGTGAGCAAAGCTGTTAGATGACTTGAAATGTGTGGTAGCCCCTAGACCTGCATTGAATCTAATCAAGATAGATTGCCTATCTTGATTTTCCTATTAAAAATTTTTGAAGCATATTTTTTCTATTATTACATTTTTTCTTTTCATTTTTTCTTTTTTTGGTAGGCCTAGCAGTCTAGTTTATCCTTGTCACTCTATTAGAAGGTGTTGCCCATGAAGAGAGAGCTAATCACACCAAGCCACTTCCATTTCTTGGCCCATTTTATAAATACAGGGTGGTAGTTTAGAGGGACCAGAGAGATGCCTCAGTGGTTAAGGCACTTGCTTGCAAAGTCTAATGGCCTGGGTTTGATTCCCCAGTATCCACATAAAGCCAGATGCACTAACTGGTGCATGCATCTGGTGTTCATTTGCAATATCAGGAGACCCTGGCACACCCATACTCATTCTCTCTATCTGCCTCTTTCTCTCTGTCAAATAAATAAATACATGACATTTAAATATATATATATATATACTTCAGGTTCAAGAAAAGTTGTAATCATTTGTGTGAGATTTCAGGTGCAGTGGTCTGCACCGTGCTCATTCCAGCTGATTGATGCACTGCTAAATGCTCTCTGGAACTCTGCCAGAAGAAATATAAACAGCAAAGAACTCACTCTATAAGTATCTGTCTTTTTGCCAAATTGTACAAGGAAAATGTGTTTAAGGGAAAAAATGATCAGAGGATATGTTTTTATTACAGGTATGCTCATCAGATCTCAGCCCTGTGAAACCCATTAAAACAACATGAAGTATTTAAAATCAGCAGCAATCACCTGGGTTAGTTACTGATTTACAAGATTAAGACATTCTGAACTGAAGGAGAAGTTATATTAATAAACACACGTTCCTGAACAATCCTTGGTGATTACTTGCCAGTCTTTTTAGTGTGGGGCTCAGAATCTTGAGGGAAAATGTCAGCCTGTAAGTGAGAAGGAGGTGTTGATACTCGACTGCGTCCCTAAAACCTAAGAAGGGTGTTTAGTCATCCTACTGTTGAGCTCCAAGCATTGCCAGCACTTGTCTGGAAATCTCTGGCTTGCCTTGGTCCAGTGACAGGGCACATTTCCAAGCTCCATTTGCATGGTGAGAGCCTGTCCTGGGTTGGGGAAGTCTTGCCCTTTAGTCCCTGTCTGTTGGGTTTCGTAACTCATAGTTCCCGGAACATGGAAAGTCCTGGCACCACCAGAGAGGGGAGTCATAGAACTAAGCCGGGGCCGGCCTCGAATGATGTTTAAGCACATCCAGGTCTTATTCTCTCGGGAGCTTGACTTGAATTGATCTGTTGTTTGTTCTCCTCCAAGATGTATTATTTTGGAGGGAAAAGAGCTTTCCCAGCGATAGAGCTTTTGTTTATCTATACTGTAAATAAGGCACTATGGCAACTTCATAACAAATACACACAAAAATGGGAAAAAGAAAATGAGCGAGGGCTGGCTATAGTCAGCTTTAAAGAAAAGCTGCCTTGCTTGTGGTGTGTGCCCATAATGGCAGTACCAGGGAGGTGGAGGCAGGAGGATCAGCACTTCAAAGTCACCCTCAGCTACATAGTGATGTGGAGGCCAACCTGGGATTCATTGAGATCTAGTCTCGAAAAAGAAAGGAAAACAAGATGCCTGTGTATATACATGTTCACAGGTATCAGGGCCAGAGAGGTATACATGTTCCTGTGTTCCACATGGGAGAAGTGGCTGGGTACATACTGGTCAGACAATGAAGAAGTCAGGGCAGGAATGTAACTGACAAGGCTGCATGTCTGCACGTATCTGTGCTCCAGTGTCCCTGTGGAACGTGGCCAGTCCCTTTCATGACTACCTCCCTGCCACAGAGACTCTCCATCATGGTGCACGGTGGTGGTGCTGAGGAAAGCTTACTTGAAAACCCCCAAATACAACTGCAGGAGCCCTAGATTCTTAAACATCTCAAACAATATTCATTATGGTGCTGTGAGGCCACTATTATTGAGTTCAACCTTCTTTGGACCCAAAGTAAGAAAGTGATGGAATATTCTATGAGATTGAGCTCCATGAGACAAGCTGAGGGCACCTCAGGATACTGTACCTGGTTAGACTTCAAGTCACTCTTAGATTCCACCTGCCACCAGATCGTTCACAAGCCTGCTCACAAGAAAGCATTAGCCTTCCCCTGGTGCCTTGCTTTCATTTCTGGCTGGCTTTCTAAGCAGGTAGATTTCTGAGGGAAGAACCAGTTTTAAATGAGGAAGCTGAATTCTAAAGCAAAGCCTGGCGTGTCTCTGAAGTGCTTAGAATCCTCCAAGTCCTCTCTTGCGTGGGTGTCCACTTCCGCTGAGTGCTTTTTAATTGTACAGAGCTATGGGTGTCTTTTGTTTGTTTGCTTGTTTTTTTTTTTTTTTTTTTTTTTTTTTGAGGTAGGGTCTCACTCTAGCCCAGGCTGACCTGGAACTCATGCTGTAGTTCCAGGCTGGTCTCCAACTCACATTGATCCTCTTACCTCTACTTCTCGAGTGCTGGGATAAAAGGCATGCTCCACCACACCCGCCTAAATTATAGGTTTCATTGTGATATTTTCATGTATGTATATATAATGTACTGTTATCTTTTCTTTTCTTTCTTTTTTTCTTTCTTTCTTTCTTTTTTTTTTTTTTTTGTTTTTTTGAGGTAGGGTCTCCCTCTAGTCCAGGCTAATCTGGAATTCACTATGTAGTCTCAGGGTAGCCTCAAACTAATGGTGATCCACCTACCTCTGCCTCCCGGGTGCTGGGATTAAAGGCGTGCACCACCACACTCAGCCCTCCTTCAATTTCTTTATAAGGACCAAGAAACTGGTGCTTATCAGTAGGAAGGAGCTGCTGGAAGTAGTCATGGAATTATTGATAAAAGCAAGGAGTCCTGTAATAAAGCAATAGCTTGGCTTCTGTGGCCTCTGCCTGTCCCTTCCAAGCTCATTGGACATCCCTGTTGCTGGGCAACTTCTCAGTTTTTCTCCTTCTGCTTGCTCAGTAGCATCTCATTCAGCAAAATTCTCAGCTTTCCTCTCTGCACATGTCAGCACTTTGGCAATATCAGGGGGCAACAAGAATATCTCATAGTGGTCCTCTAGGACCACAAATCAATACTGATGTCCTACCCAGAGGCAAGAACTTTTCTAGAACTGAGGGATCAGTGAAAAACATCTTTGTTATATAAACTGTTATAACTTTGTTAGGTATTGTAGCTTTTGGCTTCAAATCAATCCAGACAAAATGTATAAAATATTCTGGAGCACGGGGACCCATTATGGTATAGCTATGTGAAAGACAGAGTGAGGTGTCCTAGGGGCAGGAGGTACACTCACTTGGGCTCTAGTGAGTGATGTGGGTGAGTACTCATGGGGATAGCTCAGGTATTTGTTTTCTTGCAATGTTGGGAACTGAACCCAGGGTCTTGTGCAGGCTAGGTAAATGCTCTGCTACTGAGGCATCTCTAACCCTCAACTCGAGCACTGTACTATTTATTTCTTATTTATTTATGAGAGAGTAGCAGCTCACCAGGGCCTCTTACCACTACAAAGGAACTCCAGATGCATGCACCATTTTGTGCATCTGGTTTTACGTGAGTACTGGGGAATTGAACATGGGCCAGTAGGCTTTGCAAGCAAGTGGATTTAACTATTGAACCATCTTCCCAACCCATCTTGGGTATTTTTAACTGGCAAGTCTGGGGAAATGATGATGGGAGCAGGAAAAAGCCTGTGGCAGAGAGTCCTAAGCTCAGTCGATACTTCTTCCACATGAGTGAAAAGAGCTACTCTGATGAGGACAAAATTCTTTGGCCAGCACAGAACCCATTGCTTTCTGTACATATCTCCATTCATATTCACAGATGCAGGGAAAAATGACTTGAATGATTCTAGTAACATGACTTTGTTTTGCATGTGTCTGCATGTCTGTGCGTATTCATATGCGTGCACATGCATATGTGTGTGTATGCATGTGGAGACTAGAATTCAATGACAGATGTCTTCCTCTATCACTCTCCATTGTATTTTTTGGTACACAGTCTCTAACTGAACCTGGATCTCACTGACTCAACTAGACTAGACAGGCTGCAAGCCCCAGGGATCTGCCTGCCTCATTCTTCCCATGTGCTGGGATTACAGGCACATACCACCATGCTAGGCTCTTTATGTGGGTTCTGAAAATCCACACTCAGATCCTCATGCTCAAACAACAAGCATTTTGTCCACTAAGCCATCACTTGGAGCTCAATGTGACATGGTTTTTAAGCTGCAGGGCCATAGGCCAAACTTGTTCTCTCTTATCAACACCCTTCCTCTCAGCAGTGGCTTCTGCTTAGGTCAGAAATCTCAGATTCTAGACTCTAGCATTGCATGTGAAGGCTTGGAGAAGTCTCATCTGTGTTCAAAAAAGAAGAAGGAGGAGGAGGAGAAGAAGAGGAAGAAGAAATTATTGCAAGATCTTAATAATCATGTGGTTTAGAGGGAGCATTGAACTTAGATGTAGGAAGTAGGGGAGACACTTGTTTTGTTTTATGATTTTAGGTTTGTGAGTTGGTCAGCACCCAACCACCTTGCCTATAGGAGGAGGTTTTTCTCTATTGGGTGCACTTTCATGATCAGAGTAACCTGCCCAGTGTGAAAACCAATGGAAGGTGGGTAGACCCTCCCTTTTCCCTATTCCCAAATGCCAACCTGCCTGGGATCTTGAAATAAAGGTAACGTAATGGAACAAAGAGTATGCGTAAACCATCATGGTTAGAAGGTTTCCAGAGCTGGTGGCAGCTTCCCAGACTACTGTTTTTGAGAGACACTGCTTGGGCCTCTTGCAACAATGTGGTTGCAACATTCTACTCAGCTTCTTCCATGGCTCTGATCAGGAGCCTCCAGAATTTCCAGAGAATTTTCCTCATTTCTTTGTGTGTATGTATGTTCATTTTTAGTTTAGTTTTGTTTTTCGAGGTAGGGTCTCACTCTAGCCCAGGCTGACCTGGAATTCACTATGTAGTCTCAGGGTGGCCTTGAACTCATGGCAATCCTCCTACCTCTGTCTCCTGAGTGCTGGGATTAAAGGCGTGCGCCACCATGCCCAGCTATGTGTGTGTTCTTGAGTGATATTTTTTGGACATATGTGTGTCTAACTTATTTACTTATTTATTTATGAGAAAGAGAGACAGAGAGCAAGAGGGAGAGGGAGAGAATGTACACTCCAGGGCCTCCAGTCACTGCAAACAAACCCTGGACACATGTGCCACCTTGTGCATCTGGATTACATGGATCTTGGTGAATGGAACCTGGGTTCTTTGGCTTTGTAGGCAAGTACCTTAACCACTAAGCCATCTTTCCAGCCCGAGTGATTGTGTGTGTGTGTGTGTGTCTAAATCAAAGCCAGACCATTTTATCATTTTTCTTTCCTTTTATGTATGTGTTTATGCACTCATGTATGCAGTAAGTGTGCAAGTGTGTGGTGTGCATGTGTGTGTGTGTGTGTGCACATACTTGCAGAGGCCAAAAACAACCTCAGATGTCATTTCTCTGGTACACCATTCAGCTGTTTTTGAGACACGGTCTCTCATTGGCCTGGAGCTCACCAGTTAGGTTAGGCTGGCTGGGCAGTAATCTCCTGGGATCTGCTAGTCTTTGCCTCCCTAGTGTTGGGGTTATAAGCATGTGTCACTATGCTCATTTTTTTTAAATAATGTAGGCTCTAGGGATTAAACTCAGGTCCTCCTGATTGCAAGGCAAGCACTTTACTGATGAGCTGTCTTTCCAGCTCTACTGTTACCACTCTTGGGTAGCACTGTGTCTCCCAACTCACCAGGGAGGTAAGATATTGAGAAGGAATTTTCACCCCTAGACAAGTAGGTTCCCACATTACAGGGCGCTATTTTGTCTAACATCGTGAATTTTTAAGTACAAATGCTTTTGCAGAGAACTCTTCCTTTTTATTCTTTCTGAAAGTTTTAAAAGTTACTTAATTAATTAGACAAAGAGAAAGGGAGGGAGGATATGGGTACACTAAGTTCTTTTGCCACTGAAAATGAACTCTAGGCATCTGGCTTTACATGGGTACTGATGCATCCAACCTGAGCCATTGAACTTTGCAATCAAGTGCCTTTAACCACTGAGCCATTTCTCCAGCCCAACTCTATCCTTTTAAACTTCATTTTACCCAAATAAAAAAAATTATAACAACATACAAAAGGTTTTTTTTTTTTTTTTTTGCTATTGTCAAGTGACAAATAGGAAACTTTAAATGTGTAAAAACCATATTGTATTAAATCTGAATTATAAAAAGTAAAAATGTGGCAAAGCTTTGGTGAACCCATACCTGCTTTGTCTGAATTTCAGTACTCTGGCATTGCCTCGAGTTTCTTTCTCACCTCTTATAGCAAGTTTGAGAAATAACTTTCCTTTCCGTTTGCTAGCAAGCACCAGAGAAAATGTGATTTAATTTGATAGGCTATTTTCTGTTGAATATCTAGCTCTCTCCTCACAGTTTGAAAAAAAACCTGCCACAATTCCCAAAATGTTAAAACTAAACCAGCCATGAAGAGAAGCACATGCCCAGGGCTACAGCAAATGAGCTAAACTAATGAGAACTGAGGCAAGACTTAAGAGGAGAGTTTATGTATATATGCTCCCTCTTTTTTCATGTATTTGGTCAAAACAATAAAAAGTAACTGATATAATATAATGCACCCATATAATAAAGTATATATATATATATGCATGTTCATAATAGATATATGTTAACAATCTTGTTTCTATGAATTCTTTATAATTTCTTCAGAGAGAGAGAGAGAGAAAGAAAGGGGCAGAGACAGAGAGAATGGGTGCCATGGCCTTCAGCTGCTGTGAATGAATTCCAGATGCATGTGTCCCCTTGTGTGCATGTATGACATTGTGCACTTGCATCACTGTGTGTCTGGCTGTGTGGGACCTGGAGATTCGAACGTGAGTTCTTAGGCTTTGCAGGCAAGCATCTTAACCACTAAGCCATCTCTCCAGCCCTCTATGAATTTTTGATGCATTTAATGGAAATAAGTTGGAAGTAAGTTGATATAATTTCTGCATCAAGCCAGTAAAATATCTTAGATATACTTCATTTATTTATGAGAGAGAGAGAGAGAATGGGCAGGCCAGAGCCTCTACCCACTGCAAACATACTCCAGACACATGTACCACCTTGTGCACCTGGCTTATATGGGTTCTGGGAAGTCGAACCTGGGTTCTTAGGCTGCACAGGCAAGCATCTTCACCCCTTAACTGTTAAGCCATCTCTCCAGCCCAAATGTCTTAAATATTTTAAATGCCTCTTGTTCCTTAAATCCTCCTTCTCCTAGAAGCCACTGATCTGAACATGGAACTGTATCCACCCCAGGCTTTCTGAAATGTCTTAGATCAATTGTTTTATAGAATGGGGCTTTTTTTTTTTTCAAGCAGAGAATGAAAATTTGGGGTCTTTAAGGACCTCATGGCTATACAAATGATCCAATCATTCATGAAGATGTACTCCAACAGTTACTATTGGCAGATGTGGTTCTTCCCAGAGCATGCAAAAGCCATGCAAGTCAGTGAATCTTCAACACACTTTTGCTGCTCACTCACCATGCAGAAGAGCACCAGGATGTGGTGGATTCTGGGTAGTGGGTGATGTCATCAGGTAGCAATCAAGGAACCCAGAGTTCATGCCTCCCTTGCCACTGGTGTCTTTCTGTTAGAGTTCATTCAATCACCACAAAATCTACATAAAAAATCTCAAACATTCAAATTAAAACAAACACAAATATTCATTCAGGAAACCAACAAGGAACAGATGGCTCTCTGACCTTAGGAAATTTCAAGCTTTGTTTATAGAGACTCTGTGAACATGAGGGTGGCCAGCAGAGTAAGAGGGATGTGGCGGTGACCTCAGGTTATCAAAACCAGGGATGAGGAGAGCAGGCAGTGGTGTCTTGGAGCCCTTCAGTCTCACTGGGAAGACCTTCCAGAAAAGAGCAGTAACAAGCTGACCAACACAGCAGAGCACAGCGACTCTCAGAAAGCTACACAAAGCCAGTAAATAACCCGCATGGATGCTTCTCAACTGTGCGACGCCCTCTCATCTTCTCCCAAGTGCCTTCCCTGGGTAAACCCAATGGGAAGCCAAGAGAGCAAGGTCCGGGGCCAGTTCCACATACATCAACCTTTGGGCAGGAAGAAGAGGGAAGAAGAAGAGAGAGGCCTTGGAGGGGCAAAGAGAAGACACCAGCATGAAACAGACAAAGAACACAAATCAGGCCATATTCAAGTTCATCAGGTAGCCAAAACCTTGAGTCAGTATTATATAAAACAACATCATTGTTCAGCCTTTTGTTAGATGGATCCTGGAAGTGGTCCCTAACAGTTAATGAATGGGGGTAAAATTCAGATCAAAGGACCAAATAAATGATTTTTTTTTTTTTTATTGACTTTTAATCTTACATACCAAAAAAAACCCCACCTGATATTTCCCTCCCCTCCCCCATTCCACTTTAGAACTCCAGTCTCCATCATATCCTCTCCCTTTCTCCATTAGTCTCTCTCCTAATTTGATGACATCATCTTTCTCTTCTATTTTGAGGGTCTTGCAAAGGTATTGCTAGGCACTGCAAGATCATGGATATAGAAGCCAATTTCTGTCTGGGCAGCTGCATAGTAAGAGGTCATATCCTTCCTTTGGCTCTTCCATTCTATCCGCCCCCTCTTCCGCAATGGTCCCTGAGCCACTGGAGGATGTGACAGAGGTGTTTCAGTGCTAGGCACTCCTCCATCCCTTCTTCTCAGCACTATGTTGCCTTTTGTGTCATCCCAGTGGTCATCACCATCTGAAAAGAGAAGCTTCTCTAGCCAGAAGTGAGAATAGCGTTAATATGTGGACATGAACATTTAGTGTAGTGTCCCCAGGGCAGCTTGGTGGGAATAATATATACATTTAGTCAGACATGAGCAGGCTTATACCCCCAAGGCTCATGACCTCACCTACCATAGACTTTTACTTAGGTTTTCAGTACCGGGTATGTATTCCCTCCCGTAGAGAGGGCCTTCAGTCCAATTATGGAGCAGTTGGTTACCCCAAGAGTAGACACGCCACTATTGCACCCGTTCAGTCATTGGGCCTGTCTGGCCAAGCTTGAATATTCAGCATCCACTATTTTCACTGTTGATGGCTTCTGTCTCCCATACGCTGCGTGCAGTGCAGCTTTTTCCAGCTTTCAGTTGGCTGGTCTACAGGGAGAAGGTTTTCTGCTCAGCACCAGCTTGCTTTCTCAGTGTCCTTGCCTCTCAGGCATGAGATGTCTTCAGCAATAGGGTCTTACTATCTATTTCTCTAGGGAAACCAAGGGCTTTGGCAAAAGCCTTAATGTTTTGGAGGCTACCGGGACCTCCTTGGCCAACAACTCACTGGAAGGTATTCCATCCCAGGTACTGAAAATTTTCTTGTAACAGTCTACATCTTCTAGATGTGCCCTTATTCAAAAAAGTAATTTTACATATGTCTTATTGATAATATCTTGAGTTTAGATTGTCCCTCCCCCTGCCCTTTTTGTATGCATTCTCTTCCCATGGCCTCGCTTAGGCCATTCCCCTCCCTGTACTCAGTTCTTCTACTTACATATGTGTATTACCATACACTTAAGTCCTTCCCTTTCTTCCCTCCCTTATATCCTTTTACCCGCTTACTGGTTTCTGGTACCTATTTTTGGTTCCAGTTCATACACAAGTCTATACATTGGTAGCTGGGATCCACATATGAGAGAGAACATGTGACTATTGGCTTTCTGAGCCTGGGTTACCTCACTAATGATTTCTTGATCTAAATCCTACCACAGAGATTCTTGCACATGTTTATTACTTTTTTTATTTTGGTATTTATTTATTTATTTATTTTGAGTCTGGATTTCAGTATTCCAGGCTGGCCTTGAATTTGCTATGCACCCAAAGATGGCCTTGATTTTCTGATATTTCTACCTTTACCTCCTGAGTGCTAGGATTGCAAGCATGCATCAACCACGTCCCATCTATGCAGTGCTGAGGTTGTAAGCCAGGGCTTCCTTCACGCTTTCTACACAAGCATTCTGCCAACTAAGCTACATCTCTTACCATCATAATATCCATGTTTATCCCTAAGGAATGGAACCAGTCTATATGTCCATCAGTAGGTGAATGGATCAAGAACATGCGGCATCTATAAACAATGGAATTGCATTCCATTAGAAAGGAAAATGAAATTAGGGCATTTGCAGGAAAAAGGATGGAACTGGGAATTATTGTGGTAAGTGAAGTATCCAAGACCCAGAAAGACAACTACTGCATGTTTTCTTTCATAAGAAAATCTTAGGTTTTAATTGCTGTGTGAGTGTATGTGTGTGGTGGGGGAGTAGTATAGATTATGAACGTAGAAAAGGAACCATGAGTGGGGCAAAAGAGGCTAAATGGAGGGCTGAAGAAGGGAGGGAAAGAAGGCCATAGGGCCTATGGAGCATGACAACAGATGGAAAGCTACTGAGCGGAGAAAGGAGACCAGCAGGAGGGGTAGAGGGCTAAGGAAGGGACGTGGGAAGGAGGACCAACCAAAGCAAAGCGTATATGGAAATGCCATAATAACATATACTACTCTGTATGCTAACTTAAAAGCGAAACAAATAAAAATACCAAAAGGGCCCTGTATGTGTGTGGATGGAAGATAATCTCTGGCTGGTGATTGGTGTTGGGCTCTGACAATATAAGAAAGGGGTGGTCACACAAGAAACATTCCCCCACTATTCTCATGCAGGACAGGAGAGAGTGCTGAGCCCTGGGAAGGAAGACATTTAACCCCTGTCTGGCACAGGGGTTACTTTCTGATCCCTTGACCTTCTGGGACCATAGCTGACCCTTTTGTCTCTCTGTCCACTCATGCAGCAGCATCTGGGTTCTTATCTGTCTCGTTCCCTCACAGAGACAAAGAGCAAGGGGGTTGAAAGCCCTGTCCTGCCAGAAATGGCTGCATATCTCTGAAGGTAAGGAGAAAATGGCCATCCTGCTGTCTTCTTCATTCCTGAGCTTCACTGTGATCTGTGTGCCTCGTGAAACAGGTCTGCACCTGCCATTTAAGTGTCTGCAAACCTGAGGGCCAGACTGTGGGCTTGGAGGGCCTTGAGAAACACTTTGAGAGCCCACTGACTATCTCTCCAGGATTAATAGGAACATGACCTTACCTCAACACGCGTCCATCTCCTTCCTGCCTCGCGCCACTTTTGTGAGCACTCATTTCACCTCAACAACTCTGAGAACGCTCATCATCTTTTCATTCTTCAGCGTTCATGAACTGCAGCTCAGAAAAGAGACGAAGGATCGCTTCACACTCATGGGGAGTAAGGAGATCTCACAGCCAGGTTCTCTGACTCACCATGAATGTCACCAGTTTACGTGGATTAGAAAATAAGCTCGTAGAAGACATTTTGTGTTAATTAATTTACTTCTTAAACAACTTTGCGATCATGAGCGGGCTCATCAGCCTGTGAGGAAAATGTAACCAGAGATGTTAAGTAGCTTGCTAAAGGTCACATGTCACTGGTGGGGTGAACTTTCAATCCCAGGTGAATTAGGTCCACTCTGCCCTAGGCGCCAGACCCAGAGGAAGGGAAGAGGCTCTCCCCAGCTGCCACCAGCTCAGAGCCTTAGGGATGGGACAATGGGACCTGGTGGATTTTGGCCAAGGCAGTTCCAGTTCTGGGTGCCTGGATGGGTTTGGCTGTCTGTTGCAGATCCCAGCTAACCTTTTACTTCTCAGCCGCAAGAATTAAATCCTTCTTCACTTTGTGTTACAGATTATCTGGGAATTTAACTCCAGCCCTTCTTACACGTTTGAGTGAGCAAGGCAGGAGGTTCAAAAGGTCAGGTTACTTAAATCAAAACGTTGGTACTTTGCTGTTAGGTTTGGGGATCCTAATGTCTTTTTTAAAAAAAATTTATTTATTTATGGAGCCAGGAAGTGCTAATAAACAGGAATATGATGGTCAGTCAGAGTAATGTGATACAAAAGAAACCAGGAAGTCCCAGGAACTGTTGAGCAAGATGGTTGTTGCCACATTTCTGCTCCACATTCCCCCCCAGATCCTATTAAAGTGCTGGTCTGTGAGAAGTATTTCCAGTGATGAAACTGACATTGCGTTTTTACTTTTACCCTGACTGCCCTGCACCTCTGGCATAGGGTAAAGCCACCCTTCTTTTGGCTACCACTTTCAGAAAAAGGCTTTCCCCTTTTTCTTATTTTGTGAACTTATCTTTTACATGTATTTTCCTGAAAGATATTACAGATTAAATATGTCATACATAGCAGGCTCATGTCCCACAGTCCAGCTCTCCAGCCACATGTATTTAAATTTAATTGACTATAATTTAAAAGTTAAAAATAAGATAAAAACTCTGTTTATCAGTTGTGTCAGCTCTATTTCAAGCACTTATTAACCACAAGACTGAGGAGTCGGGCAGCTTTGTTAGGTTCTGGTGAGTGTCTTTGTGTTTTGCTAGAGATCAGAGAGGAAGCTGGCTTGTGTCTCCTTATCCCTTACCTAAAGGAGTTCCCTGGATTTGTTTTTCCACAAACAACCTGAGCCCCTCCTGGGAGGGAGATCCCCATTCCTAGAATTTTAATCTAATCTTGACTTTGTGGTAGGTCAAGTTCAGTCCCCAGAATTTACTATCATGGCTGGCCTCTTCATTGAGCCAGCCCCAAGCCCAGACCAATCAACTCTCACTCTGGTTCACCTGAGCCAGAAGCTAAAGCCCAGGACAGTAAGGTTATAAATACATTTACAAGGGCAAGACAAGCTTTCTTTGTAGTCCGTTTAGCACTCCGGAACCTCCAGTTTCTGTTGGCCCAGCTATGCCAAGAGGAGGGGAGAACGACCTTGACCATTCTCTTTCCTTTCCTGCCTCACATGGCAGGAACTCTCTGTATTTTCTGTCCTTTTCTCTCTAAATCTCTTTTCACCTTTCTCTAGGCCCACATGGACTTCCAGACCACATGGGTGTATCGATTTTCCTTCCCTTTCCTTTGGTTTTGTACTTTCCTAAATAAATATAATAATTTAATAATTTTCCTTCTTAGCTTGGTCTGCCCAATTCTTTGGTTAAATACAAACTTGAACCTAGGGTTTAGGGTTCAAAGATTTCCTGGACTGGACTCCCCTGTATCAGGGGGACTGGGCATGGTGGTGCACATCTGTAAACCCAGTGCTGATAAGGTAAGGCAGAGACAGGAAAGCCCCTGAGGTTCCCTGGCCATCTGCTGTAGCCTAATTGACAAGCTCCAGAGCAATGAAAGAGCCTGTCTCAGAAAAAGGTAGGTGGTGTCCTTGAGGACCACCACTTGAGAGGGTCCTCTGGCCTACGTGTGCTCGCATTGGCTTGTGGTGTCACTGAGGTCCCCAGCACCCCCAGCACTGGGGTGGAATCTTGTTGTGCTAGACAAATGGTCTACCACTGAGCATGACTCCAGTCCCTGTTTTCTTATGAGAAAGGTTCTTACTAAGTTGCCCAGTCAGGCCTTAAACTTGCAGTCTTCCTGCCCTAGCTCCTGAGTAACTGGGATTACAGGCATGAGCTACCAGACCAGATAGGAAAGTTTCTGTCACCACACAAAGCCCCAGCGGAGAGTTACTCATTGAGGACAGTTGAGACAGCTTAAAGGTCAATGGGTCACCCAAAAGTAAAGGTGAGCAATGTCCTTGAGCCTGAAAGGGAGAATCTGATTTTTAATCTTAGCTCTTTCTATCTAAAGGAGTTCTTGCAGCCTTCACTTTGCTAGAGGCCAGGAACGTCAAGGGACAATCCAGCTTTTCTTTATCTCTTATGTTTCTAGAAGATAAAAATTAAGACAATCAATCAGTTTAGGACACTTTCAATTACAGGTAGAGAGAGCCCAAACATACTTAAATTCCCCGAATTCATCCTGCAGCTGAGTTTGCCACTTCCGGGGTCTCCCATCCTTATGAACGGATGCTTTCTTGCTCGTAATAAAAGTCTGCTGTTAATGCACTCCACCTCTTCCGTGGAGCTTACATTCCTTCTGCAACTTCTTCCACAATGGCCCCTGAGCCTTTAAAAGAGATGTCTCACTTAGTTCAAAACACTCCACTGTCTCTGTCTCTGTCTCTCTCTCTCTCTCTCTCTCTCTCTTTTTTTTTTTTTTGGTTTTGCAAGGTAGGGTCTCACTCTGGTCCAGGCTGACCTGAAATTAACTATGTAGTCTCAGGGTTGCCTTGAACTCTCGGCGATCCTCCTACCTCTGCCTCCCGAGTGCTGGGATTAAAGGCGTGCGCCACCACGCCCGGCTTTCTCTTTAAAAAAAAATATATATATATATATATATATTTATTTATTATTTGAGAGAGAGAAAGAGGTAGAGAGAGAGAGAGAGTGAGAGAGAGAGTGAGAGAGAGAGAATGGGCACTCCAGGGCCTCCAGCCACTGCAAATAAACTCCAGACACCTGCACCCCCTTGTGTATCTGGCTTACGTGGGTCCTGGAGAATCAAACTGGGATCCTTTGGCTTTGCAGGCAAGTGCCTTAACCATAAGCCATCTCTCCAGCCCCTCTACTGTCTCTTGTTGTCAGCACTTTCGTGAGTGAGTTTTGATTCACCCCAGTGGTCACTGCCATCTGAAAAGAGAAGCTTCTCTAACCACAGGTGAGAGTAGCATTAATATATATGGACATAAACATAAGTATTTGTAGGACAGTTTGGTGGGCATATGTTTAAGCAAACACCAGTAGCAGTTTCCCCCTAGATCTTATGACCTCCCCAGCCATAGGCTTTTGATGAGGTTTTCAGTACCTGGTGGGAATTCCCCCCCCCCTCATAGAGCAGGCCCCAAGTCCAATCAGAGAGGAACCGGTCAGTAGATGCTTACTCTTGGCTGAACTAGTGGCATCCTTTCCATGGCTCTCCCAGAGTACTAGTGAGCTAACAGCGTAGACTTACTAACACTGAAACATTTAGAGGCAGGGCTTCTGTGTCAGTTGCCTGTTTGTCACCTCTGTCCCAGTTAACCAGAAGAGAGAGCCCTGGAGGCCCTGTGTCATGTGTGCTGAGGCTCAGGAGGAACTCTCCCCATGCTATCCCCAAGCAGAATAGGTGTGAGGCAGACTGGAGTCCCAGTGACCTCCTTAGCCTGGCTGGGGCCCTGTGTACAGCTGAGCCAACTTTAGTGGAAGAGGCAGAATCCACAGCTGCCTCGGAGTGGTGAAGACAGGTGACCCAGAGGGCCAGAGCCCTCTGCTTAATGTGCCACCATCTAACGGTCTGACCTTCCGCTCAAAATCTCTTTGTACATCCATTTTCTTATCTTTAAAATAAACCGCGTGGGTCTTGGGAGACTCAGATCTTTTTCTGATCTAAAACTGCACTAAAGGCCATTTTCTTACTCTCCACGCCTTCCTTTTTTAAGGTACTTGACAATACATTTTGCGATTATTTCCTGTGCCCTTCCCCCTAACTTCCTGTACAGGAAAGGTAAACTTCAGAGATCAGGACTTTTCAGGGGCATATCTTCTCCTACTTAGAGAAAGAAAGTAAAATGTTCTATTTCTGCCTTGGTCAAATCATTTGCCCTTCAAAAACATCTTCACAATGATAGCTGACGATGCTGAAATTACACTGAGCCTCTTCTTAAGTGTTTGTAGTTCAAGTTGTTGGGACCGTAAATGGATTTTAACAGTTCCTATCATTTGGCTCATTTTCCTTTCTGCCTTAAAAGACCTCCCCATTCTCTTCTCTGTACACCGAAAGGACTGAAATGGAATTGACGGACTCTTTGGTGTCACCTGTCAGCCATTTTCCCAGTCCTTTCATGTGGAGATTCTCAGAGTGTGGTCCTGGGACTGAGGCCAAGGGAACTTGTTAGAAATGCATGCACACACAGAAATGCATGCACGCACGCACAGAAATGCATGCACGCACGCACGTACAGCATGTGAATATACATATATGACAAGAAAATAGAAAGGGAACTATTTGGGAAGGGGAAGAATGTGAGAGCACAAGAAGAGGATTATGGGAAGTGAATATGGTCAAAGTACATAGTATAATTCAGAAAAAAAAACATTATGAAACCCATTGCTTTGTACAATGAACATATACAGCAATAAAAAAGAAAATTTAAAAAGAAAGAAATGCAAATTATTGGGTCATTCCAGACCAGAGACTCATCATTCCTTGTTTTAATCAGCCTTAGGCTGATTCTGATGCACACCACACTTGAGTATTTCAGGACTACTGCTCTAATAAAAGGTGAGATTTTTTATCTTACCCTTCTCATTTCTAATAGATTCCTCTGTTTCCTAATATAATGCATGAAAAGGCTGTGAGATGATTTCTCCTTGAATCTCGTGAAAATGGAGATCTATTTTCTGTGTTGACTTTTCTCATCACAGCTCTAAGAGGCCTATTAATTTCCCTGCCTTGTTGAATGGCTTACTTTTCTCTTTTTTCTGGCTTTCTCATGCAGTGAGTTTATCGCATGGCATGAATTAAATGAAATGCAATCAAATAGTCCACTGGTGAATAATTTCCTAAAACTCTGGAGTCTTCCTACTTTAAGGGTGGTCTCAGAACCCATCTTTGGGAACAAGTTCATCATGAGAAATCTCTGGCGCCACCCAGCCCCCTCAAGCTCCAGTTTAAGGAGATCCCCAAAGGATTAATCTGCCAATTAAACTTGAGAGGCTTAGCTCTAGAAGAGCTTTGCAGACTTTAAGCTGAAGGATTGTTAGAAGTTGTAATAGCATTGCTTAAAATTTTAGCCAACCAGTCCAAATTTTCTCTCCAAGGAGTTAAAATATTATATTTGGAAATGCAAGTTTCATGGTGATGACAGAGAGAAAAAAGAGTATACTTTGTTTGAAATTAATATATTGTGCACACAGTGATGCATAAAACAAGAGGTCCTGGATGGAATAACAGAAAAGAACGTCTAGATGAAGGTAAAAAGAAAAGAATTAGAAATAATTTGTCACCATTATCATATAGATCACCTATCCAACCAGCAGCATAGATAATGTCACAATAAAATCATTTTAGAGGCCCCCTAGTTGTGTGGAAATACAGTCAATGTTGATGTGTGTGGGTGTAGCCGACAAGCAGACACTCAAGGTTGACATTCTGCTGTGCACTTTGCTGGCATCCCCACACATGAGGCCCCCAGCAATCCCTTGGGGCAGATCTTATTATCTCCCCTTGTTTATAGAGGTGGACCCTGAGGCTGGGATGGATCAGCATCAAAGCCTGCACTTTCATTTCACACAGACCTGACTTTCCTGAGACCATCTGTTTTAATTAAAGTAACACAAGTGGAAATAGAAGATAACATCTCAGTTTTGATGGTTTAATAAAAAGAAGTTCATTCTTATTCGTATTAAGTTCATGGCAGGGTGTTCTGATTAATGGCAGCCTCTTCTTGAAGTCCAGCTTCAGTAGCCCTGCCTCTTCTTCACTTTTGAGATTCTGTTGTGGTCCACATTATGTTCAGGACCAGCCTGGACATCTGCGTCAGGCGAATGGAAGTAGAAAGAAAATTCAGGACTGATTATGCTTGGGAGTGGGAGTCAATAAAAGAGACCAAGAAATGATATACATTACTTCCACCCACATCTTATTGGCTTGACCTTCAATGGAGGTTATGAAAGGTGGCTAATTCCAGAAGGAAGAGGTGGTGGGCTTGGTAAACAGGTCTCCAACCAAAACTGCTCTCTGGGGCTGGAGAGATGGCTTAGCAGTTAAGGCACTTGCCTGCAAAGCCTAAGGACCCAGGTTCAATTCTCCATGTCCCATGTAAGCCAGATGCACAAGGTGGCACATGTGTTTGGAGTTCATTTACAGTGGCTACAGGCCCTGGCATGCCCGTTATCTCTCTCTCTCCTCTCCTTCTCTGTCTCCTCTCCCTCTCTCTCTCTTCCCCCCTCTCTTCCCTCTCTCTAATAAATAAATAAATACATCTTAAAAAAATACTACCCCCTGGTTTCAAGTTCACCTAACTTCAGTCTCCTCAAATGGGCAATGGCATAATTATATTTCTATTACCAGGAGGTTGTGAGGGCTAAACTATCTACTTTCTCTTATTACTGTGATGTGAGTTGATAGACATTTGATTTTCCTAGCTGACAATTCATTCTTTCAGAAAGCTAGTCTATTCAAGACAATCTCAAAGGTATTAAGGATAAGGTTATGACAAAGACATTGGAATTAATTGAAAGTATTATTGAGGCATCTGAAAGAGTAAGAAAATTCAACATTTGGCATAGTTAGGTATAGACACTGAATCTTTGGAAAGTAGGTTTCAAAGACTTCAAAGAAAGCTTAGTTCTTGCCTCGAGGTTACAAATTGTGTTCATTACTTTTCTCAATGCTATGAAAAAAAAAAAAAACCTGACAAAAGTAGCTTAATGAAGGAAAGGTTTATTTTGTTTGAGGGTTCACTCCTCCATGTTGGGGGAATCATGACAGCAGACACCGGAAGTGGCTGGTCACATTGTATCCACAGTAGGGAAGCATGCTGGTGAGAGAGAGAGAGAGAGAAAGGAGAGAAAGGGAGTAGAATGCTGGTGTTGAGCTTCTTTCTCCTTTTTATTCAGCCAGGGACCACAAACCATGGCACAGAGCTGCCTACATTCATGGTGAGTCTTTCCTCCTCAGCTCAGCCTCTCCTGAAACTCCCTCATAAGCACACCTAGAGATGTGTCTCTTAGGTAATTGCAAATTCAGTCAAGTTGACGATGGCGATTAGCTATCACACAGACGACAGATGTGGGTGTGGTGTATTATGGAAGGAAGGATCTAGAGGAAAAGAGTACATCACATTACAACGCCACCTGGGAAGAAAAAGAGAGAGAGACAGCATCCAATGAAATCTTCCCTGCTATTCATAGTAGTCTTTGATCAAAGGATCTCCACAGAAGCCAGAGGCCAGGACGTACTCGGAAACTTCCCACCAGCCCATGAATGATTTTCCCCTCTCTTCTAAGGAGAGGCAGGAAGGAGTCAGGCTCCATAATTGAAGCAGATGGGCAAAGCTAACCACCCAGAGGAAACGTCACGTCACCACAACCCCAATCATTTCCGTAATCTCTGTTAAGAAGTGGGAAGAGTAGCAGGCTAGTGGGTAAAAGATAATCTGATCTTTAAAATGGGCTCAGATCCCTAGACTCAGGCAAATTACACCTCAGAGTTTGTGAGAACTTGGGGTTTCAGAGTTAGGAGACTGGAGATGAGCAAACAGCCTTGACCACGACAAGGCAGAGAAAGGGAGGTGGGGGCAGCTCTGGTATAGTAAGCGTGCCATAGTTCTTCCACAGTCTCTAAAGTCGATGATGTGTGTGAGGGATCGTGAGCATTTGGGGGAGAGAGAGGTACCCCAAGAGCAACTCAAATCACTGGCTCAATATATGGGAAAGTATACCATAATCTGAATATAAATTGGTTTCAGTAAAGAGTTAAAGGACATAAGTGTCCGTTGGTGCTGGGACAAGTGTGCAATTAAGATTTGTTGAATGGGGGCCAGGTGTGGTGGCACACACCTTTAATCCCAGCACTTAGGAGGCAGAGGCTCACCATGAGTTCAAGCCCACCCTGAGAGTACATAGGAAATTTCAGGTCAGCCTGAGCTAGAGTGAAACCCTTAAACCCTACCTCAAAAAAAAAAAAAAAAAAAAAGATTTGTTGAAAGGCTACAAGAGTAAGATCTTTCGGAAGGAGATAAATAAGAATGCTTTTGATAAAGTTAAACAGAGTTTCACAGTTTGAAAATGCATTTGTGTCTATATGAAGAAAGGCCTTCACCCATTTGCCTATATTGGCCCTAGGAATGACATGAACTTGGCCTTGACTGACATAGGATACAAGTATATCAGAAGTAGGAGGATTGCAGTGAGTTTGAGGCCACCCTGAGACTACATAGTGAATTCCAGGTCAGCCTGGGCTAAAGCAAGACCCCCACCTTGAAAACAACAACAACAACCACAACAACCACAGGAAAGAACAGCAACAGGAAAGAAAAAATCTAAAAAACAGGAACCAGAAGAAAAGAAGCTGACATACTAGAGTACGTGTAAGCCTATTAAGAAGGCCTCTTAGGCTTCTCTGGGAGAGTAGAATCAATACAATATGTATGTATGTAGGTAGGTAGGTATGTATATTATAAAAGGGGTTTTCTTTTGACTGGAATATATGGTAAGGACTGGGTAGCCCAACAATGGCTATCTGCACACTGGAGAGGTAGAGAACCAAACCAAGACGCTGCAATCACCTCTGTCCAGCTGGCACTGAGGCCTGGGCTTCCCTGGAGAGTAGCTGGTATTGACTCCACGTTGGAAAGCCAAAGAAACTGGAATCTGATGTCAGCAGAGAATGGTAGTGGCAGCAACAGATGTGTTCATGAAGACGTGGAGGATGCAGACCACACTGCTGTTTCCTTACACCTCTTAAGATGTAGGCCATCCCATGGGAAGTGCTGTCCACATTCAGGGTGAGTCTTTCCTCCTCAGTTACCCCTTGCTGGAGACACCCTCACACATATTCCCAGAGTTGCATTTCTAGGTGATTCCACACCCCGTCCAGTTGAATGTGGTTAACCAATGACGAGCATGAGAAGTATGGAATCCAGGTCACATAAGGAATGATGGGAGAACTGAGTCTCATATAAATGTAAGTAATTTATGCCCAAGACACAGAAGACTGGATGTGGGGAGTGGACGAAATGGCTCTTTCCCATCTGTCATCTGTCCTAAAGAATGCCACGTAAATCAAGACATGGACTCTGATTGCCAGATGAGCTGTTAGGGAGTAATGCATCAATATGCACAGAATATGTGCATAAAATGAATGATTCTCCTGAAAAAGTATCCCTTAGGTTAGAATGCTCACCTGCAATGTCTCTCAGCTTTGGATCTGAAGAGGAACTGAACAATGTGTAAAACATCTCAAAGCCAAAGTCAAGATGGTCCCTGATTCCTCTCTGTCACTGTTGCCCTTAGCTGTGAAAAACTCAAGTGCTCAGAGTACATGTGGAGGCAGGGAAAGCCGGGGCGGCTGTCTCACTCTCTGTGAAGCACTGCACAGATGTATGACTTCCATAATGCATAGCACCTCCGGGAGAGAGACTCCTCTGACAGCTGGCCTGGGAAGAGAGAGTCCTGATGTCAACTGTCAATGCACCCAATCGTCTGCTCGTTCCAGCAGGGGAAATGAGATTTCATTGTAGCTATATGACAGCAGACAATATGTTCAAAATTAACATACCCTTAAATAAGTTTTTCAAATTTATGAGTCTTGGTGTTCTTCTGGGCAAGCCAATATAATCATCATTAAGGTGATTGTCACAACTGAAGACACATTATTAGTGTAGTGATAAATATTGTCATTGTTTTCTTGGTTTAAACAATCCAAGGGCCACACTACTTTATTATTTTTTTCTCCTTAACCACAGTAAAAACCTTCTCAGTTCATTTCTACCTCTTATTGCTTGGCTCTCTTTTTAAAATATATTCATTATTTATTATTTATTTGTAAGGAGAGAGAGAGAGAGTTCAAAAGGAGAGAGAGAAATTGGCAGAGAGAGAGAGAGAGAGAGAGAGAATTAGCACAGCAGGGCCTCTTGCCACAGCTAACGAACTCCAGATCCATATCACTCTGTGTCTAGCTTTATATGGGTACTAAGGAATCAAACCTGGCCCATCAGGCTTGGCAAGCACACACCTTTAACCACTGAACCATCTCTCTAGGCCCAGATTGCTAGGCTCTGTTATTCTGGGTATCAAAATCAGAAAATACGGGGATTGGGAGTATAAATTCTGTCTTCTAAATCAAAATGTCAACATAGATTTCAAGTATTTCTTAAATAGAACCCAGATACTGAGCTTGAAGCTGATGCAAACGAGCCAGGGATGTGAGAGTCACCCTCGGACAGCACTGGCATCTGTCTTGGAAGATCATTGAAACACAACAATGGAAAAGCTTGTTCTCTTGCCCTGCACTTGGCATGTGATCAGATCAATTCTGCTCTCCCTCCTTTGCAAGATTTTCTTTAGTGTATGTGGTGTGTTGTTTGTACTCATCACATATGTGTGGAAGCCAGAGGTGAGATCAATGTCAAGTGTCTTCCTCAGTGGCTCTCTGCTTTATTTTTTGAGATAGTGTCTCTCATTGAATCCACAGTTCATTGACTGGGCTCCACTAGCTAGCCAGCAAGTCCTGGGGATCCTCTTGGGTTCTCTTCCCCAACACCGGGGTTATAGGTGTGCACTACCATGCCCAGAATTTTATGTGGGTTCTGGGGATCTGAACTCAGGACCTCATGCTTTTGCAACAAGCACTTTACCCAGTAAGCGATCTGTCCAACCCCATTAAGAAACTTTTTTAAAGGCAGGCATGGTAGTGCACACTGTAAATCCCAGTATTCAGGAGGCAGAGGTAGGAAGATCACCATGAGTTTGAGGCCAGCCTAAGACTACAGAGTGAGTTCCAAGTCAGCCTGGCCTAGAGTGAGACACTTACCTTGAAAAAATAAAAGCAAAAGGAGAAAAAAGAAATAAAAACACTTTTTAAATTGACCCATAACAATTGAACATATGATCTACAGTGTGATAGCTTTTGTTTTTTTTAATTATGTTTTTCATTTGTGTGTGTGTGTGTTTGTGTATGCCAGGGTCTCTTGCCACTGCAATTGAATGAATTATGTGGAGTTTGATGTGGGAGGCTGGGGAATTGAACCTGAGTGGGATGGCTTTGCCAGTAAGCACCTTTAACTGCTGAGCCATCTCCCCAGGCCAGTGTGATAATTTTACCCATGCAATAATGCGAAATGATGTTATTTAGGTCTTTCACCTCCCTTTTCACCATGTCTGCTAAGTCCTTTTTAGTTTGAGCTATTCGTTATTACCCCACAGAGTTGGTTCCAGCTCGAGATAATCTTACTAGGCAAACCTCTTTCTTGTATCAAAACAATGTGACACCCCACATTGGTCATGCATAGTGGTCATAGTTCTATCCTCATATTCTTTGTTATTTTCCTTGCTCCACACAACTGAAGATGACTTTCATTACATCCACATAATCCTCTCTTTTCCCAGATACCCTAAGCTCTCCATCCAGTCCTCATACATTATATGTTCACAGTGTCCTGGTTATCACAGGGAAGGCACAGCTTGGTCTCTAAGAGAAATGGCCAGAACGGAAAGGGACCCACCCCATCCCTGCTCCAGAGAGCAGAAGAGTACTCAACAGTGCTACCCCCGATTTATTATTCGGGCTGCTTCCTTTCTAGTAATGCAGCCACGACACATGCCAAGGAACCTCCTCATCCTCTTGGTTCATAGGAGGCTTGTTCTCAATGTACACTTGGTCTTTTCACCAGATGCTAAGTCACGTCTTCCCATCCTACACTGTTCAGCTTTATAAAAATAAAGGTGCAAGATTTTACATTGTGTCATCCTTTCAAGGATTTATTGAACTAGCTCCATAATCCAGCTTTTTACTGTTCTAACCCTGGGGGAGCTGCAAAGCAAACCAAGCCACCCTCTCTGTCTTCATGGAAGTCTCTGAGTCTCTGCAGCATTGCTTAGTGCAAGTGGAAGTCATGGAGGTGGATCCCCAGAATATTCCCTTCCAGTCACTTGGCTGGAGTGCGTGAAACAGTGCTTAGTTTTCCTATGTGCTCATCTTCCTCCTCTTCCGTTATTTCTCACATCGCAGTTATCTATAAATGGGCTGACCTAAAACGTTTGCTTCACTCAGGCTGTGCTGGTGATGGGTCAGGAATTGGGACAGGGCACAGCAGGGTGGCTTGTCTATCCTGTGATGTCTGGGGCCTCAGCTGGGAAGACAAGACTAGCCAAGGGGAACTCAAACAGCCGCAGCTGGGAGCTGTTGTTATCTGGAGGTCCTGCGCCCACACGTCTGGCGCCTGGGCAGGGATCACTCCTAGGCTGGGCTCAGCTGGGGCTGTCAGCCTGAGCACTGACACGTGGCATCTCTGTGGAGCTCAGGCTGCTCACAGCATGGGCTAGACTCATGAAGATTCAGGGAGAAGGTTCCAAGAGAGCCAAGGAGGAAGCCTTTTCAGACCTGGCCTTGGAACTCACACAGCAACCCTGTATTCTATCTGTTCAAATGGCTACAAGTCTGCTCAGGTCAGGTATGGAAGAAGCACACACACCTCACCTCTTTGTGGAAGTAGCATGCAAGAATTTTTGAGCCCTTTTCTTTTTCAAGGCACATCCAACTGGCATTTGATTGGCAACTTTTCAAATCAATTCACTCTTACAGTATGAGCACATATTTTTGTTAATTTTTTCATAAACACACACACATGAGTTATATATTTGTATTTCACAATCCATGCAAGTCTTTCTATTGTCTTTTAGTGTGTTAGTTAGAGAGATGTAGTTAAAGTTGTGCATAATACTTCAAAGAGGGTTGTGTTTGATAGGTTGGGTCTATTGTAAAGCCTTGTGATGTTAAGGTCTTAATGAGCCGTGATAGAATTCCCATGCCTCATTAGAGCCTCAACAGTGGCTTCATTCTCAACCCTGAACACCCCCACTTATCTCATCCTTGTGCCCAGTTGCCAATGGAACTCCTGCTAATGGGACCACACAGGTGGAGGAGATGTACTGCTTCTCCCTGGGAGACAGGCTGGATGTGGAGCCCAGGGCCTATCTGCAATACAGTTTTCTGCACTGGCTTTGTGGAAAGTCACACATCAAGGGCTGCAGGTGGCTTCCCCATCAGAAACAGCACATGGTGGGTGATCCAGGAGAGTGAAATGCTGAGAAGGTTAAAGGGACTATTTCCCTACCATACTTCAAAACAGTAATTAAAAACTAGCAAGTGGTAAAAAGTAAAATGGACATTTTGCTGTTGATGTTATCTGTTCGGTGCATGTTCTTATTTATTATTATTTTTTATTATTTTATTTTTTTGTTTTTTCAAGGTAGGGTCTCACTCTAGCCCAGGCTGACCTGCAATTCACTCTGTAGTCTCAGGGTGGCCTTGAACTCATGGCGATCCTCCTACCTCTGCCTCCCTAGTGCTGGGATTAAAGACGTGCGCCACCACGCCCAGCTTCATGTTTTTATTTTTTAAATTATCCTCTGGTTTATATATAGTTGTGTGTGTGCATGTGAGGTGTTTGTACATGTACATGCAGATGTATGTGCCCCATGCACACATGTGTAAAGGCTAGGGGAAGAGGATGAGTGTCTTCTTCTATGACTCTTCTGCCTTAAGCCCCTGGGACAGTGTCTTTCACACAATCGGGAGCCCTCCATGTTTCTGGCGGACCAGAGAGCACCAGAAATCTTCAGGTCTTCACCCCTCTCAACACTGGACTTCAGGCATGCACAACCATGTCAGGGGAGTGCAGCAAGCGCTCTTAGCCACGGAGTCATCTTCCCAGGGATATGGTTTTTATCAACACTTTTTATCACTAAATTTCTGCTGGATACGGTGGGACACATCTGCAATCCCAATACTTGGGAGGCTGAGACAGGAGGCCCTAGGGTTCCAGCCCAACCTGGGTTACACAGGGAGACCCCTAGTCAAGAGCATCAACAAAACCTGCCATCTGCAAGAGTCAGATGAGAAACTTTGTTCTCAAGGGAGACTGAACCCCAGAGCCATATCTGACCTCAGAAGCAATGACAATGCCATAAGCCCCAAGGGAGATGGGGTCTGTCTGCTGGTGTTGTCAAAAGATAACAGCCCTAGGGGCTGGAGAGATGGCTTAACGGTTAAGGCACTTGCCTGCGAAGTCTATGGACCCAGGTTCGATTCCCTAAGGCCCACGTAAGGAAGATGCATGAGGTGGCGCATGTGTTTGGAGTTTGTTTGCAGTGGCTAGAGACCCTGGCGCACCCATTCTCTCTCTCTTAAAAAAAAAAAAAAAAAAAGATAGCAACCCTGTACTTAAATGGGCTCTGGCATCCAGTGGAGATGTTAATGCATTATGGGTTGGTCAGCTCTTACTGGCTAAATGTCAGAAATGTATCTGGTAAAATTTCTGGGATATAAAAAATAAATCCTTTTCCTTTCCGAGTTTGTTATGCTTCAGCCCTCACGGCAACCTAGAAGCTTCTAGACAAACATTTCTCTTGGGACATATGTTTAAGGGGAAGGCGTATGTCTCCCCGTGTTCTGTGAGGAAATTGCAGTTGAGGATTTCAAGCACTTCTCTAAGAGATTCGGGCTTTCACAGCGTATTTTAATTAAAGTCTCCTAGACAGGAAGCAGAAAAACAAGACTCACTGGGATGAATATAACCTGCATGGAGAGGTAGAGAGATACCCATGTGGAGATGAAGAGCTCGACTATATGTTTGGGGAAACAAATCAATATGGATTCCACAAAGCTCAAACCACCAAAAGATGAAGTTAAAAATATTACATCCAGCAGCTCCAGGCACGAGGCTATGTGAAAATACATCTCTATTGCCTTTCAAAATTCACTTGCACAAGAGGTTAGTTTTTCCACTGAAGGACATGGTGATTATTGTCCTGTGGTTTTCAATTAATAACTTCACAGTTAACAGTTTTTAAGCTCACTGAATCACGTACATTTCCATATCACAGCAGCTAATTTATTTGTTTATTGTGGTATAGTGGCACCACATGAGTCTGGTTTGGAAATCAATTCCAAGTAAAGCAGATGATTTTTGCAGGGCAGACAGTATGTAACAGGGACCCTCAGACCTCTCCTGGGGTGACAACAGCAAGTGTGGGTTTCATGGTGCCATGCAAATCAAAGGGGTAGAGGTCCAAGTTGATGCCACCCTGACAGATCAGAGCTGCTGCTTGCTCTGATAGGGATGCCAGCCGTCACTGCTATCTTTTATTTATGATGACACAATCTTTTTTTCTTTGAAAGCTCTTAATATATTCACAGACACACAAATGCAAGGTTCGTTAAGTTACAAGCTGGGTTTATTTACCGTTCGCAGCTGGTTCAGATGGTTCGGTGCTACTGAACATCATTTGAATTTTAAGACTGTGTTACATACCAGCATCTCCTCTTTTCCGTACTGAGGAAAAGCCCCAGGCATGCAAAGAGAATGCTGTTCTGACTTTGGAAGCTGATTCTTATAGAATGCTTAGGATTAAAGAGGGTTTTTTGTTGTTTTGTTTTGTTTTTTAAAAAGACCAGACATTGAAAACATTTTCTATAGAAGCAACAGGGAATGTTTAGAGCAAAAAAAAAGGATGGAGATAAAGGAGGTGAAGAGTTATGAAGAGGAAAAGGAGATGGAGCAAAGAGACAGAAAAGAATACTAGAAAGTTCTGAGAAGATTTTTCAAAAAACAACAACAAAAGTCTCCCATACTGATGATCCGTTCCTCGAAGTGAACAAATATATCATCGTGTGAGTGTTTCAATCAGCAAAACACACAGACCTTGAAGAAAAAGTGACACAAATGCATCAACAGGTAAAATTGAGCAAAACATCCCTAGTTAATTTGAAAATTTCAATGCACCCTTGAGATGGCTGGCAAGCAAAAGGACTCTCACAGCCTTGTGAACTGGAAACCACTCCCTGGGACATTCATGCTGGTGGTGTGCTTGCCTATCTGAATGTACATGCTGAAGTTTATAATGGCATTGGCCATGTTGTTCTTGGATGAACACGATTCTTATATCATCTGTTACTGTTAATATTTTCTTGCTCTAGTGCAATAGGAGCTACCCTAAGAGACTTGGTCCCCAAGCAGCTGAATTTCTTCCTCTCTGGTGTCCCCATGAACATAATGGGAGAGGTCGTTTTTGTCTTTCACCAGAGCTGTCCCTGAGAGCAGTTCCCACCTCCACACGTGTGCCCATGTCTCCCTACAAGACTGCCTTTTTTCTGTAGTGGGGGAAAATGGGGAAAATAGAGATGAAAAAAAAAAAACACAGAAATCAGAATAGATTGAAAACTATGTGAGGGGCTGGAAAGATGGATCAGTGCTTGCCTGTAAAGTCTAAGGACCAAAATTCAATTCCCCAGTGCCTACATAAACCAGATGCATGAGGCGGCACATACATCTGGGGTTTTACAGTGGCTGGAGGCCTTTGCATGCCCATTCTCTCTCATAAAATAAATTTAAAAAAATATTTGACTGGTGTTTTTAAATGTGGTTTAATATTGAAATCTTAAAAAATAAAATTCAGATATCAATAGATTTGTGTCCAACACCTGGGCTAGTTTCTATAGAAAGGTGAACACAGCAAATGTCCCTTCCACTGTCACGGTCCTTGAGGAGGCCCTGGTCTTGTCTCTAGGAGAGTTAGAGCTGAGCAGTGGCCTGTTCTCTTCCTTCCGGTTGCAGGGTTTCAGGACACACAAGTTAGGGATTGTAACGAATACATGCTTTCATGGTTTGTGAGCAGAGACTATGCAATTAGATAAGACTTCATATTTCTTCAATTAGAACAGAGAGGAAGCCAATGAAAAACTAGTCAGAGCAGTCTTTAGTCATTTCTGCCATGAGTTCCAGCAGTCTGGAAAGAAAAGTAGTCACTGAATGCTGCAAAGAAGACTTTGGATCAATTGACCGTTATTAGCAAAGGACTGGAAGGTAAAAGGAATGCCATACAGACTCTCTGAATTTGGTTCTTAAAAAGATGAAAATTCATGGACATATAATGTGGGTAACAGCTATTCACGATTTACTTAGTAGAAGAGCAATGAGATATGGCTTTCAAGGTGCATTACTCAGCTTTCTATGCTATGAAAATACTTGAAATAATTAACTCATAAGGATGTTGGATTCATTTTGGATTATGTTTTCTGAGTTTTCATGCAATGTTCAGCTGGCTCCATTGATTTTAGCCCAAGACATAGTAGGATATCGTGGTGATAGCAGTGTCTGGCAAGGTTGATTATAGTTTTTTACAACACCATTTTTACAGACAACTTTCTTAAATATAAACAATCTAACATGTTCATAACTCCCTCCTACCACCCTCCCTTTAAACCTCCTAAATCCCCCCTCCACTGAATCCCATCTTCTTTCTAAGTAGTGTCTCTTCTATTTTGATGTCATCATTTTCCCCTCCTATTATGGAGTTCTTGTGTGATAGCATTAGGCACTGTGAAGCCATGAGTACCAAGGCTGTTTTGTAACTGGAAATCAGTATTGTAAGCACTCTTCCCCTTCCTCTGGGTTTTATAGCCTTTCTACCACCTCTTCCACAGTGGACCCTGAGCCTTAGTGGGTGTGATAGGGATGTTTCATTTAGTGCTGAACACTTCGGTAAGTTTTGAGTTACTCATGGTCACTGCCAACTGAAAAAAGAAACTTCTCTAACTAAAAGTGAGAGTAGCATTAATATATGAGCATAAGCATAAGGATTTAGAAGGCAGTTTTGTGGGCATAATATATCCATTTAGCCATACAATGGTAGTAGTTCCCCCCTAGGGCTTATGAACTCCTAAGTCATAGTCTTGTCATTAGATTTTCAGTACCAGGCAGGAATTCCCACACATGGAGCGGGCCTCAAGTCCAATAAGAGAGCAGTTGGTTTCCCCTATAACAGACATGCCACCATTGCATCAGTTGGTACATTTGGCCTGGCTGGCCAGGTATATAGCTTGCAGGGTCCACTGCTGGTTAACACCTCTTATTACTCCCCATCCCACCCATTACATGCTGTTTCAACATTCTGCAGCTAGCCAAAGGGGAGGAGGCTTCCAGCCCAGCTCCAGCTTAACCTACAGCCTATGCATATGGAATCTTCAGCAATAGGGTCTTACCATCTAGTTTTTGCGAGAAACTAATGGTCTTGGCAAGAACCTGTAATGTTTTGGGGACATCAGAGACCTCCTTGGGCAACAATTTTCTGGGAGGTATCCCACCCCAGCACTGAAATTTTTCCAATAGCAATATATGGCTTCTGGGCACAAAATTATCCACCTCCACAATATACTTCTGCCAAAGCTCTTTTTTAATACATACACACACACACAATTAGGTAGTGAAGAAATAGGTTTCCATATGGCTTCTTCATAAATCTCAAATTTTGATAAACTTTCCCCTTCCTCTCCTATATCCCTCTTTTGAGACACCCCAATAATCTGCCCCTTTCTAGATTCCTGGTCTCTACTACTGACTTTTATTCCAACTCACATACAAATCTAACCACTTGGATCTAGATTCCACATTTGAGAGAGAACATGCAGCACTTGACTTTCTGAGCCTGGGTTACCTCGCTTAGTATAATCTTTTCCAGAACAATCCATTTTCCTACAAATTTCATTTTTATTTACAGCTTAACAAAACTCCATTGTGTAAATATACCAAATCTTAATTATCCAGTTATCGGTTCAGGGACATCTAGGTTGGCTCCATTTGCTAGCTATCATGAATAGAGCAGCAATAAACGTGGATAAGCACATGTCTCTATAGTAATGACTACAGTCCTTAGGGTATAAGCCAAGGAGTGATATGGCTGGATCATATGGTACATCTAATTTTCAGTTATCTCAGGAGTCTCCACACTGACTTCCACAATGGCTGTCCAGTTCATATCCTCACAAACAATGGAGAAGGGTTCCAAGGCTGTTTATCTTGTGGTGGTCAGGTAGCATGGGGGAAAGAAAGGCTAAGAGGTGCAAGATACACCCCTCAAAGACAGGTCTCCCCAGGCACATACTTGCTCCAACTAGGCCTTACCTCCCCATAGCCGATTCATCTATGAATCTGTCAAATAACAGATGAGGTGGGATTAGCACCCCTATTACACAGTCGCCTCTCAACTGCTACCAATTACTAGGCACCAAACCTTCAGTCCATGAGCTTTGGGGCTTTGGGTGCATATCACATCCAATCTATAACACAAGGCACTGAGCTTATGTCTGTGTGGTTTCTCCTTTGCGTTCCACCTTGAGTACATTTACAGTGGTGTCCACTGAGGAGGAAGGAGGCCATGCCTGATGTGTGACAGTTGGTCACTGACAGTAGTTTTCAGGTAAAGTCCACCTGATCATGTAACCCACAAACTAAAGTTGCCAATTCTATGTGCACAGGGAAATTCACTCATCTCAGCAAATGTTTGTGATGTGAGGCTTCAAATGCTTTCTTCTCAGGTTAATTAATTAATTAATGGCTTATGTGGTACTTTGAATCTATATGCCCTAATTGACTTAGATGTTATTAAAACGGAGTTTGCAGTTTCTGCGCCCACAGGCAGATTTCTGCTACAGGATGTGGGGGAGGAACATGCCACTGTGGGCAGAACTGAATTACAGCCTCAGGTATGCAGGGTGAGTTCCTGGGTTCCCTGCTGTTTGGCTGCTAGTGTTTTGCTCTTGTGTGTGGTGCTGGTGATGGCTTTTCTCTGTGTGTGGATTTGGTGAAGGGGGCCAGCTTCTTCCACCATTATGGAACTTCCCCTGGATCTGTAGGCTTCAGTAAATCCCGTTCCTCCCATAAAGTGTGTCTGGTTTGGAGGTTCTTCCCAGCAACATGAAACTGACTATGAAACCCTACTTGAAAATTTGTAAGAGATTCTGAAGCCAGATTTTTGAGTCATTTTGTGTGGCACCATTGTCAGTGTCCCCATATGCTGTTTTTTGAGTGGCTGCCCATTAGCACTCACCCTTTTAGTAAAGTGAAGAGGGTAGAGATTATATTTTCCAAGAACACAGTGTTTTCAAAGTAAAGGAAAAAGAAGCTGCATATAAATGTCATATAAAACAGTCTAGGGGACTCACTGGCTTCTTAGAAACTTCAGAATAAAGAAGTGTTTTTTATCCATACTGGAACAGATATAGGGCAAATAAGATTATTATTATTATTATTATTTTGAGATAGGATCACATGTAACCCAGCTTGGCCTCAAAAGTAGCTGAAAATAATCTTGACATCTCGATCCAACAGTTTTTTTGTGTGTCAGTGAGAGAGGGGTCAAAGCATAGCTCCGTCCTGTTGCCCATGGCAGTCTGAGGAGTTCTTCTAGAGACCTTGACTCAGGCCACACCAGGATTCATGGCTTTACGCAGGAACGAGTTTCAGGACTAGCCAGTTTATGAAGCAGAGTTTGGGCATTGTAATTGTAATTAAGCATGAGGGTTAAGAGAAAAGAGGCATTCAGAATAAAGTCAAACACACGTGAAAGTATGGGTGTAGGTTTCTCTAGGTGAGAATCTCCCTCTGTTGTCTTTATAATAGCCATATTTAGGATTTTGCCAAGGTTTAAAGTCACTGTCCCCAAAGAATTTCTAAGGTATCTAAATTAGATGTGTGGGTGGTTCCTAAGGGGCCTTACATGGTTACAATTGCTAAGTTCTGGGGATCCAGGATGGTAGGATATCTTTACTACAAACAGTCAACAGACTTGTTTAAGATTCCCAGAAAAGGTCTGGGGAAAGAAATGAGGTCCCACCCAAGGGCTTTAAGCCTGATTCATTGCTATTTTAACAGAACATAATTGTATATGGAAGGAATATTGTTTCTATACCAGCAACTTTTATAGCAAATGTCAGTAATGCTGATGGAATTCTTACTTCTCAGCTTACGAGACACTTCAAGCTCTCTGAGGTGTGGGCTCTTCTTCCTTCCCATGGCCCCATAATTTTCCTTGTGTTTCTATCCTGCTTCACTCCTGTTACAACCTCCCAAGTTCTGACATTACAGGCATGAGCCACCATAATTGTTTTTCCATGAACAGAAAGAATTCCTAGACTACTGTGGGCTGGGATGAAGGATAAGGTGTCACTTAGCAGTTAAAGAAGTGATGACTATGGCAGACACCCTGAGAGATAAAGAGTCCAGCACATTACTGAGATAGATGAACGTTGATGAGGTTTTAAAAAGTGGAGAACAAATAGCCCTATTCTTAGTTACCATGGACAGCCAAGTTGGAGACTGAGCCTGGCCTGGATGACATCCAGATACCTATAAGAATGTAGAATTACGAAGCAGGAAACAAAATGAGAATTCAAAAATGCTTAATTGAGATGATTATGGGCAAGTGTTGTGAGAGCTAAATTTGAAGATAGGTACAAAATATTTGGTCCAGTGCCTGGTGCACTCAGTTGTCTGTAAATGTGAACTATCACTATTATTAGATACCAGTATACATAAGATATAATAGTCATGCTACTGTTTGTAGTTACTACAATCACCTTTCCATATGCAGCAAGAGGTTTGGAGATCTAGTGAGCACTCCTGACTAGTGACAATCTTTACAATTTATGGCCTTGAGCAAGGAGTCTTCTCGGTTTCTGTCTAGCTAGACTAGACGCACGCTCTCAGTCCCAGTTCTGGCTTTTACCATGGTGTCATTTTGCTCTTAGTGCTTCTTAGAGGATTAGAAACAAGAATGGCCACACATGGCTTGGGATACAATGCTCTGAGGTTCTGAGTCACCTGACCCACGTCTTCTGTGGCAGGATACCTGACCCAGGACATTCATACTGGACACTCCAGTGTTGGAATGGACTCAACACCTCTTCTCACAGAATTTAGAACCTTTTTTTTTTATCTCCCCAGCTGTACCTGAAGTCGTAGACTTTGGGATATAACCCGAATCCATAGGTTGACTATATCTCCACTTGTGAGTTTGCTTTTCTTAGTCCCACTGGGGTAAAAGGACCCATCTAGGTGGGCTCCCTAGGGAAAGCTCCTCCCCCAAAGCAGGATGAACAAGACAGGTAATACTTCTTTAGTGTTCAGAAGAAAGACCTGGGGTGAAGATGCTCTACTCTGTCAGCTAGCCAGAGGCGTGAAGCCCTAGGACAGGAAATGACACAAACATCCAGTATTCCAAGTGTAGAGGTAGCACTGGGGCTGGATATCTGGAAGGGGATGTGTCATAGGAATATGCAAATAACTAAATTATGTGTAGTAAGTTTTTAATCAAGGTTCCCTAAGCATTTTTAATGTTCCCGCCAAACCCTAACACAGTTTATCCTAGCCTAGGTTTCAAACTAGCATCAGTGCTTAGACTTGAAAAACTAAAAACTGCATGTGTAAATTCACTCCATGTTGTAGTTAGTCCCTTTCCTAAAATGTGGCCACCTGTCTTGTCAACAGACTGAAACATCCCATGTTTTCTGGTTCTTTTCTCTCTCTCACTGAGGTCAAAGTAGCTGCTGAATCAAGTGGATCATTGGTTCTGTTAATCTCTCCTTTTGTTTAGTTTTCAACTCTGTTATCCTAATTCTTATACTCATTGTTTTAACTTACGACTGTTTTATTTTTGATTATGTTTATTCCATACTTTGTCACCCTTAGAGGACTAATTGAAACTCAATGTGTGTTATCTGGTGATCCCACTTGAAGGATAGCAACACCAAGATACTATTCCTTAACATTATAATTGTACAGTAACATTTCCTATATGCTATAATATGTACTTGGTCTACAAGTAATAAGCTCTTGGTCTACAGGGATAAGAGAATGAACACTTACTAAAGATTACAGTACTCCTAGGAGTACCTTTCCCTCTATACTATAACAGTAGAGTACAAAGCACTTGGTCTACAGGGATAAGAACATGAACACTTACTAAAGATTGTGATCTGGGGATCCAGAGTCAGTCCCCAAATCTACTTCTTCTATTCATAAGTTTCAGTCTGGGGGCAATCCATTTTGCCATGCCTAACTGAAAGAATTGCTTTTTTTGTTCACTTTTTATTGATAACTTCCATCCATAAAGACAATATACCAGAACCCTCCCTTTTCCTCCTCCAGCACACCCCCTCCACTGAGTCCATTCTTTCCAATTAGTCTCTTTTCTATTTTGATGTCATCATTTTCCCCTCCTATTATGCATGTAGAGTCAGCCACTGTGAGGTCATGAATGCCATGGCCACTTTATGTCCAAATGACAGTATTGTAAGCACTCCTCCCCTTATTTTGGCTCTTATAGTCTAAGAAGAGTTACTTTAAAAAAATATTTTATTTATATATTTGAGAGAGAGAGAGAGAGAGAGCAGATAGAGCCACTGATAAAGCCACTGCAAAGAAACTCCACATGCATGATCCACCTTGTGTATCTGGTTTATGTGAGTACTGGGGTATTGAACCTGGGTCCTTAGGGTTTGCAGGCAAGCGCCTTAACCACGAAATCATCTCTCCAGCCCCCATATTTTTGTTTTTTATTTAATATGTGAAAGAGGAATATTCATGCCTATCATCTGTGTCTTCATAAATTGTGAGGAATATGTGTGTATGTATATGTGTACATAAACACACACATTCATAAACATATCTGTTTCATATCAGAGTGCCTAATATATGATAGATACTTTAATAATTATTATTATCCTTACAAATTTTACTGTCACTTGTGGACAGTAACTTCTATTGTAACTTGGTTCAAATATCAACTAGATCTCTCCGGAAATGTGATTTCTTTCATGTCGGTTTTAAATGACAATTTTCCTTTTGCTGTGATCCAAAGCCATGTGGAAATGCAAGAATCTCATTCAAGGCCAAGTAGAGGAAGCTACCAGGCACTGACCTTGAAGTTACCTTTGGCATTTTCTTTTCACTGGAGTAAGTCAGAGGAAACAGGAGCCAGGTTCCTGCAGGATGTTTGGACTTGCTCCTATATTTCCTCTTGCTTCTTATGAATAATCAGCCTTTTCCCCTCTAGAGAAATAGTTTTCTCTAAGTGCTTGAAAAATGCATTAGGGAAACAAACAGCTCTATCTTCTCTTCTTTTCTCTTGAGCAAAACTCACCAGGCACTAGTTGAAAATCCAAGTCAGTGCCAAGGCAGCAAGAGAAGAACTCTTTCCAAACTGAACAACTCAAGGAACCATTTTACCTCATGGAAGCCATTTTACCTCATGGAAGCCATTTTACCTCATGGAAACCATTTTACCTCATGGAAGCCATTTTACCTCATGGAAGCCATTTTACCTCATGGAAGCCATTTTATCTCATGGAAACCATTTTACCTCATGGAAGCTATTTTACCTCATAGAAGCCTAATTTTACCCCATGGAAGCCATTATTCATTTCAGTGAGGTTTGGCAAGGAGCTCCATGGGATGTGTTAAATAGGCAGGAAGTAGAAGAGGTGCAGCAGGGAGGGTGCTAAACCACAGAGGAGCAGCTTGACTTCAGAGAAGCTTCTGGACAGGCAGAGCTTTTCACCTGGGCCAGAGACTCAGGCCCTGCAACCCTGAGGCTGGAAGCTAGAGAGACTTGTGTGGAAATAGACCCATTATCTTCTCCTCTTTCTGAGTAAACCAAGACCTGTCCTTGAGCTGCCTTCTTTTCACTGCAACGATGGATGTCAGGGCCTCCTTGTCTCCTTTCCAAACTCTCTTACATCCTGCCAGCCAGCTGACTCACTGTAATTTGAAAGCTGAGGGGTGGCGAGAGAAGGTGGAGATAGACTAGCATTCTGGTTTCTCTCTGTCAGTTACTAGTTATGGAACTTTGGGTGAATAGCATAGCACTGAGACCTTTCTTGCCTACTGATCTGCTGAAATGGCAATAACATCATGTAACCAACCAGCAAGTGGAGGCTATGTGAAAACCAAAGAGTTAATGTGAGTGAAAGTGCACAGGGCAAATGGGAGATATCCTTATGACATTCTTACACTACAACTGCCAGTTTTCTTCTCTCTCAGATGGGGCTGATAATATGAATGCACATCAGGGGGTATGCTTCAACTAATAAACACATGATTCATCCCTTAATGAATAGAATAGGAAATGTGTGGAGCAATCAGGCCCAAGCTAGCACAGCTGCTTGGGTAGGAGCCGCTGTTTGGAAAACAACAACTTGAATCTAGACACTGCAGACCTCTTTAATAAATATCTTCTTAATTGAGCAATTGAAAACCATAGTCAGGGAGAGAAGCCAGTAGATCCATGCTGGGGTGGGGGAGGATGGCCAGGCAACTGAGTTTCTGAAGGCATGTTTATATGTAGCATCTTTTCTCATCTCTCATGGTCAAACTACAGACATTTGGGCTTGTGCTATTGAGAAGGCAGGAATGGGAGCCTGGCTTCCTTGTGTGCAGAGTGGCTGTGCACAGGGAACTCTCAAACATCATTGACAAAGATGTGAAATGGTACAGTGTTTTGAATTTTTCTTTTCTTTATTTATTATCAGAGGAAGATAGAAGAGAGCCAGACAGGGAGAATGGGTGCACCAGGGCCTCCAGTCACTGTAAACAAACTCCAGATGCATGTGCCATCTTCTGCATCTGGATTTAAGTGGGTACTGGGGAATTGAACTTGGGTCATTAGGCTCTGCAGGAAAGCATCTCAACCACTGAGCCATCTCTTCAGCCCAAATTTTTATTTTCTTAAAAACATAATTATGTGTCTACTAATAACCCAGAATTTCCACTCCCATATGTATACCAAGAAAATAGGTTCAGAAATAGCCTTAAAAGGAAGTGAAAACAACAGTTTTATTGCAATAGAATAATCACTTACAGTAACAGAAAGTAAAAATAGTGAGAATGAGTGAAAAGCTGTGGTGTAGTCACCCTATGAAATACTACAAGGCCACCAAGAGATAAAAAGGAATTAACCTACTAACCCATGTAACATCATGGTTGAATTGTAACCCCAGAATGAAATATAAAAAGAGGGGGCTGGATAGATGGATTAGCAGTTAAGGCACATTCCTGCAAAGCCTAAAGACCCCAATTCAATTCTCCAGGTCCCACGTAAGCCAGATGCACAAGAGGGCACATGCATCTGGAGTTCGTTTGTGGTGGCTAGAGGCCCTGGCTCGCTCCTTCTCACTTTCCCTCTCTCTGTCTCTAATAAATAAATAAAAATAAAAAATATTTTAAAAAAGAAAAGCAAGATACAAAAGACTAATATTCACTAATGCCCTTTATTTGAGTATCTAAAGCAAGTAAAACTAATTTATGATGATTGAAAAGTTAGTACTTCTGGGAAGAAGACACTGAGGAAGAGCAAGAATTCAGGAATTTTCTGGAATGTTAGAGGTATTCTATATGCAGAAAGGATTATGTGTTACCTAAGTGTACATATTTTTCAAAACTAATCAAACAGTATATCTAAGATCTGTGCGTTTCATTACAGGTGAATTATCAGTTAACTATCCAACAGAGGGAAAAACCCCAGACCCCTGTTCTTTAAAATCTTAGATATCCTTTCTCTCAAGACCTATATTCCTTCCCACTGTCAAAGTCATCTTGAGTCTGGAAGCACACCAATCTGGACCATTGCTGATGCTGACCTCTTACAAACACAGATGCTGCAGGCAGGCAGTGTTTGTGAAGGGAACATACTTATGCGAGATACGTCATTACCTAGGGTCAGGAGAAGTAGTTTGGCCACAGCTCTGCAGAGAGCCCACTGGGAAGATTGAGGAAGCCACTTTACTACATACTCTCCCTGGACTTTACATCCTTACTGTGAAATGAATCTATCCTAACATCTCACCAGACTCTTTTCTACTTCTACTAGCATCAGAGAATTGCTGAGCAATAGATTGTGATGAGTTTGTCACTGACAAATCCATCTTGTCTTGTAGGTTGCCTTGTCTGTGTGTTGTCTCTTTCCTGATCTCACACAGGTCTCCTTGATGTCTCTGCCATTACACTGTGATAACACTAATGCACTTATAATAATTTCTAATTATATAGTAACTGTTATAGTAAGTTAAATTTAACAAAATAAAGTATGGTATATTATAACAGTGAAGTTTCTGTCAGGGTTGCATAGCCAGTCTACCATTCACAAAGATAATTACTCAATTATCTTACAAATACAAACTAATGTGGAATTTATACCATGTTTGGAAGTAAAATGTATAATAATGATAATAATAAACCAAATATATTATGGGTTTCATAATACATATAGAAGTAAAGTGTTGGAAAATAATAGCATAAGAATGAAAGTGGTGAAATCGAACCTCACTATTATAAAACTCTTGGATGGCACACAAAGTCATATATGATTAGTTAAAAGGCCAAGACAATTAAGTTGCATGGAAGAATACAAATATAAAATAAAACAATGCTAAAAAGCTAATGGTGGAGATAAAATTACATAGCAAAAAATATATTCAATTCAATTCAAAGTTAGGAAGGAGGAAAAGGACAATAAAGCAGATGAGTTAAAATATGGTAGTTTTAAATCTAGATAAAATTATGTTTATATTAAATATAAATGCTACAAACTATTTAAATTAAAGGACAGAGATTGTTTGCCTGGATTAGAAAGCAAAGCAAAAGTGTATGTTCTTCTCAAGAAATCCTTTTTAAAAATGGGAAAAATAGAAAATGATAGAGTATAGAAACAATAATCAAAGAGAGCTGAAGTGGATATGTTGGCACTAAATAAAAAGAAGTTCATCCTTTTTGACTATTCACAAAATAATATAAAAAATAAAAAGTGACAGGCTGGGGGTGTAGCTCAGTTGGTAGAATGCTTGCCTAGCATACAGGAAGCCCGCTCCCCAGGATCACATAAGCTGGGTATGGTGGCATATGCCCACCATGGCATATAATACAAGCACTCAGGAGGTAGATGCCAGGGGATCAGAACTAACCATGTATACTACATAGTGTGTTCAAGGCAAGTCTTAGATACATGAGAACTTGTTTCAAATACATAAATAATTCATAATGATAATAATTCTTTAGTAGAGTAAGAACCATAACTTTGCATGTACATAATGGTAGCGCTTTGAAATAGATGAAGCAATTCAGACAAATTAGAAAGCACAGCTTAGAATTTATCATCCCTGCTTAGTAACAGATGAAATAAGTAGACAAAAAAAAAATGACTTGGGATATAGAAGATGTGAATGACATTGTTAGTCAATTAGACCAGGTTAATTTTTATAACACACTCCACCCACTGAATACAGGGTATTTTTGTCTAAGTATAGAGCATTGCCAGGATTGACTAATATTGTGCTATTAAATGTCTCAATAAATATTTGAAAAATTAAAAATTCACAGTGAATGTTCTTGATCATGTTATAATTAAATTTAACACCTATGTTAGCAAGATATGCAAAATATTCCCCAAATATTTGGAAATTAATGAGCAATGTTCTAACTAACCCATGACTTAAAGAAGAAATTTTAGAGGAATGTAGAAAACACATTTAATTAAACTGAAATGAAAATACAATACAAGAAAAGTATAGGATTTTGCTAGCTAGGTGGTATAATGATGGATATCTTAAAAATTTCCAGTTTAATAAAAAAGGGAACATTAAACCCAAAACAAATAGGAGACATAAAATGACAAAGATTAGAGAATATACCAAATAAACTAAAAAACATATAGAAACCAGTGAAATTGATGAGCCATTGTCTGACATCATCAAGGTAAAAGGGAACTTACTGAAGCTAAGAGACTGTCTCAGCATGTCAGAAGGGTTTGCTGCACAAGCGTGAGGACCTGAGTTTCACTCCCAGTAGCCACATCAAAGGCTGGGCATGGCCGTACATGCCTATGACCCCAGTGTTGAAGAAGGTAGACACACAAGAATTTCTGTGCATGCCTCATGCTCATGAATGACAGGCCAGAGGAAGACATCCTGTGGGTGTCCTTCTTTATTGCTCTTAGACCCCATTTCCCTGATACAGTATCTCTTACTGAACCTGGACCTTGAGCTGACTTTTGCCTAGACTAGCTGAACAGGGAGCTCCCAACATCAATTTTCCTGTCCCTACTGAGGTTACTGGTATGCAATCTTGCCATGCTATGCTTTTTTAAGAAAACATTTTTATTTAATTGCAAGAGAGACAGAGAGCAGGAATGAGTGAATATGGGTGCTCCACAGCCTCTTGCCTCTACAAATTCCAGACACATCTGCCACTTTGTGTGTCTGGCTTGATGTGGGTACCAGGGAATCAAACCTAGGCCAAAAGTCTTTGCAAACAAGTACCTTTAAGTACTAAGCCATCTCCCCAGCCCCCAGGCTTTTTGCACATGGGTGCTGGGGTTCAAGCTTATGTCCTCATGCTTATGCAACAAGCACTCTTCCCACCCACATTAGCCTACTCCACAACTTCCTCACAGACATTCCCAGAGCCTTGTCCCCAGCCCTCCCCAACTGTCATTTTAATGTCTATGCAAGATATACTTAAACCTTAATAATAATTTGAGAGTAAAATATCTCACCAAGCTAGAAATAAAAACCAACTTCTAAGCATGGAAAAGATTGTGTGTGAAATATAATACTGAATGAAAAAATTTAATGTTTTTCACCTAAGATAGGAACAAATAAGAACAGCCACTCTCACCACTGTCACTCAATACTACAGTGAAAATTTGAGCCAGTGGTACAAAGCAAGAGGGAAGAAAACTCGATAGGATAAAATGGGATAAGCAAACTGTGAATTCATATAAAATATATTGTGAATATTAAACAATATAGTATGGCACCACCCCTAAATCTGCTATAATTAAGAGGTGTATTTAGCATGTACACAGAATGTAAGCTCAGCATTTAAAGGAGACCAATTTATTTCCAGAAAATGGTGAATGAATTAAAAAATTAAAAGTGAAATGGAAATAAATATTATTATAATAGTATCAAGACAAGAATGACACATTAATACCTGCGGACTAAATATTATAAAACAAACCTGAAGGGCATAAAAATAAATAGCTCGAGGGACATATCATGTCATCAAATTGGAAGATTTAATGTTTGTTAAGATAACAATTTTTCCATGCTAACTAATAGATCCAGGGCACGCTCATTCAAAATACCAACTAGAAAGCTGCATGTAATATTTGTAAAAATAGAAAAGAACCTAAAACAACCATAACAATTTTGAAAAAGATACAAAGAAAGAAGTGCATACACTACTCAATTTTAAGAATCACTATTAAGTTACATTAATCAAGACAGCATGCTTCTGGGATAAGAAAGACATAAACCTGAAGTGAGCAGAATTACAAATCCAGAAATCTATCTAGCTCTACCTGGCTAATTGATTTTGAAAAGGGTGCCAAGATCATTAAGTGGAGAAAGGAGACCTTTTACAACAAATGTTGCTGGAACATATGTATATACCCATACTAAAAAGTGAAAAATAATATCTTAATTCTTCACCTACACCATAGCCCCAAGTTGATTAGCAGTGAATAATAGCCCTAAGTATAAAAGTTAAATTTACAAGGCTTCTATGACATGGGCTAGTTGGCTTTGGCCCACTGGCTAAGTGTGGCTGGGTCTGTCTGTCCATGTAGGAAGGCTATTGTGCTGCAGTGTCAGACTTCAGCAAATGCACAGTGGCCATATGTCCCATAAAGCTAACAATATTGGCCATATGGCCATTTACAAAAAGCATTGAAGATCATTGAGTTAAAAGAACACACAGGGGCTGGAGAGATGGCTTAGCGGTTAAGGTGCCTGCCTCCTAAGTCTAAGAACGCCGGTTCCAATCTCCAGGTCTCATGTTTAGCCAGATGCAAAAGTAATGCAAGGGCACAATGCCGCACTTGACCACAAGGGGGCACACGCATCTGGATTTCGTTGGCAGCAGCTGAGAGACTGCTGGCGTGCCCATCTCTATCTGTCTCCCTCTCTCTCTATCTCTCTCTGTGTCTCTCTCTAAAAAAAAAAGAACACACAGAAGCACATCTTTGTGAGTTGGATTTTGTTTTGTTTTGTGATTTATATGTGTGTGGTATTGGGGACTCAGGGCCTTGTGCCTGCACCATAAGCAGGCGCTTTCCCAGTGAGTCACATTCCCCGCAGTCTTTGTGACTGCAATAAGTGGACATTTTCCAAGTAGTCCATGAAGCTCCCACAAGAAATAAGTGGACTATAGACCTTCACCCACATTGTGTAAAATTATTCTTCCAAAGGCACATCTATGAATATAAAAGAGCAGACATGAGGAAAGTCTACATTCTCTGCATCTAATGAAAAGCTTGGTCCAGAATCTATGAAATTCTAGCAATGGTTCATAATAATTGTCAACTTAACATGACCTACAACCACCAAGGAGATGAGCTTCTGGCCAGGCCTATAAGGGATTATGTGAATTAGGTCAGCCTCTGGGCATGTCCATGAGGGATTATCGTGATTATGTTCATCAAGATGAGAAAGACCCATCTTAACTATCAAAACACCTTTCCATGAGCTGGAGTCCTGGACTGGATGAAAAAGAGAGAGCTGGCTGAGCACCAGCAGTCATTGCTCTCTGCTTCCTAACGTGGACACAAGGTGACCAGCTGCTGCATGCTCCTGGCACCACGCTTTCTCTGCTATGATGGCCTGGAACTTTGACGTGTAGCTGAACAGACTCTTCCTTCCTTCCTTCCTTCCTTCCTTCCTTCCTTCCTTCCTTCCTTCCTTCCTTCCTTCCTTCCCTCCCTCCCTCCCTCCCTCCCTTCCTTCCTTCCTTAGGTTGCTTCTTGCCAGGTATATGTCACCAGGAAGTAACCAACACAGTACCTATTCAGTGAAACAAGACCAGCCATCACATTTAAAACTAAGCAAGAACCTGAACAGTTACTCCACAAAATAAGAGAAAGGAATGGCCAATAAATTCCTTAGCAATATTAGTGACCTCTACATGAAAACTAAAAATATAATGAGGTGCCATCACACATTCACTAAACTGAAACCAGACTGCAAACTCCACTTATTAGCAAAACACATTAAAGAAAAGACCAGTCACACACTGATGATGGGCATCTGAGATGTTCTAGTGGGTTTGGAGGGAAGTTGACAATTTCCCAGAAGTTACAAGTACACTTACTAAATCTCCAGCAATAGCATTCTTAGGCTTTCATCCAAAATAAAAATAAAAAAGACAAAAACAAACCACTCAAATGCTTATCATTTATGAATAAACAAACCACAAGCCACTTATTTACAAAGTGTTATGGTTTGAATCTGAAATGTCCCCCACAGGCCCATGTTTGGAAGGCTCAGTCCCCACAGCTTGGGGTGCTCTTTGAAGGTTTTGGAATCTTTGGGAAATTGAGTCTGTCTACTGAAAGTAGACTACTACTTTGAAGGTTACATCAGCCCTGATTCAGTGACTCAAGCCTGCTTTCTGGGCTTCTGTTTCTGCTGCCATGTGAGGCGTCTCCACCCAGGGATGGAGTAGGTTTTCCATGCCTTCACTCAATGATGCTGGAAACCACTCTGAAACCATGAGCTAAAATAACCCTCTCCTTGGAGTGGCTTTTGTCTTTTATTTGTTGCAGTGATGCACAATGGTGCTGTTCATCCATGAAAAGGATAAAAAAAAACTAGTCATATAGTGGACAGTGTGGATTGGTCCAGAAACACTGTGGTGAGGGAAAGAAGCTGAACACATGTGTACACATGCATCCATTCAGTATATCATGCAAGTCAGACTGAGCATGAGAAAAAGTAGAATAGTCTGTAGCCAGCAAGCTCATCATTTGTTGCCTGGAACTGGATTAGAGGTAAATTGGATTGGCTGTAAGGGAGCAATAGGGCCCCAAAAGAACTGTAGAAACGGTCTATATCTTATTAGGGTGTTGTGTATGTGAATGTGTACATTTGGTCAAACTTACTGAACTTATGGAAAACACTTTAAATAAACACATCTCACTGTGTGTCGGTTTCATTTTGATTAAACTGAATAACATTGCTTTGTAAAACACATTTGCTTGCAGTGAGTTTATTTTCAAGGTTTTTATTGCCCACCTTCCTCCACTCCCCTGTGTGTAAGAAAGGTCTTTATCAGAGTCAGGATGCAGCCTCCCACACACCCGGGAGACTTTCAGTGAATACTCTGCTTGTCAGGCACCCTGTGGACGCATGCGTTCCTATCTGTACCTCCACAGCTGCTGAAGTCTTTTACGTGCTTTCTGGTATCCTGGATCTGACTGGAGAAATCGCTCCTGCTTGAACTGATGCTGAACTTCTTTTGTTTAATGTTCTGTGGACATTAAAAACAGCTTCCTTTTCTTTAAGTAAGATTGTTGGCTCAAGGACAATCATTAGATCATTTCTCCCAGATTAAATGAACCCAGTGTCTGTGGAGTCTTTCCCCAATCTCTAGCCAGCATTCTGCATGCTCTGTAGTCCCAAGAATTTTAAAAACTGGAAATCATTAGCTGTGAGCATGTGAAAGCCAACCTTTAGCAGGGAGCACAAGGTTTCAGCAGCCATTAAGTGGTACTTAGGAATAGCAGCTAAAATCAGAATATGCCATATAATGTAAGGGCTATAGGAATTCAAAGAGTGGAAAGACATTCTCTATTAGCAATAGAAAATCAGAAAATTGTATGAAGGAGATGAAATTTAAATAAGCTCAGAGCAGCCTCACTCCTTTAAATGTTCTTCCTGGGACCAATGTGCTCTCCCTGGAGTCATTTCAGAGTCCCTTCCTTCTCCAGGACTCAGAGGAAAAATGGGGTCATTTTCTAACAAAGCTGATGGTACCAAAGTACACTTCAGGGAGTTTAGGGAAGAAGTGTGTGAGGTGGGCATGGTCTTGGCCCACAGCTGGGAGATGTTGCAAGGATCCAGAGAGCAGGCCTTCTACTGGGAGTTGGTTTTGGTCATGTTAAGTTTAGCTTACTTTCTCTGTAGCTCAGCATGTCACGGGAATACCAAGACCTCACAGCTGCAAAAGCAAGCTCTTCGATTGCAAGTTTTCCTGCTGGGTTCAGTAGAAAGTCATAGCAAAGATTGCCAGGTCGATGAGCAGAACATTCTTAGTGGAGAAGGCACAAGGGCCACAGTGATACAATCCTCTGCTGCCTCTTCAGTTCATGAAATATACTGTCCTTAACAATTAAGATGAAACAGCTCAGAAAGGCAACACTGCAAAGATGCACTCTGCTTGTCACTCTATCACAGGTATACCCATGACACAAAAGGCTAACACTTTTCTTCCCACAGTCACTGTCACATCGGATATTGTTGCTCTATTTGACATTTGAAGCAGGTACTTGCAGTCAAAAGACTATATATCTTCTATTAACATTCTTTTCTTTTTTCTTTTCTTTCCTTCCTTCAGTCATTCATTCCTTCCACCTCTTTCTCTTTTCTTTCTTTTTTCCTTCCTTTCTTATCTCCCTCTCCTTATCCTCCTACCTTCCATTCCTCCCTTCCTCTCTCCTTTTCTTCCTTCCTTCCTTCTTTCCTTCATCCCTCCATCTTTCTTCTTTTGCTTTCCCCTCCCTCTTTCTTCTTTCCCTCTTTTCTTTCATCCCTTCTCTCCCCCTTCCTTCCTTCCTTTCTTCCTTCATAACATCTCATGTAGCCCATGCTGCCATGCCTGCCTCAAACTCACTATGCAGTCAAAGATGATGGGGATGACTCTGAACTTTTCATCTTCCTCCCAAGTGTTCGGTTTACAGGCCTATCCCACCATGTCAGGTTTATGTAGTCCTATGGATTGAACCCAGGGTTTTATGCATATTAGGTAAGAATTCTCCCAGCCTCATTGGCAGGTCTCCTTTATTAGCTTCTTTTGGGCCTAAACACATCTCATCTTCACTTAGTTGGTGGGACTTGGGTGGTTGGAAATAATGACTGTTCTTATCTGTCTTCAACTTGTATCACAATTCCAAATTCTTAGAGTACATGGGCTGGAGAGATGGCTTGGTGGTTAAAGCGCCTGCCCACTAAGCCTAAGAATTTCAGTTCCAATCTCCAGGTCCCATGTTTAGCCAGAATCAAAGTGACGCAAGGTTCACAATGCCGCACTTGCCCACAAGAAGGTGCACGCATCTGGAGTTTGTTCGCAGCAGCTGAGAGGCTGCTGGCACCCCTATTCTCTATCTGTCTTCCTCTCCCTCTCTCTTTGTCTCTCTCTGTGTCTCTCTCCCAAAAAAAAAAAAAAGAATACATGCATTGTTTATATGGCCTCTTCCAAATGGCCTGCCCTAGTATTGTTATAAGGCCCTTACATTTTATTAGTGAGCTACCTAGAATTTTAGATTTCAAGCTGGTGGAAAAGTCACTAGCTACTGACTCCACCTTGTCATGTCAAATACTTGGAAACAAATCAGGTGTACTACCTTACATAGAAAGAAGAGAGAGAGCTATCAGAGAACCTCATGCTGTGAGAAGTCCTAGCAGGATAGAAGCAGGTAACTTCAGAGGGAGCATCAGCTAGTGGGAAGCTGGAGCTGGGAGAAGCAAAGGAGAGCTTCTCTGTACATGAGACGCGCAGAGTCATCTCCCTGCCTGGGGCTGGGTGGGGCGGGGGCAGAAGCAGAAAGGAGACAGTGAGCAGGAGCCACTAGGCTAGGACAGTGGTGAGCTGTTAGAGCATCAGGGGAAGGCCCAAAAGCCTCTCCTTTGCATGTGGCTTCCCTCCTTCATAAGCACCCACAGCAGATCAGCTCACGGGGAAGTAGCCAGGGGAAATTAGGAAGGAGAACTGTCTTGGTTTGGCTGGCCGGCAGTGCCCAGGTCATCTAGAGTCGCACTGTGTGGAGAAGGAAACGCGGAGGTGTTCTGAACAACTGGAAGCCCAGAAGGTCTCTGTGTAACATGGAAGAGACATAGGAAACAGAATCCCACAGTGGTGGCTAGTAGAATGACAGGGCATCTCAACTGTGAAGATTTCCAAGAGGATCTTCCACTATTTGGTGACAGCCTACCACATGAAAGGGAAGCAACACTATCAGCCAAGGGAAGAATTTAAAACAGAAACTTCAGAATCAGTGGGACCTCAAGAGAAAGACTAACACCACATTTCTCAAGTGTAATATGACAGGTAACAGTGTGGAGCAATTTCTTGCACAGAAACGAGATAATTATAAACCTTAGTGGTAAATGTTGTTCGTTTTCTTTGTAACATCTACTCTATTCTCACTTGTTGCTAATGAAACCACATTAAACAACACCAAACAATACTTCTCAAGATTACCTTTATACTAGAACAGGCCACAAGACAAGGAAATATAAAACAAATAATCAGGTGGAGGTTTCTGGAAATTTTCTAATAAAACTTGAGATACATAGCTAACCTATATTATCCTTGTCCTTCTATAACTTTGTTCTTGCCTGAAATTTAGATTTAATGACCATTGTGTGGCAATGAGAACTAAGTCACCTGTTAAGGTTTGCATACCAGTAAAGTAGGAGGTTTTGAGGACATCTCTTCATCAGCTAGATGATTATTCTCAAGACACCACATCAGCCTAACATCTTCAATCTTTCGTTTATTTGAATATTAAAAATACCTGTCCTGTCAGTCTTCAGGCCTCATTGGTACAATTCTTCTTCTTCTAGATACAATTCCTAACATAAAGATTCTAACCCCATACCTAGCTAAACTATCCCTTGGGGATGGAATAAGGGCTGGGAGATGGCTCAGCACTTAAAGAAGCTTGCTTACAAAGCCTGATGCATGGGTTCTTTTTCCTAATACTCATATAAAGCTACATGCACAACATGGCACACACATCTAGCATTTGTTTTCAGCAGAAAAAGGAGGTAGAATCAAACAAACACATTTTAGGAAAAAATGCAAACTATTAACCATTCTTGGATCTTCTGTGAAAAAGATTATAAGGAGATATACTCCAGCAAGGAGCAAAAGGGAATGCAGGAAGCAATGGATAATGCAATTGTTATTACTGATATGTATTGAAATGTTATAATAATAGAAAAAGTTCTAAAATGCAGGTCAATTCATACTGTTGTTTGCCAAATATGCAACCAAGACAATACCTTGTTTTTAAAATTATGTATCATGAAAGTAAACATTTATGACTAAGAGAAAATTTATCACTAAGAGGGAAGACTCTAGGTATGTGAGGTCATGAGAAGCTCCTCAAACTCATTCTACTCCCTAGAGTGTTTTGAAAGATGATAGGATTTAACATCCATCAATCCATTCTTTCTATAAATGTTTATATATTTTCATTTTTATTTATATATCTTTTTATATTTCTATTTATTTTTTTTGAGAGATAGAGAATGAACTTGCTAGGGCCTCTTGCCCCTGCAAATAAACTAACTCCAAATTCATGTACCACTTTGTGTGTCTGGCTTTATGTGGGTACTGGAAAATAAAACCCAGGACAGCAGGCATCTCCCCAGGCCCGTCCATCCCTTCTTGAAACCAAGACTGGAACATAAAATGTAACCTGTAGCCAGATATCAGGCTGGAGATGATGGTAAGGAGGAGGAAAAGGGGGAGATTTTGATAAGGATGGCTCCACAGCAGAAAGCACTTATTGAGTGTTTGCATACCAGACCCCGTGTGTTTACTGAGTACTTACTGCATACCAGGTCCAGTGTTCTGTGCTTTGTATCATGCTTGTATCTGGAGTCTCCCACTGTGTCTGCTGCTAAGAACTTGGGTTGTTCATATTCACATAGTTGGAGAGTAAATTCAGCAGCTCAGCTACAGGAGTAAAGATAATTGAAAATTGAAAACCACCAGAGCTGTTCTTTTTTTTTTTTTTTTTTTTTTTTTTTTTTCTTTTGGTAGGGAAAATTGCCAGAAGGGAGATTCCCAGAAATCCCCACTTGATCATTCTGCTCACATTTCCAGGTCATGCCTTTGAGCCCTGCCCCTCTCTGCCTCCCATCTGCATTCACAGTGTATGATGAATGGGTCCTTTAAGTCTCTGTTGCATACAGATCTTCAGCATCCAGATTTGGTTTATTTTGGCTGGCTCAGGAAGAAGAATAAGGAAAACCATGTAGAATAGAATAAAAACGGGTCAAATTGACTTCTGATATTGGGTGAGAAGGATATTTTCTTCTTGTTTGTTTTTCTCAAAAAGCACAACTTCCAGGTTAGTTTGCTATTCACTGCCTTTCCATCTGCACCCAGATGAGGAAGGTGTGTGTTGCCGTGGCAGAGAGAATGGGCAGACAAGATAAGGGGCAGGATGTATTTATTTACTCCTCTTTGCAGCTTCTATCACATGATTCTGAATTTCTATTTCTAAACATAAATTATTCATGAATTTAGCAGGTATTTCCCTACCTATCTTGTCATATTCCATCTTTGGATGAAGGTGTGGTAACTTCTTTGTGTTCTCTTGATTTACTTCTTCCAAATTCGCCACAGCTTCATGCACATTCCTATTGTTCCTATGGAAGGCTAATGAACTGATTCCCCAGCACGTGAGGCACCCAGGAGATCACTCCAATGATGTTTGTCAGTTAAAGACATGTAATAGGACTATGGGTTCAGCTTTACCCAGGGTAAAATCAAACTTGGAATTTGTGATTTTATACTTAAAACTGGTTTTGAAACAGGGTCTTGCTAACCTGGTCTGTCCTTGAACTCTTGATCCTCCTATTTCAGCCTCCTGCGAGCTGAGATGACAGATGTGTGACATGATGTCCAGCTGAAACAATCGTTTTCTGGGGTTTGCAAAGCTTCCTCTGTATGATCCTTCCTCTTCCTTTGCTGAGAGACTGAGTCTTGCTCTCACTAGCTACAGCCTGGAACTCCCCTCTACTTTTAGCTCATACCCTCTATCCCTGCATATAGTCCACAAGTGTGGCCCAGTCCAGATGGCTTGACTTCGAGGCCTGATTTTAGATTTGGAGCTCAGATGTCCTTCCATATCCACAGAGAACTTCCTCTGTACTTTCATTCCTCCTGGACTCACCTAGGATTGTTATGGAAGTAGCAGAGAGAGCTCTGACCTCACTCACCAGGGCCAGTTACTCCTCTGATGAGCAGTGGAGTTGGCCTGGCTGGATGCCATTTAATGCGCCTCCACCTAGACCATCCTAGGAAAATGTGAGTAAGTCTTAACATATAAGTCTATTTTTCCCATGCAAAAAAGGGCATGGAGCTGGGGAGATGGGGAATGGATAAAGTTCTGTGGTAGTTTGAATATATGGCCCCCAATATATTCAGTGTTTTATTAGTTTATAGTTTGCATCTGCAATCACCTTGCTAGAGGCAATGTCACTGGGGTCGGGTCTTAAGGTGTGGTGATGGGTTTGAGATTCCATTGTAAAGATATGCAAAGTGTGCCCAGTAGGAGTTCCTGAAGTGTGCTGTGGCTTTTGGATGTAGGTTTTGCTCTGTGTGCTGTGTGGCTGGTGGTTTTTCTCTCTCTTGCCTGGTCCTGTGAAGGCAGGCCACTTCTCCTGCCATTATGGAACTTCCCCTGGATCTGTAAGCTTCAATAAATAATATCCCTGCCTCCATAACTGTGCCTGGTCTGGAAGTTCATCTCAGTGAACCTGAAGCTGTCTGCTACAAGTGCCCACAGGTACAAGGGTGTAAGTTTGATCCTTAGAACCACTGTAAAAATGCCAGCTGTGGTGGCCTGTACCTGTAATCCCATAATCCCAGCACTGGAGGCAAGTGAAGCATAACAGGACCCCCAAAGTAAATGGCTTTCTCTTGGCTAAATGCAGAAAGTGTCCTTGGTCTGATACTGGAAGGGAGAATCTGTTTTTTAAATCTCCTAAAACCTCACCGGGGAGGCGAGTCAGTGCCTCCATTCTTATCTCATCCTTTCCTAGGAGAGGAAGGAATGAAAAGGATTGTCCCTTTTCCAGAAACCTGACCTCAAACACTTGATGTCAGGACTGGACTGATTAGGACAGCTGCCCATCCAAGGAGTAACACTAAAAACCCCAACCTGAGTCTCAAGATGGGTTTCCCTAGTCCAAGAACCTCCTTCTTGCTGCGTTGGGCAGGAGCTGTGCCTTCCTTCCTTCCTTCTCTTAAGTTGTTTCCATAATCTAATAAAATATGTAAACTTTACCCTATAATCCATGGACTTCAATTTTTTGAATTCATAAATCAAGAATCCAGGGGAAGTTTTACATGCTCATTGAGTTTTCTGGTACCATTACTTGTGAGTTATAGCCCCACTAAGAGCCAAGAATGGCTCTTAAAAGACATCCCCAATTCCCATATTACTGGAGAGGTGGAGACAGGCAGATCTCTGGGGCTCACTGGCCACCCAGTGTAGATTAATTGATGAGCTCCATGCCAATGAGAGATTCTATCTCAGAAAAAGAAAGAAAAAAGGCGCGGTGGCTCTTGCCTTTAATCCCAGCACTGAGCACAGTCTAAAGTAGGAAGATTGCTATGTGCTCATGAGTTGAAGGCCAGCTTTGGCCAGAGTGAGCTGCTGTCTCAAAAAGAGGAAGAAGAAAGGAAGGAAAAAAGGAAGAAAGGAAGGAAAGAAAGAAAGGAAAGGAAAGCAAGCAAGAAATCAAGCAAGCAAGAAAGAAAAAGCATCCATTTAAAAGGGTTATAAAATGCTGCTACTGTAAATTTATTTTTGTTGGCAGCAAGGTATGTATAGCTATATAAACATAAAGGTAATTTAGATGTCTTTCTTAGAAAAGTCAGTACAATTTCTTTATAATGTGTTAAAGAGAGGAACTTTGCAGTGAATTGATGCCTTTTCTTCCCAGGCAGAACAGCTTAGCATAAGAGAGACCTTGTATAATTTGGCCTGTCACACAGCCATTGTTTCTGCCCCTGATGCCCACAGCACCTAGGACTCCATCACATCTTTTTACTCCCTTAACCCCCCACAACAGATGTTTTGTTGGTATCCCTCTGTTAAAAGCAGAGAGAAAGAATGGGATCTTTGTGACATTCAGTGGTGACAAGAGTGGATGTTGTAGCCTGAGAACCACTTAAGTGAGTCTGGGGTCCCCATGTGATGGATGGACTCCCTGTGACAGCCACAGCACTCCGTGGTTGGAGCTGGAACTCTGAGACCTCTGGGGTCACAGCAGTCACTCCGCCAAAAGCACTTTACCTCCAGCTGAAGGTCTACTGCCCGCTGTCTCAGCGAGGACTCTCACTTCTCACTGTGTTTTATTGGTCTCCTAAGTAGCGTTGACATCATGCTATTTTTTAGGAGGTGACATTTTTGCTAGACAGCATCTTTGCGACAGTAGGTACTGTATTGGTGGCAGTCACACAAATGTTAGCTGAAGTAGCAGCTGGCTATTCACGCTTAATGAAGGTGGGTCTGGTAGAAGTTGTATGATATGGGGTGTGGGCTCAGATGACTGTCAGTGGCCATTAACTGTGCCTTCCTCCCCCCACATACTCTCTTTTCCACCAGGGTTCAGAGCTTTGTTTCAGACAAGTTGCCTATGGCGGTAGTTTGGGAAGATGACTGAAGGGGTTTCAGCCCACACAGGGACATGTGTGACAAATGGTTCTGACAAGAATGCCACTACCATATTAGCAGCTCATTAGAAAATATGGGTGTAATTCATCTTGGCTTTGATCAATTTTCTGCTAGCATTTCAGGTCTTTGAAAGAATCCTGTTTTCCCAGCCCCTCACTATCATCCCACCCTACTTTCCTGCAGTTTTGAGTTGTTGGCATTACACTTAGCAGGGGCTTCCCAAGGCTCCATAGACTCTGCCAGTAGCCTCATCAGTCTTACAAGCGTTTATGCCCAGTTTAGGAGGAAGAAACAGAATGTGAACTGGGTTTTTACTTTTGTACTTTAGGAAATAAATAATGAGTTTGGATGACATAATCTGTAATGTTGTTCTAACTCTGACACTCCTCTTCTGTGAGAGGAACTGGAAGACATAATTGGGTTGGGGAAGGCCTTGATTCACACTGTTTTCTTTTTTATTTTGTTTACTTATTTAAAAAATATTTTTTTTATTTATTTGAGAGAGTAAGAGAAAGAAAGAATGGGTGCACCAGGGCCTCCAGCCCCTGCAAATGAACTCAAGATGCATGTACCACCTTGCACATCTGGCTTGCATAGTTTCTGAGGAATTGAACCTGGGTCCTTCGGCTTTTCAGACAAGTGCCTTAACCACTAAGCAATCTCTCCAGCTCTCACACTATTTTATTTGTATGGGGGGTTGTATGTGTGTACATGTTTGTATGTCTGCGTTTGTGTGTTCATGTATGTGTGTATGTGTGGAGGCTAGGGAATAAACTTGGGTATCAATCCTAAGAATGGCTCTGCTAGTGTTACACTCCTACATTGCACACTGAGCCAGCCTGTACTCCAATGGCCCTACTAGTGATACACTTCTATGTTGCCATTGCCGCCTTTAGTGTTTTCTAACCCCTTTGGCATTGATATCTTCTTCAAGTATCCTGAAATTTAGTGCTCTGGGCTTAGTTCTATATGACAGTTTGAAGTTGTAATGCCATTTGAAATGCAGAACAGAAGAAGGATGAGACAATAAGAAATACGGACTTGGGATTGAGGAGATTGCTCAGCAGGTAAAGTGTTTGTTTGTCTTACAAGTGTGAGTTCAACCCTAGGACCCATATAAACACCAGGCATGCAGTGTCTGCCTGAAGTCAAATCTCTGGGGAGGTGGACACAGGAGGAAGAGCCAGTCTAGTCCAATTGGTGAGCTCCAGGTCAATGAGAGCCCTTGTCTCGACATATGAAGAGGTCTTTGTCAACAAAATGTTATTAAACAAGAAGCAAATGACATTCTGCAGAACTTAACCCCAAGGTTATCTTCTGTCCTCCATATGCACACGTGTGCACATTTGAAACACACCCCCCAAAGAAGAAATATGCTGTTGTTCCTGTGGAAATTTCCAAGTGTTCTGTGCTGCAATGACAAGCCAGGCAATGGTGAAGGAAGACATGATGGATGGAGATGGGAGTTGGGAGTCAGTCAGAATTAAAACAAGATGGGTCCAAACATGTTCATATGGGTTTCTTCAAATGGAAGGTGGTTCTAAGTATGAAATCCAGGGCTTTGCAGGTGCTAAGCATGGGCTTTCCTACTGAGTGTGCTCTCAGTCCTTTGTAACTTAAAATAGAATGGTTAATGTCCTCTTTCTTCATTAGATTAGTTTATGGATAATTTAAATTGAGTGAGACATATAGCACACAGCATTCTTTCCAAGAAGGCCCATCTACCAGCATAGTGGGCCTCAGTATAGAGTTCCTGCCCTGTAGCATTTGAAACCAACCTCTTCACTTTAATGCAACAGTGGAGTTTCAGGCAGAGGAAGCATAGTGGACAGAAGATACAGAGGCAGGGCAGTGTATGCCTTGCTCCTGGAAAGGCAAGAGATTGGAATATTGTGATGGGATCAGGACAGTGTGAGAGTCAAGACCACAGAATGATTGCAAAGGCTTCATCTATTGTCCTTCAGGTGAATGGAGGCCCTGAGTTGTCTAGCATACAAGCCAAGAGGCTGGGCAAGGAGGCCCTGGGTAAGGTTGGGAAGGGGGAGCCAGAGTTAATTTTCTCTCTTTTGAGGTGACAGAAAGTGACAGAAAAGATTTGAGAAAGGAAACTATGTGAGCTTTGTCCATTCTTCAGAGGACAAAAGTTACCTATTTTCCTGGATCAGCAAAACTGACAACTAGAGATAATGTGTTTGTAACTAATTCCCCTGGTAGCAGCTTACCCAGTGCTAATATTAGCACTGAAGTGTGTGGTAAGTGCTCTGACTTAAGGTCAGGAATCAGGTCTGGAAAACAATCTCAATGTTGTGCAAGTGTTTTCAGAACCAAACGGAACGGCCACAAGAACACGTCCATGAAGGCAGGACAGGATTGCAGAAAAATCTATCCCAGTCAGTTTCAAAGATGAGGCACAATATCTTTGTAAACCTAACCCTTGGCAGCAACAGTGTAGGGCTGAAGCCCAGGTCTCTGCCTCTGAATAGGATACTCATTTTTCTCCACTGACCTGCCCCTAAAATAAAAGTAATAAACTTTCATATTCTTATATTCTTTTAGCAGGGATCTTGAGGCCAGGCCAGGTTTTTTTTTTTTTTTTTTTTTTTTTTTCCAGTGATTTTTTTTTTTTCAGCTCTGTTTTCCATTGCTTTGAGTTGATCTCAGGTTTGCTCTGCAACTTTGTCCAAACAGTATAAAATACCACGAGGAGCTCTGTCCACATGGCTGCAGTCTGGCCGGAGACAGGAAATACTAGAAACCATGAGAGAGAGCCTTTTTGACGTGAATTCCAGCAGAGCTGCTTCAGATTCAAACAATTCCAAAACAGAAGAACAATCCTCAAATGATCCACCAATATTTTTAAAGTACCCCTCCAAAACAAACAGAAATTTACATCTCTACAGGGCTGCCATGTACAGAGCCTAGACACTGCCCCAGTTCAGGGCAGCCCTAGTCCCAGCATCAGAAGAGGTCCCGTGATGGGAATCACCTTCCTGTGTCTCTCAAGCTCCCTAAGTAGTTGAAGATAGCCTTGAACTCTTGATCCTCCTGCCTCTGCCTCCTGAGTGCCAGGATTACAGGATTCCTGCTCCATCATGTCTGGTTTATGAGATGCTGGCAATTGAACCCAAGGCCTTATACATACTAGGCAAGGGCTTAACCACTGAGCTACTTCCCCAGTCCACATGTTCTTGTCCTGAGACTCTGCTCCTTGGGGGCCTCATGGAAAACTGACAGCAAACAGAGTGCACTATTGGGGTCCATTTTTCTTGCGCTGGATAATACGCCAACAGTAATTGATATGACGCTGTCATTCTCTCACCCAGTAAAAGAAAATCGCTGCAAGTTCATGGCTTAATCTTTGCTCATAGGAGACTTAATAAAAGCTCTAACTCAAAAAAATAAATAAATAAAGCAGAGAGGTGAGCATTGTTAATCACTCTGTCAGAGAGAGAGGAATGTCTTCTGCCGAGCAGTTGTTCACGGACTTAGGACAAATTTGAAGAAGAGGCCTAACCTTCCTTAATGCCCTAGAGGCCATATTGTTTTGCAGACAGTGGAATAAATAAAATATTTCCCGAAGAGTGAACACGTGCGGGAAAGAGCCGAGTGTGGACGATGCTGCTGTACGACAGGCTGGCCAGATGTGGCTGCTGACCTCCACCCCTTGGAGTCTGATTGACGCTGGGTTGGATTTCACCAGCTGTTTGGAAGCACTACAGGAAGAGTCAACTCTTTCCCAAGACTAAACGGGGGCCACCTGCACAACATCACCTCATTGCTATTGGGATTTTCATTCTGTGTCTCATTGGACTCTTGGATCCCTATTTTTCAATGCACAGAAATGTTATAAAAAGGATTACAGATTTATCAGCAACCAGAGCTCTTCATGAGAGATCTGTATTATTTCCATCATGATATATGCTTAGAGGCTCAGAAGGACCTTGCTGAATCCATATTTAATGTCTAGTTTCAGGAAGATTGAAAATATGGACAGCACATACTGAAGCCAGCAGATTAACTAAAAGCACACACACACACACACACACACACACACACACACGTGCATGTGTATCCGTGCAAGTGAGTGCAGGTTGTGAACACATCCTTGCAAATGGAAACATCTATAAAACTGTCCAATGGAGCCAGAGGAATGCTAGCTAATTAGAATCATTGCTGGAAACTATTGTTTCAGGAAAGTGGTAATTCCAGGAAGCCTTGTAGATTTTATTTATTTATGCATTTATTTGTGTAGATTTTATCTCTGTAGCCTTAGCTAAAATTAGCATTATGAAGAAAAGACAGTAAACTGCATATTTTAAATGTGCTTTAAAACAGAGGATTAGTCATAATAAAACTCTACATACCTCCAATTCAAAACTAGCAACTCTGTTTTAAACACACACACACAGACAGAGAGAGAGAGAGAGAGAGAGAGAGAGAGAGAGAGAGAACTGTGGATCTCAGGATAGATTAGTTAGCTGAAATTTACCTTTGGGTTATCTATGAAGTAAGGGGTTTGGGAGTAAATTGTGAATGCAAATTAAATTGCAGGGCAGGGTTTAAAGAGAACAAACTGGATTCAAACAGACCCTTAAGCATTTCAGAAACAGCTATTTACATATAGACAATTAATGCCTGAATTACAAATCATTCTTATTTGTTCATTAAAACAAGTTCCCTGAGGACCTCTATTAGACCTAAGAAAATCTAGAACTGTAAATTGAACACGCTTGGAAAAGGACCAGAACACTGCTCTTTCCATCACCAGTTCTGATGGTCCCTTTTGTGTTCTGCTGAGTAGGGAAGTCTCACACTCATTCTTGGAGCAAGTCCAGCCCTTCATGATGATCCTGGCATTGACCAGAGATGTGGAATGACCTTTTTAGCATGTAAGAGCAGGACACACAAAAGCAGAGAAAGCCATTTGTGTGATGTTATGTGATTTACTTTATGGGTCCCAACTTGCCCCCACATCTCCCCACGGCTGCCTCCAGCATCTAATGTGCAAATGGCATGGCTGCGTTTGCAGGGAGGTGAATACCCTTGGAGCCCCTGCTTCAGGAACACATCTTTTCAGTGGAGGACAAGCCCCAGATGTAGGTGACCTCCTAGTCACCAGTGCCACTCCACACTGAGAGCAGAGGGCGGAGCATGGTGAGAGAGGCAGGTTCCACTCTGGGGGCCCTTCGAAGTGCTAAAGGGAAGCAGCCAGAAAGATTGACAGTGTCACGGGTGGGGTTGGGGAAATGGAGGCGTTCACAGTGAGATGGGAAGATGATGAGGGGAAGTAGATAGAACAACCCCTTTATAATTGTGCTAAAAGGCCAGCCTTCTTTCCAGGGCACTAGCAATGCCCTCTTATACTCTCGCTGGGGAATTGGCTGTGAGGATCGTTTCTATCCTCTTATTCGCTGCTGTTTAGAGGGCAAAGCCTGTAGCTGAACCTCAGGTCAGCCATCCCCAATCCCATGCTGCTGCTTCTAGCCTATGATAAGCTCAATCAAATCCCAAGTGTTTGCTTGTGAGCACTGCCTGCACTCATGGGGATTCCTTGTCACTCCCTGGGGATCCCTTGTCACTCATGATCAAGCAGTGGTCCTTCCTTCTGCATAAGCCTCCTGACTTCTGAAAAGAAGTTTAAAAAAAAAAATCAAATTCAAGCCCAATAAAGCATTTCCAGAATACCATAAAATACTGTCCAGAAAGTCTAGCATTCAAAATGTTGAGAAGCCCAAATACATAAAGAATCCATGCATTTATGGGTATTTATGAGTATGAGACTTACTGAGTATTTACACATTGTCCAAATCATCTCCCTTAAATTTCATGTTAGCTGGAAGGGTTTGCATTGGCTAAATACATCCCAGTAGATGTTTTAACACATAACTTCCCACTGGCCAGTCATGTTTTCCACTTAAAAAAAAAAAAAAAAAAAAAAAACCAGCAGTAAATGTTTCTAATGTGCATGACCAAACCTAACTCTAAATGAAATGCGTAATGAGTCCAAGGTGTGTGTGGAGTGCTCGCCAGTGCTGCATCCACGACTCACTGCAGCTTGCTTCTGCACACTTTGCCCTGGGCATGCCGTCAATCCATTCAAAGCCAACAGACACTGCCAGAAACACCTCGGCTGAAAGTTGACACTTTCTTTCTTTCTTTTTTTTTCTTTTCTTTTAATTTTTGGTTTTTCACGGTAGGGTCTCACTCTAGCCCAGGCTGACCTGGAATTCACTATGTAGTCTCAGGGTGGCCTCAAACTCATGACAATCCTCCTACCTCTGCCTCCTGAGTGCTGGGATTAAAGGCATGTGCCTCCTCGCCCAGCTGAAAGTTGAGATTTTCATGTGCTATGAATTGTCATGGCTTTATTATACATGCAAAGTTTTCTGCTCTCACAAACACAGTTATTTATCTCCAGAAAAGAAGTATTCTTTAGCATCAAAATATCAAATTAGTCTATTTTTGGATTATATTATATCCGAATGTCTGATTTTAAATGATTCTATGTTTTGAGTTGCTGAATTGTTTCATAAAAAAAAAAAAAAAAAAAAAAAAAAAAAACTAACAGGGGCTGGAGGATGGCTTAGCACTTAAGGCCCATGCCTATGAAGCCTAAGAACCCAGGTTCAGTTCTCCAGGTCCCATGTAAGCCAGATGCATATGGTGGCACATGCATCTGTAGTTCATTTGCAATGGCTAGAGGCCCCTGCATGCCCATTCTCACACACTCTCTTTATCTCTCCCTCTTTCTGTCTCAAATAAATAAAGAAGCTAACAGTTCAGTGAATTTTGGCTTGTATTTTGAATGGAATTTGCAACAATTTCTGAGATGGCCTTCAACATACTTCTGCCATTTTATACTATGTATTTATGTGAAATGACATTCTTAGCATCCATGGTTATAAAAGTAAAACATCAATCAACTCTGAAAACTGTTGAAGGTGCTCTATGCACTATCAAATATTTAGCCAAGATTTTATTCTTTTATGTGTGTATAGCATGCACATGTGTATATGTGTTCATGAATGTATTCACAGGTGTGTGGGAACATATGTGTGCAGATTGTGTATGTGTGTGTGTGTGTATGTGCACATGTGCGTGCACATGTGTGTGGAGGCCAGATGCTGAGATCAGGTGGTCTTCCTTGATCACTCTTCTTTTCATCTTTATTTGCAGAGCAGGGTCTCTTAGCCCAGAGCTTTCTATTCACCTGCTTTAGCCAGCCAGCTTGCCCTGAGGATGCCCTGTCTCTGTCTGTGGAATGCCCACTTGTAATCCTAGCATTTATCTGGATGCTAGGGGTCAAAACTCAGGTCTTCTGGCTTATGTGGTAAGTACTTTATTGACTGAGCCCCAAATTCTTTTTGTAAAATTAAACAGCAAACCTAAATGATTAGTATATAATTTTTTAAATTTTTAATTAATTAATTTATTATTTGAGAGAGAGAGAGAGAGAGAGAGGCAGACAGAAGAGAGAGAGAGAGAGAGAGAGAGAGAGAGAGATGGGCACTCCAGGGCCTTAAGCCACTGCAAACGAACTCCAGATGTATGCACCACCTTGTGCATCTGGTTTACGTGGGTCCTGGGAAATCAAACCAGGGACCTTTGGCTTTGCAGGCAAATGCCTTAACCACTAAGCCATCTCTCCAGCTCAGTATGTAATTTTTTTACCCTTAGTCAATGGTAAAATTATATTTATACCAACGAATTGTTTAAAAATTCTTTATGATTTATTATTAGTAAATTTTTCATTTTTTGTATACATATATACCTGACATTGCATAATAAGTTTTCAGGCGAGAACCTTTAGGAAGTGAAGCCTCAACTGAGGAAGTGAGTGACTGGGGATGGGCCTGGAGGTTTTATAACCTGGCTCCACTTCCTAGTCTTTTTCTGGTTTTTCGAGGGAGGGTCTCACTCTAGCTCAGGCTGACCTGGAATTCACTCTGTAGTCTCAGGGTGACCTTGAACTCATGGTGATCCACCTACCTCTGCATCCTTAGTGCTGAGATTAAAGGTGTGCGCCACCATGCCCAGCTGCTATTCTTTCTTTGCTTCCTGCTGTGAACACAATGTGACCAGGTGCTGTGTGTTCCTGCCGCAAAGCTCCCCTCACTGTGATGGACTGTATCTCCTAGAAACTGTCAGGCAAAATAAACCCTCCCTCCCTTAAGCTGTTTCTTGCCAGGCATTCGGTCACGGCAACAGGGAAAGTAACTGGTACAAAATGTTGCAGTCAGGTTCGCGTTGCTGGCAGAAAGCACCCGACCAAGAGCAGCTTTTGGGAAAAAAAAGGGTTTATTTTGGTTTACAGACCCGAGGGGAAGCTCCGTGCTGGTAGGGAAAATGATGACATGAGCAGAGGGTGGACATCCCCCTTCATCAACATCAGGTGGACAATAGCAAGAGGAGAGTGTGTCAAACACTGGCAAGGGGACACTGGCTATAACACCCATAAACCCACGCCCAACAATATACTGCCCCCAGGAGGCGTTAATTCCCAAATCTCCATCAGCTGGGGACTTAGCATTCAGAACACCTGAATCAAACCATACACGAAGGCAAGGGGGAATCCTGCTTTTACCCCAGTGCAGTGGTCTCAGAGAGCCCTTCTCTCCGGCACTGCTTCAGGGAAAGCTCAGGGGCTCACTTTGCCTCCTTTGCTAACTGGTCCATTTCCATGACTGACCAGTCCTTACAAATGTTGACTAGTTGGATAACTGTATCTCTTATTTCACTCTCCTTTCTACAAAACAAAATAAATCAAAACAAACAGTGGGGTTTGATGCCTGAGTGATTTCTATTAGATGCTTTGAGATCTGTCATTATTTTTTTATATTTTATTTTTTATTTATTTATGAGAGAGAATGGGCATGCTAGGGCCTCTAACCACTACAAATGAACTCCAGATGCATGCACCACCATGCACCACTTTATGTGGGCATCAGGGAATCGAACCTAGGTCCTTAGGCATCACAGGCAAGCACAGCTCAACTGCTAGCTGAGATCTGTCATTATTTTGAGGGTCATGTTATGTTTGTGTGGAGGGTAAGTAGTCTTTCTTAGAGAACTTGGGTATAGGGGATAGACTTTTTTTGTGTGTGTGCATACTTTATGCCCCTATCCACCCCAGAGAAGATGGGGATGGAACTTTGAATCAGTTAATTGGGCTTTCAGGATAGTCAACTAAGAGCTAAAAGGAGAACCACAGTTCAATTCCAAAATGTCCCAAACTGATGGCAGCAATGAGGGTGAATTATCTTGTCCCCATGAAGCCAAGAACTCAGGAGGGAGGGGACAGTTGAAGTCCATCCTTAGTCTTTTACAATATCAGCACTTGGCCAGAGGAAATGCGTGGTTTTGTATAACTCAGAGCAATGACAATGTTTCTGAGCATCTGACTCAGCAAAAGCACTTAGTGGTGAACACTGACTTGGGAGAATTCGAGAAGCCTGGGTCATATCACCAGGGTCTCTCAGTAAACAGATGTGTAGTTCAGTAGCACAGTGGTCTAAGGCCACCTCTCAGCACTGAGTATCACTGTGATTGTCACCAGAGACCAGAATAACTCAGGGTGAGAAAGTCTGAGAAGACAGGAAGTAGATACTGCACAATGTTGTGTAAATCCAAGCATAAATGTAACACGTTCAGACTTAAGCTACATGGTGTGGCAGATCCCGCCATCTGTCTTTCTTGATCCCCTCATCAGGCAAACCCAGAAAGGCAGAGAAACAACATCTCCTTGTCCCTAAAGCAGAACTCGGCTCTCATGGTCCACTTGAAACTTTGAAGTGGCTTAGTAGCTTACCGCTTAACCATGGACAGCCCTCCATACTAATAAAGCACTAAGCTGATGCTTGCCTCTTGATGGAAAGGTTCCGGGCGTGTGAGGGTCGAGTGCAGATCAACTGGCCGGGTATGAAGCCTGCCTACACATTCCGAGGAGTTTTGTTTTGAAAATGCTTTCTCTTTGTCACTGAGAACCACAGCACTTGAGGTCGTGAAATTCAAGTTGAATTCAAGTTGAACTGGTTTTGCCTCTAAGCCTCAAGAACAAAGTTGAGCATGTGCCCTCCGTGTCCCAGAGCTCTCTGGCTCTCCATGCATGGTGGCCAACCCTCAGACTGAACATGTGATGTCATTAGGCCAGCTGCCCCATAGGCTTTAGGGATGGACGACAACATTAAAGCTCAATAACTTTATTTTTCCCAAGTTGCTGGATTCTTTTTTCACCCACTCACACCAGCCTCACCAAAACAAATGAACAAATAAACAAACAAACAAACAAATAATGTTACCTCATAGACTCATTGGTGAGTTTTGAGTCAACATATATCATTTTACTTTACTATTATGTGTCATTTTATTTGTATGGCGTTGAGGATTGAATCCAAGGTCTCACACATGCCAGCACATTCTATGACTGAGCTATGTTCTCCATTATTATTATTTTTTATTCAGTTGGTTTTTTTGAGACAGAGTCTCATGTAGCTCTGACTGGCCTTGAAGTCACTGTGTAGTTGAGCATGACCTTGAACCTCTCATCATTCTGCCACTACCTCCCAAATGCTTGAATTACAGGAGTGTACCACCATAGCTAATTTATATGGTGCTAGGGTTTGAACCCAGGGCTTTGTCCAGGCTGGTTAAGTATTTTATTAGCTGAGCTCCTTAATTATCTCTTCAAGACTTTTAGTAGATTTCTCTGGCTAGTCCGTCTCTTCTTTTCTCTAAGGATTGCTGGTCTTCATCTTCAGGTTTTTCTCACTGTTCATCATTACATGGCAATCCTGCCCTGGCATTATCATACGTGTCCTTTGGAGAGTTACTTCTGATTCTAGAGACATGTGAACACATTCTCAGAAGATGCTCACTGGGTCAGGTGTGGCAAGAGAACCACATGGTCCTGAAGTCAAGATGGTAAATTCTCAGGCAAGAAAACAAGTCTTGCCCAGTGTGGCTATTTAACCATGTAAGGCTGCACAGAAGGCTTTAAAGGCAGTGTCATCATCCAAAAAGGACCAGCCTTTGTTGTCAACAGTGCATGTAAAGACCGGATGAAAGAGGGAGACTCCTGGCTGTGCCCTTCCTGCGAGCTGCTGGAGGATGTGCTAACCTAGGAACAGAAATCAGTCAGCTGGGGCATAAAACAGTGTGTTTATCTGTCAGCGAGGTCGGGCTTTTATTGAGGAAATAGATTATCCAGAGAAATGTGTACTGTTTATAATTCTGTCAGATGGAGGGGTTGTTTCTAGGTCACATAGCTTCTTTACTGTCAAGTACTTAGCTTTAGCCGTCTTCCCAAAGAAGACAGTCGGGTTCTATGGTCCAGAATATCCACGCACTCCTTCATTTCTTTGTCCCTTCTTGCCTTTCTCTCACTAATAGAATGAGGACCAGTGATGGCAAGACAAGTATCAGAATCCAAATATACAAACAGAATAAACACAGTTCTACACAACCTGATGAAAGGTCTGGACTTAGAAACATAATTATTTGAATTATATAAAAATGCCATTTTTTTAAATCTCAGAAATGGCCCATATTGGCAACTTCATGTGATACAACCGTTCTGATAGTTTGTTAGTTCAGCGACAGAGATAACCACAGAGAATTGTTGCTTCTTTCTGCTTTACATACACGAGGGTTTGGAAGTGGGGAAGAAAGAGGTCAGATAGGGCTTAAAGAGGAGGCTTGATCAAGAAAGATAAATATGCACACTATGCATGTAGGGCTGTTAAGGCCCATGTTGCTGGAACACAGAAAACCTTCTGGATCAGCCAACCCCTAGAACTTATGCTGAAGTGGCTCTCCATTATTTACTCAATAAAGAGGAGCATAGAAACAGAAGACCTGGTATCTTTATGTACTAACAGGAGTCTAACTGATCCATCAACATGTTTGCTGTTACTCACAAAGAGGTAGTATTTTCTATCCTTCCACATCCCAAGGTGGTCCCTAGAGCTTTCTCCCTGACCAACTCTAATAGACAGTTAAGACCTTGAGCATTGCAGTGGCTGCTGCCATCTTGTGTGAAGACCACTTCTGCTTCCTGAGGATGGCACCCTCTTGCTTCACGAAGGACTTTCTATGTTAACCACTTTCTATGTTAACCCTGCACTGTTGATTCAAGGTTGATAACTGGAGGCCTATCAGCCTTGACCTTGGCTGGGTATATTACTGCCCTCATTCTTGAATAATTTTTCAGTTTCATTCCCTCTCCTGCCAAACCCACTGACTCCTGACACACAGCCATGGGACCCATCTTCTGGTTCTGCTTTCTGTTCTGAGTGAGCAAGCCTAAATCCTGAGAAAAGCCATTTGGCTGAGCTGACACAAGAGCACAGGGCATCAGTGCTCAGATTCCGATTAGCCTGTGTGGCAAGTCAAGGTTCCCTAAAAGTTCTCTGCCACATCCCTGCCTGGGAAATGCTTGGAGATCAGGCTTCTATTGTTTCTACTTTATGCTCTGTGGCTGACCACACAGATACCCTTACAGGAGAAAAGAATGAGCTTTCAGCCTAATAATTCATTAGAGCTGCAAAATGGCCTGAAGATAAAAGGTTATTTATATTCATATTTCTGTATGCGCTTCCACTGAAGGATGGAACAGAAACCCTGAGAGTGAAGTAGACCAGCATTTAGCAGGGAAGTTATGGAAGCTTCCCTGTATTGAAAAGAGTCTGCATTTGTAGACTTAATATTTTCTAGAATTACACCCATCCTGTAATCTTATGACTGGAAAAGCACGGCCCCCTCCCTGCTTGTGCTGGTTCATCTCACTTGTCAGCTTGATTTGCAATCACCTAGGAGATTAGTCTCTGGGCTTGTGTGTGAGAGTTTCTTGGTTGGTTAATTGAAGTGACATGCTTTAGCTGTGAACAGCACCATCTCAAGGGCTTGGGTCTGGATGGATTTAAAAGAAAAACGTCAGCTGCTCACAAGCATTCATTTCTCTCTGCTTCCTGGTTGTAGGTGCCACATGACCAGGCGCCTCGCGGTCCTTCCGCCCTGTATTCCCCACCGTGATGCACTGGATCCCCTGGAACTGTAAGCCAAAATAAACTCTTCTTCCTTTCAGTTACTTCTTGTCACTTATTTTGTCCCAGCAGTAATACAAGTCATGGATGTACCCCTCAAATAGGAAGCAGGACCTTTTGTTACCAGATATCACTAAGGTTATATGATGGATGGATGCTCTTACTGTATAGCCCATGAAGTGTGGGCAGCATTTCTGGGAACATTTTAACTTATGTATTACCCTAAGTTTGTAGTCATCCAAGAAAGGCCTGGGCCTTGGACGATGCCTTTTCTGGACACACAGTAGGTGCTATTGGAGGCTACTTTCCTTATGTTTTCCTAGCTGTCAAGGAATAACCACTTTCTGTTCAGGCAAGCACAATGGATGCCTCCTTCTGTCCTCTCTTGTAACGTCAGCCTGGATATTGTCTTCTAGGATGACAAGATGCATCCCAAATTACGCCAAAGATGAAATTGATTTTCCTACAAATACTAAGGCCAGCCACAGGAGAACCATAAAACTTCAAGTTGTTGCTTCAGTGAGCGTTACTATGTAATGTCAGTAGCTTTGGTTTTTATTTAATTTTGTGATTAAAGTTTTTATTGATTTCCCTGCAGGGTAGAATATATCAATAGCTTTGGTTTCAAAGGAGCATTCTGTAACAAGAAAACATAAAAGGACTCAACTACAGAATACTGGTGCCTCACTTTAAAATTTAAGAAACTGCCACGAAGAGTTTCCAAGCTCCACCTTGGGAATTGGTTTCAGATGGGGCCTCACAGCCTTGTGTGTGGAGCTGACCTTTTTGGTAGCAGCTGGAACATAGGCCGATGCAGTTTGGTGGGAAACGCTGAGCTAGGAGTTGCTAAAGCTAATACTGTTGGACCAGAAGATAGACCAGAAGATAGATGAAGAAGTGACTATATAACTTATAGAGTGACATGAAATGTGGTTCATTTGTCCATCTATCTTTCCCCAGAAACGAGATGGCTATGTGACACCCAGCCTGTGGAGGCTCTGCTCTCCCCGTGTGTGCAGAGGAACTATGTCATGGAGAAACATGGGCTGTGACGAGACTGGACATGAGTCAGGATGGACCCCTCCGTGATTCTAGTGCTTGTGACACTGTCCAGGGATATGTGCTTTCCTGTCAAGTTAGCAAGGGCCGCCCTTTCACAAACTCTCACTCACCTAGATTTTCTTATTTTTGTTTTGTGTATGTATGTGAGTGCACATGTGTACTTGTGAGCACATGCATGTATATACACATATGTGAGAAGCCCAGGGCACAACCTTGGGTGTCATTCTCACAAATGTCATTCACCTTTTTTGTGTCAGGGTGTCTTATTGGCCTGGAGCTCACCAACTAGGCTAGACTGGCTGCCAGCAAAGCTCTGGGGATCCTCCTGCCTCCACTTCCCCAGCACTGGTATTACAAGTGCATACCACCATGCCTGATTTTTTTGTTTTGTTTTTGTTTTTCGAGGAAGAGTCTCACTCTAGCCCAGGCAGACCTGGAATTCACTATGTCATCTCAGGCTGGCCTTGAACTCACAGCAACCCTACTACCTTTGCCTCCCAAGTGTTGGGATTAAAGGCATGCGCCACCACACCCGGCCTCGATTTTTTTTTTTTAATGTTAGTTCTAAAGATCAAACTCAGGTCCTCATATTTGTAAGGTAAGCACTTTATGAACCCAGCTGTGTCCTAGCCCCAGGCACCTAGTTTTATATGCTGTCTTCTCCTTTCAATGTGAGCTTAGGAACCCAACAAAATGCCTGTCGCAGTAATCCCCTTCAGACTGAATTACTTCCCACTCCATAGATCAATGGCTACATTTCTCTAAGTTACAACTGACATTAGCGTTTCACTAGTGATGTTTTGCCTGGCCCTGTAAGAGTTTCCTAGTCTTACTCCACTGAGTGGGAAAATAATAGTTGGAGCACACCAAGGATGTGCTTCGAGAACCATCATGCTTAAGTCTCTTGGCTATTGGCCCTCACTCCACTGTGTCACGTGAGGTTACATTAACCACCTAGCCTTCCACTTCTCATCATGCTGCTATGCTGCTATGACAGAGCAACAGGTCTTCACTTTACACACTGTCCCATGACTATCCCTCTCTATTTCCATAATGAGGACACAGTTCCTCGGAGCCCGACCCATCTTCACAGAGGTGTCTTCCTTCCACAAACATAACAACCTGGCAGTCTTTCAAGCTTACCAAATAGCCTATAATTAGAAAGATGCAGTTCTTTTGGCTCCTCTATCCTTCCTCCTTAGCAACCCAATCAAGAATAAAACATGCCGAGCTCCAACACTCAACTCTGAGATTGTAATCGAGTAGTGCCATTGACTGCACCTGGGGACAGAACCCGGAAATGGAGTTAGGTGACAGTTCATCCATGAAAAAACTGCAAAAAGGAGGCCTAGTGTTCTTGCCCTCTCCTGGCATCTTCATCCTGCCAGGGAAAAACAAAGAGCAAACAAAAACACCAACTGAAAACAAAAATAAAGAGGAAATGCACTTTGACTCTCATTCCTGGAAATGAAATCCATGTTTAGGTTCACATTTGATCTCCCAAACTATTCACCTGAACCCTGATGTTACTGGAAAAAGGGCCTCTGAGCAACAGAAAGGAAATGAGCGGTGTGATGGCTCCAACTCCAAGAACCTTCCCTGAGTCAAGGTCAAAGTCAACTTTATAAAGGGGCATTGCTCTGGCATCTGGTGTCATATGGGAGAAGCAGAAAGACAAACCACACCGAGAAGGGCAATAACTGAAACATGTTCTCACTGTCTTCAAGTTCTCATATAAATAACTCCTCTGAGTTAAAGTACTGTTGGTGTTACAACAAAATAGTAAATGAGAGGGATATTGCCTGAGATCACATTTATCCATCAACCAAGCATGCTTGCTGAATTAACTAATCACTTCCCTTCTCCCTGCATGCCAAAGAATTGACCCTGGATATGAGTGAGGCAGAGAAGGTCTGTGAACTGCTTGTGGTCAGGGGTGTCTTAAGCTGCCTACACAAAAGGGGAAGTCACTCAAATAAGAGCAGGAGAAAGGTTCTAAGGGATGACAAGTGTAGCAGACAGCTTCAGGTTCACTGAGATGAACTTCCAGACCAGGCACAGTTATGGAGAAAGGGATATTATTTATTGAAGCTTACAGATCCAGGGGAAGTTCCATAATGGCAGAAGAAGCAACCTTCTCTCACAAGACCAAGCAGACAGAGAAAGCCAACCAGCCACCACAGCACACAGAGCAAAAACTACAGAGAAAAAGTCACACAGCACACTTCAGGAACTCCTGCTAGGCACATTTGCATATCTTTACAGTGGAATCTCAAACCCACACCATTAACACCTTAAGACCAGCCCCCAGTGACATTGCCTCTAGCAAGGTGATTGCAGATGCAAACTATAACGAGTAAACACTGAATATATTGGGGGACATATATTCAAACTACCACAACAAGGAACGGTGGTTTGATTCAGGTGTCTCCCATAAACTTAGGTGTTCTGAATGCCATGTCCCCAGTTGATGGAGGTTTGGGAATTAAACCCTCCTGGAAGCAGTGTTCTGTTGGGGGCAGTCTTATGGGTGTTATGGTCAGCTTCTTCTTGCCAGTGTTGGGCACACTGTCCTGTTGTTGTTGTCCATTTGATGTTGGCCAAGAGATGATGTCCACTCTCTGCTCATACATTGTTTTCCCCTGACATAATGGAGCTTCCCCTTGAGTCTGTAAGCCAAAATAAACCCATTTTCCCACAAGTGGCTGTTTTCTGTCAGCAATACAAACCTGACTGTAACAGTAAAGTTGATACCGAGAAGTGGTGTTATTGCTGCTAGAAACCTGACTGTGCGGCTTTGGCCTTTTGGAACTGCTTTGCAGGAGGACTGAAGATGAATTTGAAATGTTGGCCTAAGAGATGCCTTGCAGTGCTATAAGTATAGCTTGATGGACTATTCTGGTCGGAGCTGAAATACCTAAATGTAGTAAGAGCTATGGAATGTGAGGTTTGGCTTATGAGGTTGAGAAAGAAATTTGTAGGGACTGAGTTAGAAGCAGTGTGTGTGAGGCTTGCTGTCATGCCTGTGTCTGAGAACTTGTGTAGGGTTGCATTGCATAGAAATGGACTGGTGTGAACAGAGGGATATGGCACAGAAAGAAATCTTTGGGCTGAAACTTCTGCCCATTTGGCTGCAATTGTATGAGAGATAAATCTCAAAGATTGGGCCAGCTGATCTACATTGGGACAACAGGAAGAATGCAGACTCTTTTTGAAGAGGTCTGAATTCTAAAGGAGTGTCCTGTTCTTCAAAGTCTGTCTGCTTCATTTCCCCCCTGGATGAACAAGTTGATAGCCCATCTAGTATTATGGAGCATAACAAATGCAGGAAAGAGAGGGTATTTGAATTTGCAACCCTGTTTTGTATTTTGGAAATGGCAATAGGCAGTGTGAAGCAGGCTTGTTGGATTACCTGCATGGAGCCCAATGGAGCCATGAGGATGAACCATGAGTTGCAGCAGAGACTTGATGGCAATGACAGGGCTATGAGATGGCTGCCAAGGAGAGCTGCTGTCACCAGAATAAGTTTTCTGGGACTGTGAATAGCCTAGTTGGAGGGAAGGAATTGGAACTCCAGAGACTCATCACTGGTTATAATTGACTTGGAGACTCGTCACTGGTTAGAATTGTTGGACTTGGAGCTACAGAGTTTGATGTTTGCCCTGTTTTAAATCTTGCATTGGTTGAAAATTTTTTTGCTCTGCCCAATGCCATCTTTTGCAGCATGAATATTTATTCTGTGCCATTATGGGTTTTGGAGGGGGTTGGTATTATGGCTCAGTTAAAAATCTTGGACTATAGGGATGTTTGAACATCAATGGTATTGATAAAAACTTATGGGGACTTTCAAAGTTGGATAAATGTATTACATTTTACACCATGTATGTTAATCAGTATATGGGGACAGAGGTGGAATGTGGTGTTTTGATTCTGGTGTCCCCCGTAAATGTAGGTGTTCTGAAAGCCATGTCCCCAGCTGATAGCAATTTGTGAATTAAAATCTCCTGGAGGAAGTATATTGTTGGGGCACTCTTATGAAGGTTATAGCCAGCTTCCTCTTGCCAGGGTTAGGCACACTCTCCTATTGCTGTTGTCTATCTGATATTGGCCAGAAGGTGATGTCCACCCTCTGTTCATGCCATCGCATTTCCTTGCCATAATGGAGCTTCCCCTTGAGGCTGTAAGCCAAAATAGATGCCCCTTCCTTTTTTTTTTTCCACACAAGTTGCTCTTGGTCGGGTGTTCTCTGCCAGCAATGCGAACCTGACTGCAACACAAGGGGAGTATGCTCACTCTGTTGAGGCCTCACTGGGGGGGGAAATCTCACTGCTAGTTCTGTTCCTTGTAGCTGTTCTGAGAAAAACACAACAAGAGCTCTTGAATTAAAAAAAAAAAAAAGCAGAAAGAAAAGGGCATGGAGTGGTGTTGCTGGGACAATTGCCAAGACAAAGAAACATTCAGATTTCTGGGGACAAAAGGCCATGTGAAAAGAATTTTCCCTTCAACAACACACACACACACACACACACACACACACACACACACACTCATACTCATTCCCTCCCTCACACAAGAGTATGTTTCTGTGCATTTGGCTGGCAGAAGTTCAATTAACTAGCTATGTAGCATCAACTTCAAATTAAAATAATGTAGCAAGAGAAAACGTGGCAATGCGACATCTTCTTAAGAGAACACATGAGCAATATGTGGGGAATGAAAGGCTACACCATTTGGAAAAGTGAATCCAGACACACAGAGCTGGGGACTGGAGGAGCTGGGCCCAAGCTGCAAGCATCTGGGAGCTAAGTGATTCCTCTTGTGCCTCAGAGCTCAGAGGCTGGGACATGGGGGAGCAGGAGATGGACACAGGTCTGGTGCAGGGCCACATGGCTGCCTACCAGAGGGCTGGGTTCTCATGACAGCAACCATCAAGCTGGAGGGGGGTCTCAAACAGCCTAGACATCATGAGCAGGAGCATGCTCTGGGCTGCTGGCTCCTGCCACAGACTGGCCAGTAGATTGGATGCCAGAGCTCCTGGACAGGAAATGAGTGAGACTCCATGGGATCTGAAAGAAAACCATAGACTTTGGCAAGAATAGGAAGGGAAGAAATTAGGGTGGGTAGAGGACATTTTTTTTTTTTTAATTAATGTTAATCTATTAAATGTTTGCTAAAGTCCTAGGGATACACACATTGCACTTCAGAAACAAAAAGGAAGAAGTGCCCTGGGCACAGCCCAGGGGACACAGGATGGCTTAGGTTTGAACAAAGGACTATGATTTCTGCTGCACAGGGTAGCCATGACTCCCCTACCCCCAAGGAAGATTCAATGAGTGGGTGATATTTTATGATCCAGGCACTATTTTCTCCAGATGCTGTTGGCTTCACTAGGCCTTTATTGTTTAGCTCAAACCAGCCAACAAGAACTTGATTACTGATTCCTCCCAAGGGTAATAAGTTAGCCAAGCATGGTGTCTCAGGCCTGTGATCTTAGAATTCATGAGGCGGAGTCAAGAGGATCAAGAGTTCAAGGCCAACCTGGACTACACAGTGTGATCCTGTTTAAAAACAAACTGGGCTGGGGAGATGGCTCAGCAGTTGAAGGCACTTGCTTGCAAAGCCTGAACGCCTGGGCTTGATTCTCCAGTGCTCATGTAAAGGCAGATGCACGAAGTGACAATGTGTTCCTTTGTACTGACAGGAGGCCCTGGCGTGCCCATATTCATTCTCATTCTGTCTCTCTCTCAAATAAAAATAAATACATAAATAAACAAATAAACAAACAGGTTATAGGATGGTGATTTGACTTGGACAAGTTACTCATTGTATTCATTTAAAATTATAAATAATTAGGTCAAAGAATATTCACAGCATTTGGCATCCTGCCCAACCCTTGGCAGTACTCAGTGAATGGTAGGTATTCCCTGTCACTATGAATCCAGCCAGCCCTTCATGTCTGTGACTTCTGCATCTACAGATTCAACCATCTAGGATAAAGATATTTGGAAAAACAATTGTTTCTATCCAGAGTGTGTATTCTCTCATCATTACTCCTTAGACGATACTGTAGGTAACAATGATTTTCACAGTATCTATAGTGTGTTAGCTGCTATATGTCATGCAGAGATAACTTAGAGTACATAGGAGGATGCACCTGGGGTGCATGCCAATTCCATGTGATTTTCTTACTAACGTATTCACCATACCAATTGCTGGATTTCACACACATATCTTCACACAGGAGTGTGATGAACTTTGACCATGATGTTCCCAGATCCTCCCCCTTTTTATTTCCTCCTCCTTTGTTTCTCTAGACAGTCTTATTCTATTTCATGTTGTGTACATACATGACTGTATGTATCTATATAAAATCTAGGATCCACAAATGAGAGAAAAAACTTACATAGTGTTTATCTTTCTGAGTCATAATATGATAATCTCCAGTAGCTTCCATCTTCTTGCAAATGACACAGCTTTTATCTTCTTTGAGCCTAAAAAAACTCCATTGTATGTCTATAATACAGTTTATTTTTCCATTCCTCCTTCGTTGGACATCTAGGTTGGTTCCATAACTCAGCTTTTGTGACATCCCTATGCAAGTATCTGTGATATGATGACTTCGAATCTTTTGAGAATTGTGTGGCTGGGTCGCATGTCACATCTACTTTCAGTGTTTGAAGAACTACCACACTGATTTCCATCATGGTTGGACTGATTTGACTAATTTACATTCCCACCAGCAGTGTATAGGGTTCCCTTTTCTCTACATCCTCACCAGCATTTTTGTTGTTTGTTTTCTTAATGATGGCAGTCCTGACTGGGGTGAGATGGAATCTCAATGTAGTTTAATTTGCATTTCCCTGATGGTTTAGAGAGGTGGAACATTTTTCATGTGTTTATTGTACTATGCCTGTGATTTTTAATATTCATTGTTTAACTTGACTAGATTAAAAAAAATCAACTAGGTGGGTCTGTAAGGGTGTTTCCAGAAAGGCTTAACTGAGGAGACAAGACTCACCCTGGATGTGAGGGATACTGTACCATCCCATCCATGGTTGGGATAGGATCTATCTAGTTTGGGTGGGTCTGGGATGTAGTTCAGTTGGTAGAGCACTTGCCTGGCATACATGAATCCCTAGAGTTGATGTCCAGCCCTGCACAAAACCACACAAGATGGTGCATGCCTATAATCTCAGCACTTGGAGGCAGGGGGATCAGAAGTTGAAGGATACTTTCTGCATAGCAAGTATGGAGGCTAGCCTGGACTACATGAAACCCTGCTTAAAATGAAGTAATACCTGAGGGCTGGAGAGATGGCTTAGCAGTTAAAGCACTTGCCAGTGAAGCCTAAGGACCTAGGTTCAATTCTTCAGTACCCATGTAAATCAGATGCATAAAGTGACACATGTGTCTGGAGTTCATTTGCAGTGGCTAGAGGCCCTGGCATGCCCATTCTCTCTTTTGCTCTATCTGCCCCCTTCTCTCCTCTCAAATAAATAAATAAATAAATAAATAAATAAATAAATAAATAAATAAAAATTTTAGAGTAATATCTGAAAGAGAATGGAATGAAATAAAACCCTGGGCAAGTCCAAGGAAACAATATTCCAGGCACTGGGAAGAGCAGACACAAGGGCTCCAGGGCTGGGATACTCCTAAATTTTTTTAAATAATTTATTTTTTTATTTATGTTATTCTAATTTTACATTCATAATGGTGACTCCATTATCCTCCTCCCTGTCCTCCCTCTTCCAAAGGGACCCTCATCAATGGGCAATGTGGGTCATGCATTGTGGGGGTAGTCAAGGGTTATGGGGGATAGACCAAGTCTCTATGCATAATGCCCCAACTTGTGGCTCTAACATTCTTTCCACCCCCTCTTCTGCAAATTTCCCCGAGCCACATTGGGATCATTTTAGTTCTAATTCAGTGATGAGGTTTTGGGAGCCTCTGTGTTTCTGGATTTCTGGCTTAGTTGGAGTTGGATGTTCTCTGTGTTTATCCCCTTCAGCCTTTTTCTGGTGTCGTGATCACCAAGAATGCTGTACTCTTGCCCTTCTCCTGCATTACTCTATGGTTTCATCTGGGGCCCTGGTGAGGTGTGATTGGCTGATCCTCTAATTTTAAGGGCTGGTGTGGAAGTATTGTGAGCAGACTGAGCCAACTCAGAGCCTCAGAAAGGTCCCAGCCAGGAATAGGCACCGTGAATCTCAGCATCACTCGGACTCCCGGACGCCAGTGCAGATGTGCAGTGGGAAATACAATGCAGGCAGCAAGGCAGCCCTCTCCTCCTTGTGAATTTCATGGAGAAGAAAAGCGATTCTTTGGCCGTGTGTGCTCAACAGTGAGGTTGCGCTCTGCGTAGGCTTATTGGGTGTTGGCACTTGGTCTTATGGGCAGTGGGCTGAACGGAACTTTCCCAAAGGATGACCACTAACCTGCCACAAGTGACCTGGAGCCTTTAGGTCCCACCCTTGAGAGTAATTCAGGCAGTGACTAGATGAAGTCCAGCTGAGCTTCTGTCTGTGAAATCTGCAGAGGCCTTGGGGAAGCTTTGTGTCTGGTTTTTCTCAGGTTTTTCAAACAACCCAAGTTTAAAATATGTCTCTTATTCAGCTATGATTGCCAAAGTTGTGAAGTGGGCTGGATTTGGATGTATTGCGCTGAAAATTCTGGCTGGATAAATATTATGTTGGGCTTTACCCCTCTATTCTCTTTGTTTAATCCATCCTTTGGATGCTCTTTTGACAACTATTGGCATCTTAGGAACTGAGAAGCATTCAGCATCATGCTCTTTAAATGCAAAAACCTACTCGATAAATAGAATCTTCAAAATAAGTAAAGGAAAGTGTGCATTTGTTATGCAACATCACACAGCCATTCCTCCCGTGCACCTTCCTAATGCTTTCTTTATGCAAATGCTATCTTTTTGTGCCCTTCCTACTTCTGCTGTTTCCAGTACATTTATTTCAAGGAAGGCTGCTGAAACCTGTAACAGAATTGGGAGGCTGCCCCCTTCCTTCATGATGCTGGGCGTGCATTTCCAGGAAAAAACGCCCTGAATGACCCCTGGGGAACTCAGAAAGACGAGTCCACCTCGCTTCAAGTATGCAATGTGTATGCCTGCAAAAATGCCACACATATGCAATTCCATTTTAGCATTTCACATTCTTACAGAGATAGTTAACTAAATGCATTGAACCAGGGCTTCATTTGGATCTGTCCTGGGGATGAGCTTAAGTGCAGGCTCCATTTCTAGACTCAGTATGTTTGTGGGGGGTAAGAATGTGGTCCTGGCTAACCTTGATGGTGGGAATCTGGACTGTGTTTCCTGTTTCTTTTGTGACAGGGAGCTTAAGGAAGCTTGATGACTTGATTAAAGGTATCCTTTCAGAATGCCTCATCTTTTCACAGTATTTCCTTTTTTAGCTTATTCAGGGCTGCCTTGTCAAATTTCCCAGAGAGAACTGGTGTTTCTATCAGCTGTTTAATGCTCTCTTGAGAAAGGACAACAGCTTTGGAGAAATGAATGTGTCTTTCACCCACACTCTACCTTGAGGCTCAACCACAAGATGAGTAAGAGTTGAAAAAAGCCATCCCCGGCTCCTGTCCCTTAACACACTCTGTGGGTCCAGCAGTTGGTCTAGACCCAGACCTGGAAAAAGTCAACCATTCCATGACCACAAAGCCATTGTTTTAGTGCCCAGGCTTTGACATTATTCCATTCCTAACACTATTTACCTGAGCAATGTGCTCTACTAATAACATCTCTGATATCACACATGTTCCTGACAACCAAGGACTATGAAATGTAGAACGTTGCCCAAGTCCTCAGACACCTGTTCAGGAGCCTGCATGTGATATGTGTTATTACACATGGTTATCATTATATATGGACCCCTAGGATAGTCAGGGTTAGTCACATGTTATCTACATTAATATTTATATAACCCAGAAGAAGTATAGTTTATATTTACGGGAATTAATACATATGGAATAGTATAATGACAATTTTGTTTGTATTTATGGAACAATTAGGTAGGCTGCATCAGTTATAGCCAGGTATGATGACACACTCTAAAGACGGGTGTAAGAAGATTGCAAATTGGAGGCCAGCCTGGGCTACAGAAGAAAACCATATCTTAGAAAATGAAAAGACAAAACAAAACAATTCAACAAGGTATCAGTTGCATGTCTTTCTTTATTGTCATTGTTTTTAGTCAGCTGTTTAGATAAAGCATGTACCTTCCTAAATTGTTATTTTTTTATTCAAGTGTAATAACTGTGCATATTTAGGGGGTTCTATGGTATTTCAATATAAGCACTTGATCATATTTACCTGCCCTTTACCTACACTCTCGTCCCAAACATCTGCTTGTACCAGAGAATGAAAACTATTAAATGTTCCTACCAAAAAACGCGGCTTAGAAGACTCCAAATGATTGCATAGTTGAATACCTTCCTCCTCAAGCAACCCACTGACTCTGGAAGTAAACAACTGAACAGATTGTTTTTCCTGCATTTTCTATGACGACTTGTTTTTTGCATACTGGAGTTTCTTGTGAGTCCTTTGTGTTTGAAGGGATATCTGGGGATGAGGATGGGAGGGCCTTTATGAGACTGTTCCATCCTGGTGAATGTTGCTAGATTTTTAAATTTAAAACAGTCCAATAATCTAAACTAGGGTAGGCAAATATTGGCCCCAGGCCAACTTTGGTCCAATTCTTGTATGTGTGTGTGTGTGTGTGTGTGTGTGTGTGTGTGAGAGAGAGAGAGAGAGAGAGAGAGAGAGAGAGATCCTATGTATATAGGGTGCATCCATGTGTGGAGGCCAGAGGACAACCTTGGATGTCATTCTTAGGAACGGTATCTACCTCCTTTGAGGCAGGAACTCTTACTTGCCTGGAATTCAGCAACTAGGTCGGACTAGCTAGCCAGAAAGGCCCAGGGATCTGTTGATCTCTCCCTCCCAAGTACTGGAATTACAAGTTCATGCCAACATGCTTTGTAATGTGAGGATCATGCTTGTAAAGCAAGGAATTTACCAACTAAGCTATCTTCCCAGCCCTTCTAACTTTTTTGTGGCAAATTAATTTATCATTTTTATTATCTTTGTAAATAAAATTTAACACAGCCACATCCTTTCATTTATATTACAGTATGTTTCCTAAAGACTAAAATATTTATCCAGTGATGCTTTATGAAAGATACTTGCTAACACTTGACCTAAAGTATATTGAGTAAAATAAAAGCTAACCTAAAATATATAAATAAGTCATACTCACTTTGAGACCTACAATGGAATTAGAATTCTTAAAAAATCCTTTGCTGGACATTTGCTCTGTTATGAACCTGACATTCTCCATGGGTTTGAAAAACATGCTTCCCTTAGTCAGCCAGATAACTCAGTCTCATTTCCTTTCTGTGCACTGAGAAAGCTTCACAGGCAGGTGAGCTTGTCCTACTTCCTGGACCCCAGGGCACCAGGGACATTTTTATCAGGCACTAAGAGCACGAAGCAACAGGGATGGCACCAGGAGGTCTTTCTTCTTGCTGGGTCCAAAGTCTAAATTACAGCAACTCCTCTGTTTTCTGAAAATGGTTACCTTTTACCTGCATCCCAACTTGTTCTGCTCTATAAAAATGGGGGTGGGGTGGGGAAATCACTGGCCAGAAGGGCCAGGAGTTCCACAGCCACACACACACTGATCTCCCGTGTGAAAAATCCATTGAGATTGAAATGAGCTTTGGTGAACAGTGAGAGACACTGGCTATGTGAAGAGTGCTGGAGAAATGAGCCCTGGGACAAAAGCCAGGAGAACTATCTTCCCATCCTGTTCTATCGCCAGTGAATGGCATGGTTCTGGAGAGTTCTCCTTGAACCTTCGCTTCTCATCTGGAATGGGAAGACCTGTTCCATCAAACCACACAACTTGTGAAGAGGAGTGAAAATTGCAGTTGTTTTGTTCAATGAGTGGAACTGCCTGAGTACTTAGAATAAGCATCAATCAGTTTTGATTTGAGGAACCCTATAGATAAAATGTTGGACAGAAGTCAGGGAAGGCTCCAGAGGCCAGATATGTTGGAGTACACAGAGATCTGTGCAGGAGAGGGATAAATGAGATGCAGAGGATCATGGCCAGGGAGGTAGCCAAGATGCAGCCTGGCCCCTTAAGTGAAGCCACATCACGCAGGCCGTGTGAATGCAGACTGGGGCATTGTGATGGTTCATCTTTATTGCCAACTTGACTGGATTTGGAATCACCTAGGAGACAAGCCTCTGGACTTGACTGTGGAGACATTTGCGGAGAGTTGTAAGTGAGGAGGGAAGACCCTCCCTGAATATGGACTGCATCATCCTATGGCCTGGTACCCCAGACTGACTACGAGGAGACACAAGAAAGCAAGCTGAGCACCAGCATTCCGCTCTCCCTGCTTCTGTCCTGCCCAGAAGTACAAAAGCATGCCTGCCACCACAACTAGTGCTGCCTCTCCCATAACAGACTGTGCCCACAAGCCATAATCCAAAGCAACCCCTTCTTCACTTTTCTTCTTGCCAAAGTAACTAATACAGATCCAAGGCAGACCCTTGCCATGGATCAGTTCGTAGGCTCTGGAAGGGAGAAGGGTGATGCTCTGAGAGGGCTCCAGTGAGCATAAGGGGTTCCAGAGCACAGAACACTACGTGCTGGGACAGAATGCAGCCCCGGATCAGGCGAAGGTACTGCTTATAAAGACTCAGAGTCCAGGCAATAGAACCAAGGACAGGAGAGTGTAGGAAAGAAATGACAATACTCATTTGGGGGGATGTTTAGTGCCCTAGGCTGTGTCACTGTGCAGTCATAGTTCTACCTGCCATCACCTGTAAGCTCCTGTGGCTGACACTCCACATGCCATCACCAGTAAACTCTAGTGGCCAACACTGCATATCTGATCACTTAATAAACCCAAGCAGCCAGCTTGTTCTTGCTTTGACCAGGGCTGACTGAGAGGTCTGTGTGTCAGGCCTCCCGGCAAGCCCCTCACCCAAATACAATCCCTTCATCCCCCTAGTGTGAACGCTCCAACGTTTTGAATCATTTCCTTTTGTTCATACACACTGTGCTGGTAACTGAGTTTCCCAATAAAAAGGCAAATTGCTTGGGAGAGAGTGCATTAAACTATTAACTGCCATCCTTGCTTTAATATGAATTTGCTTCATTGGGTTATCTCCTTTTACCACTACAGCCCCAAGGGCATGAAACAGAGAACAGGCAGCGTATAAAACAATAATGACAAAATAAAACACTAATGACAGCCTCATCTCTTTTTATTTTGTGGCTTGTCCTTGTATGAAAGGCCTCGAGAAACAGGTGCATGGGTGTGGTAGACTCCAGTCTCCAGGACATGGGTGAGAAGGGATGGCCACTGTGCAATGGGAGCGATGACCCCCAGAGGGGTGGCTAATTGCAGTTCCACTGTGTGGAGGAGACAGCTTTTACCAAGCCACATGAAGGGACGCTATGTACTTGAAAATACCAGGGAAGCAGAATTGCCCCAGGCCCTATTGAATAGCTCAGACCAGCTGCTTTGCAGACTACAAGGAGGAAAGAACACAGAGGAAGCCTGGCTCTTGGAGTCCCTCTGCAAAGAGCAGAGAGGTGAGAGAGGGTGGCATTCTCTTCCCCTGCCTGGAGTTCAAGAGCAAAGGAGGCCGAGGCTGTCAGTAGGTCAGATCAACCCAGGAAGCAGCCAACCACTTTCAAAGCTTGTCTTATTTTCAGTGAAAGTTTCCAAATGATAATAACATCTCTCAGAACTGAAACTTTGAGAATGAATTTGCAGCTCCCCGGTGACGGATAAAACACCATCAGAAAGTGTGGCAGTCTTCTGCACAGACCAGCTTGGGGACAGGGGAATGGATCACACTCACAGAGAAGACAAATTGCCAGCCAGTATCCCAGGATGAATTGCAATCATAAGCCAGGAAAGACATCCACTGGACTTCTGTTATCTGCAAACACTGTTCTGAGCTAATTTTTTCTTCAAAGACGATGTGCTGTGCTAAACTGGTTTCATTAGCTCAATTGGGGAAAAAAATAAAAAGCCTTTGCAATTTGCATGGGGCTTAGGACTGTAATTAATACAATCATAAAGGCCAGTTCCATTTTTCAGATGTCAGCCCCATAGGGGATTTTAGAGTTATATGCTTCATGTTCTTATGTCTGAGATACCAATGACCAGCATTGTCTTGCTTTGCTGCTGGGCCATTCCCATCTTTATGGACTTAAAGCTAGAGCTGAACAGCCTGTTCCTTCAAGCCTCCTTACCATTGTCAGCTTCCCAGACACTGGACTGTCCAGGAGTACTTGATCTTCTCTGTGTTTGGGGCTTGGGAATGGAATCGGGAAGAAAAAAGTGTCATGTTGCATCTTGCCTTTCATGGGTTTTCTTTTGGGTGTGTGAGTGTCTCAGGACTTGGCCTTTTAAGAATATATATCTGTTGCTATTCACAATAGCTAAAGTATGGAACCAACCTAGGTGTCCAACAACAGAGGAATGGGTAAGGAAAATGGGATAGATAGACTCAATGGAATTTTTTTCAGTCATGAAGGATATTGAAGTTATGTCATTTGCAAGAAAATGGATGCCACTGGAGATAGTCATATTAAGAAAATCAAAGCGTTAAAGACATATCATAAGTTTTCTCTCATTTATGGTTCCTAAATTTATATAGATGCAGAAAGTCGTGTGTGTGTGTGTGTGTGTGTGTGTGTGTGTGTGTGTGTGTGTGTGTGATAAAAGTAGAAGTAAAACTGTCCAAGAGGACAAATGGGGGGAGAGGGTAAAAAGGGAGTAGGTGGATATGCAGGGAGATATGCTGAACATACAATACATACATGCATGAAAGATTTGAAAAGCTTAAACATGATGGGTTTGAAAAGCCAAGTGGAAACACTATATCCCATTTATACTGAATGTCGGACAACTCAGGGTGGTTATTAGAATCTGCCAGCTTTGGCAATAATGAAGGAGAGAGAGACACCATCCCACGGTAGCTGCCTATAGGCAAGAAGAAGAGAAGCTGATGAGGTGGAACCTGTTTGTTGAGAGGTGTCATCTTGGTGAGAGGCAAATTTATCTCTCTTTATTTAGCATATTGACTTAGTTGTAGTTTGAATCTAAAAGAGACATCACAGGCTCATGTCTGGTGGCACTGTTTGGGGGGGGGTGGATACAGAGGCTTTAGGAAGTAGCATCTGCCTGATAGAAGTAGGTCAGTTGGGCCTTGCATAGCCTGGCCCCTATTCCAGCATGCACCCTAATCTACATCAAGGTGTGAGGGGGAGGTGGTGAAGGAAATTAAGCAGACATTCAGAGTGAGCAGGTATCTAGGACAGGGCATTCTTGGTAAACTAATTTGGTTGGATCTTTGTACATAGGAGGAGGCAAGGACAGGACTCAAGAATGAGTCAGACAAAAAGAGAAGGACTAGGGAAATATCTCAGGGGGTAAAGTGTCTGTCTTGCAGTCATCAGAACCTGAGTTCAATTTCCAGAACTCTTCATGTCCATTGATATGTGCTGGGGGAATTTACTTTTTATTTTCTGCACAACAAATGAAGTCTCCACTAGAGAATTCTATTTGAAGAACTGAGTGAGACCAGGAGAATATAGGCCATTGATTCCCCAGACAATGACCGACTAAGTAGAGACAGCACACAGCTCATGCACTGGGTATCTGGTCATGGGGGTGGGATTCCTCTGTGTTATACATGCATGCATTAGTTCAAAACTCACAATAACCTTTTTAGTGTCTGTGAAGGTTAATCTCTGGCTGTCAACTTGACATGATTTAGAAGCACCCAGGAAATGCATATTTGAGAATATCTGTGGGGGAGTGTCTAGATTAGGTTAATTGACATGATAAGGAGCTATCTGAACTATGGGCAGCACCATGGCATGGACCCAGGTCCAGGACTGAATGACAAGGAGAGAGCAAATAAAGCAGCCCCTTTAATTCCTTTTCTAATTCCTGACTGCAGAGACAATATAATCACTTACCTCCTGCCACCATACCTTCTCCACCATGATGGACTTTGTCCCCTGGAACAGCAAGCAAAAATAAACCCTTCTATTTCAAGTTTCTTTTGTCAGGTGTTTTGTCACAGCAATGAAAAAAGATATAGAGGGTACCGTTCCATTTAATGGAAGTGGAATGTGAGACAAAAATGTCAAGACACACTGAAGAGTGCACAGATTAATTACCGGCAAAGCTCCGATCACTTCTGATACAGCATACTTAAGGATCACGCTGTGTTGTGGCTGTGTGTAGTTGAAATATCTAGTGTCCAGCAGATAAGAATCACTGTCTGAGTTGTCTAGAATAAAGACACTGGGAAGCCCTGACTTTCCAGCCCATAGGGAGCCTACATCCCCTTCCTCCTCAAAGTGTGAGGGACACTTTTTTAAAAGGCATCAGAGATTCTGATCCCTACAACTGATGATGTAGATTAATAGCAATGAGAAACTGTCATGTAATTAAGGCACAGAACACAGGGAGAGAGTGTCGGAATAAGCATTTGAACATCAGGAGGAAAACACTGTGTTGTCTACAAAGAGTCATTAAGGGATGGAAGAGAGCTTGAATTTTGTCTGCCAGAGAGGACATTGTGGGGTGAGCTGAAGGACAGTGAGGACACTGTCAGGGCACTGAGTGGGACCTTTGGTGGCAAACACAGAAGCAGCACCATGAGCTCCTCCTCTTCCCCAAACCAGGAAGAGCTGGAAGCATCACTGGTCCTATGGGAAAGCAGAAGAGACTATGCACCTGGGTGACCTGGGCTGTCAGGTCGATGCCATTCTAGGACAGACGCAGACTTTGCTGAGGGGCTTCTGTAGAAGAAGTAGTAACTTAGCCCAGCAGGATCAATCCAGTGTGAAGCAAAGACTTCCCTTTTCCAACTGATGATTCAGAAAGGATTACATGCTTGGCTCGAATTGTCCAGAACCAGAGAAAGTATTTCCCAATTTTTCACCCTGGGAAAAATTCACAGAGAGAAGATGATTGGGGTGTCTTGAAGGGAGACACCATAAACATATTCTGAGGATCTGTTCAAGTTACACAGTGGCAGGATTGGATCACTGGAAAAGTTTGGAGCAGCTCTTTTCACCTGGGGATCCAAGATAATAAATATTGACTATATATATTGCAGTGGGAAGTCCAAATGTTGTCTATTAGACTAACAGGAGTCTGGTAAAGTTGAGAATGTACCCTGCATCTCTGTATATCCAAATAAAATACCAGGAACCAGTCTATTGTTTCTTTAAGATGTGTTTAAGTTAGAGATGCAACTCAGTGAAGGTTCTTGTGATGGTTGCCTTAGTTGTCAACTTTACCGTATTGAAGATCAGGGCAGTGCAGCCCTGGCTGTGTCTATGACAGTATTCCCAGAGACGATTTGATTCTGAAGGCTTTGACATAATGTGGCTCAATCTATCCATGGCTTTAAAATTTGAGTAGCTATTGGGAGGTGATGGAACTGTGGAAGGTGGGTCCTGGTTAGAGGAAGAAGCACTCTGGGAGCATGTCCTTGGGTGTCCATTTCCTGTTGCCACTGCACTCTGCTTTCTCCTATATCACAAGGTGAAGAGCCTCATAGACATCCTCCCGCTGTCATGACGCTCTGCCCAGGTGAGTGAGACCAAGAGACCATGACTGAACCATCCAAAACCATAAGTCAAAATGAGTCTTTCCTCCCTTACATTGTGTTTGTAAGATATGTGATTGCACAGAAGATAAAAATAACACTGATCTTGATGTGAGGAGAGAATCTTGGATTTTCCGAGTGGCCCCGTATGTCACCATCAAGCCCAACCTTTCCTGCGATATTCAAAAAGCCTGGAATCACAGAAAGAAAGAAATGTGCCAGTGGGTTAGACCATTAGGCAGGGTAATTGGCAGGATTTGGAGGGGATGGGTGAGGGCAAACAGAATGCAGATCACACCCCAGGGGGAAGGGAGGAGTGAAGGGCTCCTGCCCCAGGCTTCTTTGGGAGCAGAAGGGCTGTACCCTGAAAGGCTTGTCTCCTGGTTAGGCAGTTGATGCAAATGCTTTCATGACCTCCAGAATTTTCCTCCCATCACAGTTCCAGAAATTTCCATATGACTTATTATTTGGAATTACAACCAAACTTCCTGTGAAAATATGAGTAATACTTTGGAAGAAGGCTTGATTCCCCATGCCCAGCATTAAAGTTTAAGTTCTCATTTGGCAGAAGTTCCTCAAACTTGTTAGTAAAGGAAGGTAACAGGCAAGGCACATGGCATGGGCTTCACCCAAAGGAGCTCTGAGCTATTGTTTGGTGCTAGAATGTTCTCTCTTTATAAGTCATTTCTTTGTGTTTTGAATGTTTCTTTACCTAGTCTGTCTTTCCTTCTTTCTTCCCTTCCTTCCCTCCTTCCCCCATCCTTCTTTTCTTCTTTCTTTCTTTGGGTGTGTTTGATACATTTTTGTTAGTTTGTGTTGGGGTGTATATGTGTTTGTGTGTGGAGTAAAGACATGCACCCTGTATACACACATGCAGAGGCCAGAGGAGGACGTTGGATATCCTCCCTATTGCCCTTCTGCCTTATTTTCCAGAGATGGAGTCTCTTAGTACCTGGAGCTCACACCATTTTTCAGTTAGACTGGCTGATCAGCCAGCCCCAGCAATACTCCTGCCTCTATGCTGGGGTTACAGGCATGCATGGCTCCACCCAGCCTTTTTTTTTTTTTTTTTTTTTTTTAATATGGGTGCTGGTGATCAAACTCAGGTCCTCATGCTTGTGTAACAAATACTTTGAGCTATCTCCCTAGCCCCCTAGTCTTATTTCTTTTCAAAAAATACTTCTGTCTTAAATTATCAAGCAGAATGTTTTTTTCCCAGAGGTGGGGATTGAACTCAGGACCTTGCACATGCTAGGCAAGTGCTCTACAACTGAGCTACATCCTCAGCTTCTTTCCTGTCTTCAATTTAACAACTGCTATGAGCTGAATGAAAAAAAAAATCAAAGGAACTCTAAAGACTCTGATGATCAACTGCTAGTACCAGGATTTATTGCTAGGTTGTAAAGTGCCTGCAGCTAGAAGGAAACATAAACTTTAACTGGATTTTAGATTTATGTCTGAGTTTGGGTTAATTAGCCATACTCTAAATCATGACTATTATGTCATCTTCCTTTCTCTATAACATTTTAACACTTTCTAGAACATTTCTAGAGCAATTGAGTGTGATAGGATGTTGTGACTTCTAGTATAATGACTTACCTCCTTATCACTACATTTATATCCACCAGTTAGTGGACAGTTCACTGTGGCTGTGTTGCCAGAAAGACAGAACCAGTAGGACATACATATATTATATATACATATTTATATATGTATCAGTTCCTGCAATTACAGAGGCTGAACAGTACCAAAGTCCTCCCTGTATGACAGATACCCAGGAAAACTACAGATGTTCTTTGAAGAAAGATCTAGAAGGTGGACATCTAGAGATCAGGGTACCAAGGGCAGGTGAAGATCAGGTTGCTACCTCAACAGTCAGGAAGAGGGAAGTCAAATGAACAAATTCAAATACTAAAATCTTCTGGAAAGGTCCTCAAAGAAGACACTCAGAAATAATGTTTAGCCTGCTATCTAGATGACCTGGGCTCCGTGAACATGGCAATGTTAACTTTTGTGATGAGCTTTGTACATTTCCAGCTCTGCCATGGTTTCTTCCACCTGCTTACACTTCCGTGAGCCACCCTCAGCCAAAGGGGGCACTGGTCGATGGGTGCTCCTGCCTCTTGTTGTTTGAAGGGACAGTTTGGGGGAATGGACAATCAGGGTTCCTGATGATTTTCATCTCAACAAGTCTGACACAAGCTGTTTTTCCTTCCCTTCTTACTCCACTGCTCCATGGGATGACCTCCTGAATAAGCTTCCCAGGCCTGATCAGGTTGACAAAAAAGAAGAAAAAAAGGTAGGCTCTAGTGTTCTCCTGTCACCATTAGAACAAACTACATCATCACCCCATCTACTGAATGAAATCAGTAGACTCAACTCGTCCCTGTGGGTCTTATTTTTTCATACTATAATGATTATTGTTCACTATAAACTTGACTAGACTTAGAATCACCTAGGAGATAAAGATACACTTCTGCGTGTGTTTGTGATTTTCCAAACAGGATTAACTGAGGGGGTGGGGGAGAGCCATACTGAATGGGTACCATCCCATGAGCTGGATGCCCGGATCAATGAGGGGAGAAGGAGGAAGTAAGTGAGCACTGACCTTGCTCTTGCTCTGCTTCCCCCCCACCCCCTGGCGAGGAGATCAGCTCTGCTCTGCCATGCTGTCACTACCACTGTGGACTGAACCCTAGAAAACAGTGACTCCAAACAACAAAAATCTCCCTTTGTTAACTAATACATACTCATTTACATAGTTTCTCATTTTTCATTTGCTTACTCAGTTGTTCTTTGTATCTATATGTGGGGTGTGTGTGTGTGTTTGAGTGTGTGCAGGCACATGTGTATAACATGTGTGTTACTATTGCTTCTTCAAACTTATTTTTATGAGACAGAGTCTGTGAGTCTGTCATTGAAACTGGAACTCACCAATTTGGCAAAGTTAACTAGCCAGTGAGCCTCAGGGATTCTCCAGACTCCACATCTCCAGCACTGGGATTACAGACAGACATCCACTGCCATACCCAGCATTTTAAGTGGGTTGTGGGTATGTGAACTTGGGTCCTCGTGTTTGCAATGCAAGCATTTTACTCTGAGCCATCTCCCCTGCCATCACGTGTGCTTTCATTTATTACTCTTTTACTCACTTATCCAACAAGCCCATCTTTCTGTAATTCATTCAGATTTATTTATCTATATATTCTGCTATTTTTAATGAAATGACTTCTGTTTTTCTTGTATCTTTCATTTGTCCATTGATTTTAATCTGTCACAATGTATTCATTTTCTTCCCCATCCATTAGGTTTTATCAGTCTGGCACTGGTTGGTACATTAGTGCACATAGCTTTCTTCCATAGGTTTTTATCAATTCTTTCTTTTTTATTCATTTAGTGTTTCACTTACTGTGCTTCTGTCCTTCATTCTTTCTTCCTTCATTCCTCTTGTTCTTTTGCCTCCTTAACTTCTTCACCAACTCCTTACTAAGCCTCTATGAAAGTGCTTGCCATCAATATACAGCTATTATTGTTGGAGAAGATTGTTGCTTTCATTCACACCTCAGAGAATATCTTGGTGTGGTCAGTAAGGTTGTTACAGAACAATTGAACCTGGCTCAGATATAATGAATAGGAAAAACATTCACTGTTCTGAAGGCTGAAAATATCAAGATCGAGGAGTAGACTTGGAGGAGAGTCTTCCTGCTGTATTGTAACAGGACAGAAGGCCAGGGAGAGGGACTGAGAAGAGACAGAGAGAAAACTCTCCATTGTAGCAAAGGAGAATCTGCTCACCCTCCCATAGGGAACGACTCCTCCATTGCAGCATCCATCTCCTGTCTTTGATCTCCTTTAGGGGTGCCACCTCCCAGTCTTGTTAAGGTCACAACATGTAAACTGTGGGAGACACATTAAAACTCTTCTGTGGATCAAAGATATGTGTGTGTGAAACCAGGGTGGACCCCACACAGTTCCAAACTTGGTATCATACATTTCTAAGAGAGTTCCACTCTGTGTAATCATGTTTGGTATTTATAAGGCTATAAGAATTCTTATTTGAGCCAGTGAAAAAATAAAACAATTTCATATGAGATCTAGTAAACAGCTTTAAGGAATGGCATACTCATATCACTTAAGTGTTTATTAATCTCCAAACCAGATGAGTACCCAACTGAACAAGCAAGCCAGAGTGTAATTGCAGCATGCTTTCTCCCAGGAGCAAAATCTCATTATCAAAGGTTAATGGTAAGACCCTACTGTCGAAGACAGCATACGTGTGTAAGACCAAACACAGAGAGACCTGGCCAGAATCTGGAAGAAGGTCAGTCCCCAGACAGTTAGCGAGTCTAGTACCAGAGGGTGCTACATGAGCAACTGGGGGAAAATGTCTGACATTGGTCCAAACAACTTGCAGTCTAAGATACCCAGCAGGAAACCATCTGACGTAATGCTCATACAAGTGCAGTAGTGGCAAACAGCCATGGGGGGTAACCAACTGTTCTTGATTTGGCTAATAGATCCACTCAGTGGAGTGGAACTCATTGCTGGAACTGGGAAATAAGTCAAAGCCATGTACAAAAAATGAGCTCAGTCTCCAAGATCTAGTGGCCACCAAAAGTAGGCTAGAAGAGAGCCAATGCATATAAAGTTCCCTCCAAAACATATATGGTTATCCCTTCTATCTAGTACTAACTTCTCTCTCCGTTGGAGAATTTGCTTATCTCTTTTCAGGTGGACAATGAACCTGAAGGGAGGATCAGCTAACCACACCTCACCAGCTGAAACCATAGAACAACGCAGGGGAAGGGCAAGAATACAGCGCTCAAGGCGATCACAACACCAGAAAAAGGCTGAAGGAGATAAATACAGAGAACATCCAACTCCAGTCATTAGCCAGATATCCAGAGACACAGAGGCTCCCAAAACCTCATCAAGGAAGCAGAACTAAAATGACCCCAATGTGGCTCAGGGAAACTCGCGGAAGAGGGGGCGGAAAGATTGTTAGAGTCACAAGTTGGGGCATTATGCACAGAGACTGGGGCCTATCCACCAGAACTCTTGAGCAAACTCACAATGCATGATAAACATTCCCCATTGATGAGGGCCCCTTTGAAAGTGGGAGGAAGGGGAGGAGGACAATGGAACCAATACTATGAATGTAAAATCAGAATAATATAAATAAAAAATATATATTGATTAAAAAAAAGTATCTGTTAACTAACTTTTCTGCAAAAAGTGTGACTTCTTAAATGCTTTTATGAGCATATACTTGTAATGAAATATAAAGTGTTATATAAAATATGGTGAACAAAGTTTGAAGTTGAAGCAAAACTCCATTATTTTTTTCCAAAGTTGAATGTTACTGTCCAGAGGACCTCAATATTAAAAGTATCTTTAGTTTGTTCATCTTGTAAGGTCTTGGGGATTAAACTCAGGAGTACTTTTCAATGACTCAACTGCAGAGCTGTATTTATAGCACCAGAATATTATTTATTTAAATTACTTAATAAAGGGGCAGTTGAAAATTTGAAATAGCTTGCCAATATATGCTCTCCATGTTGTTACACCCACATGGAACGAATCCACAAACTTTATGCAATGAGGTACAGTGGGTGTGCATGCACATGTGTGTGTACGTGCATGTGTGCATAGATGGATGGTTTTTGAATTATTTAAACTTTTTATTGATAATTTCCATGCAAGCCTATAATGTAATGTATATATAATCCCCTTCTGTTACCTTCTTGTATATCCCCTTCCCCACCCTCCCTATTCCACTGAATCCCTTCTTTCCAACTAGTCCCTCTTCTACTTTGATGTGTTTTTCCCCTGCCTCCACCATCCAGGGCGGAATGTTGATGGGCCTAATATTGTGCAGGTCTTGGGCAGGTAGGTAATGCCAGCCACTGTGAAGTCATGAATGCAATGCCCACATCATGCTCAGAAGACAGCCTTGCATATCACTGACTCATTCTTTCTTACTCCTTTTCCACAAGCCTGGGAAGATATGAGACATATGTTTCATCTAGTGAAGAGCATTCAGCTCTTTGACATCTCGAGTTTCTCCAAAAAGAAGCTTCTCTGACAAAACTTAAGAGTAACACTTCCCTCTTAAGGCCCATTACCTTCCCAGCCATAGGTTTTTGACAAGGTTTTCAGTATCAAGCATGAATTCCTTCAGGTGGAGTAGCCCTTAATTCCAGTCACAAAGTAGTTGGTAATCAGTCATGCCACTATTGCACCACTGAGCACATCTTGCCTGGCTGGTTGGTGGTGTAATTCCCAGGGTCCACTGCTGAGTGAAAATGTTGAGGACTTTTCTCCCTTAGTAACTTGCATAGCAGCTTTCAACACTATCACAGCTAAATAGAAAGGAAGAAGCTTCCAGCTCAATTCCAGCTTGAGTTGTTAGTGTTCTGCAACTGAAGTGTGTGGTGTCTTCAATAATAAGGTCTTACCATCTGCTCCTGATGGGCAGCAAACAGCATTGACAATAGCCTTTATGTCATTTTTTAATACAGGTCTTGCTATGTTACCCAGGCTGACCCCATGTTCTGGAACTCGAGAAATCCTTCTACCTCTGCCTCCCCAGGACTGAGACCACAGATATGTGTCAATGTACCTGACTTAAATAGTTAAGGTTGAAATTTAACAATTTGTGATCGTTATTTTGGATTGTTGATCCACACAGAAAATTGCATGAACATAAATGCACATCTTGCTCAGTTATTATGGGATAAACACCCTTGTCATCATCGAGCTCAGGAAAAGAAAACACTTACATGATCCCCCTGCTTCCAGACTGTCTTCCAGGGGCAATCATCTCCTTTTTTGGCTTCTAAACTCAATATTATGGTTGTAAGATTTATGTGGCTTTTATGTGCACAGTAATCTCTCTTTATTTGTGCGTTCTGTATTCATAAATTCAACCAACCACAGATCAAAAATATTTGGAAGAAAAATTGTGTTTGCACCAAACATGTGCAAACATTTATCTTATCATTATTCCCTAAATAGTGTAGGATAACAGCTACTTACATGGTATTCATATTATATTATATACATGACATATATTGTAATTGGCCTAGAGATGATGAAAGTGTGAGGAAGGATATGAAAAGGTTATATGCAAATATGCTGTCACTTTGCATACGAGAGAGTGCCACAGGTCTCTGTATGTACTGTGGGGTCTTAGAGCAAAACCCCTGTGGATATTAAGGTACACCACACTCTTACACTGTTCATTTTAATTCTTGCATTATACTTCATTGTATGAACTTAGCACAATTTAATTATTCATTCCCCTATTCATAGACAATTGGGATTTTTCAGTGCTTGGTTATTATAAAGAATGCCCTATAAACACTACTGTGTATATTCTCTGGAGGACAAATAGCCATGTTTGTTAAGGTAGATCTCCTGGCCATGGGGTATAGATTGCATCAGCCTTGGTGTGCAGCACAAATCGGTTTCCCAATCTGGTTTTGCACACACATGAGCAGTGCCTAGAGTTCTCTACTGTTTACCTGTATGCTAGCCTTGTCTCTTTTCACTCTTTTCAATGTTAACAATAGAGGGAGGAGTTTGAATTTCTCTATAATTTTAATTTTTAATTTGTATTTTGCATTCGTTGGTGACTCATGAGATGCCTTCTATTTTATTCAGTATTTGGGCATCTTCTTTAATGAAGTACTCTTCAAGTAGCCTTGGTGTCTTTCTCATTGTTTTCTTTGTCTCAGATTTTGATTTACAATGTCCTAAATTGCATTCTAAACATATAATATATATTTTGTTGTATATATGGGTCAATTTTATAAAAATGCCAAAAATAGTCTAAAATGCAGGAATATAGATAACAAAAGATATGGAATTTTTCTGTGTAACACATCCCAACGGCACATCATTGAGAAGAAATCAGAGAAGGCCTAAATAAAGAGGAATATCATATACTGAAAAAAAAAAAAAAAAACAGCATGCTTGATGATCACGACACCAGAAAAAGGCTGAAGGAGATAAACACAGAGAACATCCAACTCCTACTAAGCCAGATATCCAGAGACACAGAGGCTCCCAAAACCTCATCACTGAAGTAGAACTAAAATGACCCCAATGTGGCTCAGGGAAACTTGCGGAAGAGGGGGCGGAAAGAATGTTAGAGCCACAAGTTGGGGCATTATGCACAGAGACTTGGCCTACCCCCCATAACTCTTGACTACCCCCACAATGCATGACCCACATTCCCCATTGATGAGGGTCCCTTCGGAAGAGGGAGGACAGGGAGGAGGATAATATAGTTACCATTATGAATGTAAAATTAGAATAATATAAACAAATAACTAAAATTATAAAAAATAATAATTCTGTGAAAATGGAGATTCTCCTCCAAACTGCTGTATAGATGTAGTGTAATCCCAGTTAAAATGTGTGTGAAATTTGAAAAACTGATCAGTATCAGGAAGCAGAAGCCAAACACTAGCCATGATGGCTTTGGGCAAGGAGGACAGAGGAGGAGGAGACAGGGGACCAAGGAGAGAAGAGGAGGAGGACAGAGGACTTACTTCAGGCATCAAGGCTCATCTGAAACTTGAGCAATAAACAGGTTGATATTGGTGAAAGAATAAACAAATCAGTGGAACAAAATAGAAAACTTGGGAACAGACCATATGGAGATTTTTTTGTACACCAGGTCCTCAGAGCTCTAGAGCAAAAGACAATTTCCTTAACAAACAGGCTTGAGACAGATACTCATATTGGAAAAAATAAATCAGTCCTAAGTGGATTCTTGACCAATGTTTGAAAATCAAAACAGTAGAGCTTTCAGAGGGTGATTATTATGGTTTGGATGCAAAACATCCTGTACAGCCCAAAGTGTTTAATTGCCTGGCCCCCAGATGGTGGTGCTAAGTTGTTACATCATGGACCCTTTAGTGGGTGGATACCATTCCAAGGAAGTGGTCCCTGGTGACAAGCTTTGTGGGTTATTTTTGGCTCAGCTTCTGGCCCAAATCTATCTCTGTTTCCTGATCCATAGAGATGTAAGCAAGCTGCTTCTTATTCCCACTGCCTGCCAGTTCTATTGCTGTTGTGACTCCCTACCATGATGAACTGCACCCTCTCAAACCCTAAGCCACAATAAATCCTGCTTCCCTTAAGTTACTTCATTCGGGTATTTTTATCACAACAAGAAAATTAACTAACCCAATGATATAGGATATTTTCATGACCTTAAGATATAGAAACATTTGTTTGAAGTAGTAAAGAAACTATAAAGAAAAGGAAAGAATGAGACCACATTAAAATTAATAACTTCTGTTCATCAAAGGGCACCTACAAAAGTGTGAAAAACAAGTCAGAAAATGGAAAGAAAAATGAAACTATTCTCATTATAAATCTTCCTAAAAACCATGACACATTTTCCTGGTCCTTTAAAGGAAAGTCCCAAATAAAACATTTTCCTCATTTATGAAAGCAGAACCCAGTGGACAGTTCATTTACTTATCACACGGAGATAAAGCACCTTTGTGTTCTCTGGAAATGCATTCCTCCTTGAAAGATTTTAGAGTCCTCCCTAAATCCAAATATCTTCCTTTTTGAGGTTTGCCTTTTTCATTCTTCCCCACAGGGAAGATCCTACACAGGTCTTTCAAGTCATTCCACAGCCTCGGGCCCCTAATAATGAACACAACCTTTGCTTCTCAGGAGTCCAGGCCAAATTTGATGCTTAAATTCTGTTGTCAACTTTATCAGACTAGGACTCAAATAAAAGACATGACTCCTGGGCATTGCCAGGAAGGATTGATGGAAGAAGGACAACCTTCCCCCAGAGTGGGTGGCCCTCCAGGAGTGTGAAGTGACGTTTGCCTGGCTGCCATTGCTACTCACTGGTGCATTCTCCTACCCTGTTGCTGCCATCCTTCATCTCCAGTGGAACCCAGCTTCATCAGCCTCCCCACATGGACTGAAGACCAGCATCTCTCCAGGAATCCTCCAGACCTTCAGTGGCAGACTAGGACTACTGAGCCATCCAGCTTTATGGACCAAGCAGCTCTTGGGTTCTCCAACTCTCCAGCCTACAGATTGCTATTGTTGGACTGCCCAGCCTGTATCCTATATGCTGGTATTCTTTATAATGCATATTCATTCTATTAATTTTATTCCTCTAGAGGACCCTAATAAGCCCATATTCATATGGGAGAGAATTTTCAGACTATGGCTTTGGTCATGTGAGTTTTGTGTCCATATGGGTATGTATGTGTATGACGTACGTATGAACTCAAACATCATGTGTGTAGATATGTATGGAGATGAGAGGTCAACCTCATGGTATCAGTGTTCGCCTTCCAACTGGTTTGAGACAACAGCTCTCATATTTGCTGCTGAAAGTGCCAGACTGGTATGGGGAGTTGCAGTGTCCTTGAGAGCAATGAAGCCTTTCTTGGATCTTGGCTCTTGGTGGACAAAAAGCTCAAGAGCTGGGGTGCTGGACACTCCAGGTCACACAAAGTTTCTACTGAATCAATAGCTTCTGGGTTCTTGTCTTCCTAATTCAAAGAATGACATGTACAGACCATAGCGGGTTAGGTTTAGGAGGATATTATTAGAGATCATAGATGGGATTTAGGAGAAGGAAGGAGTACAGAGCTCTTGCCCAAGAGGAGGCAAAATGGGGTTTTAGAAGATGGAAAAGCCCACCTAGAGACCCAGGTTAGGGTTTTTTATCTCTTTTAGGAAAGAGTAACTCCTTTAGGAAATAAGAGATCTAGGGAGGGACTCAGGTTTAAGGAAAAAGAGATCTAGGAATGGAACTCCTTTAGAAAGAAAGAGATAAAGGGGAAAACAGATTTGACCTTACAAGCTCAAGGACATTTCTAACCTTGAGCCACTTTTAGTTTACTTTCAAGGGCCCTGGTCACTTTCACAAGACTAGCTGGCTCATGAGCTTCTCATGTCCTCACCCCTGTTGCTGTAGATCCATTAGAATTACAGACATTCATGTAGCTACTACATTAGGATGCGTGTGGATTCTGAGGATCTGCATACTGGTCGTTAGGCTTGTGCAGCACTTTTAACACTCAGCCATCTTCTCAGCCCTGATTGTGTGATTTTTATAAAAACTGACACATCTGATAGCTCATCAGACACCCATATACTCATTTTCACAAATTGGCCATTGGGTAATACACCTTCACAATAATTTTGTTCTGATACAACCAGTGTGCTAAGCTGCCATCTTTTCTTTCTGCACATTTGCATGTGATAAATTATTTCTCTTCCCTTTAATCTATTTTTTACTGTTCCTCAAAAAATATCATGTGCTTTCTCATCCCTGGTGCTGTGGAAAATAAATCCCCACCAATCTCAGCTCTGCTGTCAGGAAGCCAACGTCACAAGGAAGGCCATTTCCTCAAGTTAATAAATTAGAAAATTAGCAAGTGGTGATTTGGAATTAGAGAAGTGCCTGAGCTTGTCCACTCCTTCATCAGATCATTTCATCCAGTTCACCTGGCACAAACTTTTAGCCTTCAGACCTAATAAGACAAGCTGGTCAGGGACATTGTGGGATAAGGCCTATCCAGAGACCAGGCTCAAAAACCACCGATGTCACAGAGATACATACTTGGAAAAGACCTAAGGAATATGTTTTAAGGTATAAATGAGAAAGAGTGCATGTGTCATGAAACATACAAGTAGATTGCCATGTGAAACACTGCTTTGCTTGTCCCTTATCAAACACTAAGATACACACATATAATGAAACAAAACACAGTTCAAAGTCGAGGTGACATTTTGGGCATTCTTGCAAATGCATACTTGCAGTGTGAATCCAGGCCTAGTCCTTTCAAGAACTCTGAATAGGAAGATATCCAATGGGTTGTGGTGTTGCTAAGTGTGTGTGGGACTGGGCTCAGGGCTCAGCTGACTATTAGGAGTATCATAAGCAAGACCTTGCTTGACTTCTCTTGTGTTCAATTTTCTTTTTGGTAAATAAGAATCAGATTATAAAGTGTCTGGGTTCTGTTTGTTTGATTGACATTATTAGTCTTAAAAAGGGAGCAGAGTGCAAAAATAGACTAATGCATATGTATATATACTTAGTACATGTGGAATTTCTCAGAGATAAGTGGGATTGTTTTATTTGCTTATTTGTCTATATGGACCATCAACATCCTTCATTTTACCACTCAAAAATAATTTCTATATTACTTCTTCAGAGCAATCAACTTCTCATTTATTTAAAAATCCACATTGGGCTGGAGAAATGGCTTAGTGGTTAAGGCACTTGCCTGCAAAGCCTAAAGACCTTGGTTCAATTCCCCAGGACCCTATGTAAGCCAGATGCACAAGGTGGTGCATGCATCTGGAGCTCATTTGCAATGGCTGGAGGCCCTGGCATGCCCAATCTTTCTTTCTCTCTCTCTCTTTCTCTGCTGTGTTCTCTCTCTCAAATAAATAAATAAATAATTTTTTAAAACCCACATAGATTTGGTAAATTACAATAAACTATTTTGCATCATTAAATTGTTAGGTCAATTAGTGTGAAGTGGTAGGGTTTTAATTTAGCAACTTCTTAAAATGTTCCAATGCATTTGATCACTAAATTGAAGAAAAAACACTTTGGAAAAACATTAGGATTATCTCTTGGGTTGTTCTTTCTCCCTCTCTCCCTCCCTCACTCCCTCTCACTGTATGGAGATATATATACATATATATATGATGATCTCCTAAGAAGGGAAGTTATGTCATAACTCTGTGAAGTCTTACCTACTAAAGAAGAATTCACACTGGACAAAACTTCTCTCTCTCTCCCACACCCACTCCCATTGCTATCCCTGTGGTGCCTGCTGTGATAAAAGGAAGCCTTCTCCCGTGGATCTTCCTGTCTTACACTTTTCCAGGCCTCCTCCACCAACTCTGCTCTCCTCGATTTGCCTGAGCAGACACTTACCTTCTACAAACATGCCAGGCTGTTTATTCAGATGTGGTTCCCATGACTGAACTCTCCTCAAATGTCTTCCTCCTTTTTCATCCTACTCGCTCACTGAGCTTCAAATTTAGTTTAAATGCCATGAACTTGATGAAGCATCTCCCAAAACTGTCCTGCCCTTCCTATGATCTTTTCTTCCTTGGGTCCTATGGTGCCCAGTCTCTCCCAGGACCTGGGTCATTCGGTACAGAGGTGTGTTTATTTTTCTTGTCACTAGCTAATAAGTCCCATTTGAGGAAAGACTGACTTAACTGTGTCGCCCACACCAAACATTTTCTTGGGTCAGCAGTTGAGGGATACCCATTGGATGAGCACATGAAGGAATTGGAGAGGAGATACATGGAAGGAAGCCCAAACCATATGCATCTTCTGCAAGCCCAACAGAACACCACCTAAAATTCAATCATTTCATGTTATTTTATGAAGAGCAGCTGTGTGTCAAGATCTAACAGTCCACCTTCAGATACATTGAGAACAGGGCTAACTAAATTTTACAGCAAGCTATGGAAAAGGTGGGAAAATCAAAGTGCAAAGAAAGGAAAATATCAAATTACTACCCATTTTTTTCCATGAAACTAAGTGATACATAGTGCTTCCTTGATTTCTTTTTTCTAGATTTCCAGTTTCTGTTATTTGGTGTTTTACATTTAGTCAATGCATAGTGCCTCTGTGTTTCAGAACAACTGACAGAATTAATGAAGAAGGAGGAGGAGATAAGGAAGAGGAAGGCAGAACACAAAGCAGGAGAAAAGAAGATGGAAAGAAAAAGGAGGATGAAGAATGGGTCCATTTTCCAAAGATGAGCATGTGTAATATACTGATGACATTTGGATTGAATTAAAATTCCTCGCGGATTCGTATCTTTCATAGAACTCATTGATGAAGCATTTTTCCCGAAATGTCTGGCCATCACCTTTTCTTTCTTGGGCCTCACTGGACTCCACTCAGGCCCTGAGATATGTGATCTTTGGCTTTCTGATTGCATAGATTCTCCATCAGGCCACTTTACATGCTGGCTGTCATTTGCATTCCCTTGGGAATAACGTAGTGGTGGAAGCTACTTGCTTTTAATATTTACTTTAAAATTTCTTCGACACAAAGTAGAGATGGGACTTTAACAGCTCATTATTTACTCCTACGCCTCAGAGGCAGAGGAAGGCGGTGTGTTTATGAGTGTAATATAGCGCGGATTAAGGTCGGAGGAGCTTTTCACTGTGGATAGTCTCATTACAGATGTTACAGCACCTGTCTAGGATGATCCATATTAGAAAAAGGGCTCCCCCAGCACCCCATTTGGGGGCTTCTCTTTGTATTATTATTCTAAAACTCCTCTCTTCAGTGCTGCTTCTTCCCAGCTAAGCTTGCTCTTTGTTGAAACTCGGCAAACAAAATTCTCAGCTTGGGAACAGTCCCTTCACTCTGCCTCCCATCTCCTCCACTCTCTGCTTATTAATTTCTTCTGAGCACTGCCCAACTGCAATTAATTGGGTACACATTTTGCAAAACAAAAAATATAGCTATTGAAATGTGATCCCCCTCCTTTATTTTAGGCTTCTTCTAATTAAAGAAACGTTTTGATTACTTTCCCCACTAACCCCTTACAAGAAAGTGAAGAAATGGTGACAGTCACAAAACTCTGGAATGAATTTTTTGCAAGCTCAGAGTTGAAAGATGGTCCAATCCTGTCCTGGGTGCAATATACAGAGATTTTTTTTTTTTTTTTTCTAAAGAAAAATCCAGCCTGAAGTTGTTAACAAGTGAGTTTCTGAAAATGCCCAGGTCCTGCTTTCAAGGACAGTTCTGTCCAGAATGAGCACAACCAACACACAGACCTAGGACAAGGAGCACAGGGTGTATCCTGAGGCTGGAAGCCCCAGTGTGCTGAGCGGTGTTGGCTACTTACGCAAGGGCCTCCCAGAGTGGATCACCTCTGGCTGAAGTTCCACCATATTGAAGGTGTAGTTCCCTGGCACACTTCACTGCATCTTTGTGTCCGTGCTGTCCTGTCTCTCTTTTATCCAACACCCCTTTCTCCCCGCTGAAACCACCAGCACAGGCACTAGGAGCCACGCATGGGTTCAGACAGGTGAATGGTTAGCACTCTGAACCCACAGTCTTCTCCAGCTTGGTGCCTGGAGAGGATCCGTCTCCCCTCTGCCTTATCCCTGCTTCTCACTTCAATCAGCCAGCTGAGACTCCACAGCTCCCCTCTAGAGCCTTTGTAAACAGTTAAAAACATATTAAAATGACCATAATCAACTCAAGGTACACCTGAGGAGTTATTATCACTTCAAATGTCAGAGTCAAACAGTCCACCTTCCCGTCAGGAACACTGTCCTTCAATCCTCTCTCTCAACCTCATGCTAGTTAAAAATGTGTTTCTATCGCCCCAGCCTCGTAGCTCATCTGAACTGCTTTTGAAAGCCAGTTTCTTACTAATTTGAGTCTGCTCCCTCTTCAGCCTAGAATTCCTAGTGCATTAGCATACATTTCTCATCAACATCCTAGAATCTTTTACTCTTTACATTTCTTCTGTCTAAATTTCAAAAAGGCCAAACTCAAGAGTCCAACTCAAGATACCATCTTCTGCATGGGAAACTACAGGACAGAGCACCACGCTTCTGCCATTCCGTCTAGTCCTGCCTGAGCTAGCTAACTCTTTTGTTTGATTGCCATTAATTCCTTCTCCCCATTCTTTTGAAAACTCTCTCAACACTGCCCACCCTTTTCTACAATGCTGTCTTCATGGATGTGTACTGAGAAGTATCGAGGCCCAGCATCTGTGCTCACAGGGGGGAAATCACAACAGACAGAGAGCAAGAGCGCTCTATCATCCGCCCAACCCAGTGAGATGAGAAAGAAACTGAGAGGCTGATATTCTACAAGCATGTCCTTCCCCTTGGTCACAAAGTTCACAATGACTTCAAACAGGGTGTTGGCCCAGCGGAGTGAAGGGAATTCACATGGCAAGACTGGGTGTGAGCAGCGTAAGTCATGAGCAGAGTTGGAATCTAAGAAATTGGCTTGAATTATCTGTGGTGCTTTTGAGCAATATACATGATTAAGTTTCCCCTGTAAAGTGTGATTTCCTTTTATCTCACAAGTGTCTCCTTAAACAATGTTTTTAATTAGGACTCTTGCTTTCGTTTATTTCTTTATTAGGGAAGCTTCACGCTTAGCCTGACATTTGAATGTTCTCAGAAATAAACAGTTTCCATAAAAGCAAAATTTCTTCATAAGATCATTACTATTATGTTGTGCGGGAAATGGAATGGCACCTCTGGGAATTTAATGCTGTCAAGAGTCTATTTCAGTAATATGTGACACTCTCCAGCGACAGCCTCGCAGTCTCCATTTGCTGGGGCTTCTCGGGAGGCGGCAGACAGAGCAAAGCCTTGCCACTAATTAAAACCAAAGGCAATTTCTTATATGAATAAGTGAATTAGTCCCTAAAATGGAACCTGCTTTAACTCTGCAGTCCCCAGGCACTTCCTGTATGGACCCTGTGGTAAAACATTGCCATCATTGCAGAGCAAGACATTCTGCAAAATGGAAGGCACCTCTCTTCTGCAGTGTGCTTCCATCTTTCCTTTGCTTGTTTTCATATGAGCAATGCTGAGAATGAGGGGAGAATCTGCCTGAGAGAGACACCCTCTCCACTGTATAGAACCATCCCATGACTCTAAGCTAAACCCCGCTCTGTCTTCTGGCAGACAGACCCCCTCCACCACCCTCCATGACTCCTGTGTCATATAACATCTTAGTGTGAATGTAAGCATTTTCATATGAAAAGGATTGATTTCTGTCCCTGACATGGGATTCTAATGATTGGAAACAATATATTGATTTTTTTTAATTAAAGCCATCTTCCCACTCATAATGGAAGGTCTTGCCCTTTGTGAAATTTATATCCATAGTCCATGGGTGATGTCTGCAATTACAGCTCCCAGTGGCGAACACTACATTTATGGAGGAGAAAGGACTAATAGGAGAGAAATGATTCTCTCACTCCTCTTGGTGACGGGCTTTTAGTGTTGGTCAAAGGTGGCTGATGGAAAAGCTGGATGGATGTGGAGGACTCTTTCCCTCCCTGAGACTGAGATGGACCAATTCCCCCGGGGTTTCAAGTGTGCCTCTGACTCACGTCCTCAGAATTCCCCATATCCTTGGCCGGCACCACGAAGCATCTGGAAGATAAAGCCCTTGCTGTTTAGACACTCGGGTGGTGGAAACTCTGTTGTTGCAGCCTGGGCTGGCGAATGCTTCATTGTATGCTTCTGAGAGTCCAATGGCAAAGAGAAGTCATATGTGATCATTTGTTGGATGCTGAAAGACCAACCAAAATACTGTTTGGAAAATGTGGGAGAGTTAGGAAATACCCCCAAACTTCAGGACAGCCATGTATTTACCCTCAGCCTTGAGAATCTAACTGGAGAAAGTAAGCAAGCATAGACAAGAGGACCTTTCCTTCACGGCAGAGTTATCCAAGGTTAAAATCATTACTCAGGGGTGGGAACATGGCTTAGTGGGTAAAGCACTTGCTGGGCAAGCATGAGGACCAGAGTCCAGATTCCCAGAACCCATGTAAAATGCTAGGCACATTGATATATGTCTATATAACCCAAAAACAGGGAAGGCAGAGACTGGGGATTCCTTAGCTCACTGGCTATCTCGTACTACTGTATCTGTGAGCTCCAGGTTCAGCAAGACATCTTGTCTCAAAGAATAAGGTGGAGAGTGATTAAGGAACATACCCAACATCAAACTCTGGTCTCCACAAAGAGGCACATATGTGCACCCGCACCCCCACACGTGTGTATCCACACACATGAACATGCATATGTACAACACATGCACACACACACACACACACTCTAAAAAAATACTGCTCAATGCATGACCAGAGTGGGTGTATGGTAGGTGCCAACATAAGCTGGGGAGTGAGATTGCTCCATGGGCTACCTTTCTAATCTTTCTAGAAAACCTCTGGCGGAAGTGTTCTTACTGTGCTGACAGAGGTGTAAAAAGGAGAAGAGGGACATGTAGAGATTCATATCCAGAAACGAGGGGGGCTTTCCTAAAATAGGAGCCATAGTTAGTGGTATGGTCCTTCAGATCTGGCTCCAAGTATCTTTATCATTTCTGTGTTTAGCATCTGCAGGTGACTGAACCATAACCAACTCAAATATGTTCACAGCTACAGATGCAGTTGTCCCAGGAACATGACTAGATATTTACAAGGCCCTTATATTATCAGATATACACAAGAAAATTAAATCATTTGTCATGTATTCCTTGATGGAGCTGAGTTTGTTATTTGATTTGTTGGGTTTTTTTTAATATTTTTTTATTGACAACTTCTATACTTACATACAAAAAACGCATGATATTTCCCTCCCCTCTTCCCATTTCCCTTTAGACTCTAACCTCCATCATATCCCCTCCCTCTATCCATTAGTCTCTCTTTTAATTTGATGTCATTACCTTTTTCTTCTATTATGAGGGTCTTGCGAAGGTATTGCTAGGCACTGCAAGGTCATGGATATCGAGGCCAATTTCTGTCTGGGCAGTTGCATTGTAAGAAGTCATACCCTTCCTTTGGCTCTTCCATTCTATCTGTCCCCTCTTCCGCAATGGTCCCTGAGCCTTGGAGGGTGTGACAGAGGTGTTTCAGTGCTGGGCACTCCTCCATCCCTTCTTCTCAGCACTATGTTGCCTTTTGGGTCATCCCAGTGGTCATTGCCATCTGAAAAGAGAAGCTTCTCTAACCAGAAGTGAGAGTAGCATGAATATGTGAATATGAACATTAAGCATAGTGCTTTCAGGGTAGCTTGGTGGGAATAATATATACATTTAACCAGACAAATGCAGGCTTTATACCCCTAAGGCTCATGACCTCCCCTTCCATAGACTTTTGCTTAGGTTTTTCAGTACCAGGTATGTATTCCCTCCCATAGAGAGGGCCTTCAGTCCAATTATGGAGCAGTTGGTTACCCCAAGAACAGACATGCCACTATTGCACCCGTTCAGTCATTGGACCTGTATGGCCAAACTTGAGTCTTCAGTGCCACAAATGTATAGACTTATGTGTGAAATGAAACCAAAAATAGGTACTAGAAACCAGTAACCTGGTAAAAGGCTATAAGGGAGGCAGGAGAGGGAAGGATTTAAGTGTATGATATTGCACATATGTAAGTAGAAGAACAGATTACAGGGAGGGGAATGGCCTAAGCGAGGCCATGGGAAGAGAATGCATAAAAGAAGGGCAGGGGGAGGGTCAATCAAAATTCAAGATATTGTGAATAAGACTTATGTAAACCTACTTTTTTGAATAATGGCACATCCAGAAGCTGTAGACTGTTACTAGAAAATTTTCAGTACCTGGGATGGGATACCTTCCAGTGAGTTGTCAACCAAGGAGGTCCCAGTAGCCTCCAAAACATTAAAGGCTATTGCCAAAGCCCTTGGTTGCCCTTGAGAAACAGATGATAAGACCCTATTGCTGAACACATCTCTTGCCTGAGAGGCAAGGTCACTGAGAAAGCAAGCTGGTGCTGAGCAGAAAACCTTCTCCCTGTAGACCAGCCAACTGAAAGCTGGAAAAAAGCTGCAGTGCATGCAGCCCTATGGGAGACAGAAGTCATCAGCAGTGAAAACAGTGAACACTGAAAACTCAAGTTTTTTTTTTTTTTTTTTTTTAGTTTTTTGAGGCAGGGTCTCACTCTGGCCCAGGCTGACCTGGAATAAACTGTGTAGTCTCAGGGTGGCCTTGAATTTACGGTGATCCTCCTACCTCTACCTCCCAAGTGCTGGGATTAAAGGCATGTGCCACCACACCTGACAGATTTGTTGGTTTTTTTTTACAAACGATGAAGTGATTCAACATTGAGTCTTTTGTCAAAAACCAAGGATAGCCTGTGTTGGGTGTGAAGCAAACTCCAGTCTCCACATGGAGAATGGAGGAGAAGCAGTGCAAAGAGAGAAAGCTGCCTTCTCTAGCTCTTCGGAGATTCAGATCACACTGGAAACTTCCTGGAAATGAGCTCCCTCTCCATGCCTCACACAGGGACTCATTTGTCGACAAATGATCCGACAAGGGTGGTTAGAAATTGGGTTGGTTTATGGTAGTGGCCACATGTCCTCAAGCCACTAAGAGGGTGTTGTTGATGGTCTCTGGGTGCTTTTAGATTCTTTAAGCTTTATTCAAATCACTGGAAAATGCACACATGAAAAGTTAAGCAGCAAGAAACTTCATTAAGAGTAAAAGCAGTACTGGACTTTCATGAGTGGGCAGTGTCTGTGGGAGACCATGAGTTTGGGGCCAGGATTTCGTTTTAAGATGTCCACAAAAAGAAGAGTCTGGTTGCTAGGAGTGTAATTTGGGTGGTACTCTAGTTTGATTGACAGACTTTAGTCACATAAGCTTTGTTATGGTGCATGTCTATTCTCATGATGCAGCTGATTTGTTTGTTTGTTTGTTTGTTTTTTTTTTTTGTTTGTTTGAGGTAGAGTCTCACTCTAGCTCAGGCTGACCTGGAATTCACTCTGTAGTCTCAGGGTGGCCTCGAACTCATGGCGATCCTCCTACCTCTGCCTCCTGAGTGCTGGGATTAAAGGCGTGCACCACCACGCCCGGCCCGATGCAGCTGATTTTAATCATATCTATTTCTAGTTGTAGGTAGAGACACACGATGGTAAACAGGGGTTACAACCCCACCAAATTCACTTAGAAGTCACTTACTGCACATGCACCCACAACCAGTTCAAGCTGAATGTCCCTCTGTCTTTCAACCCCAGATATATTTATGATCATAATTAAATAGAAACTGACCACAAAGGGGGAGTAGCTAACAGCCACTAAGAGAGGAGAAACCTATTTCATCATTAGGAGTGGGGTGCATACACAGCTCACTACAAGTGGGGGTCCCACATTACTGACAGGTTGGTCAAGTGCATTATAAGGAAAGGGATGTTTATTGCCCAAACCAAGCAGTGTCCCAGGTGGATAAACTATTTCCCTATGTATGTCTGCCTCATGGGGACAGAGTAAGCTACTGTCCAGAGCCAGGAGTGGTGGCGCACTTGGGTAGCAGAGGTAGAAGGATCGCCAAGAGTTCGAGGCCACCCTGAGACTACATAGTGAATTCCAGGTCAGCCTGAGCCAGAGTGAGACCCTACCTCAGAAAAAAAAATACCTTCCAGGATCTGGGCCCAAGCCATGCAATTTGCCCATCATATATATTCTCTACCAAGCCAGTTCTCTGCCCAGTATTGCAGAGGTCCTTCCAAACCTCATGCTGCTCCCCACCTTTTTGTGGCTTGCAAAAGTGTCAAACTCTGCTTTCTTTCTCTTCCCTATTCTTGAATCTGTGACCATTTTGCTGACTAAGCCATGCATTTTTCCTGCTGATAAAAACACATTTGCCTTTTTTACTTAGTCAATAAATTCCAATACAAAGCACGAGAGCTCCACACAGAAACCCAAGGATGTAGCTGAGTCTCTACCAGTCCGTGGTGTCCGTCTGTGTTATTTTATCCAGTGGGATTCCCTACCTCAGAAGACTTGTCTACAAGCCCATGTCACCTGTTACCTCTCCACTCACATACCACACCTGCTCACTACTCCTTACTTCACACTGAAGAAGTCTGCTTCTGCGTTCCTAGATCCTCTCACAACTGCACCATACATATATGTCCATATCACATTCTAACCAGTGTGATACTGTGTGGCTTTCTTTGTAGTGCCCAGCTATCTCTCAAGATACTGAGAAATCAGGTCTCACATAAGAGTGGGAATAGACTCACAGGAAGCAGTGAGTAACATTCTAATGAGTATTTTTGTTCACTTTCCACAAGCCGTCTTGTTTATGCAGTCCTGTGTGCCTGATGCATACCTGTCTGTCTATGTACCCAAGTTTTGATGTAACAATTATGGGCAAATATGGAAATGCTAGACATTGACTCTAGAATACAATGGAAATAGAATATAATGATACATTTGAATTCTGACCTCATATATTTTAAAAGAAAACTTGGGGGCTGGAGAGTTAAGTGCAGTTAAGGCACTTGTCTGCAAAGCCAAAGGACCCCGGTTCAATTTCCCAGGACCTACATAAGCTAGATGCACAAGGTAGCACATGTGTCTTGAAGTCTTGGTGCACCCATTCCCTCTCCCTCTCTCCCCCTGTATTTGTCACCTTCTCTCTCATTCTCAAATAAGTAAGTACACACACACACACACACACACACACATTTTAACAGAAAAATGCATTCTTGCAGAAAGCTATGTATGGTTCACTAAGGGTTAATGAAATGTGATTTAGGCACCACAGGGGTCCAGTGAAGAAGAGAAAGCCACCCATCAGGTGAAAGGAGGCCATTTTTTTTTTTACCTTCTGAACACAGGAACCTTCTGATCTGATCACAAAAAGTGGGGACTTCTGAAGCCCATCTCTTACTGTCTATTCCTGCTAACAGCAGACAGGGACTAAGTGATCTTTTGATGTTTAATTCAAGCCTCTAGCAGCAAGTATATGTCCGCTTATCTGAAAATGGTATATGGCAGTGGTTTAAAAGTGCTAGTCAGGTGGACCACTTCACTCACAGGGGTGACACACAGGCCAGGTGATAGGAAAGGGACTGGAAGTGGGGTGCTTTGAAATGGGAGCTTCTTTGATTAGGTGTTCCAATTACAGAGGACATGTCTTGGTGAATTCATGACTCTCTTCCTTACAAACACAAGAACTTATGAATTACCTTGCTGCTCAGAGTCAGGTTCTGATAGACTCCGATGATGGGGAAAAATGTATTTCTCTATGAACAGACAAAGAGAAGTGAACAAAAGGATAGCAGTTGAAGGAAGGAGACAGCTGTTTGCAGAGTGTGTGTTCTAAGGCTTTCAGAACATACTTGATGATGTCACAGGATTGCTGCCTGATTTTTTTTCTTTGGGGCAGAATTCAGCAATGAGAGGAGAATTGAATAAATACTATGCTGACATCATGAGCACCTGATATCTGATCTCCCATTAGATTTGTGAATCTTAGTTTTCTCATCTGAAAGGTAATGAACTTGGACATAATAAGTTCAAATGGAAAGACTTTTCTTTTCTTTATTTTTTCTCTTTTTGGTTTTTCAAACTAGGATTTCACTCTAGCCCAGGCTGACCTGGAATTCACTATGTAGTCTCAGGGTGGCCTTGAACTCATGGTGATCCTTCTACTTCTGCCTCCCGAGTGCTGGGATTAAAGGCAGGTGCCACCACACCCAGCTCAAGACTTTTCTTTTTAAACATGAAAGTTATATTTTTAAGCATTTGTTGAATGAACAAATGCTTATTTTCTCTTATCAATGTTTTAATGAAACAAAAATCTTGATTAAAAATAGCATAATTGGGCTGGAGAGATGGCTTGGAGGTTAAGGCACTGTGTCTCTGGATCTCTGGCTTAGTTGGAGGTGGATGTTCTCTGTGTTTATCTCCTTCGGCCTTTTGCTGGTGTCATGATCGCCAAGGACCTGGGGAAATGTTCAACTCTGGAGAGATGGCTTAGAGGTCCCTCATGCTGAAAGCCAGACACACAAGGTGAAACAAGTGCACAAGGTTGCATACATGTCTGGAGTTCAACTGCAGTGGCTGGAGCCCTAGCAGGCCAATTCTCTCCCTCTCTCTCTCTCTCTCTCTCTCTCTCATAAAAAAATAGCATAATCCCTCTCACTAGCCTTCTTTGTCCCCCTTCTACCACTCCTCCCACTGAACTCCCATCTACCTCCTCTATCATCTATGACCCCCGTTAGTGGGTCTAATTTATGCAGGTTTGTGCAGATAACCCAAAGTGCTGTGAGGTCATGAAAAAAATAACCATTTTACATCTGGAAGATTGTTCCAGAGCACTCCTCCCACCCTCTGATCTTAATTTCTTTCCACCACCTCTTCTACTCTAGTCCCTGAGCCATTGGAGGGTGTGATAGATATGTCTCAACTTGACTGTCATTTTTCAGAAATTTGACACATTTTGAGTCTCCATAGCAGTCAGTCACTGGCATCTGAAAACAAAGACCTATAATCAAAAGAACAGTGCAAACATATATATAACATAGATATTTAGGGAGCAATTTGGTATGCATAATATATACATGCATCCAAACAACCATACTAACTTTATCCCTAGGGTTTGTGAACCTTCCAGCCATAGGCTTTGAATAGATTTCCAGTATCAGGCATGAATTCCATCCCATGAAGCAGTCCTCAAATCGAGTGTGAGAGAAGTTGGTTTCCTCCGTAACAGAAATGCCACTATTGCAAGTGAGCACATCTTGCCTGGGGTTAGACAGATTTTTCTACTCAGAAAGGCAACCCCTCCAACCCTGGATCACCTGTTACCTATCACTGGTGCTTGTAGCTATGCAGCCACACGGTGTCCAATAGAAAGGAAAGAACAGAAAATATCTGGTGTATTTGCTCCATTTCAACCAGGGTTTCTCTTGATAAAAGATTCTAAGACACTTCTCTCATATGTGGAGCCTAGCTACAAATGTTTGGGTTTGTATGTGAGTTGGAATCAAACTTGATAGCAGAGGCCAGTAAGCTAGAAAAGGACTATAAGGGAGGGAGGAGAGGGGAGGACTTAAGGGGATGGTATTGTATATATGTAAGTAGATGTACAGATTATTAAATGAGGTCAGAGGAAGACATTCAGTAAAGGAAGGATTGGGAGAAGGTTAATCAAAATCTAAAAGGGTATGAATAAGTTATATGGAAACCTACTTTTTTGCACAATAGTGCACCCAGAAGTCATAGATTGTTACTAAAAAAAATTCAATATAGGGATGGAATATCTTCCAGTGAGTTGTTGGCCAGGAAGGTCCCTGATGTCCCCAAATCATGACAAGCCGTTGCCAACACTTTTGGTTTCCCACCAAAAATAGATGGTTAAAACCCTATTGCTGAATACTCCACATACTTGGGCTGCAAGTTCACTGAGAAATCTAGCTGGAGCTGAGCTGAAAACTTCCTCCCTGTAGACCAGCTGACAGAAAGCTGGAAAAAGCTATGCTCAGAGAGAAAGAGAGAGAGAGAGAGAGAGAGAGAGAGAGAGAGATCAGTGGAGATAAACTGCAACCCTTAAGTTGGGTCAGCCAGGCCAAATGAGCCAATGGGTGCAACAGTGGCAAGTTTGTTATGGGAAAACCAACCACTCTCTAGTTGGACCAGAGGCCTGCTCCATGGGAGAAAACACATGCCTGATACTGAAAACCTATGATGGGGAAAGTCATGAACCCTAGAGGTATAGCACTTGCTCATGTCTGGCTAAATGCATATATTATACTCACCAAACTGTCTGGTAAGCACCTTTCTTAATGTTCATACCCATATATTAATGCTACCTCCACTTTTGGTTAGAGAACCTTCTCTTTTCAAATGGTGGTGACCTCTGGAATGACTCAAAAGGCCCTGAGTTTTATCGCCAGAGTACATAAGACTGGCTGGGGTGGGGCACATCTGTAATCCCAGCACTTAGGAGGATTAGGAGTTCAGCTACATGGAGAGTTTCAGGTCTGCCTGGGATATACGGATCCTCTCTCAAAACAAAACAAACAAAACAAAACAAAACAAAACTGAAGTTTCCCTTGATGGTCAGTGGAATGAGAAAAATAAGGGTGAGGTAAATGGCTTTTTTTATAAACCAATTTTTTATAACCAAATTTATTCTGATATTTATCCTCAAATGATGTTTTCCTTCTATGGTAGAATTGAAGGACACTTTTATCAAATGTAGAGCTCAGCGCTTTCATTATTGCTGTGTTTGGGTTCAATATATAGAGGACCTGCAATGCACAGTTTCTTGGAACCAAGGTTTTTGCTTACTGCTAGGAGGGAATGGTGGGGTCTGAAGCGAATGGGAAATGGAATGAGCAGGGGAAAGGAGCATGCTTTAAGGGTTTGGGGGGACAGGAGAAGGAATATTACATCACAGTGTTTTATCAACAGAATAGTATTAGTAAGTGGTAATTGCTTGTTTGTAATTTAATATTTTGACCAAACAAAAACGTCAATAATCCTGGGTTTTACCTTCCCTTCATTCCCTCTTAAGTGGTATGGTTCCACACAACTCAAAAGTCCATGAAGAAAATCTTGCTTTAAAGCACAGGACATTTGCTTTAAAAAATTATGCAAACCCACTTTTTTGAATGATGGCACATCCAGAAGCTGTAGACTGTTACTAGAAAATTTTCACTGCATGGGATGGTATACCTTCCAGTGAGTTGTTGACCAAGGAGGCCCCGGTAGCCTCCAAAACATTAAAGGCTATTGCCAAAGCCCTTGGTTGCCCTTGAGAAACAGATGATAAGACCCTATTGCTGAAGACATCTCTTGCCTGAGAGGCAAGGTCACTGAGAAAGCAAGCTGGTGCTGAGCAGAAAACCTTCTCCCTGTAGACCAGCCAACTGAAAGCTGGAAAAAAGCTGCAGTGCATGCAGAAGTCATCAGCAGTGAAAACAGTGGACACGGAAAATTCAAGTTTGGCCCAATGACTGAACGGGTGCAATAGCGGCATGTCTGCTCTTGGGGTAACCAACTGCTCAATAATTGGACTGAAGGCCCTCTGTATGGGAGGGAATACATACCTGGTACTGAAAAACCTAAACAAAAGTCTATGGCAGGGGAGGTCATGAGCCTTAGGGGTATAAAACCTGTGCTTGTCTGGCTAAATGTATATATTATTCCCACCAAGCTACCCTGAAAGCACTATGCTTAATGTTCATATTCACATATTCACGCTACTCTCACTTCTGGTTAGAGAAGCTTCTCTTTTCAGATGGTGATGACCACTGGGAGGACCCAAAAGGCAACATAGTGCTGAGAAGAAAGATGGAGGAGTGCCCAGCACTGAAACACCTCTGTCACACCCTCCAAGGCTCAGGGACCATTGCGGAAGAGGGGACAGATAGAATGGAAGAGCCAAAGGAAGGGTATGACTTCTTACAATGCAACTGCCCAGACAGAAATTGGCCTCGCTATCCATGACCTTGCAGTGCCTAGCAATACCTTTGCAAGACCCTCAAAATAGAAGAAAAAGATGATGACATCAAATTAAAAGAGAGACTAATGGAGAGAGGGAAGGGATATGATGGAGATTGGAGTTCTAAAGTGGAATGGGAGGAGGGGAGGGAAATATCATGTGTTTTTTGTATGTAAGTTGTCAATAAAAAGTACTTTATTTATTTATTTGCAAGCAGAGAGATAGAGATGAAGAGAGAGAGAGATTATGAGTGCACCAAGACCTCTAGCCACTGCAAACAAACTCCAGATGCATGCATCACGTTGTGTGATGCAGGCTTTATGCGGGTACTAGGGAATAGAACCAAAGTCCTCAGGTTTTGCAGGCAATCACCTTAACTGCTGAGCCATCTCTCCAGCCCAGGCTTTGCTTTTTCATTGTACATTTAATGCCAGGTATACCCAGTACTATGGCTATCCATTGTCCATGGATTTAGTTACTTTTGGTCAACAGTAGTCTGAGCATTTCAAGTGGAAAATTCTAGATATAAACAACTAAGGTTTAGAAAGCATGCTGTTCTGAGTAGCATGGTGAGATCTTGTTCTCTCTTGCCCCAGAAGTACCTTTTTCTAAAGTGTCCGCATGGTATACACTCCTCACCTGTCAGTCACTTAGCAGGCAGGTATATTAGTTGTCAGATGGACTACCATGGAATGCTAATACCTTCCCTAATTCACTTCACAATTATTTTACCTAATAATGAGCCCAAAGCCTGAGATCCACAATGCTAGCAATGTGGGTATCCCACAAAGGAAGCCATAAAGCACTTTCTTTCACTGAAATGGTGAAAATGTGTGTCTACGTAAGGAAAAAAAAAACCTTCATATAACTGTTCTATTTCAAGATATAAGCTTCCTCCCTTAGCTCTTCTTCCCTCCAACAGCTGAGCTCAGACCAGGTCTGAGATTGTGGGACTACCTATTATTACGGTAATTGAGTAAGTCCTACTGCACCAGGGCTGAGCGTAAGAATACCCAATCTCCCCACCAGCCTCCCGGGTAAGAGCCCTCCCTCACGCTGTGTGTGATATTCCTCCCCAAACCCTTAAAATTGCTCCCTCCCCCTACACAGGATTCCAAAACCTTGTTCCCTTTTGCTTTCGAACCCATCATCCTCTCCTGAATGAAAATAAAAGTCTTGGGTCCAAGAAATAGCCCACCTCTGTTCCTCTAGATCTTGATTCCAAACCCAACAACGATGAAATTGCTAAAACAATATTAATCCCTTACTGTGCTTAGTTTATAAATTACCTTTGATGGGCTGGGGAGGTACCTCAGTCAGTACAATGCTTGCTGCACATGAATGAGGACCTGAGTTTAAACCTTAGAACCCACGTAAAGAAGCTGGCTGGGGTGGCAAGCACATGTAATTCCAGTGCTGGAGCTGTGGGGACAGGAGGATGCCTACTGCTCACTAGCCTGCTAGTGTAACCTAAGTGATAAGCAATAGGCCATCAAGAAACTGTGTTTCAAACAAAAAGGTGGACATAACCTAAAGATGGACACGTGAGGTTTTCCTCTGGCCTCCACCTGCACAAGCACACCACCACACACACACACACACACACACACACACACACACACTAATCATTAGCTTGATTAGTATATAGAGGGTTTGGTACTATGTGCAGGGTCAGGCTTGGAGTCTTAGAACAAACATATCTCCTGCAGATGAGGAAACTTAACCTCTGTGCTACCTGTAGTTGGCTCTTCCAGCGAAGATCCTCATTTCCGCTGTGTGATTTCTTCTGTCTGCAAGTCATCTGAGTTTAAGGAGTAGAAACCCACAAGTATCCATCTCTCTGGGAAGATCCTTCTGACAAGGAGTCTGGCTTGACCACAGGGTTTGCAATACATTGGACTCTGGCAGGCATTTGAAAGGAGGTTGCATGCTGGGCACCTGCCTCTGCTGAGCTATGGAGCCAGGACAACTTAAAGGATGAGGAGGAGACAAGCTGCACCATCACTCCCCGTCATTCCCCTGCCCCAGCCAACATTTGATAGATGGCCATGGTGCCTGAGCCCAGCATAAGTGGCCACATCCTGCCAATTTACCAAGTAAGCACAGCCATGTGAGCAAGCCCAGGCATGCATGAGACCTGACCAACAGAATAAGGAGCCCAAAGAGTGGTGCTGTCTTAAACTGCCGTGCTGTGGGATGGTTTGCTATGCAGCCGTAGATAACTAGAGCAGGGACCCAGTGGCCAGTCTTTCCAACAGTGTGATAGTGTCTGAGATTGTCTCAGATTTATGACCTGTGGTACTAATAGGATGAAATCCTTGAGCATTTTGTAAGCCATTCTCTCTCTCCCTACCTCTCTGTGAGTCTCCCTGTCTTTATCTATATCTCTATGTGTGTCTCTTTCTGCCTTCTTTCCTCCTTCTCTCCTTCCTCCCTCCCTTCCTCTTTTTCTCAGCTTCTCCAAAGCAGAAATCCAATACCATGCCAGGTATTTAAAGCTTCTGCATCCACTTCTTTGGAGCCAATTTGGGTACTGTGATTAGGGCTGGCCTAATGGCTCACTGAGGTGATTTGAAGGTCAGAAGGGTATAGGAAGGGCTTCTGGCTTTCCACAAATCTCTTTGATTAATGCTTGAAATGTCCACATCAGCAGTTTGTTCTCTTTGCTGAAGTTGTGCCCTCCATGGGGTCTTTTAAAAAATGCAAACACACCTGCCTTGGTGAGCATGCTGTCATCCCTCCCTGAGAATGGCCTTGCCAGATGTTTCAGTACCACAGGGTCAAAGTGATGTTGAATGGGGGTAAGGGGGTCCCAGGGACCAAAAGGCTTCTGAACAAGGTTCCCAAGGATGCAGTGCGAGCTCTATTTTCTGAGAGAAAGATGAGATATCCCACTCCATTGAGAGATGAATAGGATCTCGCTGGGCTGTAGAGTCAGTCATGCCAGAGAAGCAGGTACGGGTGGGTGGGTGGGTTCACTGCCTCCAAGTAAGAGCAGGTCCCCCCCCATGGTCATTATCTTGGCTGTGCCACAAAAGCACAATCTTCTCAGGCTACAGAGGGGACTTCCTTCCTGGCTACATGTTCCCTGGCCACACGCTGGACTTTCTTAAAGACTCTTTGGATGCGAATTGGGTTTGCCAACATGCAAATCAACAGTGATGACAGCAACAGAGGGGATGGGTGGGCAGGATGCTGGGCTTGCTGGTGCCGGATTTCATCTTTCTGAACATTATGTGAGTTTAGTGAGTCAAAACCCACAGTATAATTAGCACAAAGCTTAAGATACTCCCGCTAGATGTAATTGAATTTAATTTACAGCTTGAACAATTGCATTTCTATGTTCAACCAAATGTTTGTCTTTGTTGATTCTAAAAGACTCCTCCATCCATATTTATGTAGGAAGCCTTCCCATGGCCAAGCAATTGCTTACAAGGGGGCTGGATGTTGGCGACTTCCTTCACTTGAACTGGAAAGTGAAGCCTGTAAGATGGAATCCATGGAAATTACCTGAAAGACTTCAGGCTTTCTGATGTGAGGCATGTTATCAGCTCTCTAAATGTATACCTTGTGCCTTAGAGGAAGGCTGGGCTGTTGCTTAATACAGCAACCTGCAACCCCCAAGGGTGGAAAGCACTTAACATAATGCAACTGCTGACTTCCTGACAAGGGAAAGTGTGCGTCTCGGTACCATTACAAGTGGTGGGGATGGGAGATGGCTAAAGTGCTTGTTGCATAAGCACGAGAACCTTCATGTTCAGATCTCCAGCACCCATTGCCTGTACTCCCAGTACAAGGGAGGTAGGGACACTAGAATCATTGAGCTTCCTGGCTAGCTTGTCTTCCCGAATCAGTGAGCTCTGCATTTAGTGAGAAGCCACTGTCTCAAGGAACCAGAGCAAAGTGATGGAGGAAGACACCTGCCGACAATTGCTGGCCTCAATATGCGCGTGTGTCCACACACATATGAATAGATACACACACACACACACACACACACACACACACACGATTACAAGTGGCATTTCCAAAGAGGCACTGGATGGGAACCATCTTGATAGCACAAGGTATCTTGAGATTACAAGTGGTATTTCCAAGGAGACCCTGAGTTGGGCCATCTTGATAACACAGGGTATCTTGCATTCTGCCATCCTTGAAATGCAGGCACAGCCAGCAGAAAGTGCCTGCGAGAGACTGTGTAATTGCATCCACATGTTCCCCAGGGGACCCCAGACACAGATGAATGTACATTTTCCTTCCCTCCCCTGCCCCTCTTCTTCACTAAGCGAAAAAGAGGAGAACAAGATGGTGTTTGCAAAGCTAAGCTCTGCTTTCCCAGGCATTTAAAGAAAGCCTCTCTCCAGTGATGAACACATCTGCAAGACTCCCAGGACCCCAGAGGAGCTGCAGAGCTTGACCAGGTACATTTGGTGTCACCCTCACCTTCGCAGGAGATGAGGTATGTCTGCTGTTTGTCTTTCTTTGTACCGATGCTTCTCAAAATAGAACAACTCGTAGACACAGCCTCCTCCCGAGAACACATTCCACAGGTGGTAATTTTGCAATGTTACCAAAATTTGCAAGACATAAAAGCATCTTGGAGCTTCCAAACAGCTAGACCAATTGACAAATAAAACAACCCTATAAAACCAGTGACATAGAAACGAACATTTATTTAAAGAGATGTCTGGTTCTTTTTTTACAGAAACTCAGGGTATTAGCTTTCTGATGCCATGACAAAAAAAAAGAGGAAAGGTTTATTTTGGCTCTTAATTTCAGAAGTTTCAGTCCATGCCTGCTTGAAATTGATATTCTGGGACTTTGTTATAATATAGAACATTATGGTAAGAGGGTGGGGTGCAGGAAGACCTTCCTATTCACGGCAGCTGGGAAGCAAGAGAGAGTGACAGGAAAGCGCCAGGATCCCAATGTCCCTTCCAAGGCATTCCCCCTCTAACCTACCTTAGTAGAGGTTCTACCTCTTCCTCCCATTAGACCCACCCACTAAAGCTTTCAGCGACTCACAGTGGTGCACAGGCTGGGGACCATGGGCCTCGGGGTCACTCTAGATACAATCTATAGCGTCCAAGGAATTATGGAAGATGACTGTCACTTATTTCCTGATCAGTTTCCCTGTATAGGCCACCAGGAGGGATGGGGTGTCTCCACTGTGCTTGCGTTGTTTTAGTCAGAAACAAAGTAGACTCCACAGCTCAGTCAGCATGGCTCTACCATGATGTGAGTACCCTTTATGTAGGGAGTCTGCCTGAGTTTTGCCTGTACTGACCTATGGCAATGAATGTCAGGATCACTAGCATAGTGCCACATGGAAAGAACATGGAAGGTAGAAGCTGAACCTGGCTCAGGCCAGGGGCACCTCCTCCCCAGAGGGGAGCTCAGCCTGGGAGAACAAGCTCCAGGCTTCCTGAAATCTTTAGAGAAGGTAAGGGGTGTAGAGGAGATGGTGGCTGACAAACTTCCTCTTGGTGGAAGGAACTGTCACAAACATGTACCTGAATAGTCCCGTGTCTAAGCAGAGGTCTGTCTGTTCCCTGAGACAGCAAATGCCAGACAACAACAGAACACCTTCGCTTTGAAGTGAAGGACAGCTGACCTCCTCTGAGAATATCTGTGGTCCATAGGCGCTTTAGCTCAGTTGGTAGGATGATGTAACTCAGGAGGTGGAAGCAAGAGGATTAGAAGTCCAAGGTCATTTTCCCTCAGCTACATGGCAAGTTTGAGACTGTCTCAAAGAAAAAGTAAAGAAAAGAGAAGCCAAGACAAGACAAGAAAAAAGGTGGTGCTTGTTAGCCTGTGTGGCACATCCCATAGCCTTGTAAGGGGGAATCCTTTCCTTCCCAGAAGCCAAATTCCACTTGTGAGTCATAGCAACCCTCTCTCCTACTCTGTGGAATTCACGTCCGTCACTACCAGCATTCCTTTCTTCTGTCCCTGAAACCTACCTCCACCTGGCCAGGGTCTGCCAGTAGTTCCCTTGGGAACCTGGCTTCTAGTCTTGCTCAGTGAGGGACTGTGTCCCTCAGTGTTCTTTCACGATTGCATTTGGGCTGACAGCTCAGTGACTGGCACTTGGCCCACTTCTGAACCTCTGCTAAGTGGCTGCTTCATGCACCACATTCTCCCTGACACCCTTCCCTCTCTGAGCCCAAACGTCCATACCTGACCATGGACTTCTGCCATTGCTCTCATTGCTTCCATCCCTTGGCATCATCCAGACCTCTCTGGTTTCTTCTTTATTGCTTTGTACCAACTTATCTGAACTTTACATGCTGTAGCCTAGATGACTACAAACCCCATTGGCCAAAATTCTCAGTTTCTCTCCTCTATCGCTTTTCAGTTACCAGTGCGTTATAAACCCTCCACTCCTGCTCAACAACTGTCTGTCCTCTGCCTTCCCTGATGTCACAGACTCATACTGCCATGCTAGCGTGTGACTTCAATGGGACCCAAATTGCCCAGGAAGCTATGTAGACCTCTCCTATTCCCACAGCAATCTCTCTCGCGTTCTTCTTTTGCATATGTAGGAGTGTGGTATATGCAAGCATGTGTGCATCAATATTCCTGTGTGTGGGCACATGGGTATGTGCATAAATGTGTGTATATATTCTGGCATGTGTGTCAGCTCATGTATGTGTGCATGTGGAGGCTAGAGGATGCCATCTTATATGTCTTTCTCATAGCTCTTCAACCTGCTTTTATATTTTTTTGAAAGTTAGTTATTGTTTATTGTATTATTTGTTTGAGAAAGAGAGAAAGTGAGGCAGAGAGAGAAAGAATGTGTGCTGCAGGGCTTGTCTCTGCATACAAACTCCAGACGCATGTACTGCTTTGTGTGTTTGGCTTGATGTGAGTACTGGAAATTGAGCCCTGGACTGGCAGCCTTTGCAGACAAGTGCCTTTAATCCTACTGAGCTATCTCCCCAGCCCACACGTTATCTTTTTTTTTTTTTTTTTTTTTTTGATACAGGGACACTTACTGAACCCAGGACTTGCAATTCAGCTAAACACACCACCTTCCCCACACTGGGATTACCAGGTGAGTACCAGTTGAACTATTTCCCCATTGGTTCCCTCAGTGGTAATTCCAAACTGCATCTCCTCTCAAGTCTTCTACATGGCCTCTCTTGCTTTTAGAAGTGACCTGAGCTTCTATTTCACTGAAACAATGGAACTCTATCTAGAGCAACTACCTCAATCTCTACTCCACCATTCTGGCCTCCTGATTTATTAGGCAAGAAGAATTCACCCACGGGCTTCCTCATCATTCTGACCAAGCTAATCCCAGTCTAGAGCTAATTGCTCTACTTGGTATTGATCTGGTCTCACTGGATCTCCAGTCTTTGTTATTCATCAGCTGTCCTCTTTCTCTTTCATAGCTTTAGCTTCGCTACATTGTGTCGTCTGCCATCTTTCCAGGTAAGTCTCATGTAATCAGACTAGTCTAGAACTCTATGTACTTGAGGATGACCTTGAATTCCTGATGCTTCTGCTTCCACCGCCCGTGTTGGTTTTACAGGCTTGTGTCACCATGCCTGACCTCAAGCTTATCCTGGCTGTGATCTGAATGTGTTCCGTAAAGCTCTGGGTGTTGGAAATTTAGTCCCCAGTAAAACTCTACTGTTGAGAGGTGTTGAGAGGGTTCAGGTTATGAGGGCGCTGTTCTCGGGAAAGGACTCCTGAGGTTGGTTATAGCTGGAATAGATTAAGTTATCATGAGTGGGAAGGATCCTGATAAAAGTAAATATTCAGGTGTGGGGAAATAGCTCAGTCAGTAAAGTACTTGCCTTATAAACATGAGGTCCTGAGTCCCAGGCCCAGAACCCATGTGAAAATAGCTAGGAGTGATGGTGCACCTTTATAATTCTAGCGATCAGGACGTCGGGGCAGGAAGATCCCCTGGCTCACCAGCCAGCCAGTTTAGCCTAACTCAGCAGGTTCCAGGCCAGTAAGAGTTCCTGTCTCAAAAAGGGGGGGGGTAGTGGATGATACTCCTGAGGAAAGACACCCAATATTGTCCTCTGGCCTCCACATGTATGTACACATATAAAGTGCACAGCCCACTCCCACACATGTGCACTTACATATACACAAATATACATACTCACAAGTACCCACAAACTATGCAAAAAAGTCTAAATTCATCACTCCCTCTTTCTCTCTAACTCTCTCTCACCCTCTTCTACCCTCTTGCCTTCTGCCACGAAGTGAGATGCAAGAAAGACCTTGTGAGACGCCAACACCTGAATATCGGGTCTTCCAGCCTCTAAAACTGAAAGAAGCATATTTATTATTTATTTATTTATAAATTACCCAGTAGTGGTATTTGGTTACAGCAACCCCAAGCAGATTAAACAATCCTACATAAATATACCTGTCACTTGGTTTCCTGTCCCTTTTCACCTATTCCCCTATCTTTTTCATTCTCTTCACAACAGACCCTTTGAAAGAACTGTCCATTCACCTTGTCTTCACCTGAGTGATCACACCTCACTCAGACCTACTCTGTGGTCTCCTGGGCTCCACCTCAACCCTGCACCAGAATACCACTTGTTGCTGTGCTCCTATCACTGAGGCTTAGCTTCCACCCTTACCATGACACCTACCACTGTCCCCATCTAGTCAGCATCAGCCTTGCCTGCTGTGGCTCTGTGCCACTGGTTTTCTTTCCACGTCTCTGGCTGTGGTTTCTGGGTGTGATTGTTATCTGCAGGGTCTTGTTATCTGGAGTCCTCTCTTGGCTTTTCTTACTTGACACATCATTCCTGGAAAGTCTCAGCCATGATCATGGTTCCCTCGCTGTTAAGAACCAAAGAAGCATCATGCACACATCTGAATTCCAGACTGGAAGATGCCAGCCAGACATGGGTGATGTTCTCACTGGTTTCATCTCTGGAAACTCTCAGACTCTGGGCTGAGGTAGAAGGTAAAGTGACATTAGTGTCTCGCTCTGGGGACGATAAGGAAAGAATGAAAATTATCTTTTGATGACTGTGGAAAGCTGAAATGGCATTTAGAACTTCCAGGAGACCCAAAGGTATGGCTGTTTTCCTTATAAGGTATTTATTGGGTTCTGGCATGCCATGTGTGTGGCAAATTAAACTTGGACATAAATTCTTCTACATTTCTTCTACCAAGAATTGGGCCGAGTATGGTGGTTCACTTGTGTAATCTCAGCACTTGGGATACTGAGTTAGGAGGATTGTCATGTGATTGATATCTGCCTAGGCTACAGAGTGAGTTCCAGGTTAGCCAGGGCTAGAGGGAGACACTGCCTCAAAAACGACAACAAACGAAAGAGTTGGGATCTATGTATCTACACCCCTTTCCCCTGCTGGACAGTTATAGCGCTGGAAAGTACTATGCAGGCTACTGAAGAAGAAAAGCCATTAACAGTCCTATCATGCAAGAATGGACCCTGTAAGCTACATACCCAGCCACCCAAGGAAAATGTGCTCATTGGTGCAATAGAGGCATGACTGTTCTGGGGGTAATCAACTTCTCTCTGGTTAGCTTTAAGGTCATATATGAGGACCATATCAGAAATCATGATAAAGTAACTAAAGTTATCAAACATGAGAGAAATAGCCATGTGTTCTCTGTGGTATATTACTTTACACATAAAGCTGGGCCAAAACATTCTAATAAAACTAACAATAATAAAATTAAGGGCTGAGGATACAGTGGTAGAGTGCTTGCCTAGCATGTGTAGGGTCCTGAGTTTGATTCCCAGTACTGGAAAGAAAGAAAGAAAGAAAGAAAATTAATGTACCAATATTAACATCAGATTAAGAATTTTAAAAAGGTCTGGGGAGATAGCTTAGTCAGTAAAATGTTTGCCTCACAAGCATAAGGATCTGAGTTCAATCCCCAGTACCCATGTAAAAATGCCAGGGGCAGTGGCACATGCCTATAATGCTAGCACTGAGGACATGGAGATAGAAGGATCCCTGAGGCTCACAGGCCAGCCAGTCTAATTGAATTGGTGAGCTCTATGCCAATGAAAATGTCTGAGTAAAAACAGGTGGATAGCATCTGAGAGAAACACATAAAGTGCCCTGTCCCCTCCATATGCATGTGTACACATGTGAATCTACAATACATGATTATCCACACACAAGCATGCATGCATACACATGCATTGAAAAAGAAGATAAAAGACATTCACTAGAGAGAAAAGTTCAGTACAAGATGAATTTTGTTTTTTTATACTAATAAAAGAGTCCAATCTAAAATATATACTAATTCAAATATAGGTGGAATAAAAAAATTCTGGCCCCCATGAGACTTCAGTACACTCAGGAGGCTGATGCAGGAGAATCACAAGTTGGAGGCCAGCTTGGACAACATAGTGAGACCCAGTTCACCATCCCAACAAATTAGGTGTATTTTCATATTTGATGATTTTGGCATTCTGGTATTTGTAACTGATAAAACCAGCAGACAGAAAGATCAGCAGGACCCAGCACGATTAAGACAACACTATCAATTAAGGATGTAATAAAAATATACATTGCATGAAACAATTGTAAACATCATCTTCACATACACATGAAATGCTGACCAGAACTGACCATGTGCTGGGCCAAAACAAAAGATACAAAATATCAAATATTTGGAATCATACGGAATATGTGTCTTCAACCACAAGGGAAAATGAACAGAAAGTAAATAACAGACAGATAATTAGAAAATCACCAAGTGTTTGAAAATTAAGTAACACATTTTCAAATAACTCACGGGCAGCAAGCAAATTATAATGGAAATTAGAAAGTGTTTTGAGTTAAACGCTAATAGAAGCATGGGATGAGTGGGGTGCTGTGCAAGCAGGGCTCAAAAGAATCATGTAGATCCAAATTCACTTCTTAAAAATGAAAAGAGCTGAGCTGGGGAGATGGTATAGCAGTTACCTTCATGTTTCTGTGACAAGCATGAGACCAGAATCAGTTTATGGGAGGAAAGGGTTTATTTTGGGCTTACAGATTCCAGGAGAAGCTCCATCATGGTAGAAGAAGCTGGCTCACTCCATCATACATCCACAGTAGACAGAGACAGAACCAGTACCAACAAGCAAAAACAGCCAGAGCTCAGGTTGTCTCATTATACATCTAGTAAGGCTGCACTCAAGATCTGGCCCTCAGTGTCATACCTCGTTCCAGCAGGTCTGGTAGGGTATTTACTGGAAGGGGATTATCTGAGGGAGGAAGACCTGGCTCCAGGCTAGGCAGTCCCCCAGCTGTGGCCCAGATATAAAGAGGTCCAAGGAAAAGGCAGCTCTTCTTTTATTCACCCACCTTCACTCATTGCTGATATGTACATCTACCCTGCAGCTGCCATCCTTTGTGGACAAAGGAACCCAGCTTCCTCAGTCTTCGAACATGGAGCAAAAGCCCAACAACTCTCTGGAACTCTTCCAGACCTTCTACATCACACAGGTACTACAGAAGCATCCAGCCTCATGGACTGAACAGCATCCAGGCTCTCAGACTTTCCAGACTGTAGACAACCATCATTGGACTGCTCAACCTGTATCATGGAAGCAATCTAACACATCTAACACATCTCAATATATATATTTGTTCTATTGCTTCTGTTCCTCCACAGAGATTTTAACTACTATACTCATGCTAAAGCTTTAAAAATTAGATGAGACCAACCCCTCAATGGGAGGTATCTCATCTATAGCACTGCTTTTTTTTTATTATTAATAATCTATGGCTTCTGGAAGCAGCTTTATCCATTCATGTAGGGGACCTTGACTTAAACATTGTGTTTTTAATTTATATTTTAAGTTAATTTATTAAGTAGTAAGTTTCTATATGTCAGGGAGGTCACAGAGTCCCCTAAAACAATATTGGCTATTTCTCTTGTTCTTGGTTGCCCACCAAAACTAAACAGTAAGTTCTTATTGCTGAAAAAAAATCCCATGCTTCAGTTGCAAAAGTAAAGAAACAAGTTGTAATTGAGAAGAAAGCTAACTCCTTACCAGCTAGCTTTCTTCATGCCAGAAGGTGCTACCCAAGCTGCTGAGGAAGAAAAGGCTTTAATAATCCTACCCAGCTATGGTCCCTAAATTCTTCACCAACCTGCAAGGCAAGATATGGCCACAAGTGCAATAGTGGCAGGAGAGTTATGGGAATAACCAATTACTCTCTGACTGGAGTTGAGGTCCACTCTACAGGAAGAAAATCATGCCTGGTACTATAAATCTAGACCAAAGTCTACATTTGTCCCCATGGCTTGGTACTGCTCACAGCTTCGAACACAGAAGTGTCTTTATTCCAAAAAAAAAAAAAAAATAGGGCTGGAGAGATGGCTTAGCAGTTAAGGCACCTTCCGGCTAAGCCTAAGAACATCAGTTCCAATCTCCAGGTCCCACAGTTAGCAAGATGCAAAGTGCCACAAGAGTGCAGTGCTGCACTTGCCCACAAGGGGGCACATGCATCTGGAGTTTGTTCACAGCAGCTGAGAGGCTGTTGGCACACCCATTCTCTGTCTTCCTCTCCCTCTCTCTCTGTCTCTGTCTCTCTCTCTCTCTCTCTCTGTCTTTCTCCAAAAAAAAAAAAAATTGGGTAGAGGTGATTACAGAGATCCACAGATGACAAAGTTATCAAGAACATGTGACTGGTTTGTGCTCAGCCCTAAACATGACATCTAAACCATACCCTCCAAAGCTCAAGGAACCTTGTAGAAGAGGGAGCAGCAAGAATGAAAGAAGATGAGGGAGCTATGGAAGGCTGTCTTCTGCATATGAAGAATGTGCTAAACTCTTGGACTCATAGCAGATGGGGTTCCTGAACATGATGGAGGCAGTCACTGTCTCCTCATAGCTAAGAAAGGGTCCATGAGACGTCTCAGCTCCTGGAGTAAATAGTGGAAAGTGATGATATATGGGAGAAGGGAAGCCATGTCTTTTAGGAGGGTAGCCCCTGAAAGGTTGCCCATTCTCCAGCAAATAATCTTCTAGCCATAATTATGCAAGTTAGCTTAATTTGAATCAGTGGATCAAAAAAATAAAATAAGATAAACAAGGTATAGAAGTAGGATGGGGATATAATGGAAGAAGGGTTTTAGGGGGAGGAGAAAAGGGAAGAGAGAAGATAGATGGGAAATCAAAATGCATTGCATGTGTGTGTGAAGTGGTCAAAATTTGAAAGTTATGTAAAATATACAAATTCATAAAAACTATCTAAACTGAATCTATAATTGAAACCTTCACACAATGGAAAAAGCAGGTCCAAGTTTTACTGAAAATATTTTTCAAGTACTGGAAGAAACAATCATGCCAAATTCCAACAAAATTCCTAGACAGTAGAAAAAACCTGAATATTTACCAATATTTTTAGGTCAACAAACCTAATGAGGAAATCAAGAGAGAGAGAGAGAGAGAGATTGTTGTCTCATGAACACAGATGTAAGAATCCTGAGCAAAATAATAATAAATAGAATAAGATAATACATGATCTACTTTGTGGGTTTCTTTGAGAAATGCAATGTTGATTTTCTCTTTTTTGTATGCATGTGTGTAGTGGGTGTATATGCATATGAATGTGTGCGTGGTGTATCTGTGTGCAGGTGTAGATGTACATGTGTGTACATGTGGAGGTCAGAAGTCAATGATGTGGGGTTTCTCCACTTTTGAGACAGAGTCTCTCGCTGAATCTAGAGCTCACCAGTTTAACTTGACTATCTAGGCAGTGAGCCCCAGGTATCCTCCTGTCTCTGCCTCCCAATACTGTGATTAATGGTGCACACACTACCATACCTGGCTTTTATGTGGGTGCTAGGGATCCAGACTCAAGTCCTCAGGCTTGTGCGGCAAGCACTTTACCCACTGAGTGGTTCCCGAGCCCAATGTTGATTTACTCATAAAAAGAAATCAATCATCATTGGCTACATTAACAGTATGAAGAAACCATACCTCAATAACTACACAAAGTATTCACTTTTGAGAGAAACAAAATCCTCAGCAACTTAAGGAGAGAACTTTCTAATTTGATGAGGTTTTTCATCACAGAAGGCCACAGGAGAAATAAATGAAATAAATCCTCACTTAAAGTTCATGGAAAGGGGGTCAATGCTGTCTTCCCAGCTTTGAGGATTTGCAAAGAATGCTTATGGTTATTCTTAGTCAATCCAGCACAGGGCCTCCTGGTGAATGCAACAGGACAAAAAAAAAAAAAAAAAAAAAAAAAAACAGTTAAATATTGTAAAGAAAGATGTAAAATGATCATTCTGTAAAGATGACATGTTTTGTGTGTAAACAGAATGAAGGACTTTTATTCCATTTGGTGAGCAATTTAACATGATCTTGCCTATCACACCAATTTGTAAAAATCAGTCTTAGTTCTATAGACTAGCAATGAACAATTGAAAATTGAAAATGAACAATGGGTCACAGAATAGCCCTCATACCATCAGACATTTAGGAATAAATCTAGAGAAAAAATTACATACTTTCTATGCCTTTCAGCTTTTACTACAAAACATTGCTGGAACAGGACAGAAATGAACTGAAAGGTTTATTATCCTTGTGAATTAGAAGCCTCTATTTTTAAGATGCTAAGGGTTATGGAGATAGCTTAGTCAGTAAAACGTTTGCCTGACAAGCATGGGAAGCCGTATTTGACCCCCAGGACCCATGTAAAAATGTTGAGCATGGTGACACAGACTTACAATCACAGTGGAGGCAGGATAATTCCTTGTTTATTGATGTATTCGTGCATGTCTATACCATATTCATATAACCTGAAAACAGTAAGTGTGATGCTTCCAACTTTGTCCTTCTACCTCCAAATTGTTTGTCTATTCAGACCTTAGTGGTTCCATACAAATATGAGGGCTATTTCTGTGACAGATTCAACTGAGATTTTGGCAGTAATAGCATTATATCTATGATCATTTTGAGTAATATGAATCTGTTAACAACATAATTTTGTTGTTTATTCACATTAGGTAACTTTCCTCTTTTATCTTCCTCAATCTATTTTAGCTTTCTGTGTACACATGGTTCATGTTTTTGGCTAAATCTGCTCCTATGTATTTTATTATGCTTCATTTGTTGTTGTTTTGAGACTGGGTCTCACTACGTAGCCTAAGCTTCTCAGCCTTCTGAGTGCTTGGACAGCAGGCATGTGCCACACCAAGCTCTAAGTGTTTAATTCCTTCTGAAGCTGTTGTAAGTAGAACTATTTCCTTTACTTCTTTTCAGAAAGTTCACTTTTAATTCATATAAATGTAACATATTTTTCTGTATGTAGTATGTGTGGTGTGTACATGACATGTGTCTATAGTATATGCATAGTATATGTATGTGTATGCATGTGGACACATGGGTATGCCTCGTGCCTACAGGGGTGCTACTCTAACCACTCTTCCATGTTGTTTTCTTGAGACAGAGTCTCTCATTGAACCTGGAGCTGCCATTTTTCAGTCAGATTAGTTAACCAGTGAATCCCAGTGATTCACCTGTCTCCACCTCTCCCCTCATTGCCTCAGTGATGAGGAACATGTCTGTCTGGCTTTTTAAAAGAAAAATCCATTTATTACTTATTTTAATTTTTTAGAGAGAGCAAGAGAGAGAAACAGAATTGGTGTGCCAGGGCCTCAGCCACTGAAATCAATCTCCAGATGCTTGAGCCACCTAGTGGGAATGTGCAAACTTGTGCTTGCCTCACTTGCATGTGTCTGGCTAATGTGGGATCTGGAGAGTTGAACATGACTCCTTAGGCTTTGCAGTCAAGCGCCTTAACCTCTAAGCCATCTCTCCAGTATGTCTGGTTTTTATGTCTGTATGTATGTCTGGTTTTTATGTGTGTGTTGGAGATGGAACTCAGGTGCTTATGCTTGAACCATCTCTCCAACCAATACAAGATTTTTAAATGTTGGTTTTAAATCCTGAAGCTTTACCAAATCTATTAATTGCTATAATAGGTTTTGGTAGAGTTTTACAGCATTCTCTCTAAAGGATCATGTTTTCTGTAAGCAGAGGTGTTTTGTTTATTTCTTCCCATTTTGGATACCTTTTATTTCCTTTTCTTGGTAAGTAATTGCTCTAGCCAGGACTCTGAGTTCCAGGTTGAATTTAAGCAATAGTGGTGAGCACCTGTATCTTCTCTCTGCCTCAAGCTCTTCACAACTGAGAAGGAAGTTAGTTGCCTGTGAGCTTGTTGCATATGGACTGGATTATATGGAGTACATTTCTCTTGTGCCTAATTTCTTGAGGCCATTGCTTAAGAAGAGACACGTTTTGTCAAATGTTTACTTTTGCATGTATTGAGAGGATCATGACTTTCATTTTCATTTTGTTAACATCATATACCTTGCTTGTTAATTTATGTATGTTGAGCCATTCTTACATTTCAGGTAGAGATCCCACTTGATCATGGTGTCTGATGCAATTAATGAAACACAGAACTTAATCTGCTAGTCTTTTATTGAAGACCCTTGCATACGTGGTCATCAGCAACATTGTCCATGTCTTCTTTTTCTGAGAGTGTCCTTGTGTGGCTCTGTTGTCAGGAGCATGGTCGCCTCTAAAATGAGTTTGCCAGTGTTTCTTTCTTTTTGCTCTTTGGAAGATTTGGAAGAGATTAGTATGAAGTCTTATTTAAATGGTTGGTAAAATTTCCTAGTGAAGCCATCTGGTCCATGATTTTCTTTCTTGAGAGATGTTTGATTAGTGATTCAGTCATCTTTCTTATTTTTAGTTCATATTTTCTACTTTTTCATGTTTAATCCTAGTAGGTTGCATGTTTCTATAAATGTATGCATTCCTTCTAGGCTAGTCAATCTATTGACAGATTGCCTCATCCAGGTCTTTGTGTTTCTCTGAATCTCTTTTTTTTTTTTTTTTTTCTTTTTAGTCTAACCAAGGTGTATCAGTAACTTTCTCATCCAGAAGCAACTTATGGAAGGGAAAGCATTTGATTTGGCATGCAGTTCCAGAGGAGAATCCATCATGGTGGGGAAGGTCTGGCAGGCCAGAACGGGAAATCAGAGTCATCTAGCAGAGCAGATACAGACCAAGAACAGCGAGCAGGGCACACTATAATCTCTCAAGGCCTGCCCCCCATGACACACCTCCTCTAGCAAGGCTCCACCTCCTAACTGTTTCATAACCTTTCTGAACAGCACCACCAGCTGGGGATTAAATATTCAAACACAAGAGCCCAGGTGGGAGCCTATTTTACATTTCAACCATCACCCAAGGGCTTGTCAAAAGTCAGATCTTCATGTCAGTGTTCCATTTTATTCATTTCTACTTTCTTTTTTTCTGCTAACTTTGGGCTTGCAGTGCTCTCCTGCCTCCCTGTTTGAGAAATTTCTTTCCTCTCAGTGTATGAGCCTGTATGATACCGTAAGCCTGTAACTGCATCCTACTCATTTTGGTAAACAAACTTTCTACTTTCGTTTATTCCAATTTTTAAAATCTCTTTTGATTTCTTCTCTGACCAATCGATCTTGTAGGAATGTGCTGTTTATTTTTTTACATATTGATTTATCTTCCAGTTAACTTGCTGTTCCAGTTTCATACTGTTATGATAGGATGTCAATTTTCTTAAGTTTCTTAACAGGTGACCTACAACAGACCAAGGATCACATATTCCATGCGCTGAGAAGAATGTACGTTGAGGCTGCTAGAGGGTGAAATGTTCTGCATGTGTCTTTCGGCTCCATTCGGTCTCACACATGGCTCAAGCCCATTGCTCCTTCCTGAACTTCTGTGGATGAAGTGCCCAGTGATAGAAGTGAGGTACCAAAGTCCACACCGGTCATGATGTTGCTGCTTCTCCCTTCACACCTGATGCAATCTGCTTTGTGTATTTAGTGTAGACACATTTATAGTCATCATAAACTCTTGGTAAAGTAACTCTTTCATTCATTTACATACACACACACACATACATATATATTTCTACAGCTTTTACCTGAAAAAGCATGGCCACTCCTGCTTTCTTTTGGTTATGATTCATATGGGTCATCTTTTCACTCCCTTGGTTTTAGTCAGTGGGTATCCAAAAAGTTAAACTGAGTCACTTGAGGCTAGGGTATGGTTGCTTTATATTTATCCATTCACTCTGTGACTTGACATTGAACAATTTAATCCGTTTACATTTGCAGCTACTATTGTCTTTTTTTTTTCAAGGTAGAGTCTCACTCTATCCCAAGCTTACCTGGAATTCACTATGTAGTCCAAGGCTGGCCTCAGACTCACACAATCCTCCTACCTCTGCCTTTTGACTGCTGGAATTAATGGCGTGCACCACTAACTACACCTGGCTACCATTTTGTTTCAACTGTGTTTTGGTTGTTTTGAAATTCCTTCCTTCCTCTTTTGTACTTTTCTGTGATTTTGCCATGTTTATATGCATTTTCTTCTCTTTAGCATTTGAGGACCTGTTAGAGGTTTTCCCTGTGTGACTCACATGAGTCATTAATGATATTTTATAATCGTAACAGAGTATTTTAAGTTGGTAACCACAGATCTTGTACATATATAAAACCTGCACACTTTTATGTGTTCTTTGTACTTGATGCTATTAGTGTCATAAAAAGTCTTCCTATATTATAAATCTAGTATCAACAATCATGGTGGTGGGAGTAGGAAAAAAATAGCTTGGTCAGTAAAACATTTGTCTCACAAGTACACACAAGTACCCACATTTCCATGTATAATGCAACATGGTGGCATGTGCCTAGAATCCCAGCATTGACAGAGAGAGACAGGTAGATCCTTGGGCCTCAGTGGCCAGTCAGTCTAGCCTAATTGATAGTTCCAGGCCAATGATAGAGCCTGTCTCAGAAAAGGTGGATGGTATTGCTGAGGATGACAACTTAGGACATCCTCTGATCTCCACATACGCTTGTGCCACACATCCAAATACACACACAAACACACACAGACACATACACAGTGGTGATTCTTTAGTTTGATATATTTTCCTAGAGCTATGCCAGAATTACCTGACATGCAATTTTCTATTTATTTATTTATTTATGAGAGAGAGAAAGAGAAACAAAGAGAGAGAATGGGCACATTAGGGCCTCCAGCCGCTGCTGACGAACTCCAGACACATGCACCACCTTGTGCATCTCTAACTTACTTGGGTCCTGGGGAATCAAACCTGGGTCCTTTGACTTTGCAGGCAAGGGCCTAAACCATTAAACCACCCCTCTAGCCCCCTGCCATGCAATTTTCTTACATTAGCTTAGACAGTAAGTTTTCTGCATGTGATGCTTTGACAACTACTTCACCACCAGCATTAAGCATGGTACAAAATAGCTGCATAATAGGTACTTATAGAATCAATACACTGATAGTGATTGTGCTTGTGTGCATGGGCTGTTTAATGTCTGCCTTTTCTCCATAAGGGCAGCAAAGCTATCTTTTCCACTCACGCCTCCTCAGGGCATAGTGCTAAGTAAATGGTCCTCCATTTTTATGTGCTGAATAAATGAATGAATAAAAGAGAATGATGAGTACCTGGGATCTGCGTAACAGCTAAAGAGGGAGTTCAGGCAGTAGGCTCCAGTTCAGATGTGCCCTTGGCATTTAACAACGGAAGGCCAGAGCAAAGTGCTCCCTGGCAGTGACCTCTCTCTCTGGTTCCGCCTGAGCTTTCATAGGCATCCAGTACTTGACTCAAAGAATTGTCACTTAGGTGTCTGTGAAGGGACAGAGTTGGCAGAGCTCTTTACATCCTGCCTTTGAAAGACACACCTTTCTCTCACCTCTCTCCCTACCTAGTCAGCCTAAGTTCAGTCCTGACCAGAGAAGGTCTGGGGTGGATCCCAGAGTGACTCCCTTCTACTTAGCATTCTGACAGACAAAAGCTACACTGAGACCAAAAATAATAGGGACAATAGTTTAGAAAAGGTGAAGAAGCTCTGGGGACAGAATGAGGGAAGGACACCCCTCTTGCTGGATTGGTTATGACAGAGCATGCAGTCCAATACGGACTGTCCGGGTTGTTTCTGTCATGTACTCTTGTTTTTAGCAAGTCGCTTTCTGGTCCTTGGCGTGTGGAAGTGACTCAAAGTGTCTGGTGGGGATAGAGCAGTGTTTCTCGTGGCTTTTGATGCCATTGTTTTGTAAACACACATACCCGTTTAGAGAACTATGACACCCTTTCAGTTCTGCCTGGGTCCTTCCAGAAGGCTGTGATGTCCTGGGACGATGGTCCACACATGCTATGCACTGGCAAGTTACAGGGGGTCATATACATTATTATATTTAATATTGTGTTATAATAACCTTTTAAAATAATTTATTTATTTGCAAGGAGAGAGAGAGAGAGAGAGAGAGAGAGAGAGAGAGAGAGAGAGAGAAATGGGCATGCAGGATCTCTTGCCACTGCAGTTGAACTACAGATGTATGTGCCATTTTGAGCATCTGGCTTTACATGGGTACTGAGGATTAGAATCAGCGCAGTCAGGCTTTACAAGCAGGTGTCGTTAACCACTGAGCATTCTCCCCAGCCCGATAACATTTTATATTACAGGTATTACTTTGCCTTTTTTTTTTTTTTTCTCCTTAGTGTAGTATAGCCTGTCTCAACTATATAAAGGGAGGCCAAGGAATACTATGTGCCTGGCTTGATCTAGCATGATGCACAGGGAGCAATGACTGAGGAAGTAGATTGCCACCAAGGGAAGCTGAATTCCAGATCATGGTCAGAAACTGCAGTTCCCTGCCTGCCCCACCTAGATGCTTTCCTGTGAATGTGTCGTCTATGAATAGAAGCACAGGCTTTTCAGAGTGTAAAGTGTTGTTGTTGCTAACCCCCAGAAGAAAGTAATTGGGGTGGAAATGATACAAAAATAACCAATAAGGAGACATCTGAGGCTCTTACAGCCACCTTCTCCAAGGGATTGTACATTCCCACCCTCCTTTTGTTCTCTAATTTATTTCCAAGTATATACTATCCTGAATCTGCTTTTCCTTCCTACTTAAACCCCTTCAACCCCTTCCTCCATGACCCTCAAGGGATATTTTGGCAAATTTCCTTCTAGTACACTGGGATTTGAGGTAGTACTTAGACATGAGCCACTGGGGGATTCCTCCTTCCTTCCATTATCCTCTGTTAACATCTCTGTTTAAGTGAGTCCCTCAAAACAGCTTGGTCTCCCAGTGGGCAGAGCTCAGTGTGGGTTGGCCCTTCATCATTGAAGCTCAGGAAAGACAGGCCAGTCACAGCTTTGGGCTCCTGAGCATGATTGGTCAGCCTTTCTAGAGGATGAGGAAGAAGGTAAAGAGATGAGGTGATGTTTCCCCAGCCAAGGGAAACCTGCCACCTCGGTGCCCAGCCACTGTTGAATGAACGCCTGAGAAATATCATCAAGCCATTTAGTAGGAGCCACTCTTTTAAATTCTCTTTTAATTAACCAAAGAGAAATTCTAGCTTTTGATCTGAAAGGTTCTCTGTATCTCTGATACCTCCAGCATAAACAAGGAAGGTTACAATTTAATCATAGTTTTACTGTTGTTTTTGCATGCACCAGTGGCCAGTGGTACCTATTTTCCAATTGCTTTTATTTTATTTTATTGGAGAGAGAGAGAGAGATAGAAAGAGGGAGAGAGAGAGAGAGAGAGAGAGAGAGAGAGAATGGGTGTGCCAGGGCCTTTAGCCACTGTAAGTGAATTCCAGATGCATGCGTCACCTTGTGCATCTGGCTTACGTGGGTGCTAGGGAATCAAACCTGGGTCCTTTGGCTTTGCAGACAAATGCCTTTACTGCTAAGCCATTTCTCCAGCCCACAATTGTTTTTTAAAATCATAGTAGGATATTTACTTCATGCTAAGCTCAATTCAAAGCATTGGAAATTCTATGGTTAACAAAATACAGTTCCCACTCTTGTGGACTTTGTAAAATAATGATGAAGTACTTTCTCCTAAAATACCTTTAAGTTTAAAAAGTGAGTCATTTCTGTGGCGGGCTCAGTGCTAAATGATACATCTATATCACCCTCTGCACAGCTCAAGGAACATTGTAGAAGAGGGAGTGGAAAGAATTTACAAGCCAGCTGAGGGGGAGGCATGCGAGGGAGTGCTGACTTCTGTGCACAACATGGCTGTTACACTCATGGCCTCATAGCAAGTGCACAAGATCTGCACAATATTGAGACCCTCAGCATTCCATCATGGATGGAGTAGGAGAGAAATTTCTTTTTTAAAGAAACATCAAAGTAGAAGAGGGACTAGTTGGAAAGTAAGAGTTCAGAAGAAGGAGATGGGGAAAAGAGAAAACAATCAGAGGGAATTATGATGAAAATACATTATATGCATGTATGAAAATTGTCAATAAAATTAAATAAAAAGTGAGTCATTTAATCAATGCAAAATAAATACTATTGCACATTAGTCACATATATCACAAAAGATAACAAAGATGGCATTTGTAAAACTGAATTTGGAAAAGTCTGAGGTATATGATATAATCAACATCGTTTTCCCCTTTCTTCTTTCAATAAAAAAAAAAAAAAAAAAACATTTGTTCTGTGCCTCCTAATTTTCCAGCCTGTTACCACTCCTGTTACCAAAGACTCCCAGAAGAAGGTATATGTACAGGAAGTCAGCATTCACCCTTGGCATGAGCACACAGGAGGTCATCTGACCCCTTCTGGCATTTGTACTGGGCGGATTCATGGGAGTGTGTCAGGGGAGACAGGAGAGAGGCAGGAGACTCCAGGCATGGGGGTGGCATGAGAAGTCAGACCGAGAAACACCATGGGGCACCATGCATGCTATTCTGAGGAACTGGAATTCCTTCCTGAAGGCATCAGAAACCACTGTGGAATTGAGACACAAGAACTGTGTGACCAAATGCACTCTCAGAAAAATGATTCTAGCGACGTGTCTTTGGGATGTTTATGAAAAACAAATCTAGCTGGGCGTGGTGGTGCACTTGGGAGGCAGAGGTAGGATGATCACAATGAGTTCAAGGCCACCCTAGACTACATGGGTTCTAGGTTAGCCTAGGCTAGAGTGAAACCCTACTTGAAAAAAAAAAAACTATCAAAATGTTCTGAAATTGGTAGGATTCATAAAGAAAGGAGCCTTTTATTTCTCACCCTCTGCTTGTCTCACCTTCAGTTTCTAGTTTCCTGCTCTGAAAGAGTAGGCTAAGAAAGATTCTTCCAAATTCAAAGAAGGTGCTGAGAAAGTCACATCTGCCTGAGTGTACTGGCTGGCCAACTCATTGTCTGTGTCATTGGATAGTGTTGACAGTCACCTGAGAGAGCAGGACAGACAGCAGTAAGGGGGCGGGGGGAAGGTGTTGGGGGCCTGGTCCCCAACCCATGGTGTCATTCAGAGATGGCAGGATTCTTAAGAACTTGAAGGAGTTTTGAGGATTTCTGCCTGTCCTCGTCTCTCTTTCTGTTCATAGCATGATGGGAATGGGCTGCCTCTACCACGTGCTGCTGCTGTCATCACGTCCTGCCCTGGCTCAGCCCCCAAACCAATGGGCCAACTGACCATAACCAGAACACTGCAGCTCATGTGGCAGTCTCTGCAGAGGTCCCTGAGCAGGTACAGGAAGGGAGTCTCCTAAGTTGTGATTTTATTTGTTTTAACCTTATTGAAAACTTCATAAGTATAGATCATAAACCATGTTCATAATTCCCTCCCACAACCTCCTGTTCCCTCTCCACTGAACCCTTTCTTCTTTCTAATTAGGCTCTCTTTTATTTTGATGTCATGATTTTTTTTCCCTCCTGTTATACAGGTCATGTGTAGGTAGCATCAGCCACTGGGAGGTCATGAATAAAAAGGCCACTTAGGGTCTGGAAGACAGTATTTCAAGCACTCCTCCCCTTTCTTTTGCTCTTATACTCTTTCTGCCACCTCTTCCACAATGGTCTCTGAGTCCTTAAAGGGTGTGATAGAGATGTCACACTTAGTGCTAAACACTCCACTGTCACTTCTCAGCATTATGGTGAGTTTTGAGTCACCCAGTGGTCACTGCCATCTGAAAAGAGAAGCTTCTCTAATGTTTGATCTACTTCTGAAAATCACTCTATGTCAGTTTATTGAGATCCTCCTTAGTTTTGTAATATATGTGTAGCTTTCCACTATGTAAATGAGGGGACAAAATCTGATCTACCATCTTTTTTTAAATAAAGTTTTATTGGCGCACACCTAAAAAAAAAAAGTGAGGGTAGCATTAAGATAAGGGCATGAACATAGGTGTTTAGAGTTTGGTGGGCATAATATATCCCTTTAGAGGACAACAGTAGTAGTTTTCCCCCTGGGGCTTATGACCCTCGTGCTTGGGCTGCAGGTCACTGAGAAATCAAGCTGGAGCTGAGCTGGAAGCCTCCTCCCCATTGTCTAGACATTAGGAGGCTAGAAGTACAGCACACATTTGGGGGGAGAGAAATCATTAGCTATCTTAACCAGCAGTAGACCCTGCAAGCCTTATAGCTGCTAACCCAGGCCAAGTGTGCCAACTCATGCAATGGTGGTATGTCTACTATGGGGGAAACCAGCTGTTCTCTGATTGGACTGGAGGCCCATTCCACAGGAGGGAATTCATGCCTGGTACTGAAAACCTAGTCAAAAGCCTAATTGCGCTTTATTCAGAGCTAGTGAGTGACCTCAGAAGGCAGTGGGTTTGTATCTTTCAAAACAACAACAATAACCAATCAGTGAGTCTGGATAGATGGGTCCCCGTGGGTAAGAGTGCTTGTCATACAAGTATGAGGGCTCTAGAGGTCAAGGGTTTACTTCTGAGTCCCCTAGTTCTGTCTAGAACCCCAGTTCTACAGGGAGTAGAGACAGAATCCCTGGGGTTCAGTGGTCAGCCAGTCTGACAGACCCCAGTTTCAGGAAACTCTGCCTCAAGGAAATAATGTGGAAGAGCAATAGAGGAGATCAGCCAGCATTCTCCTCTGTCCTCTGCATACATGTGCATGGGGTGTGCACACACATATGCATGCACATACCACAGCAGACACTACACCTAACACACACACACACACACACACACACACACACACACACACCATCTACCTCATATCCAACCAGTAGGCTTTGTGGGGCTTGAGGGTGTCAGAGATGGTCCGTTCCTCTGCAGTTACCCTTGTCCCTCTGCTCAGGGGTCACCATATTCCAAAGACTTGTGGTGCCCATGCACTTTCCTCACACTTCCCCCATTGTGTGGATGGCTGGGCTTAGGCACATCTTAAAACTCTCAGTCTAGTTTCTGCTGGAATCTGGAATGAGGGCAGGCTAACAAACAATCCGTTAACAGTGTGTATGCAACTGTACAGATTCTCTTCTACAACATGGAGTACGAATCTGTTTGTATGATACAGCAACTGAAGTGTTCTCCTGTGCCCTTTCAAAGTAAAATCATGCAACACTATGTGTGGGTATGGGGGGCATGACATACCCTCTCTTTAAGTTGATTATTTCAGGTGTTTTGTTACAGTAACAGAAAGCTGACCACAACACTGAAAGATGAATTGGCTGACAGCATCTCTTGTTGTGGTTGTTAATTCTACTATACACAAGGTGAGTAGAGACAAGAGGTTCTGTTCCCCAGTGACTGTTGACTTTGTGGGTTCTTCCTTCACAGCAGCTCTTCCACTGTGTCATATGCCTGTGGTTTGAGCCCTTTGGTCACATCTTCTATGGGAATCCATGAATAACTGCACTGGCTCCTTCCATTGCACAACCACATTAAATTCAAATAACATTGGATTTATTGATTATTTATTTATTTTCTTTTGAGACAGAGTCTCATACATCCTAGATGGCTTTGAACTCCATAAGTAGCTGAGGATGACCTTAAACTTCTGATCCTCCTGCCTCCGCCTCCTAGGGACACACACGTGTGTGCCATCATGCTGGCTTTATGCAGTGCTGAGGATCAAACCGAGGGCTTTGCGTGTGCTAGGCCAGCGCTCTCCCTACTGAGCTATAAATGAAAGCTTTTTAGGTTTCACTTCTTCTCCTCCTTCACTTCACCTCCTCTCCCTGTGCCCATGTGTATGCCTATCTAGCTGTTTGTAAGCTTTTGGATGCTCTTGGCTCTTCCTATAGAAATAGGCTCTTTGGGACCACAGACACTTATGCCACATTGGGTCTGGCTTTATTAAATTATTTAATTTTTGAAAATTTTTAAAAAATGTGTGCATGGGTGCACCAGGATCTTTTGCTACTGCAAATGAATGCTCTATCCAGCTTCATGTAGGTGGCTGGGAAATGAATCCAGGCTGGCAGGTTTGTAAACAAGCACTTTTAACCATCGAGTCATCTCCCCAGCTCAGTGTTTGCCTTTATCACATGATCTTTCTTTCTATTCTATTTATTATTTTCTTTTTGAGATAGGGTCTTGCTCTAACCTGGGCTGGTCTAAAATTTACTGTGTAGTCTCAGGCTGGCCTCAAACTCATAGTGATCCTCCACTTCTTCCTCCCTAGTGCTGGGATTAAAGGCGTGCGCCACCATGCCCGGCTATCATATGATTGTTAACAGTGGCATTCCCATCTCCTTTCCAAAGCTGACCTCAATGATAATGCCACACCTTGGTGACAACAGGTTCTCTTTGGTCAGGGGTGCCCTTCTTTCCTCAGCTCTGTCTCATCCCACCCCTGGCAGAGTGGGGTTTTTCTTGCTCGGCTGTCTTCCCTCCTCTGAGAGGCAGATTATTACTGTACTAAATGCCTTGAGCAAGCTTAATTCGTCCCACTGATTCGCATCTGTAGAACAAGCAGTTTGAAATTAAATAAGAGCAGAGGATCACACGGTTTAAAAAGAAAAGGACATGGGCTGACATCTCTCACTCAGTGTGGAGCAATGAGTTTTGGTTTTAATATTCTAACCTGGTGTCCATTATTTCATTTCTCCTTGCTCCCTCTTGTTTCCTTGTCTTGCTAATGTGAGAGCACACAGTCTGCTACTAGCCTCTAAATCCCCTCCTCTAGGACAGTGGGAGGCTCCCAGGTTAAAAAGGGAAAACCGCAGTTCAACACATTCCTATTGGCCATGGCAAGAGCAGAGGCTTAACTGGAGATGTTCACTCACGTATGAACGTCAGTATTAACTGCAGACTCGGAACCGAATCCACTACACTATTTTGAATAAAGTAAGTGGCTTTCTAATGTGCCCTGGATGTGAATAGAAGATGTTGTTATTGAAAGCATTGGGACAATATCACGAAATGTAATCTCAGACACATCCTATTGTGGCAGCCGGCTGCCTGAACACAAAGGTGTGGTGCTGGGGACTCGGCAGGATCTTTTATCCCACTAAAATAGATCCATGCACAACATAAAGAAATAACATCTCCTTTGGGGCCTTCCTTCGTAGATGTTTGCCCTTTTCTCCTCTGAAGAGCTTTTGGATCCAACAGGGAGGAAATTTCGATCAGCCTTTCCCCCCTTCCCCTCTTTGTTACTTGAAAATTATCCTGTGATAAGGACAAGAAAGTGTATCCTAATTTGGGAGGAAAAGGAGTGAGGTGGCAAAAGAGAAGCAGAGACCACTTGTGTCTCCCTGGTGCTGGCCGGGTGGCTCAGTGGCTCGGTGCTGTCACAACATTAGGAGAAGAAAGCAGGGCCAGCAGGGAGCCATGGTGACCCCTTGACCTGACATGTCACGTGAGACAGACCCTGAGGTTCCCCCTCGGCTCTTTCTGCTGGGTGGGAAAGTGTGGACTGCAGGTTCTGTTCACATGTATGGAGCACAGTGAGATGACGACAGCTACCTGAGTGACACAATGTCTCAGGCTAGGTCTGGTGGTACACACCTGTTGTTGCAGCACTCAGGAAAGCTGAGGCAAGATCACAAGTTGGACCCCAGCCTGCACACTATAGTGAAATCCTGTCTCAAAAACAAAATCAATACTGAACAAACCAGAAAAAATATGTCAGGGTTGGGGAGATGGTTCAGCTGGTAAAGGGCTTGCCTTGTAAACACAAGGACCCCTCGTTCAGTCGCAAGAGCCCATGTAAAAATGCTGGCTATGGTGGTGCACGCTTCTAATCCAGCACTGGGGAGGTAGAGGCAGATGGATTTCGAGGGCTTGTTAGCCAGACAGTCTATCTAGCCAACTTGGTAAGCTCCGGGCCAGTGAGAGACGCCCTGTCTCAGAAGAGATGGACAATGTCCTCTGGCCTCCACATACAAGAACACACACTTGCGCTTGCATCTGCACATACATGTGAACCTTCACACACATGCCACAAAGATCCATCAGCCTGAGGTGGAAGGGTATTAGGGAGATGGTGGTGGGCCTGGACCGCTGAGATGCGTGAACAGCTGGACACAGCATGACTTTCTCCTTGCCTCATGACTTGTGTCTTGGACACACCTCAAAAGGCCTAACATGCAGAGCCTGAGGTAAGGGGATTAGTAGTCAAGCATGGAGCTCCAGACTGTCCCAGTGTCACCTGCATTACCAGGGAGCTCTTGAAGAAGAAGCAGGACATCTTTCCCCTGGAAACACACAAGGGAAATGAGCAACATTGTTCTCAATCTGCCCCTCCTAAGACAATTCCCCATGGGTCAGAGGAAGGGAGGGGCAAACGTATCAGGGCCCAGCTAAGATTGAGACCTGGGCCAATAAGGCCAGTTGGCATGGCAAGACATCAAGCAAACCAAGTGTCACAGCAAATGGGGCCCTGACTATCTTGGCTCAGCTTGTGGAAGCTGTGTGGGGACGTGGTGTGGGAAGGAGCGAAGCATACTCCACACTGAATGCGTGCATGCCACCCAGGATTGAGGGAGACAGGCCTGCATGCTCTTGTGTTATCTCCAGCAGTTAGCTGCGGTCCCAAGGCACGGGAAGGGCCAGGGAGGGGGCTGATTCTAGGAATCCTGGCAGAAGCTGCTGCCTTCAAGATAACAGCTAATGGATTTGTCCAGCTATTGAAAACCATCTGGATGATCCTGTTATCAGGTGAACACAGATAAGCAAAAGGAACCAACACTGTGCAAATCCATGATCAGGTTGTCTTCTCAGAGCCCACAGAGAGCAAGTTCAAAGCCACTAAACTCCAGTGCTAAATGAATGAAGATTTCTATGTCCAAAGCAAAGAAACCAGGACTGTTGACTGAGCTCTCTAGACAAGACAAATCTCATGTTTGTGAAAATAGGCTATACCACTTTAAGGACTCTCTCTTAAATACATAGCATTATTTCTTTCTAAATATTCCATTACATTACAAAAACAGGTGCTAGAGAGATAGCTCAGTGCATAATGTGTTTGCCACACAATTATAAGGAGCAGAGTTTGGAGACTCAGAATCCAGGTAGATGCCAAGTGGTGTGGTAACCCACCTGTCATCCCAGCACTTGGGAGGTGGAGCAAGAGAATCCCCAGGGCGAGCTGGCTAGCTAGCCTAGCTCAAGCAGTGAGCTCTGGGTTTAATTGAGAGACCTTGTCCCAGCAAACAAATGAAGAGCAGTCAAGGAAGACACCTTGCATCGCCACTGGCTTCTATACGCACATGCGCACGTGCATACCCGCACACCCCACCCAAACGTCACCTCTGACTTCTATATGCACATGCATACGTGCATACCCATGCACCCCACCCAATGTCAAAATGAAACCAAAGAACCCCCCCACTTGTCAGTAATGTCCCCTTTTGTTTGATCCCACATATTGGCAACTGGAAAGGCAAACAAACCTCTCTCATCAACTGGTCAGTGGAGCAAGCTGTCCACATGTTGGAAGGGCAGGAATTCGATGAACTTTCTGGGCCCAGAAAAAGTAAATGTCAAGAGTCTCTGTATAATAGCACACCCCACCTCTAGGACACCATCAGCTTCCTCCATGGCCCAGCATGGCGAGTGGCCCATTTCCAGCGTTGCTTGTCATTAGAAAGAAGGATTTTGCTCCCATGGAGTCTTTGTCATCTGTGCTGGATTTCCCAGCTCTGCTCAGAGAAGACATGAATTTCGAAACATTTTTTTCTTGGATCAAGAAGAACTCAGACATGGAGCAGATAACTGCTGTTGTTACTCAAGTATGAGGACCTGAATTTAAACCCTAGCCACCCACATAAAATGCTTGGCATGGCTGCCCATGCTTGTAACCCCGTGCTGGATTGAAGACAAGAGGAGCCCTGGGGCTCCTTGGTCAGCCAGGCTAACTGAAAAACAATGAACTTCAGATTCACTGAAGACGCTATCTCAGGGATGTAAAGCTGAAGAATGATATGGAAGCTTACACAATATTCTCTGGCCTGCACACATGTGTGCATGGGGTGTGTGCATTTGCACCCACATGTGCATGCATTACACAGACATACACACATATCCATACCACATACTACATAGAGTCAAAAAAAAAAAAAATAGAACTCAGATGCGAATACTGTATTTGTCAAATTCAGATAAAGGGTTGATGTGCATTGTGGAGTGGCAGTAGGGACATACATGCTCCACATATTCATGTTACTTGGAGCCAGCTCGAGCAGGGCTCAACTGCACTTCACACATGATGGATGCCTGCTGGCTGCTTCATGGGATTCATGTCACAACAGACTTCTGTGTTAGCTCTGGACAAACCAGCCAGATCTCTGGTAAGATACCAACAGCTCTGTTTTAATTTCCCCCTCTAAATATTATATACAACACAGGATTCATCTTGTCATGACATTTGTAAAAAGTAAATGATTTAATAAATGAACACATTTAAACAGAAATCATTGTTCAGTCCCTTTGCACGGAACACTTTGTTGGTCCCACTTAAATACAACAGGACCAAGCCTACGTGACATGGGTGGCTGCAAGCAGGTCATTTGTCCAAGCAAGACTTCATGATCAAATAGGGCATCAAAAGTAGACTTTTGACATTACACTGAAATTAAGGTAAACATCTGACATACTGACAAGATGTATAAATTATTAATGCAGACTAAGTTCTGAATTATTAATATTTAACTTTAGCATTACCTTTGGAGACTTGCTTTGGCAGATCTTCACTATTTAATATACTTGGCCCTCCAGAAAGCACACATCTGGTTGGAACTCCCCAGTCGCAGGGAGGCAGCAGAGGAGGGAACAGCTAAAAGCCTCTAATGCCTACATGTTTCCTCTACTGAAAATGCACAGGGAGAGGGCTGCTTCACTTTCACAAACAGCTTGTTTCTCCCTTTAGCCAGAAGGTGTGCTCAAGTTTGGGGGACTCTCTGGACCTTCATACCATGAAGTAGCCTATATCTCAACACCTGGCAAAAATAAAAAATAAAATAAAAAGGTAACCCTGAGTTCATTGCTTATGTTTTTTTGAAGGTCTGTTGAAAGAATACCCAGGGCAAAACAAGCAGCGTTCATACGGTGTTCCATGCATGCAGGGATTCTACAGTCTAACCAGGGACTCAGAAAAGAACTGTCTAGTTACATAGCATTTTAATGGCTGTCTCCCCCCAAAAATCACCTACACTGAATTACTTGGGTCAGTCTGAGAGACAATGAAAGTCTTTTTGGAGCTTATTTTTATTTCAAATATGTGCACTTTACACAGGGAGGAAGTATCCCGTCTAGTCTTGGAATCAAGAACAGTAAATTTTGTAAATGACTCAATTTCCATTTTCAACATAGCAATTAGAAATTTGAGAACCCAATATGTGGTCCATTAAATAAGGGTCAGTTTTTATTAATGTAATTTCAAGTTTCATCTTATGTCCCTAAAGTTATTTTCCTTTGTCTTATTTTTATTTTTATTTTTTTAAATTATTGTTTTTTATTGACTTTTATCCTTACATACAAAAAAAACCCCACCTAATATTTCCCTTCCCTCCCCCCATTCCACTTTAGAACTCAAGTCTCCATCATATCCCCTCCCTCTCTCCATTAGTCTCTCTTTTAATTTGATGTCATCATCTTTTTCTTCTATTTTGAGGGATTTGCGAAGGTATTGCTAGGCACTGCAAGGTCATGGATATCGAGGCCAGTTTCTGTCTGGGCAGTTGCATTGTAAGAGGTCATAAATAGTCCATGGTTGTATGGTTCATATGGAACAAAATCCATCAACAATGAGTGAAAATTTTAGTGATTTGTAATTCTTCCAGCAATACTGGGGACTGAACCTAAGACCTTGTCCATGCTAGGTAAGCACTCTACTATTGAGTTGTATCCCCAGCCCTTATTTTTACTTGTTATTTTGAGATTGGGTCTAAGTTTCCCAGGCTAACTTTGAATTCATTTTGAGCCTAGGCAGCCCTTGAATTTATAATCTTCTGTCCCTGGCCTCCCAAGTAATCAGAATGACAGGCCTGTTCTGTGAGGCCCAGTTAAATTCAATGAGTTTAAGAAAAGGTACATATAGCCAGGTAACCATCACCAACCTCACCATCAACTGAATCTTTCCCTCACGTTAAAGAACATGCCAGTGTCCATGTGTTGTCAAGCCCTTTGACCTCTTCAGATCCTAAAACCACTGACCTGCTCCACATGCCACCATCCCTAGAATGATGTCCGTTGGCCATGAGGTCCATTGTTTCTGCCCCCCTCACTTAGGATAATCCTTTTGAGGTGTGTGTATCTGTGTGGTTGGGCATACCAATAGTTCTCCTTTCCATTGTTGAATAATTATTCTCTCATGGGACTCTACATATATGCCCAAACCTAGGCTACTTCTGCTTTGGGGGCTATTATCAGTAAAGCTGCTATAAGCATGCATTTCTAAGTTTAAAAATACATTTATTTATTTATCTGAGAGAGAGAGAGAATGAATGGGTCTCTTGTCTCTACAAATGAACTCCAGACACATGCCCCAATTTGTGCATCTGGCCTTATGAGGGAATTGAAGCTAGGCCAGCAGGCTCTGCACGCAAGTGCCCTTTGCCACTGAGTTATCTCCGTAGCCTGTTTATAAACTTTAAACTTTTGTGTGAATATATATTTGTCTTTACTTAAGGAAATTTGTAAGTGGAAGGTCTCCCTAGTACAAAGCATCTGTCTCTAACATGTTTAATGCTTTAGAAAAACCACCAAATGGTTTTCCAAAGTGGTTGTGTATTCATATTCACCAGTGACATAGGATCATTCCACTGGTGCTGCATCCTTGGCAACGTTTGGCATGACAAGGCCTTGAAATTGCAGATATTCCAGTGGGCATGATCTAGAATGCTGTGACACTGCCTTTCATTCCCCAGTAGTTACTAAACTGAAGTGTGTTTCCGTGATAAGGTATCCAAGCACTTTCTCTGGTGAAATATCTTTTTTAAAAATTTAAAAATTTTATTTATTTATTTGACAGAGAGAGAGAGAATGGGTGCACCACTGCACACGAACTCGAGATGCATGCACCGCCTTGTGCATCTGGCTAACCTGGGTCCTGGGGAATCGAACCTGGGTCCTTTGGAGGGAAACGCCTTAACCGCTAAGCCAGCCCTCTGGTGAAATATATTGTTAACACTTGGGGCTGAGGACATGGCTCACTGAGGAGATCATTCCATCCCTAGCAACCACCCACATTAAAAGCTGGGCATGGCTATGCATGCTTCTAACCCTAGCACTGAGAGGGATAGAAGCACAGGAATTTCTGGGTCCCCCTGAACAGCCATTATAACCAAAACATCAGGGATCTTTCAGTTCAGAGAGAGACTCTGTTTCAGGGAAAAAAGATAGAAGAGCAATAGAGGAGAGCACCCAGGATTTGCTCTGAGGACATCAAACATCCCTTCCTTCAGGGAAACTTGTACAAATGTCCTCCATTTCATGACCCTACAGAGCCCCACCCCTCTCCAGACATGCACAGGTGGCCCTCCTTATGAAGGAGTTCCATAATGGCAGAAGAAGCTGGCCTGCTTTCACAGGGCCATGCTGAGAGAAAAGCCACCACCAGCACCATAAGCAAGTGCTCTCCTTGAACTCCAGGCAGAGCTCAGGCACTTTGATCTCTTTAGACTGGAATTCCAATCCATTTCCACACATTAGGGCTGGACGCTAGGGTCCATCCACAGTGACACCTCTTTCAGCCAGGTGCAGATATAAATTACAAACTCTAATGAAATCCTGAATATATTGGGGGCCAGCCATTCAAACTATCAGACCAGAATTCGCATATTTGGAGCATATTTGGGGGTATTAGGATTTTTTCATTCTACCTAGGATTCAGAGCACAGGCAAAGGTCATCATGGGGGTATGTATTAGAACCCTGGAAGAGGGAAGGCTAGGACATAGCTCAGGTGGTACAGCACTTGCCTACCGTGCACGAAGCTCTAGGTTTAATGCCTAGACCACAAAAACTGGGCATGGTGGCACAGGCCTATAATCTAGCCATTTTGTATATTTTTATTTATTTATTTTCAAGCAGAGAGAAACAGACACAGAGAAAGAGAGTAAGAGAGAATGAGCACACCAGGGCCTCCAGCCACTGCAGAAGAACTCCAAACACATGTGCCATTTTGTGCATGTGGCTGTATATGGGTACTGAGATACCTGAGTCATTGGGCTTTGCAGGCAAGTGCCTTAACCGCTGAGGAATCTCTCCAGCCCCATAAGTTAGGCATTTGGGATGCAAGAAGATCAGAAGTTAAAGATCATTCATGGTTACATAATGAGATTGAGGTCAGCCTGGGCTACATGAGATCCTATGAAAGAGAGAAAGGAAGGAAGGAAGGAAGGAAGGAAGGAAGGAAGGAAGGAAGGAAGGAAGGAAGGAAGGAGGGAGGGAGGGAGGGAGGGAGGGAGGGAGGGAGGGAGGAGGGAGGGAGGGAGGAAGGAAGGAAGGAAGGAAGGAAGGAGGAAAAGAGAGAAGGAAGAGGAAAGAAAAGGAAAGGAAAGGAAAGGAAAGAAAGGAAAGGAAAGGAAAGGAAAGGAAAAGAAGAGGGAAACAAAGAAGAAATTATGGGCCACTTTCAGCAAAAGCAGACACACCTGGGCTTTCCCAGCAGGTGGTAAGGTAAAGAACAAACAGCCTAAAGAGAGCTATGTCAATTAAAACTTTATTTTAACCAAAAGCAAGGATGGGCTGGATGTGATGTGTTTTTCTGATTATTGTTCCAAACAGCAGCCAACTGAGGTGCTGTGATTTAGTGACTGTGATTTACAAAGATGAAAACAGCTACAATGTTCCCATGAAGTCACACTGATATTCAGTGCTTATACAATGCACCAATTTGCAGACCTGGAGGAGTCCTTTAGGGTCCATTATAAGCAACTGAGTCCTGTAAACAGTCTTCCTCAAGTGACCTCCAGCCATTGACACAGGAGGCCACACACTGTGCAAAGGGGAGAAGCAGACATTCTGAGAAGTGACTGGTTGTGAAGTCTGAGAGATCCAAAGCATCCTTGTGGTCCCTCATTAGAGTGAGGTTACAGACCAGAAGCTAATTAGAAAAATCATGGCTCAAGTCCAGTTGCAGTAGGTTCCCAGGAGCCAAGAACCAGCCTCTTGTCATTTCTCAGTTCCTCAGAGTTAAGTGGACTTGATACACTTAACCTTACAAGGAAGGGCCCTTGGCCTGTGGAGTAAACTTTTCCAGAAGATGCTGTGGACTAGGAGTGACTTCAGAGATTCGGGAGTGCCCATCCCATTCGAGGTCAAAATACGCCTCCTGATGAATTTGAGTATCACCCATTTACCTAAGCCGTAGCTCTCATTATGCTTGCTGTGCCATCACCGTGTTCCAGAAAGGCTGGTAAATCAGGCCTCAGATGCATGAGTATAGATATTGGTTTGGAAAATTGATGTTTTTCCGTTTCAGGTAGATTTCATGTTCATGCGAGGATGATTGCCTGGAGGCTATGCTGATCCAGTTTAGTCATAATACACTCCAAACAGCTTTGGAGCACTCGCAAATCACACTAATGGTCACATCAGTGTCGTTCTGTGTGGCCAGGATGAGCAAGGAAGTCATGGGGTCTCAGTAGGTCAATGCACTCTGGAGGACAGAAAAATGCCTCTCACAATCCCTGGACATTGTGATGATTTTCTGGGAGAGTGTATGACGTATTATGATGTGCATTATTTTGTGTGAGGTATTAGTATGTGTGTGTGTGTGTTCGTAAGTGTAGGCATATGGACACGAGTGCCATGGCATGTGTAAGGAGCTCAGAGGACAAGTGCTAGGTGTCAGCGCTCGCCTTCTACCTTGTTACAGCTGAGGTCTCTCATTCTTGTTGTTCACCAGGCTAGCTGTCCTGCCAGTTCCTGGGATATTCTCCTGCCTTGGCCACCTATTTTGCCAAAGGGATGCTGGGATTACAGAAGCCCACAACAGCTTTCAGCTTTTATGTGGAATCTGGGGATCTGGACTCAGGACTCGTGCTTGTGTGACAAATGTCTTATCCACTGAGTCATGTCCCCAGCCCTCAGTGAAGTGTGTGTGTGTACTTGTGTGGAGGCCAGAGGACATCTTTGGGTGTCATCCTCAGGTACGCCATTCACCCACCTCTTTTGAGATAGGGTCTCTGATTGGCTTGTAGGTCACCAATTAGTCTAGACTAGTTGTTCAGCAATGTCTGTGGATCCTCCTGTCTGTGCCTACCGTGTGTTGGGATTAAAGGTGTATGGCAACCGGATATTGAACTTAGGTCCTTACACTTTAAAGCAAGCATTTTACTGACTGAGTTCCCCACCCAGCCCAGTTCAGTGAACTATTAAGGGATCCACTGGTCAAATGCATGCTAGGAATGTTCTTTTCTGAAAAAAAAAATTGAAAATTGGACATCCCTATTTTTTCATGCAAATGTAAAAACAAGATCATATATTCTGGGTCAAGAAAGACAATTCTAGTCCAAATACCAGTTAACAAAGCAGACTGCTGATCTGGATTGCATCAAAGCAGGAGCAAGTATCCCTTCAGTAACCCCATTCAGATCCTCTAATCAAAGGGTCCTATGTGCTGGGAAATGTCAATGTATACATGGCTCTTTGTTGCTGTAACAAGCACTGAAGTATCAATTTAAGGAAAGAAAGATTTAGTTTGGCTCATGGTTTCAGAGGGTTCAGTCCATGGCAGGCTAGCTTCATTCCCATGAACTTGTAGGAAGACACATCACAGGCAGAGGAGCCTACTCATTTCATGGCAACTGGAAGAGAGGACCTGAAAGGGACTAGGGTGGAGACAAGTTGTGGCCCCAATGATATGCCCAGGTGATCTACTTCCTTCTGCTCACTACCTCCTCCAAAAGTTCACACTTCCAATACTGAGTCCATCAGTTGGGCTGGAGAGATGACTTTGCAGTTAAGGCATTAGCCTGAGAAGCCAAAGGACCCAGGTTCAATTCCCCAAGACCTACATAAGTCAACTGCACAAGGTGGCACATGTGTCTGGAGTTCATTTGCAGTGGCTAGAGGCCCTGGGGTGCTCATTCATTCTCTATCTGTCTCTCTTCTCTCTCTCTCTGCTTGCAAACAAATAAATAAAATAAAATAAATTTTTAAAAGAGTCCATCAATAGATAATTTCCATGATGAAGTCAGAGCCCTCCTAGCCCAATCCTTTCCCTAAAGCCCCACCTCTGAGCATACTGCACAAGGGACCAAACCTTTAACACATGAGCACTGGGTGGAGGGCACTTCATATCTAAGTGTAGGCAGAGGGACTTCTGACAAGCTCCAGTGGGAAATCTCAGTCTAGGCTGTTACAGCTCTGGATCAAAGCTAGGCCATCCTCAGCAGAGTAAAACATGCCTTGGGAAAGTCTTGAGCACCGCTGGGCCCTGGAACAGTTGGAACACTCAACTGTGGGATACCAAGTGACCGACTGCTTCCAGAACTTGGATCTGCTGGATCTTCCAAGTACTAAGACTGTCCAAGTCAATGGACCCAGGAAGTCCTTCACAAGATAGACATGGGGCATCCAAGGTAAAATCAAAACAGGGCCAGGGGCATAACCTCACATGCCACCCATTATAGTTATGCAAATGATCACCACCAACTCAAGCCCAAGGTCTGTTTCTAGGTCGGTTGGCTCATATGTGGTTGCAAACTGAAAATAGACAATGGCTGCTTTGCAGCCACATTCATGGGCAACTGAAATACAGGCGATGAGGAAGCTTTTCTGGATGGGCAGAGCATTGAACAGCTATGGGACTCAAGCCCTTCAGGTATACAGTCAAAAGCTATTAACAGTGCATTAAGATAAGAGCCTCGTTTCTTCTTCTATGCTAGTTCAAGCTCACCTTCCTACATGTTAATGGCCCATGTGTTCTCTCTGATTATCCTCTGGCTCAATGAGTCCTTTGATAAAATTGCAAACAATGTTTCAGGGTTCCACAGTCACAAAGAAAGCAAGGCAAATATCTAGTGGCTACATGCCCAGAAAGGGTGTTACTTTTGGCAAAATGAGCCAGAGCAATTTCCAAAGTGGTATTTACTCGTTTTAAAATTATGCACACAACCAATGTGTAGGTGCACTGACTTCTCTAGCCCATGAACTGATGTGTAGGTAGGCTTATAATTTGGAGCACTCACTCGAGAAATCCTGAAATTAAGGTTCTTTTGGAAGTGTTGACTCATCCCCTCTTTACTTTCTGAATGTATCCATTTAACACACCAATTAGTAATTGTAAATTGCGCTCTAAACTCTGCAGGTTATTTTCTGATGAAATGTTGCTTTGCTAATGCGACTGGGTGCTATTTAGAATTTGCTTTTATATTGAAAATAGCCTTTGCTTTGGCTTTTGATAAAAATGGAAACTATTAGAAGAGATCCATCCAACTGAATATCTGCCGGATATGGCCCTGTGGTTCCAGTATGTCTACGAGTCTACAAGGTTTTCATTCAGACAAGGCAGCCACGGGTGGGCATCATTCACATAAAGCACAGGGTGGGCTATGAGGAACTCATCCTTTATCGCCACATTTGTGCAACCTCATGAAACATGCGTGTGATGTACTGCACAGTACACAGTGTGTAGTGAACTTCATAGCAAACGTTAATTTAACATTTAGTATTTTCCTGAGACAGATTAATTTTCCACCATGAAGGTCCACTGCTCAATGTCACACATTAATTGTAATTTTAAACTAATGGTGTCTAACCTTACACAAAAGTAGATACTGGGATGGGAGAGGGCATAGGTCAGTTAGTAAAGTGCTTGCTTTATAAGTATGAGGATCTGAATTCCCCAGAACCCATGTAGTCCCAGCAGTGGGGAGGCAGGACAAACAGATCCCTGAGTGTTTCTGACCAGCCAGTCTCGCCTAATTATGTAAGTTCCAGGGCCATGAGAGGCCATTCCTCAAAGGAAGTAGATGGCATCTGAGCGGGATCCACGTGCACGCACACTCACCCACACACAGACACCAACACACTCAAACATGTACAGACACACCCCTCACATGGCATGTGGATTCAACCCCCTGACTGCCTTTTGTATCACAGATCTTTGAGTTGTACACAGAATGAAGAAGGTTTTTGGCTCCTGATTTCTCAATGGTACATGCGTGAAAAGAACTTCCATTCTGAGTTTCCTACTCCATTGAAAAAGGTGGACTGAGATAAAACTACCCATTTAGCATGGGTCTTCATCCTTTGTGTATTATCATGGCTTAGAAGAGACAGACATCACATATAGAAACAGAGGGTGGCACTGGAAGTTCTTTTTAAGGTTCTCATTCTAGGCTTGGCTAATGGGGTGAGTGCTGTTTGGTTGCTGTGATCACTATGACTTAATGCTGACAGACACATGTTTCTATCTCCTAAGGTACTCAGCCTAGCTACTCAGAGCGCATGTGTATCGGTTTATGCTGCTTCGGAGTTGAAGCTGGAAAAGAACAAGGGTCCTCTAATTACCCAGAAAAGCACCCGGTGCTGGGTCAGGTGAAAGACGGAGTTGGGCGGAAATGGGTCAGTTAGTGTCCTCCCAAGGGACGGAGAATCCAGCCACCTCATATATGAAGACATCCATGGTTCACCATCTGAACTCCCACTGGAAGGATTATGAAAGAGGTGTTTAAAGGTCAGTGTTGGGAAAAGATGACATGAAAGTTAAGATCCATTCGAAACCATGGGTTCTAGAAAGCCACGAAATGGATGCATGTGACCAAGGTTTTTTTGTTTTGTTTTGTTTTGCTTTGCTTTGTTTTCCAAGGCAGGGTCTCACTGTAGCTCAGGCTGACCTGGAATTCACTATGTAGTTTCACGGTGGCCTCAAACTCATGGTGATCCTCCTACCTCTGCCTCCCAAGTGCTGGGATTAAAGGTGCGTGCCACCCCACCCAAATGTGACCACATCTTTATTATATTCTTTTCTGATGGGGTCCTTTTTGACATCTCACCTTCTCACACATTTACTGATTGGAAATAGAAGGATTGCTGAGGTAACCGTGTTGTTTTCTCTATTAACAGTTATTTAGTCCTTATCAATTGGCATTGAATGGTTTGAGGCTCCTCAGGCAGGGCCCATACTCCAAATCTGTAGAATTCAAACACATATTTTGCATAATGATATGAACATGACAGTATATTTAAAATTTCAATACATGGCTAATAAACCTCTCCATACTGCTTTTCATCAAAATCCCACCTTTTCTGGTTTTCCTCGTGCCCTTCCTCCATTCCTATCTCCATACCCCCTCGCCACTCATTGCTCTTAATCCATGTTAGTTGCTTTTCTCATGGCTGTGAACAAATACCTGATGAGAAGAAATGCAAGGAAAGAAGGGCTTGTTTTGGTTCACAGTTTCTGGGATAGTCCGTCATGCTGAGAAAGGCATGGTGGCAGGAGCTTGTTCACATCACAGGAAGCAAAGACTGGCCAGGAAGTGTGGCTGTGCTACAAACTGTAAGGCCTGCCCACTCCGGACATCCATTTCCTCCAAGTAGGCTCTACTTCCCAAAGGCCCTACAATCCCTCAAAGCAGCCCCACCAGTTGGGAACTAAGTGTTCAAACTCATGATCATGAGTGGCACGTTTCATCCCCCATCAGGCATGCGCATTCACTAGAGAGCACGCGTGCTCACACACCTGTGGAGGCACACAGAGACACAGCACACATCCTAACCCACAGTGGATCTACTTCTTTTCCTCTGGTTACTTCTCCTCCCCTTCATTCCAAGACTGATCAAGATTTGATGAAGCACAGGTCTACAGAGGATGTCCTCCAAATTCCAGAATGTTTCTAATGCACTTTTTTTTTTTTTTTTTTTTTTTTTCAAGGTAGGGTCTCACTCTAGCTCAGGCTGACCTGGAATTCACTATGTAGTCTCAGGGTGGCCTCGAACTCATGGTGATCCTCCTACCTCTGCCTCCCAAGTGCTGGGATTAAAGGCGTGCACCACCACACCCAGCTCTAATGCACTTTTGAGGAAGAAGAGAAGTGAAAAAGTGCAAAAAAAAGGTCATTGAATGCTAGTCACAGGTGCCATGCTAAATTGCATGGCAGAAGAAAAGAAAATTTGTTTTGAATAAAAGTCTGTTGAAATTTCTGCATACAAGGCTGGGGAGATGGCTCAGTATGTAAGAATGCTTGCTGTGAAGCATGAAAGCTGGATTCACTCTGCATTTGATTATCTAGCACCCACATAAATAGCTAGGTATAGCCACACATGTTTGTAACCCCAGTCCTGTGGGGAGCACAGAGCAGAGAATTGCTGAGGCTGAACAGATCAGGCACTCTGACCAAAAGCAGCAGCTCTGGGTTCACTGAGAGACTCCATCTGGAAGAGATGAGTTCCTCTCCCTGGAGTGTGGGCTGAATCCAGTGACTTGTTTCTGGTGAACAGAACATGCATGAGCAATAGAGAAAGACACCCAACATTCCACTCTGGTCTCCTCCCAGGCATGAACAGGGTGCATGTGTCTGCACACACATGTATGTACACCACGACATACACACACATCACACACATACACACCACCCAATAACACACACACAATGAGAAAGAGAAATACAATGCAAACAGAGAGAAAGTAATAATTGGTGCTTTGGAGATGGCTCTGTGGCTGAGAGAGCTTGTTGCACACGCATGAAGACCTCAGTTTAATTCTAAGCAGCCACATCAAAGACCAGGCATGGCCACACATGACTGACTATAAACCCAGCTCTGAGTGGGGTAGAGACAGGAAGGATCCTGGGGTTCTATGGACCAGATTCAATGCAAAATATGATGGAGATACAACAGAGACAAAACCCAGAATCCTACTATACATGCCTTTTTGGTGTAAACATATTTGTTAGATGCTTATTGAGCAATGGGGATGTGAGTCATAGAATATATGCAGTTTAGTTTGAACAAATACTACCAAATAGCTCTTTTGGTGGTTGTACAAATCTTTCTGATGGTGGAGTATTTTCTTTTGTGAAATGGTTGTTCTATTTTTTGACCATTTTCCTCTTGCGCTATTTATCTTTTCTCATTGATTTGTGAGTGTGGTAAAAAGCCAAAAATAGCCTCCCTGACCTCGCTTCCTGTGCTTACACCTTTGTGTTCCTCTCCCTGGAGTGCTGGCTGAATCCAGTGACTCATTTCTGATGGACAGAGCATGACAAAAGTGATGAGACGCGGCTTCTGACGCTGCAACATTCTGTCTCTGTCTCTCCTGCCATTTTCTGAGCTGCCCTAAGGAGAAGCACACATGGCAAAAAGTTGTTGTCTTCCCCCAGCAACCAATGAGCTCAATAGCCCCATGAGAGAGGTCAGAGGCAAGCCCTTCCAAGTCAGGTCTACACTGGCTGTAACCCATGGACAGCCCCCACTGCCATCTCCAGGGACACACTGCATCCAGAAACTGTGAGATAATAAATGCTCGTTTTGTGAACCTACCTTGTCCAGTAATAAGTAACCACATGAGGAGTTTTTTGTTGCTCCAAGCAGGTAACTTTTGACATTTAAATGCTTTGCACCTCTCATCCTTAGTCTTCCTCTTTACTCATGATTTTTTGATAGACACACATACTTAATTTTCCAATTTATTATATTTGCTTTCATTCTGAGTGAATTTTCATACACTGTATTTAAGAAATTTAGAAAACCTTTACTTATTCAAAAGTCATTAACATTTATTTAATTGTTCTTAAACAACTTCATTCATCACAATAGAATACATTTCCTAATTGTCATCTTATAATGCATAGCATGCATTGAGCAATTATTGGGGGCAAAGCCTCACGCTAGTTGCCTTGGCTGCATGGATAATTAAATCCTTATAGTTATTAAATGACAGAGAGAAGAATGGAAACTAGATCTGTATGTATTTTGAGTCTTGATCAGTTATCATTTATTTATTTACTTGACATAAGCATCATTTTGGAGTCATGGTTTGTCTAAAGTATTTCAGTTTTAATAGGGAGAAAAAAGGGACAACATTGATGTGTTTTGGCACTTAAAACATGAATCTTCCTTTGGATTTCTGTGCAATACTTTCAAAGTTATAACTAACAGACAGTTTGAGCTGTCCAAGCACCAGCACTTGTGGTTAATAGAAACTTGAAAGACTTATTTAATCTCTCTGCCTGAGTTCTGGCATTTTCCCTTAACTAAGCACCCAGTATTCTGCCTTGCTATTTTATTTATTTGAGCTGGAGAGATTACTCAAGGGTTAAGGTGTTTGCTTGCAAAGCCTAAAGGCCCAGGTTCGATTCTCTGTAAAGCCGTGTCAAGCCAGATGCACAGAGTGCACATGCATCTGGAGTTGCTTTGCAGCAGCAGGAGGCCCTGGGATGACCCTTCTCCCTTTTTCTCTCTCTGCTTAAAAATAAGTATTTTTAAAACAATTTATTTGCATGTATAGATGTGTTTTGGGGAGGGTATATCCCAAGTTCTCTTACTGCAAATGAATGCCCATCTGGCTTTTCATGGGTGGCTGGGGAATTGAACATCGGCCAGAAGACTTTGCAAGCAAGTGCCTTTAACTGCTGAGCCATCTCTACAGGCCCAGTGTCCTGCCTATTTAATGCTGTTCTGACTTTCTGGGGAGGTCCACTTCTGTCCTGGGCACAGCCTCTGTCTTCTTGTAGTGGGGGGTTAGCTGGCTGCATCATCAAAGCCTCTAGGAAAGAAAGAAAGAAAGAAAGAAAGAAAGAAAGAAAGAAAGAAAGAAAGAAAGAAAGGAAGAAAGGAAGGAAGGAAGGAAGGAAGGAAGGAAGGAAGGAAGGAGAAAGAGAGAGAGAGAAAGAAAGAGAAAGAGAGGGAAAGAAAGAAAGAGGAAAAGAAAGAAGAAAGAAAGAACAGATTATTCATCTCCTTACCTTGCCATGGTGAGCCATGGAAGAGACACGCCCTCCAAGCTGGTCTAATCCGAGACTCATTTTGACGATGCAATGAGGTGATGTAAAGCTAGAAATTAATTGGAAATTAGTTGGCTCCAGTTCATTGACTGTCATTCACATAGTTCCTGTCCCATTACCAGCTGTCTGACCTAGTACCTTCTGAGGACTGAATTATATTATGTAGCTAAAGAGACTGGCATTGTTTCTGCTAGTAATTGCTCTATAAATTTATGTGCTATATGTTACAATTATTAGGAAACATATTCTCTTCTGGTTAATGAGTTTTTCTTTTGAGAAAATGACAATAAAACATATTTTGACTCCAATTTTATCCCTATAATATTTGTGTTTGACAAACCAGGTCAGCTCCTTTGGGTGTCTGATTCATGCTTCCCTTCCAGTTCTTCATGATAACTAAAGCCTTTGTTTTTCAAAGTAACCAAGTATGTATAATACAGAAAAACACCATAATAAGAAGCAGCTGCAGAAAGACTGACTGTGAGGATACCTGCTGGCACATGTGCTGTTTGTCTGCTTAGAGATGATAGCTTTTGGTGCTTGCTAATTACTCAATAAACATATGGTTAATAACTAAATGTTCTTATTCTGACTATCCTGTCGGATGCTAGGTGTTAACTTCTTTGATTCAAACCTTTATAAATTCTGTAAGTGGAGCATTTTAAAGTCAGGATGCTCATGTGGTTTGTGTCTCTCTATACTTTCAGGCAAATTCTAGCAAAGCAATTTTCTTTACCTTCTCAGTTCTAAAAATATTTGTGTGAGTGGAGAGAGGTAAAGGTCAGGGGCCCTGGAGAGAGGAGGAAGAACAAAGATGGAACCTGGAGAAGAACCTCCGGATCTTCCAGGCTCCAGAATCCACGGCAATTGTGTGACTGCCTTCTGTGACTTGCTTCCTGAACCTGTGCACTCCCAAGATCAAGACCCTTCACAGTAAAGCATAGAATCTTCCAGCTGCCCATGCAGCTGCTCCCAAGGTTCAGTAGATACATCCCTTAGTTGGGCAATGGGAGAGGTGGAGCCACAGCAAGCCACGGGGGAGGTGTGTGGAGAAAGATGGAGAGCCTGGTTCCATTGCGCATGTTCTCCATGGACACTGTTAATGAACCAAAGTCTGCCTAAAGGTTGAGACACAAGACACCAAAATGAGCAGAATGCAAAGCCACTAATAATCCCTGCTGGACGAGTGGCTGTGTGGCTCCCTTTCCCTTCCTGTTTGGTATGAGATGTGTAGGTACAGTCAAAGGTCACACCTCATAGCTCCTCAGTAAACACGTCATTTGTGAGTCCCAATCTGAAGTTCCTTTGGGGGCTCCAAACCTGCAGCTATGTTCTGTGCTGAAGGAAAGTCCAGCTTTTTCTTGTAAGGCCATAGCTCAGCTATAGACACCAAGAACAGGTACGAGGGTGTCTCCAGGCAAGAGGAACAGGGGTTCTAGCTGCCTCCTGCACTGACTTGATCTTGTCCTATTGACTACCATGCCAGGTTGCTGCTGACCTCTTTAGGACTACGTTACTTAAGACTTGGCTTCTGGGCTGGAGAGATGGCTTAGCAGTTAAGGTGTTTGCCTGTGAAGCCAAAGGACCTTGGTTCGATTCTCCAGTTCCCACGTAAAGCCAGATGCACATGGTGGTATATGCATCTGGAGTTCGTTTGCAGTGGCTAGAGGCCCTGGCACACCCATTCTCACTCTCTCACTCTTTCTCTACACCTCTCTCTGTCTCTAATAAATAAATAAAAACAAAATATTTATTTAAAAAAGACTTGGCTTCTTATTACACTTCTTCATTGTGTGTGTGTGTGTGTGTGTGTGTGTGTGTGTGTGTGTGTGTGTGTGTGTGTCAGGGTCTCCTGTAGCACAGGCAGCCTCAAACTCACTACATAGCCAAGGATGACCTTAAACTTCTGATTATCAGCCAAGGCCTGACATAAGAGTTGTGTACCACCATGACTGGTTGATGTAGTCTTGAGGACTGAACCCAGAGCCTCATGCATGCTAGGCAAGCTCTCTACTAGCTGAGCTACATCTTAGCCCACTGCAATTATTTTTACCTAGCTTTTGAAGCAAGACCCTTGCCCCTTAGAAGCAAAAGCTTGCATAAACTCTTGAAGACAATAAATGAAAAAGTTGGGACTTTTCCTAAGGAAATTCATTAGAGCTGTAATGTACTTCAAATATAGCTTCCCAAGAGTAGCTGCTAACATGTGGAGCCTGATGTTGTATATGGTTGTTAATTACATGATCACAGACAGGCTTGGGGATATTTTCCACTCCCTTTCCAGCCACCTCCCCCTTCTCCAGCTCGAATGCTGAACTTGGACGAGGAAAATCTGGGCTTCATGTAAATGGAAGTAGCTCTGATGGAGTTTCATTTCCCCTTAGAACCTGCTTTCTAATCGTTTCTCCAGATCCAACTGCTGGTTATTCCCTCGCATTTTTTGCTGCACAGCATATTGTGTTGCAACCACCCTGGTCACAGTGAGTTCAGCTCTGATTCTTGCTCCCTGGGCAAGAACTGTCTTGGGCTTTCAAATTACTTGTGTGGACCTTAAAATCTTCTAACACATCACAGGTTTCTGAAGACCTAAGTTGTAGAGCATCCCTGCTCTCGGCTAACCAGTTTTCACTGTCCTGGTTAATTAGTCCAAATCAGAATCTCCTGGGGTGGTTAAAAAGCAGATTCATGGATCCCGTCTCATTTCTGTTAGTCAACCTGCTTTCTGACATGTCCAAAGGCTGCTGACTGGGTCACCCTGTGCAACATGCATTTATTTTACTGCACAGTGTGATTTGAGGACCAGCAGTGTAAGAGCAACCCTAATCTAAGAGGTCTTTAGTTGTGCATAATCTGAGATTTCCCCTGTGAGATTTCTATGCAATTAGATTCTCCATTCCAGTGAGGCTCGAAAGCCTTGTCAAGTTTCTCCTGGTACTCACTCATTAAACTGAGACACACAATTGTCAGAGATGGGCCAGAGACAGAGGGATGCCCACACATGGCTGCTTAAGGCACTTGTTATATTGAGGTGAACACATCACAGGGTAGAAAGCACAACTCACAAAAGTCTTAAAGTAAACACAAGAAACTATGAAGAAAATTCTGGATTGCTAGAGGTTGTTTCCAGCTACAGCCACGATGGTTTGGGGCATGTGGAAGTATTACCACACTCCCCTGTGAATAATTCCATTGGAAGGCTGGATTTCTTTACCTGTTTCTGAATGCTTACATCTGGGCCTTGTTCTGTGCAATCTGGTTGTACATGGCTTTAAAAGTGGTTTTGTCCTTCCTGGGAGAAGACACAGAATGTTCTTGTCACAGCAAGCTCTTTTTTTAGCTGGGAAGTTGGCAATCTTACTGACTAGCCCCTCTTCCCTCTCTGTTGCTTGAATTTCCCATGAGGGTTTCTTTGGTGAGTTTTGCTTGGCTGTTCCTCATTCTTCCCTGCTCTACTCTCTCACGTTTTAGACAACTGGCTTTTTGCAAAATCCCGTTTTCCTCAGGGTGACAACGTTAAGCACGCGCATACATGCAGTTGTGCTTACAGACAGCCCCGAGGAAGGCTGTGCTCTGTTCTCTCACAAGCTACTGACATGTTTCCTAGGAGAATCTGACTGAGTCAGTTTTGTTGAACATCTAAAGAGACATCACAGCTAGAAAAAAGCCTCAGAGATGACACTGGAAGTGAATGGTTCATCATTTCCTTAGAAGACATTAAAGGATGAGGAGAAATGCAGAAGTATAGAAGGCGAATGCTTAGGAACATGGGGAAAGTTATAGTTCTACTTTGGTGGTGAAATTGTACCTAATCGAATTCCTTGCCAACAGCCCTTGTTGTTTTGAACTCCTGGCTCTCCAAGATGAAAGCAGAAAGACTCCAATCATTGTTTTAGTATTCCATTACCCCAATAAGATGACAAGTTTAGAAAATACTACTGTCATCGCAGCCTCTGTTAAGGAGTAACAATCCCACCAAGAATGACCCAGGAAGGTCTTTCTGGGCATGGCTGATAGGGACATGAAGTGAAGTCACAGAATGAAAGAGCTGTAGAAGCGTCTCTCTGCAAATGCCCCCTTTATTCCTTTTATTTTATCTTCATCTAAAAGAGCTCAAGTGGAAAAATCACTTCTCAGTCACCAAGGAATTGTAGCTATGGATAAGTAGCTGTGAACATGAGAAAGAAATGCCATATATATAAAATCAAGTTTCCCAGGATGCTGTGGGTTGTGGTCCTATTAAGGCTGACTTAATTACCTGTGTTCCATGGGCAGTACTTATATCCCAAGTGAATCTGCATGAAGGAAAGGGCCGCGGCATCGTAATTTCTTTCCCTCGTGCTATACTTTCAATGAGAAGGGTCTCTCAAAGGACACACACTATGGTTGTAGTTTCCAGCTTCTTCCACTGTTGAGAGGTGACCAGCTCTTTAAGAAGTGGAGCTAATGGGAGTCTTATGTCATTGGGGGCTACGTACTGGAAGGAAGTGTGGGACCCGGCCTCTTCCTCATTCTCTCTTTCACTTCCTGGCCGTTAGGTGAGAGGTTGTGCTCTGTCATGTTCCCCTCGCTCTGATGGGCTACCTCGCCACAGGGCCCCCAGCTCATAGTCTGAGTCTCTAGACTCTGAGCCAATATAAATCTTTTCTCTTTACAAGTTGATGATCTCGAGCATTGGTTGTAGTGCTGAAAAGCTGCCTAACGTGCCTTGTTGCCACAGCTGCCGTCTCCCTTCCCACACACACTGTTCCTCTCCTGGCGTACAGCCTTTTAGTCTAATATATATGAATTGAATTGGAATGGCTTAGGAGTTTATAAAGTACTTATATTTTAGAAAATAAACTCTTGGATCTCAAAGGACCAGATGTGGTTATTGCGTGAGGAATACATTGGCTTATGGACTGATGGAGCTTTCTCTACTCAGGAGCTATGGAAGAAGCCTTTGCCCTGGAAAGGAAATACAGTTGTAATATTCTGGGGTTTGGGTTTGCTGGCATTTGAGTGCTTTGGCTAGACTTGAGAGGCTCAAGGTCATGGCTGCACTGAGGTTGGATCTCTGGAACATCCTTTTCCTAAGCATTTTATGCAGGTTTTATTTGTCATTATTGTTTTGTTTTGTTTGTTGTTGACTTTAAAAAATTATTTATTTTTAAATTTATTTATTTATTTATTTATTTGGGAGGGAAAAAGAGAAAGATAGATAGAGAGAGAGAGAGAGAAAGAGAGAGAGAGAATGGAGTGTCAGGACCTCCAGCTACTGCAAACAAATTCCAGATGCATGTGCCACCTTGTGCATCTGGCTTACGTGGGTACTGGGAAATCAAACCTGGATCCTTAGGCTTAAAACTAAGCCATCTCTCCAGCCCTGTTGTTGACTTTTTGAGGCAGGGTTTCATGTAGCCCAGGCTAGATTTGAATTTACTATGTAGTCAAGAATGACCTTGAGCTCCTGAACCTCCTGTTTCCTCCTCCCACATACCTCGACGATAGGCGTGGGTCACCACACCCAACTGTTTGCTCATTTTTCTTTCTGTGAGAGTCTCATTCTATAGCCCAGCTAGCTTGGAACTCACTATGTCGTTCAGCCTAGCTTCAAACTCACAACAATCCTCCTGCCTCAGCCTCATGAGTGGTGAGATTATATATGGTAGCCACCACACCCAGCTGGCTTTGCAGTTTTGAAACTGCACTACTGTTGCCCTTCTTCACAATAGGGAGCAATTCTGTGAGCAGAATCATGCCCAGGCCTAGTGTAGAAGCAGCAAACCCCAGCATCCTGGGGACTTTTGCATGATTGTCAGAAGGCAAAAATATAGAAGATGATAGTCGCTTAGGACCCATGAATTTTTAATGGCCTAATTTCAGTGTACTTTTACTATCTCAAACCAGCTTACTTCAGTGTGTTTTGCGCTCATTATGTGGTAACAAAGAAATGAAGAACAGCACTTGGAAGGAAAAGGCTAATTTTGGCAAATGAGTTAGAGTCCGAGGAAACAACTTTGTTTTGGGTCTGCTCACACCTGCTCTCAGAGCAGGGGCACTGCAGGAGATGACGTGGGGGCCAGAAGTCACCTGGGGTTCTTGGAGGAATTAGGAAGGAGCCCTCCTCTCCTGGGCAGAGGCTGCACAACGTGGTATTGGAGGGAGAAGAGTCAGGGTGCCTGTTTCTTGCAGAAAGGGAGGGCACAATGGGGCGGTCCTCTGGAGGAAACTGGAGCAATACAAAAATCAGCTGCTTTTGCCTGACTTCACGGGTGACTGCTGTGTCCTTCCTGTCAGGAAGTCTTGGGACCAAAAGTGCTGAACACAGACAAAAGGGGTGGCCCAGCTTCCCTGCCCCTTTCAGATCCTTGGCATTCTTTAGTTGGATAAAAGAGAGAGAGAGAGATGTGTTTAGGTGGCTGCTTCCTTTCCAAACACCTAAGAAGTCATCTGTAAGTCTTACAGAGAGTGACATTTCATATCATAGAAAATAAAGTAATAAAATAAATATTAAGTTAAATTAAATCAGACTGAATGTAATCCAGCAACACTAAGACAAGACCAGTAGTATTTCAGTGAGAAAAATAGATGGAAAAAAAAAACCAAGTTTTAAGCACAATCCAGATCATACTGGACCCTTCTGATCTAATTAAAAACCTTTCAGCCTGCCTCTTGGCTTGGCTTTTCCAAGCTTTTCCACCGAATGCTGCAGTTCTGGGAAGCCTGCGGCTGAGCCTGACACGCTGAGTGATGGGGAGTGGGCTGATGGGGTTCCTGGAAGGAGCAATGTGTTTTTCCACGTGCAGTGCTATTCTGACCCACCTGAAACCACTCCCCATGCTTGTTATAGATAGATCCTGGTTTGAAAGCCATTTCCCAGCCCCGAAAGTGCAGCTTCCACTACAGGGACTGCTTATGTTTGAGATTTATGAGCCAACGTGTCTCCATATCATATCTGATGGAGACCTCAAGGCTTCATTTGTGAATCCTCTTTCATTAAAAATAGCTGTAGCAGTGTTAAAACATTGAAGGAAAACCATACTCATGTCATCTCAACAACAGTGCCTCTGTTTTTGCTTATTATGTACATTCCTGTGTTCACGGTGGTAGCTGTGATGTCACTTTAATTTTCACTTGCATAATGTTTCTTTTAATCATGCATTTTCACACTGCCATATATTTTTCCCTAGCTATTTTTCTTAGCATCTCTGCATGTTAACTTATTGTGTAATGTATCCGCATGCTCTCATTGTTGGTCAGTGCAGACTACATTTTCTCTTTTTCTTCATTCATAGAGTTTTTGCATCTACTGAACCATTTTCTCAAGATAACATCCCTGGAATGAAATTACTGAGTTGTCTGATTCTTCTTGGTCACATTGCTCTCCCCAAAAGTGTTTATATAGATGCCAACAGCAATATAGCAGTAAATGTATAATGTCATTTTTAGTGAGTTTTTTATATTAGTTTTTTTTTTTTTTTGCTAATTCAGATGAAATAGTTCCTCTGTTTTGCCTTAGTGTGCATTTCTTCAGCTATGCATGTGGAGATAGAGATTACTTCCCCGTGTTTGTTCTTTGTATTTCCTCTTGTACCAATTATCAGAGTGACATATTTTATCATTTCTCCTATGCACCAGATCCATCAATTTTTTAATGGGGTTTAGAAAACCTGCACAGCCAATTAGGTCTTCATAGCCTTCCTGATTCTTCTATTACCCCAAGAGTGCTTGGTAATGTTATTCTTCAGTCGCAGCCATCACTGAATGGGCCGCTGGTCCAGGCCTTGCTTTTGGGTCTTCACATGGTCTGTATTCCGTTTTGCTACAGACAAACGTTGTCAGCACCATAGTCTGCAGCCAGTTATTCTAAGTGAAATAAAACCTATTTTACCAGAGAGAGAGATTTGGAATCACTGTGCTCTTTAAGGTATGCAACTTGGTGGCAGAATCCATCCTTACAGTATGTGACACCATCTTATGTAAAGGCATCTCTGTCCAGGTCCGGCGACCTGTGCCCCATATTATTCAGGATATCTGTTATCTTCCATGCCCAATGTCCTGATCCCCAGTGTGCAGAAGACACCTGACAACCACTTACTACATCAGTAAATGAAGCAGTGAGCATAGTCGTGGAACGATTGCCACCAGAACAGGGTGTGACAAGAGCATACAGATCCCTCATATGACCAAGCTAGAGCTTACCTGTGGGAAGCCCATGTGCCAGGTAATAGAAAGAAAAGCTCAAGTTCCGTTTCCATCTGAAGTGGAGAGGCTACAGATGCAGCCCAGTGGCAGAGCACCTATCTAGCAAGCATGTGGACCAGGATCAATCCCAGGTGTTCAGTGAAGGAGCTTAGTTGAGTGTATGTTTTTGTATGTGTAGATGTGTGTTCTGGCACCGGAGGTTGGAGGCCAGAAGAGAACATCCAGGGATATCCTCAAGAATGTTGTCCACCTTCTAGTGAGCCAGGGTCTCTCACTGGCCTGGAGCTCATCAGTTAGGCAACACTGACTGGCCACCAAGTTCCCAGGGAACCTCCTGTCTCAGCCTCCCCAGCTCTGGGATTACAGGCATGTGCCACTACACCTGGCATTTAACATGGGTGCTGGGGATAGCACTCAGGTTATGATTCTTACAAGACAAGCACCCTTACTGGCTGAGTTCTCTCCCAAGCCTCAGAAATGATAGCTTTTAACAGGGGTACTGGGGATAGAACTAAGCTCGTCATGCTTGCAAGACAAGCACCTTACTGTCTAACCTAGGAAGTGATAGTCAACACTCTTCTTCAGCCATGTGACTCAATCACTCAGACAGCTCTGTGTTTCCCAGTCACCTCTGAGGTGCTAACTGGGATAGGGGACAGGACTGAGCTGATGTATATGGAGGCTGTTCCTGGTCCTCCCTGTGCCTCCTCCTGCCCAGTATGGTCAGCAATGGAAGCATTGCAGATGCAGTGTCTGTCTAGCATGTCTCCCAGCTGTCCTTCAACACTGCCAGTGTCTCCTTCAAGCCCCTCAGTAGGACACCAACTCACAGCTCACTTGGAACATGACTGGTAGACCATGTCTTCCTGCCCACCAGCCTGCCTGCTCTTAACTGGTGTCTTGTGATTAGAAAAACACAGACAAGCCAAATACAAATAACCTGACAGTTTCCAAAATATTACCTCTGATCAGTGAGAGAATGGAGTTAGGAGATATTCACAATACACTGTATTAAATGACTCTTGATGTGGAGAAATGTACACACTGGTTTGGGAAGTGGCTTGAAGGGATGTCTTGAAATTTTAATACACTGTCCCAGACCAGTAATAAGACCCCCTTTCCTGGTTCCTGGTCATTCATTCCTTGTGCCTTGAAAGAATGAGTGACAGATGAAAAGGAAATGGGCCAAGACTCTGGTACTAATGGAATTCTTCAAGGGAAGTAATGGTCACGTGGGTACAATAAGTGCTGTCCTTCTAACTTTAATTTCTGGATTCCATGTGACAAAAGTGAACAAAAGTGAACAAAGATGCTGAGGAGAGAGGGGCTGACAGGATGGACTTCTGCTAAGGTTTGTTCTAAGCCCTATTGCTTCCTTTTCACCTGTCAGCTGATTTTCTTCTCTGACCTCACCTTTATCTTCCAGGCAAAGAAGCAAGCCCACATTGAGGGAAGCTTGTTATGATGGTTTGAATCAGGTGTCCTGCACAAACTCATGCGTTTTGCGTGCTAAGTCCTCAGCTGGTGGCTATTTGGGAATTGGAGACTCCTGGAGGTGATGTTGTCGGAGACGGCTCATGAGTGTTGTAGGCAGCTTCTCCTTGCCAGTGTTTGGCATACAATGAGGCCAGTATGGGCTTCATGTGACCCTGTCTCAAAAAAAAAGAAAAATACCTCAGTGAGTAAAGTACATGAAGATCAGAGTGATTCCCAAGCCCCCCACACAAAGCCAGGCATGGTGGCATATATCTGTAATCTCAGCACTGAGGAGGCAGAAACGAAGATCACTGGGGTTCTGTGAGCTTCATGTTTGGTGAGAGACCCTGTATCAATAAACAAGGTGGAGAGCAATTAAGAAGTACACCCACCATTGACCTTTGGCCTTCATGCACACATTCACAGACACACATACACACACACATCACAAAAAGAAAAAACCCAAATGGTATTTTTAAAAGGCAAACATAAATATTCATTTTCATAATGTATTTATTCCAAATATCCCATTTTACATTTGTTCATTGGTATGATCCTTTTAACAAAAAAGTATATTTTTTCGTAATTATCTTTCTTGATATCAAGAGGTGATTTAGCTTGGTTTGCATTCCTAAGCCTGGATCCGCAGGCAACTCCAGCGTCCTGGGAGCAACTGACTAAGGCTCTTGCGTAGCAAATCCTCCCAGGGTCAGGAGGGGTCTTTTGCTAGGAACCATTGAGAAACACAAGCTGTTGGCTCCTGGAGGTCCCCACACTTCAGACCTGGAAAGAAGTCTCAACAAACTGTTCCCAAGCAAATGTCCACCAAGGAGCCGAGGGCCTCTGGGGAGCCCAAGCTTGTGTACAAACCTCAACCAGGCCAGCCATGTAAGGGCCACTGGCTGGACCCACTTAAGGAAGGGGGTGTGTGGACCCATGGCTAACCCTGCAGACCCAGGAAAATTGAACAATTCCCTGGGCCTTGAAAAGGGAGGACACGGGCTACCTCCTCACTCCGCAAATCACCTCTCATTACATGAGTTCCCCCATCACGAACATCTTCTGCACCCTATAAATAGCAAAGCCTTTCCCACACAGACGGAGGCTGTGATTGGCCCTGATGATGCAACTCCAGAAAGTCAAGGATAGGTGCTTGGTTTCCCAGCTCATTCTCCCCTTGTCTCCCATGAAGCCATAATTGGGATGACACTCAAATGCTAAATTCACCCCGTACTGATGTCACGCACTTGCTCCTTATCCAACCAATTTAGCAGCAAGGAGCTCTCAGGGCCTGATTTCTAGTTTAAAATGTGATCATCTACACTCCAAAGAAATGAAGACTGTCTGATCTGGTGAGAAGTCTGCAGGGCTTGCTGTGTGGATGATTGAGTTTCAGGTGAAGAGAAAAGGTAGTGGTGGCAGGTGAGACCTATGTGTCCTTTGTCCCCTCTTCATCTCTCAGGTGCTTTGAGGTAGGCACGGAGCACTGTGAGCAGGACAGGACAGGCAATGGAGGCAGAGTTGTGAAATAGAATCGAGGTTTATATCAGTTGCTTTTTCATTATTGGGACAAAATACTGAGCAGAAGCCATTTAAGGAAGGAAGGAAAGGGTTTATTACGGGCTTATGCTTTCAAGGGAAAATCCGTCATGGTGGGGACAGCATGGCAAGAGCAAGAAGCCAGAGCCACACTGTCACACCTGCAAGAAGAAAGCCAAGAAAGAAAGAAAGAAAGAAAGAAAGAAAGAAAGAAAGAAAGAAAGAAGGAAGGAAGGAAGGAAGGAAGGAAGGAAGGAAGGAAGGAAGGAAGGAAGGGAGAGAAAAAGGGAGGGAGGGAGGGAGGGAGGAGGAAAGAAGGAAGCAAACAAGCAGTAAGTGGGGTTGGACTATGGAACCTCAAGGCCACCACCCAGTGACATACTTCCTCCAGCAAGACTCCTCCTCTTAAAGGGTCCATGGCCTTCCTGAAGAGTGTCACCAGCTGGAGATTAAATATTGAATCCCATGAGTCTATGGGTGACATTTTACATTCAAGCCACCACAGGAATGTTCCCGCCTTGCACAAGAAGGCAGCTGGAACTCAGGTGGTTCATTGTCCTCAAGGCCCATGGCCATTCCTGGACAGGAAGTGGATTGATTGGTGTGAGTTTTGGGGGAGCATGTATGATGGGCACTGAGGCAAGGATTCTCTCTTAGAGAGCCAGAGCCTGGGGTTCGTGAACAAAAGAGCATGATAAGTATGTCTTCACACCCCCTCATTTCCTATCTCAGACCCTCTCCAGTTTCATAGCTTTCCACTCTGAGTACCGGCAATGTGTTGTTCTCTGACAACCCAAACTACTCCCAAAAGCATCATAGCTAGAAAAACTGTATTAGTTGCTGTTCTCACTACTGTGACAAAAATATCCAACAAATCCAACTTAAGGAAGGAAGGGTTTATTTCAGCTTATCATTCAGGAAGATACAGCCCACCCTGATAGGGAAGGTGTGTCAGCAAGAGCATGAGGATATTGGTCACATTGCATCTTTAGTCAGAAAATAGAATGAGGGGCTGGAGAAATGGCTTAGTGGTTAAGATGCTTGCCTGCAAAGCCTAAGGACCGAGGTTCAATTCCCCAGGACCCATGTGAGCCAGATGCACAGGGTGGCGCATGCATCTAGAGTTTCTTTGCAATGGCTGGAGGCCCTGGCACGACCATTCTCTTTCTATATATACATATTTTTCTCTCTCTCTCACATAAATAAATAAAATATTTAATTTTTGTTTTGTTTTGTTTTTCGAGGTAGGGTCTCACTCTAGCTCAGGCTGACCTGGAATTCACTATGTAGTCTCAGGGTGGCCTCCAACTCACAGTGATCCTCTTACCTCTGCCTCCCAAATGCTGGGATTAAAGGCATGCGCCACCACGCCTGGCTTAAAAGTTTTTTAAAAAGAGAATGATATGAATGCCAGTGCTCAGTTGACCTCTGCCTTTTTCCCTTTGTATTCAATCTGGGACAGTAGCTCATAGACTGGTCATTCAAGTGGATCTTCCATCCCCAGTTCAACATCTCCAAACACACTCTTGCTAACTGATCCAAAATCCAATCAAGAATGAAGATAAACCTTCATAAAGCAAAACTATGTTTGCATGTGTATAAGTGTGTAGCATTTGAGCATGTATGTGAGTGCTCATGCACGTGTGTGTGCATGTGTGTAGGTGTAAGCCAGAGGTTGATATCAGGTGTATTCCTCCTTCATTCTCCATCTTATTTATTAAGGCAGAGTCACTCACTTGAACCCAGAGCTCGCTGCTTCTACTATTCCAACCGGCCAGCTTGCCCTGAGGATCCCCTGTCTCCACCTCCCAGCACAGGATTCTAGGTCAGAGGCTCACCACACCCACCCAGCATTTACCTGGGGTGCTGGGGACCTGAACTCCAGTCAGTACACTTGTGCAGACAGTGGACGCATTCTGCACTGGGATATCTCCTCAGCTCTGAGAAACATTTGGTTTTCTTTGAAAATACTTTCTCTGTATGTTGCTTCTCTCAACTCAAAGTGTGCCATTTGGCCTCCCTCTCTCTGGACCAAGTGTTGCTAGGCTTGGAGGTTTCCTGTTCTGAATCTCACCTAATTTCTGCTGCTTCCACCAAAACTTGCTTCCCCCAGTCCCATCTCTTCAGCCTCTCCCAGATAAATGACTATCAAGTAAGCATTTATGCATGAATAGTATTAATCGTATTAAGGATTAATGAAAAGACAACCTGCTGTATCATACTTTGATTTTTAACCGAGGTTACTTCCCTCCCTGCTGTGACCTGACAAAAATCAATGTAAGGGAGGAAAGGCTGATTTGGGCTCACAGTTTAAGAAGGGATACAGTCCACTAGGGTGGGGAAGTCATGGCAACAGGAGTGTAAGGTAGCTGGTCACGTTGCATCTATAGTCAGGAAGCTGAAAGTAGACACAGGAATTGGGGCCAGGCTATGGAAACTTAAGGTCCATCCCCCCTCCACCAGTGACAAACTTCCTCTAGAAAGGATATACTTCATAAAGATTCCACAATCTTCCAAGACAATGCTACCAAGTAGGGACCAAATGCTTAAACACATAAGGCTGTGGGGGACACTTCACATTCAAACCACAACAGTGGTGAAATGATACCATAGCTTCAGAGCCAGGGATCTCAACCATTAGGCAGGACAGCAGTTACATGGGGTTGCTTTCTTAGATCCCTGTCATTCCTACTGGTTCTCTCCATGTGTCCTACTTAGCTCATGTGTAAAGTAGCTGGTTGCCATATACACCACAGGACTATGAGAACATATTACTTATATACACAATAAAATAATCTTTATTGAAAAGTAAAACAAGGGCTGGAGAGATGGCTTAGCAGTTAAGGCACTTGCCTGCAAAGGCAAAAGGATCCCAGGTCGACTCTCCAGGACCCACATAAGCCAGATGCACAAGGGGGCACATGCATCTGGAGTTCATTTGCAGTGGCTGGAGGCCCTGGTGTGCCCATTCTCTCTCTTTCTCTCAAATAAATAAGTAAATAAATAAATAATATGTTTTTTTTTTAAAGTAAAGCAAGGGGCTGGAGAGATGGCTTAGTGGTTAAGGCATTTGCCTGTAAAACCTAAAGGACCCAGGTTCCATTCCTCAGGACACAAGAAAGCAAGATGCACAAGGTGGTGCATGCATCTGGAGTTCATTTGCAGTGGCTAGAAACTCTGGTGTACCCATTCTACCTCCCTCCTATCTCTTTCTCTCATAAATAAAATAGAATAAAATTAAATTAAATTTAAAAAGTAAAACAAGGGAGTGGGGAATTGTATGGCACAATACAGGCCTGGTCCTAGCCAGACCGCATGGCAGAAGACAACAGGAAGTGGCTTCTGTAAAAATGGCGTTTTGCGCAGGCTTGATGTGACAACAGTTACAGCCCCATGCTCGCGAGAAGCCTACTACGAGATGTCCTGTCCAGAGACAAGCTGTCATTGGTCACCAAAAGGGGACCGCCCCATACAAGGATTAACAGCCCCTTAAAACCCATGTGCACTTCCTGAATAAACGAGTTTGTGGATTCTCGCTCCACTTTCACCCAACTCCCGGAGTCTGTGTCGTGACTCCGCACTGCTCACCCCAATTCAGCAGAGACCCTATCGTCCCTCCTGAGCTGGCCTTGGGGGGGACCCCAACAGGGAATGACTCAATTGATAATGTGCTTGCTGCACAAGAATGAAGAGCTGAGTTTGAAGCCCCAGTAGCTGTGTAAAATGCTGGGCATGGTGACAAATATCTATAATCCTTGCACTGGGGAGATGGATATAGGAGGCTCCCTAGGGCTTGCTGCTTCGTTAGTCTAGCCAAATCTACGAGCTTTGGGTTCCACGAGTGACCCTCAAAAAGTAAGATGAAGGAGAACACCCAATGTCCACTTCTGGCTTCCATAAACACAAGCACCTATACACAGGTACATCATGCACATGTGCATTCACATTCACACAAAGCAAAGCATCATAAGAATGCCTCTCACTTCTCAGAATACTGACAACTACTAATGCTAGATGGTTGTTGTGTCAGCTTCTAGTGTCACAGAGGACCCTTGGTCAAATGATCTGAACTGATCACAACGGTGACCAACAAGATGTGTGCTTTAAACCAACTTCTTTAATACCCTTGGGTTTCCTTTTCCTTGTCTCCCAAAAAGAGAGCAAATGTGGTGTGAAAGTGTGTAGTGTTGTCCTTGGGACTAGCAGGACCCTGCTTCGCATCTCATTCTTGCTGTGTCATAGGTGGTGAAGTCTCACATCTCTGGGCTCCAGTTTCTTCCTCTGTCAAACGGAGCTCACAGAAGCAGCCACTCACTACACTGCACTGAATGCGACAAAATTCATGACAAAACCACAACGATGAAAATAATAGAATAAGTGGCTGAGTGTGGCAGTGCACACCTGTAATTCCCATTCAAGGGGATGAGTCATGGGAATCATGAGTTCAAGGCCAGCCTGGATTGCATAGCAAGACTGACTCTTTTTCATGTTTTCTCTTTCTCACCATATCTATCTATCTACAATATATATACATATATACACAGTATATATATTTATATACACACACATATATATACAATACACACACATGCACACGTGTGTGTGTGTGTGTGTATGGAGGATATATAAAGTAGATTAATAGAATTTAGAATGCCTTTTCTATCTTCATCTGTTTATAGAGAAGGGTGGAGGAAATAGAAAACTTTATATTTAGGACCACATCCTTAATTTTTAAATGTATTTTCTCCAGTGACCCACAATATCCTTACCTAACTAGATAAATCTCACCCCACCTCCATCCAGGAGCACTTGTGAGGAGGAGGAGAACTGCATTTTCTAAGTATAATTCTTCAGTTTCTTTTCCCAAGTGAACTCTGTCAGATACAAAGTCCACCACTCTGATAATAACTTTCCCCAGTGAAAATTAAAGGCTCATTCATCTAAATATGGACAAATGTAAAACTACACTTGTAAAATAACACCAGCTAAATCATCATCCTTCAACCTTGTGGCAAATAGGAAGCTTTTAACCCCAGAACCTTTAAGAATTTGGGTTTTATGAAGCTATAACCTAAAGGTAATACATGAATCTTTTGCAAGAAAACTTCCTGCTGGGTTCTTTTGCTGTGGTTTTCTTTCCATCCACCTAAACCTCATGAAAGCAAAAATAGCAATCAATCATGCAAAGTGGGACTTGTCTAAACTCCCTAGAATGCGATAGAAGATGAGTGCTAGGAATGCATTCAGCAGACACTGCTTATCAAGCCCGGGGATGACTCATTAATATTTGGCTCTGGTTCATAGAGGGTCACACACATCTCCTACTCAGAACCTCTGGGTTGTGTCCTAATAGCCTGGTATCCACTTACACCCTTCAGCAGTCATATCACCTTCAGTGGCCAAAGGCTTCAGCCAGTACATCCAGCTGGGAGCTCTGGGTGTACAGAATCAGAGGGGAGACCATGGGAAACACTAAGCTCATTTATAATGACCTTTTCCTCTAACAAGAATGTTACTAAAATGCTTATGTACCCTCCCATCCCTTTGAACATAAAGTCTTTCATGCTTGTAGGTAGATGGACGAGGCTTTCGGTGCTCAGTACAATACGGTGCAAGGTGAGAAACGAGGCTAACTGCAAGGAAGAGGGGTCAGCTCTAACCTCTGATCCAGCAGCAAGTGAGGCCAGCTTGGAACATGTTCGTGTCTCCTCCCTCTGTGGCTACTGTGACCCATTCAATAAATGTATCAATTCATCCTAAAAGCAATTTAACACTCGTGAGGATTCTTCTCGTTGGTTCCTAAAGAAGAGAGCAAATGTGGTGTGAAAGTGTGTAGTGCTGTCCTTGGGACCAGCAGGACCCTGCTTCAGGTCTGATTCTTGCTGTGTCATAGGTGGTGAATTCTCGCATCTCCGAGCTGCAGTTTCTTTTGGGGCCTGGGGTGGCAACTCAATATTACAGAAAAGTGCTTACCTCACAAGCGTGTGGACCTGAGTTCAATTCGCAATACCATGTAAAAATGTTGGGCATGATGGGAAACGAAGATCTCCGTGGCTTTCTGGCCAGCCCGTCTAGTCTAATTGGTGAGGTCAATGAAAGACCTTGTCTCAAAAGGAGGTGCCTTGTGTTCTTGGGGATAACACCAAAGGTTGTCCTCCAACTTCTAGACACAAGTGCATGCATACCCCCATATACCTGTGTACTCACACACATATGAACATGCATGCACACATGAACATATACCATACACAGGTCATTAAAATGAAAGTATTTATTAGCCACATGCAGGAAATAGAAAGATGATATCATAGCATTAAAAAAGGCACGGTTTTTCGGGGGAGATAGACAATAAAGCAAGTGGTTACATTGCTACAACAAGGTGCCCCCAAAGTCACCTTGGGAGCCCCAGGAAGAGTCCTCAGGTTGGGAAATTCCACAAAGGTGCCATGTGAGATTGAAGAGGATACTAGGGAGGAGCAGAATTATAGACAGATCTTAAACCAGAATTGAAATCACCCTTTGCAAAGTCCATTTGCCCTCAGAAGTTTAGGCTGGAAGTTCAGTCCGAGACTGGAGGGCCATTGTTCCTGCCTTCTGATTAAAGAGGTGCTGAGCTGTGTCCGCAGACCACACTGCTGTTCACATTAGACCGGTGCTGGGGTGGGTGCTTGGCACACACTGGACATCTGCATGGATATACCTAGAAGGTGAAGAAAATCCATGTGAAAGGATTGGAGTAGGAAAGAATTTAGGTGGATCAGCTCACAGTCTCCAGGGCACAGTTGTCACACAAAGGGGCTGGCACTGCCATCATGACCTTCAGTCAATGGAACCACTTTCTCAGCTCTGCCACAACTGACCCTACAAATCCCATCTTAGTTCACGCACTGCCATAGGATGCCAACTGTTGTGGTGGAGACATCCTACGGAAGGCCAAGAAGAGGTAGTTATTCCAGGTATTGATGGGAAACCCACACCACTCTGTCTTCCTGAAAGAAAGGACACCCGCTGACATCATCCCCTGAGCTGCATGGCCCTCGAGCATGAACACTTGCATCTCACATGGTGTGGCACCTCCAACTTCCTCATGTTTCCCACGGTGCTGGTCTCCATGAAGGTGTTGGGAAAGCACTTTATAAAGGATCATATAAACCTAGTCATTTATTATCAACAGTCCCCCCAGACAGGTCCTGCAAGGGAGATGAGGTGGCAGCCTGACACTTGATTTCCCATGGAAAGAACACAGTACAGGAAAGAAAGGACTATGTGTGCCGACTAAGAAAAGCTGCAGTGCATTTCTTTCCAGAAAGAAAACTCTCGTCCAATTCAACAGTTTTGTTTTAAAAATATTGTTTGATTTAATTTCACTTGTTCTTGGGATCGCTCAAACACAGTAGTTAGAAAGTAGTGTTTTTCCTCCATTTTTCTCTATATAACTAGTAAATTTGGTCTCGGTCATTAAGAATGAAGAACTAAGTCAGGCATGGTGGTGCATACCTTTAATTCCAGCACTCTGGACGCAGAGGTAGGAGGATTGCAGTGAGTTGATGCCACCCTGAGACTACATAGTGAATTCCAGGTCAGCCTGGGCTAGAATGAAACCCTACCTTGAGAAAAAAAAAAAGAACTAAATGAAGCTGCAGGTTTTTTGTTTTTTTTTAAAATATTTTATTTATTTATTTGAGAGAGAGAGATACAGAAATAGGCAGGTAGAGAGAGAGAGAGAGAGAGAGAGAGAGAGAGAATATGGGTGCACCAGGGCCTCCAGCCACTGCAAACGAACTCCAGATGCATGCACCCCCTTGTGCATCTGGCTTACGTGGGTCCTGGAGAATCGAGCCTCGAACCGGGGTCCTTAGACTTCATAGGCAAGTGTTTAACCGCTAAGCCATCTCTCCAGCCCAGGTTTTTTGTTTTAAAGGAAAAATCAATTTAAAATGGGAGCTTGGACAGAGGACATGGCTCAGTTGGTAAAGGGATTGTCTTGCAAACATGAGGACCTGAGTTCAATCCCCAGTATCCAGGTAATACAATCCAGGAATGTTGCTGCATGCTTGTAAATCCCAGTGCTGAGAAGATGGAGTCAGGTGGACTGTTGGGGGTCATTGGCCAGCCAGTCTAGCCTAACTAGGCAAGTTTCAGGCCAATAAGAGACCCTGTCTTTTTAAAAAAAAAAAAAAGGTAGATAGTTCTTTCACCAGTTTTGAGTTTCCCAGTATTCACCACCATCTGACAATTCGATGGTTACAATGTATACATTTAGGCAATCAACAGTGGTAGCTTCTCCCCTGGGGAAAGAAGTATAAGGCATGAATTCCTTCCCATGGAGTGGGCCTTAGATCCAATCAAGAGAGCAATTGGTTACCCCATAACAGACATGCCACTATTGCACTAGTGGGACCCTCAGGCCTTGCTGGCCCGTTTTATCGCTCACAGAATTAGTTGAATGCTCAGCACTTAAATAAGACATCTCTATCATACCCTCCAAGGTTCAGGGAACATTTCAGAAGAGATAGCAGAAAGAATAGAATAGCCAAAAAAGAATGGGGTGGAGTGTTTTGGGATGTTATCTTCTGGACACGAAGTGGTCTTGGCATTCATGACCTCACAGCAGCTGTTGTTATCTGCATAAAACTTGCACATTACTGGACCCATCAGTGTGTCATCATAAATGATGGAGGGGAGAGAGAGAGGGGTCACAATAGAAGGGGACTAATTGGAAAGAAGAAAGGGTCCAGGGAAAGGGGGTAGGAGAGGGAATCAGGAAAGAAATGGGAGATTATGATCAAAATGCATGTGTACTTGTTAACCATTAATAAAACTGTTAATAAAAAGGTGGATAGCATTTCTGAGGAAACACTACTGAGGTTGTGCTCTAGTCTCCATATGCCCTTGAACACACATGTATTGCACCTACACACAAGAACATTCACACACACATGCACACATGTTTAATCAAATGGGAGCTTTTGTCTAAGAGGGGCCAGTGTGGCAAAGACCTTGGAGGAGAGCACTTTTCTGACCACTGGAGCATCTGAATTGCTGCCTGCTCTCACCGTAACCAACGGCATTGGTCTCGCCCTCCACAAGCATGTTTGTTATTGGCAGTGGTGAGTGTTGCAGCAGCCATAGTTGACAGAGAAGTGTTGGTGTGCCCGGGTGTCCGTGAGGGTCACTGTGGCTGCCATTCCCCTCCGGGGCCATATTTTAATAGAAGAATCTGGTGGCCAAACACACCAGCCTCTGCTTTGTCCTTTCATGTAGGGTGAGGACACTGTGGTATTGGAAGCTTGCCAGCCTGTCAGCTAGCCAGACACAACTTGACCATAATTAGCAAACACATCATATCTGAGGCTCCACATGAGACTGCTCTCCCAGTACTCAGGAGCTTAAGCAAAGCCAAAATGATTCATGGCTTCTCAAAGAAAAACAATGGTGGCAGACACCACCCAGGTGGCTCAGAGTCTTGTTCCTTGTCATTTAGGATGGGAGTGGGACAGAAACAAAGACCACACAGTAAGAGGTAAGAACATAGAAAGTCACAGATCTTTTGTGCAATGCTGGGCTGAAACCCAGGGCCTCAAGCATTCTAGGCAAGTGTTCTGCCACTCAGCAATCTTGAGATAAGATAGATTAGCACCTGGGGAAAAAAAAAGTGGCAATTTGCACTGGCCAGAGGTGGTGCTACTCTATAGCTGCACTGCAAAAAAAAAAAAAAAAAAAAAAAAAAAAAACATGAAAATGGTCCAGACCAAGTGTGGACAACCCGAGAGGACCTCTGACGGTCCTCTCCTTCATTATAATGACATCTCGATATCCTTGCAAAATTACCACTGTGCATTTGATGCCATGACACATTAGGAAGTACATCCCATTCTGGGAAGGAATCCTGACTCATTCTTGGAATTCTCTACCTTTTCTTCAAGTCACCATAACTTGTAAATTATCTTCCCCTCCCTTAAGATTGGCTTTAAAACCAGGTATCCAAAATCCCAGGATGTAACTACAAGGAGTCCACACAACTGTGAACCTTTCCTCAGTAAAAAACATCCTCCAAACCTCAGTTCTTCAATGGAGATAAGAACCTGGAAACACAGAGAAGAGGTCTCCATCAGCCCTCTGTCTCTGAGACCTTCACAGCCTTCACTACCCACATGGTCATCTCCAGCCCTGATTGTTGCTATGGAGGAGATGGATTTATCTTTTACAATACCATATATATATGCATATGCATATTTCATAAAAGAAATGTTCTTCCCCCAAAAAAATTCATGTAACAATACAAACAACTACAAACACTACCAGTTTCTATAGATTCCATGAAAGAAAGAAAGAAAATGATAATTCTGTATTTGTTTTTAAAAGAAATAAACTTCCTTGTCTTGTTGTCACAATGGTGGAATACCTGTTGATACTAAAAATCCATTCTGCCTTTATGACAAGGGCTTGATCTTTTATTTCTTGTTTCAAACTCCCAAATGGCTAGGAGCCTTTCTTTATTAATTTTTTTTTGTTTCGTCTGCCGTTGGCAGCAGAGAGAGTATTTTAAGTCTCCTATGGGATCTATGTAAAAATTTTTCTTTTATTTCTAAGGTTGAATTTTTGTTGAACTCCCCAGAGTCTCTGAAATCAGGGCACATACTCTGTAGCCCTCACAGCATATTCCCCATTTCTGACTTAATATAAGATTTTTTTAATACCTTGGTCATGGAATGATTCATTGAACAAAACAAGGAGAGGAATGAAAGAAAGCACCTTTCTTCCTTTTTCTGTGGCTTGTCACCATGGTCCTTGGATCACCATATCATATCCAATATCTATTTCTCTATTTCAAGATGAAGAAATGTAAAGGACCATCTTAAACAACAACCCAAACTTCTACCCACATTAGCAATTAACATGAACTCCTCATACAGTCATTCTATTTTCCCTCCTGCTGTTGGAGGAAAATCTGAATTGAAAAGCTGAATGCTATTCAAGAGCAATTAATAACAGGAAGATGACAACTGATCCAGAGACAGCCCATAGAGTGGCCTGGGAGGAGCTGGGCCCTGGCTCAAAGTCACAGTGGGAAGTGCATGCCCCATGCAGCTGTACTTATGTATGAAGAATGAAGATTTTCATCACCCGGGATCATGCAATTAACAAGTACCCCACTAGATCCCACCCCATGCCAGCTTGTTTAAAATGGAGCCTCAGACCCGGGGGCTGAACTGAAATTTGTAGTATTCGTATCTCCATTAGCATGGAGGGAGAGGTGGAAGGCTTGTCAGCCTCTATGGGCAGACAGGTGGCTGTTAGTGGAAAGAGGGACATATGTTCATTGCCCATGGTCAGAAATGATTAGAGGACCTTGGATGGGTCAACCGGGGGCGCACAGCTAATGTTGGAGGAGAAGCTAATTAAAAGCAGGAACTCAAGTTTTCTTTTCTCATTTTCCCTCAGTGTTTCTGCCCCATGCTGCACACACACAATTTAACATGCACAGAGAAAAGAGGACAGCCATCTCTAATTGCTTGAAAATGACATGGTATTTGTCGTCCTGAATGCCGCCTTGCCTAGGTGGAAATTGCTTTCCTGATAAGCATGTTCACATTGACTTCCCAGTGGTCCACTCTACAGTTGGCAAGTTTTTTTTTTCTCTCTCTCATCTTACTGAGATGACCACAATTGGAGCTGCTGGGTGCTGAAACAACAGAAGTGATCATTTTACACAATCACTCTGACCCTGGATCAGCAAAAACAATGGAGGACAGGGAAAGGCCTTCTCTAATCAGAGCACCAAGGAGAAACAGGAAAGGAACAAGCCCCACAAGCTTCCCCTCCTGGTGGCACATTTCCAGTAGCTCTGGGGAAATTGTCTTCCCTCTGCTGCAAAACACTGGACCCCACAGTTCTTGCAAACACTGTGCCCCACAGTTCCTGTGCTTCCAACCCTCACTCCAAGATCATACATGTTGCAATGGTAGTCTGTGAATGATTCACATGCATCTGCTCCAATACCTTTTTGTACAGTCACATTTTTCCCATGTGGTGGACAGACTGGAGGGTCATCAAAAAACATATGGTAATGGTCAATTTTCAACATGACAGGATTTAGAATCACCTAGAAGACACACATCTGGGCATGTCTGTCAGGGTGTTTCTAAAGAAGTTTAGCTGAGGGAAGGTCCACTCTGAAAATGGACAGCCCCATCCTATGGGCAGAGGATGCAGACTGGAGAGAGAAGAGAAAGCAAGCCAAGCACCAGCACTCATCTGTCTTCTTCCTGACTGCAGACACAACGTGGTCAGTTGCCTCACACTCCTGCAACCATGCCTCCCCACATGATGGATAGCACCTTTGAACTGTGAGCCAAAACAAACCCTTCTTCCTTAAGTTGATTTTTAAAAAAATATTATTTATTTGTAAGCAGAGAGAGAGAACAAAGACAGAGAAGAGATGCACCAGGGCCTCCAGCTGCTACAAACAACTCTAGATGCATGTGCCACTGTGCATCTGGCTTTATGTGGGTACTGGGGAATTGAACCGATGTCGTTAATCTTTGCAGTCTTTAACCATGGAGCAATCTATCGAGCCCCTTAGATTGCTTTTGTCAGGAATTTTGCCACAGCTAAGAAAAAGATAATACAAACAAACCACAGTTCTTAAGGTGGTTTGTACCGAAGTAACAGCTAATGTTTACAGATCACTTCGTCTCTGAGAGGTACCATGACAAGCCTTCACAGGCAAGCTCTTCACTATTCATAGCAACCCTAGAAGGTAGGTCCCTTTATGGTGCACATTTTACAGATGTGAGAGCTGGGGCTTAAAGTTAGATACATGCCAGAAAGTAGCAGGGACAGAATTTACATGGTTCAGTGCATTGTAGAACTTGACCCAACCTCAAGCTTACTGTCCAGTGAACCCAGCCAAAGGCAGTTTATGCACAGCCCGTGTTGTAGTTACCTTCTCATTCTTGGAAAAAAACACCTGACCAAAAGCAGATCATGGGAGGAAAAGGTTTATTTTGGCTTATAATCTGGAGGAAAAGCTTCATGATGGCAGGGGAAAACATGGCATGAGCAGAGGCTGGGCACCACCTCTGCCACAGCAGGTGGAAAATAGTGGCAGGAGAGTGATCTGATCTCTGGCAAGGGGCAGCTGACTATAACACCCTTAAGCCCACTGCCAACAACACCCTTCCTCCAGCAATTCACCAGTTCCCAAATTGCCACCAGCTGGGGACCTAGCATTCAGAACACATGAGTTTATGGGGGGACAGCTAATTCAAACCAACCACAATCTGTTTCCAGCTGCTATCGTTTGGCTATTGAGTATACATCAGCTACAAGTACTCCAAGGCTTCCATCGAGGAGCTATGAGGAGGTGGGAGAGACTCTGAGATGTGGGAGAAGTCGAATCACTGGAAACATGTCCTGAAGAGCATGATGGGACCCCAGCTAGTCTCTTCCATGAGGCGAATGCTTTGCCTTGCCATGCACTCTCTACCAGTCTTCCCGACCAAAGGCCTCAAGGCCAGGGCCAACCAACTGTGGGCTGAATCCTCTAAAACCTTTCTGCTCCATATTTTATTGTCTCAGATATTTGTCACAGTTGCAGAAACTGACCAACACAGCAGCTCACAAAAACTAGAGGAAACACAACCACTTTTCCAAGTGATTTCCAATGAGTTGTGTCACGAAGTCAAGTGGTGGGCCCTCCTCTAAAGTGTGCTTGCATGCATGTGCCCACTTGGGTGTGGAACAACAGCTAAGGGTGGGAGGGGGCTGTGGTTTGACAATAGTTTAGTGACTCATAAAGGTTCCTGAGAAAGATGCAGAGGTGCAGTCTGAACTCCAGAACATGGAAAGGAAATTACAACCAGGACTCCTAACTCCAAATGCACTGGAGGAAGTGGAGAAGGCAGGGAGGGGATTCTGAGAAAGGTGCAGAGACATGCTCCTAAAAGGTGCATTCCCTTGGGAAAAGTTTGCAAGTCTATGAATGGTAGGCAGATGGAAGAAGAGGGACCACTCTAAAAGCTCCAACCTCACTCTCCTCAGAATGAATAGCTCTTCGTGTCCGCTCTCTGTGGTAATTAATGGTGTACCACTGCACACACCTGCTTTTCTGCATAATGAAGAGTGCAGTTGTCTGTAACTGCCATTACTCATTGTTTAAGTTCTTGGGTATTAATAGCTGGTATTCCTTATTGAATGGAAGCTCTTTGGGGTGAAATAAAAGATTTTGAGTTTACCTATTTTTTGTATGTATATATGTTTGTAGTATGTGTTCATGTGTGCATGCATATGCATGGTGGTGCACAGGTGTGTGCAGGTGCGTGCATGTACATATGCTCGTGGAGGTTAGAGGCTATTCTTCAGTCACCCTCTACTTATTTTGAAGCAAGGTCTTTCAGTGAATGGACTAGAGCTCATCCATTTGGCCAGGCTAGCTGATGAGTGAGCTAGGGCTTCCCTGTCTCTGCTGCCCCAGTGCTGGAATTACAGGTGTGTGCCCCCACCCCCAGATTTTATATGGGTGCTTGGGATCTGAACTCAGGTCCTCATGCTTACATGACAAACATTTTATCAGCTAAGATGTCTCCACACCATAAAGGAAGTTTTAAAATTATTTTTAATTCCATTTTATTTTAAATGTTTTTATTATTTATTTATTTATTTGGGTGAGAGAAAGAAGAGAAGAGAAGATGAGAAAAGAAGAGAATGGGAGTATAGATGTACAGGGCCTTTGCAGTTGCAAAAAAACTGAAGATGCATGCAATGCACCACTTTGTGCATCGGGCTGTACATAGGTACTGGGGAATTAAACCCAAACTGTCGGGCTTTGCAAGCAAATGCCTTTAACCACTGAGAAATCTCTCTAGTCCTTTAAATTACTTTTAACCCCTACAATACCTGATAGAAAATCTAGATCATATTTACTGCTCAATAACAAGCTTGTGTTCATTTTATTTCTCCTAGTTTGAAATAACAAAAAGAATTAATCTCAGACATAGCAGGAGGAGTCAAAGGAGATTAGAAATAATATCTTCACTCTAATGCCCATCTACTCTACTCATGCATTCGCCCATCAGCACATCTAACATTCATTTTTCCAGTCACACCAAGAGGAAGAGTGAAAAGAAAATGCATATGATATATCCAGTAGCATCTCCTAGCACCGCAAGTGAGGCTCAGAGGTCATTCTTGTGACACTGAGAGTGAAGTGAAAATTTTGAAGGGTTCTAGGAGCATGGGCTGTGGTAACCACATGCTGATCTATTAACCCACTAATGCATTTAATAGATAAATATTTGTTGTTTAGTGGCAGTTAGGATGTGTCCATGAATGTATACAAATATATATATATATGTATACATATATATATATATCTTATTTTCATGAAGCTTGCTCCTGGTGGGTGAGCCCAATGCTCACTAGACCACGATCATTTGACGATGAACATTGAGGAACACAAGTAAACATGGAGTCATGCCATGGAGGGGGAGAGCACCTGGCTTCAGCGAAGGGTAGTGGTGGTCAGATATATACTTACCTCTCACCCCCAAACATTTCTTTGAAACAGAATTGAAGGTTGAGGACAGACCAGCCAAAGAGAAGGTAGAGAAAGGTGGTGACTTCCAGGCATCCCAGATGGGTGACTGTTAAGTAAAAAAGACTTTTCTCCAAAACGTAAGTAGAGTGGCATGACTGTGACTATGGGAGGTGGCTGGCAATGCCAGGAGAAATGCAAATCCATCCTATTTGAGGCCAAGGACAGGGGTCCAGTTACCGATTTCATTGTCTGGCCACTGCCCCTCACTATGGACATTCACCACCATGCATGATGTCTTCCAAATGACAATACTCTTTGTCTGCCATGAAGGATGTCGAAGGGAGAACTTTTCTGCCCAACCTCTGGAATCCATAACACAGTCGCAATACCTGTGTTGAGTCACTTATTCACCACCTTGGGTCTCTAAACCAGAGTAAAAGATACAAAGTTCAGAACCTGAGAGAGAGGTCAGTGGGAAATGTGCTTGCCTTACAAGCCTGAGGACTTGACTTTGATCCCCCGAACCCATATATATATATATATATATTTCTTTAAGAGCCTAGTATGGTGGTGTATATCTGTACTCCTGACACTGGAGGAGGAGTGAGGGAGAACCCTGGGGCTCCTTGTCCAGTCAATCTAGCTACTTGTTGAATTCCAGGCCAATGAGAAAGTCTGTCTGAAGAAATATAGACAGCAGCTAAACGATGACATCTGAGGTGGTCCTCTGGCCTCCACACACACACACATACATACATACATGGATGTGCATCTGCACACACATGTGCATGCATGCACACAAGACAGAAATACAGAACCAAAGGAAGTGTTTGCTGTGTCCTTGGGCGGTGGCTTTCAGAGGTGTGAGGTAGTGGTGGTAGCACTAGCTGGTGCTTTGTCCTCTGATTGTTCTTCCATCCATCTGGTCTCCTGAGCCCCTCTGTTCTTCTCACTTTTCAGGTCACCTAGGGACTCGATGAGCCTGCTGGATTCTTCCAATGAGCCCTCTCTGCTTATGGTCCTCGAAGGTGTTCAAACTCCTTCAACACTGGACTTAGCTTTCGGAGCAGAGATAAGAAGGTTGTCTCTCAACCAAAACCTGTCAGAAGTTCTGCAGGCCTCTGCCCAGAACCTAGCAGGAAGAAATTTGAGTCTGAACTTCATGGGATGTCCTTTTCAGTTTCCAAAGCACTTCCTCATGATTTATTTGGTCTTTCTAGCCCCTAGAAAGGAGGCAGTTTCTTTTCTTTTTCTTTTTGAACCAAAAAGAGAATGCATCTGAAAGAAGCCAAACAATTTTTCCAATGTCAAATATGGAACGAACAGCAAAGCCAGCATGAAAGAACAGGTCTGATGTGCGGTGTGGTGCTCAGTGCCCTTGTGCTGCAAGCACAATGCCTGGGATGGGGGAATTCAGTGCTTCCATATCAGAAGCAGCAGAACATCATTCTATACATGAAAACGCTCCTAGAAATCCTATGGACTCTGCACAGAGCCTCCACTGGGGAAATCACACCAGAAGAAGGATGCACACCCAGGTATGGTGTGTCTGCAAAGACTGTCACCCGCCGTCCAGTGTTGTCAGATTTGTGGGTGTGTTCCCATCAGAGCAAAGTTTGAAGCTTAGAACTCTCACATGCCAAACTGCAAGGGAAAAAAAAAAAGAAAAGAAAACAGAGAGTTGCTAGTGAAAGGATCAAACCTGGTGTGTTATAGCTTGCTGGCAAACAGCAAAGATTTAGAGAACAAATCATAAGCTTTAACACTGAATTCCAGTTAAGACAATACTTACATTGGGAGACTGTAGTAAAGATTTAAAAAGTGTTAGCTTTCTTTCAATGTGACAAAATACTTGAGAGAAATCCACTTTCAGGTAAGAGGTTTCTTTGGGTGCAGTTTTGGAGGGATGGGTCACTTGGGTGTGCAATGAGGAGAACATTATGCCGCAGGATCCCATGGTGAAGCTGCTTAGCTGGGAAGCAGGCACTGGGTAGAGGAGCCAGGTATGCACTATACTTTTAAAAACTCTCCCTATCCAGTGATCTGCTTACTTCAAGTGCGCCCCACCTCCTAACCTTGCCATCACCTTCCAATTTCCCATTTCACTTGGATTTCATTGTGGTGGTTTGGATCAGATGTCTCCCATAAACATATGCATTCTGAATGCTTGGGCTTTGGCTGGTGACAATTTGGGAGGTGGAGCCTTGCTGGAGGAGGTATGTTGTTGGAGGCAGGCTTGTAGGTATTATACCTAGTTCCCCCTTGCTAGAGTGAGGATCTCGTGCTATTGTTTTCTAGCTGCTGTGGCAGAGGTGATGCCCAGCCTGTGCTCACACCATGCTTTTCCTTTCTATCATGAAGCCCTTGAGACCGTCAGCCAGAATAAACTACTTTCCTCCCATCAGCTGCTTTTGGTCAGCTGTTTGGCCCCAGCAATGCAAAAGTAATGACTCCATACACCAATCCATTTAACCAATGATGAAGTCAGAGCCCTCCAGACCCAATCACCTCCCACAGGACCTCTTTTGGCATTGAGGGGCAAGCCTTCAACATGTGAACTTCAGGCTAACATTTCATAACTAGACCATTAACAACAAGGTTGCTTATGGAAAGTTCTTGGCACGAGGCTGTGATGTTCAGAACTGAGTAAACCATGGAGAGAAGCTCCTTTTGGGTCCTTCATTTTTATTAATGCCAACAGAGAGGGTTGGCAGGATTCAGAGCTAAGAACAGGAAGTGAGTTCTGAATCACCTAGGAAAAGGAACGGATGTTTTTAAGGTTTTCTAGGAAAACGGGGAAGGTTTTACAGTGCGTTATGGGACATCCTGAGCATCTAGCCCATGCTGTATGGGGTGTCTGGACACTGTGTGGGGTGTCTGGATCCTGTATTGGTTGTCCTGAGGCTGTATGGGGTGTCCGGACACTGTATAGAGTATCTGGACACTGTATGAGGTGTACGTACACTCTATGGGGTGTCCAAACACTATATGATGTGTCTTGGACCCTGTATAGAAACTGTATTGGTTGTTCTGATGCTATGTGGGGTGTCTGAACACTGTATGGAGTGTCCAGACACTGTATGGTGTTCTAGATACTGTATAGACACTGTATGGAGTGCCTGGACACTGTATGTATATGGTATGGGGTTTTTGTCTGAACACTATATGGGATGTCTGAACACTGTATGGTGTATCTGGATGCTTTATGGGGTGTCTGAATGCTGGATAGGGTGTCTGAATGCTGGATAGGATGTCTGGGCACTGCATGGGGTGTCTGGATGCTATTTGGGATGTCTGGACCCTGTATTGTGTGTCCATTTCACACGGAGATGGGAACTGGTGCTGGAACCATACCATCCCAGATCTTTGGAAGGTAGACTTTAATCTCTGTTTTGGTTTCCCAGGTGTGAGCTCTCGAGGAGGAGCTGGCTCCTCCTATCCAGGTATAAACTGGCCTAGGAATCACAACCATAGAAGGTGTTAAGGATCTCAGTCTTGAGCCTGAATCTCCTTATGGGGAGCAGGTAGAAACGATTCTTTGAAACCTCAATTTCTATATCCCAGTTTGGGAGGGGGAGCTAAGACCCTGACAAAGGCAAAACACACAGGCACAGCTCTGTGAGGTTCTCATTATTTGATTTCATTTCCAAAGATATACCAGGGTAAAGGGGAAATTGACCTCTAGATTGGTGATATTGGTCAAAGAGGGTCTTCCGCACAGCATGCAAATCCAGACCAGTCAGACAGGGACTAAGCAGAGCTCACATGGTGTGGGAAAGACTTCCCACCTCCTCCTCAGCACCCATGGCAATGCTGTGATTTTTTCTTTATAGTAAGTTATCTGAAACTTACATGACCCATTCAACCTTCAAGGGTATTAGAAGAAATTTTCATTTGAAATGAAATCAACTCTTCCAATTTCTTCTACTTTATACTTTTCTTTCTGAGAACCAGTAGATAAGAAAAGTTAAATTTTTTATCAAGGAAATGAACATGATAAATTCTTGATAAATAAATGTTGTTTTCTTTTCTTGAAAACAAATATTTTTCTAAAAGCAAATTTTATCATCCATAATATTTGACAAGAGCAAGCTGTAAGATTCTGAAAGAGTGTAGTCAGCTGTGTAGATTGACTTTTGAAGTGTAAAATAAACCTTTACTTAGCAGATGTCAGGACCATGACTTTGAGAGATAATGACAGTTTTTACAGTGTGCTGGCAGCAGGATTTCTAAGGAAAATGAATAAAGTTTTGGTGGCAAATCTGAAAAAAATGACAACATGATTATTAGCAATTGATGGAGTTAAGGAAAGCAAAAATAAGTGTTTTAATGAGTTTGATTAGACAGCATGAATTGTTCCTTAAATACCAGTAAAATACACTTTACAGAAGGATAGCCTGTACCTGTGAGTAGGAATTAGAGAGACTCAAAGGCCTCCCTTCAAAATCACTGAGAAAGGAGTTGATTGAAAATGAATTCCAAAGCTCTGCACAGGGAATCAAGGAGGCACAGAAGGGTTTTTAATGACCGTGTTCATCTTCTGTCCCACTAGCCCCAGCAGTAAACACAAAAACCTGTCACACTGTGGGATATGTCCTCACTCTGATGCATGGTCAGCAGAAGAATTTAAAGATTATTATTCAGGAATTTTGGCAAAAGCAAACAGCCCTGGCTTTGTGCCAGGGTCCCTCTTTCTCCCCAGGAACCGTACCTACCTGCAACCAAGTGACTTTGGAAGCAGCTCTGGGCCCTCCCTCCTTAATACCTTCCCACCCATCTCCTCTCCAGGGTCCCACCACAGCCTCAAGCATTGGTCAAGGATAGTCTTGTAGAGCTGGAATCTCACACAATGCACCCACTCCCAGGGCTGTTTTCACCTTGACTTTTGCCTTTTCCTCTAGATGTGAACCTAAGAAAGACTCCCAAATACTTTACCTAAATGCTAAGCCCGGAATCAGGCAGGAATCGTGTTCCTTCTCTTTTCTGCTTTTTTTCTCAGAGCCAACCTTGATTTTGTCAGAGCTCCAGGCCTGACAGTCACTGTACCAGATGAATGGAGATGCCATGAGGGAGAATTCTCAAACTATGTCTCCTCTCCAGATTATATTCTGTGCATTTGCACATGCACAAAATCTTTGCACACATATATGGAGTCCAGAGAAGAGAATAGGGTGTTTCTGTCATTCTTTGGCATGTATCCTCTAAAAAAAAAACCATGAATTAAAAAAATATATTTTATTTATTTATTTTAAAGGAGAGAGAGAGAGAGAGAGAGAGAGAGAGAGAGAGAATGGGTGCACAGGACCTCCATTCACTGCAAATGAACTGCAGGTACATGTGCCACTTTGTGTATCTATCTTTACATGGGTACTGGAGAATTGAAACCAGGTTGTTAGGCTTTGCAGACAAGTACCTTAACCATTGAGCCATCTCTCCAGCCCCAGAATGTATCCTTGAAACAGAGAGTCCCTGACTGAATCCAGAACTGCCATCATTCTGTAGTCCCCACAGAACTGAAATTACATCCATGTGTGGCCATTGCCAGCCATTAACATGGGTGCTGGGGATCCATCTCAGGGTGAATCAGACCCTCTCAGACCTTCATACTTGCATGGCAAACACTCTTATCTACTCACTATCATCCCCCCAGCCCCAGAGTAGGTCTTTGTCATGTGTATAGTCTGAATGGAGGGTTTGGAATGGATGCTCTCTGCTCCTGTGGTGGTTTGAATGTAGAGGGCCCCCATAGCCTCAGGTATTTTTGATTAAACATCCTACTTAGTCCCCAACTGAAGGAGTCTTTGTGAGGTAGAGCCTTGCTGTAGGAGGTATACTGATGGGGGTGGACCTTGGAGATTGAGGAGTCCAGCCTACTGTGTGTTCAGAACCAGCTTATGCTTACTGGTCTCTCTCCTGTGGATGTGTGATGGAGTAAGCCAGTTTTTTTCCCCCACCATGATGAAGCATCCCTCAAAACAGAAAGCTTGAAGTAAACCCTTTCCTCCCTTAGCAGCTTCTGGTCCATGTTTTGCAGCAGCAATGAGAAGGTAACTACAACAGCTCCCTCCCATCATTCCTTCCATCTAAGTCACAGTATCCTTCAATCTATCATTGTCAGAGCCATCCATACCTGGAAGAGCTGTTTTTCAAGTACTTTAATCATTTCTAAATTATCAAATTTATCTGAAAAAATGTGTCAGCATATACCTTGTTGTGTGATTAAAAATACCATAGTAAGGGCTGGAGAGATGGTTTAGCAGTTAAAGTGCTTGTCTGCAAAGCCTAAGGACCCAGGTTCAATCCCCAGTTCCCATGTAAGCTGGATGCACAAGGTGGCACATGCATCTGGAGTTTGTTTGCAGTGGCTGGAGGATTTGATGTGCCCACTCTATCTGCTTCTTCTCTCTCCCTCTCCCTCTTTCTCTCTATCAAATAAATAAATAAAATATCTTTTAATAAAGTACCATAATAAGAACTTTGAAACTCACTCTTGATAATATCTGGACATCATTTTCCACTTATTTTTCAATTACTTCTTCAAGGAGAGTACCAATTTTGTACCTTTTCAAAGAGATGATTTTGACTTTACTAATATTTTCTGTTGTTTGTCTTGATTCTGTTGAGTTCTGGTGTTTTTATTATTACATTCCATTTTCAGGTTAATGTGGACTTCTTTTATTCTAAGGAGTAAAGTTATTTATTAATTTTAAATATAGTCCTTATAAATAAAGCATAAAATGATTAATTTTAGTGTAGGTACTTGTAGCAGTTACCTTCTCATTGCTAGGACAAAACACTCAGCCAGAAGTAGCTCATGGAAGAAAAGGGTTTGTTTTGGCTTACAGTTTGAAGGGCTTAAGTTTCACCATGGTGGGAAAAGCATGGCAGGAGCAGACAGGTGGGCGTCACATCCCCACAGCAGCAGAGAGAGAGAGAGAGTAGAGAAAGGGGGCTGGCTAGCACTGGCAAGCTGGGTTGAACTATATAATCCCAAGCCCACCCTCAATGAGCAAGGCTTCATCTTTCAAAGACTCCACCAGATATGGATTGAACATGAGGCTTATCACAAACAAGTGAGGCCATGGGACATTTCACATACAAATCACCATAACCCCTCTGTAGTTTCATGATAGGGATCTTAAAATGCTGTATTTAAATAGCTAATTTAAACTTGAAATTTATTTAGTTGTAATTAAAAATCTAATCTATAGGTTTAGAAATTCCTCACTAACATTCCAAACATTTGTAACCTCTTTAGGTATCTTGCTGGTTTCTAGTTTGAACTGTTTTCAGACATTTTGTCCAAGATTTCAATTACTTGGGATTAACTGAATAGGTAAATATCTATAATCTATCACTGTCCAGTCATAGTTAGAACAATGTTCATTCTGAAGTTGTCTGTGGTCTATAAATGTCAGTTAAATCATATTAATTGCTAGTGGTCAAATCATCTTATCTTTAACTATTTTATTGAATATATGGTACACTAATTACTATAAGCCTGTGTTAAAATTATCCAAGCTGAATTTGTAGAAATCTGTTTCTCCCACTACTGGGAGGTCTGGCTTCATGTGCTCCAACACTCAATTATTAATTCCAATATATGTAGGAACACTACATATTTCTGGTGAATTCATTTTTAAAATCCACATAAATTACACTGTACTTCCTGGAGTCAGTTTTATTTCACATTAATATAGTTATACCTGTTTATTTTGCTCATGTTTTCATGATATATCTTTTCCCATTCTATAAGTTCCAACTTTATCTGTCCTTTATATCTCAGTTACATCTTATATAGTAGCATATATTATATGTCACATTTTTAAAATTTATTCTGAAATTCTCAAACTTTTTTTTTTGAGATAGGGTCTCACTCTAGCCAGGCTGACCTGGAACTCATTCCATAGTCCCAAGCTGGTCTCAAACTCATGGTGATCGTCTTACCTTTGCTTTCCAAGTGCTGGGACTAAAGGCATGTGCCACCACACCTGGTTCAAACTTTTTATTTGAGCATTTCAGTCATTTGAATTTAATGAAATGATTATAACTGTTTTGTGATTCAGATAAAAGATATAAGATTATCCTAAATTTATCAAAGTCCATTTTTTAAGAACTATGTGATTCATAATTATATTTTAAATTTTATTTCTTGAATATAAAATATAAAACTGAATAGTACCCAAAGCATACATCTTAGATCATGAATTTCTGTGCTAACACATATTTAATCCTCAAGTCATCACTCAGAATAGTATGTGGTGAAAACAAGTAAAACCTATATGTCAAAGGAGTTTTCAGTAGTTATCAGAAAAGATGATATTACTATTTGAGTAGATTATTTCACAAATAGTAAAATTTAGTGTGCATTTGAAAGTCCATATTGAATAAATATTTACCCATTTCATACTTCATACTTACACTTCTGACTACCCGGTTCACACTTAGCAGCTAATTCTTCATATTTCAGTGTACAAATATTATACAACACACTATAGTTCCATCTGTTTATTAACTTTGGTCCTAAAACTTCAAACTTTTACTTACAAATACAGAATGAATGCTTACTTTACATTGCTGCTATTTCCATTTTAAACCATCAGTTGTCATTTAGAATTTCACAGGAGGAAAACAAGCAAAGTGTTTTATTTCTGAATCTTTATTTACCATTTTCTGTGGTCTATGTTCTTCCCAGCAGACTTCACTTTCCACATGCTGTCATTTCCCTTCAGCCTTAAGAATATCTGCTATGATTTTCTCATTACAATTCAGTTCTGTTGACAGAACTTCTTCCAGCTTTCATTTGTCTGAAAATATCCTTGTTTCAGACTTGTTTTGTGGGATATTTCTTCTCTATGCTGAATCCTGGGTTGATAGAATGGTTTGTTTTCAGTATTTTACAATTTTCATTCCATTGTCTTCTGACTCTGTTCCTTCAGATAAGAAGTAAACATTTATATTGCTTTGTCTTGAGTGCACTATCTTATTTATTTACCTTTGCTTTTTAGAAGCTTGATTAGGATGGGGTGGGCTACCCTGCAATTGTCTTCCTTATGATCCAGGGAGCTTCCTGGAGGTACAAGTTGGGATTTCCAACAAACCAATGATCAGCTGAGATTCCATTTCTTAAATCATTCTCCTTCTCTTTTATGAAAACTCTAATCACATACAAATAGAATTATTTCATATTGTAGCACAGGTCTTCTGTGGACCTTTGGCTTCCTTTTACCTTTTTGTCCTCTTGGTCAAAATTCATTAATTTCTTTAAGTTATTAATTTTTAAAAATTCACACAAATATTGTATTTTGGGCATATTTCCCCTAGTCTTTCTTTCTTCAACCTTCCCCATCCTATTAAATCCCCTTGCCCCCCCCCAAGAAAATTACATTTCTACTGTCATGTCATATGTTTACCCATGATTTTATATATCTATACAAAATATAGAAATCACAAGTGAGGGAAAACATGATATTTGTCTGAATCTGGCTTAATTCACTTAATATGATTATCTGTGATTATATCCATTTTCCTGCAAATAGCGTAATTTTATTCTTCTTTATAATGGAAAGAAATTCATCATGTATATATACCTCATAACCTTCATTTATTCCTCTGCCATTGGACATTTAGGTTGGTTCTATATCTTAGCTATTGTGAATAGTGCTGCAAATACACATTTGTATGCAAGTATCTCTGTGATGTATCCATTTGCAGTCCCTCAGGTAAACACCCAGGAGTGGTAGAGCTATGAAATATGGAAGATCAATCTTCAGTGTTTTGAGAAACCACCACAGTTCCTTCCATGGTGTCTAGACTATTAGTAACCAGCTCATATAAGGGAACCTCTGGTCCACATCCTCACCAGTACTTCTTGTTGTCTCCATTGTGTGTGTGTTTGTGTATGTGCTGTGTGGGGAGTGGGGTGCATATAGAGGCCAGATGTTGACATCAAACGTCTTCCTGGACTGTTCTCCACTTTATTTACTGTGGCAGGGCCTCTCACTTGAACCCAGAGCTTGCCTATTCAGCGAGTCTAGCTAGTTAGCTTGCTCTCAGGGTCCCTGTCTTTACCTCTTGAGCTCTGGGATTACAGGTGGGCTACCATGCCCACTCCACATTTACCTGGGTGCTAGGGATCTGGACCCTGGTCCTTACACTTCTACGGCAAGTACTTTATCCACTAAGCTATTTCTCCAGCCATTCTACCCACCAGTTGAGGTAGGGTCTCTCTCTAACCCAGGCTGACCTGGAATTTACTCTGTAGTCTCAGTATGAAGTGTGAAATGGGAAAATATTGCCTCAATATGGACTCTTAATTGCACACTAAATTTTACTATTTGTCAAATAGTAAGTGATGGAAGCTCAATGCAGCTTTGACTTGCGTGACTCTGATGACTAACGAGGCTGCACATTTTTTGTGTCTATGGCCACTTGTATTTCCTCTTTTGAGAATTGTATGCTCATTTCACTACCCCACTTATTGATTGTTTGTTTGATTTGTTTTGTTCTTTTGATTCTAGATACTTTTGTATATTATACACATTAATTTCTCCCATTATGTAGGCTATCTCTTCATTGAATTAACTGTTTCCTAAGCCTTTTAATTTCATAAGCTCCCATTTGTTGATTTCCTGAGCCACAGGAGTCCTATTCAAAAAGTTTTTGCCCATGTCTATATTTTGAAGTGTTTTTCCTACTTTTTCCTCTATCATTTTCAGGTCTTACATTAAGGTCTTTTTCATACAGGATAAGAGATAGGGATATAGTTTCTGTTTGTTGGTTGGTTGACTTTTTTTGTGGGAAGGAAGTGAGGTAGGGTCTCACTCTAGCCTAGGCAGACCTGGAATTCACTCTTAGTCCCAGTCTGGCCTCTAACTCACAGTGATCCTCCTACCTTGACATCCTAAGTGCTGATATTAAAGGCATATATCACCACACCCAGCCAGGGATGTAGTTTTATTCATCTACATGAACCTTTTCAATTTTCCCAGCACCATTTGTGGAAATGATGTTTATTTTCTCCAATGCATGTTTTTAGCATCTTTGTCAGAAATCAGGTGGTTATAGTTACATAGGTTTATATCTGGGTTTTTTTATTCCTTTGATCTACATGTTTGTTTTTATGCCAATACAATACTGTTTTGTGATTCTGTAATATAACTTGAAATCTGGTATAGTAGTGCCTCCAGCATCATTTCTTTTTGCACAGGATAACTTTGGCTCTCTAGAGTCTATTGTGCTACCATATGAATTTTAAGACTTTTTTTTCTATTTCTATAAAGAATGGCATTGGAATTTAGAAATTTGGTGATAATTGTATTGATTTTTTTAATTGCTTTTGGAAAAATAGCTACTTTCTTATTTTCCTCTTCCTCTTCTTTTTCCTCCTCCTCTTTCTTTTGACACAGGGTCTCACTATAGCCCACACTAGTCCTTAAACTTGTAATCTTCCTCTCTCTGCTTCTTGAGTGTTGTGATTATAGGCATGAACCTCCTCCCTAACAGTTTGTTATTGAAACAAAATTCGTCATTAATTTTGAAAATTTTGAATATGTTTACTAGATCATCTTTTTGTTGTTGTTGTTGTTGTTGTTGTTTTGGTTTTTTGAGGAAGAGTTTTCCTTTAGTCCGGGCTGACCTAGAATTAACTATGTAGTCTCAGGGTAGCCTTGAACTCACAGTGATCCTCCTACCTCTGCCTCCAGATTGCTAGGATTAAAGGCATGCACCACCACACCCAGCTATAAGATCATCTTTAATGTTTTCTTTTTACTTCTAATACCTGGCTGACTGTTTTTTTAAAAAAATTTTTTGGAGACAGACACAGAGAAAGAGACAGAGATAAAGGGAGAGGAAGACAGACAGAGATGGGCGCACCAGCAGCCTCTCAGCTGCTGCGAACAAAACCCAGGTGTGTGCCCCCTTGTGGTCAAGTGAGGCATTGCACCCATGCGACACTTTGCATCTGGCTAAATGTAGGACCTGGAGATTGGAACTGGCATTCTTAGGCTTAGGAGGCAGGTGCCTTAACTGTTAAGCCATCTCTCCAGCCCTTTGTTTTTGTTTTTTGTTTGTTTGTTTGCTTCTTTCTTAATCATCTGTCTTTTTCATGTGTAGTAGTTAACCTTGTCCTTTCACCAGCATGAATAACACCCCTTAGAGTCTGAATTCTGTTATCTTCCTCTGTGAAGTATAGACTATTGCTATAGTAGGCAATTCCCTCACAAGTTCATCAAGCTGAACTTGTATAGACATGGTTTCTACCTCATGTTTGGACTAAGCCTTGGGGAGATTTTTCAGGTAAGTCAGGTGAATAGCAGTACATCCACCATAGGAATAGGACTTGAGCACCTCCCAGCACTGCCCAGATTCCAGCAAGTCCATTCACTTTCTCCCCCACTGTTGGTTTGTTGTAAGCCCCCCACACCAATTCACCTTTTTCATGCCAGCCAAACTTTAAGCCACGGACTTGTGGGGAAACCTCATGCAGACTGCTAGGACTTCTCCACTATCCAGCCTGCCCTCTCCAGTGCCCTGGCTTATACTCAGTTTCTACTTCCTTCCTCAGGAATGTCCCCATGATTTATCATCTTTGCTTGGGATCTGACTTGCTGTGATAGTTAGAAATTTATTCCCACAGATTGGGCTTGACTGAAAATTTATCTTTTTTAAGAATAGAAAAAGCTTAGGATTTAAAAGATAGTTTAGTTGGTAAAGAATGGCTTACCTTGCAGGCTTGATAACTTCAGTTCAGTCTTCATTACCCATGTAAAATGCCAGGCATGGTGGTGCACACTTGTGATCTCAGCATGAGGGAGGCAGAAACAGAAGCATCACTGGGGCCCACTGGACAGCCATTCTGGTTTAATTGGTGAGTTCCAGGCCAATGAAAGACTATGTATCCTGTAAAGTGAACAGAATTTCTGAAGAATAACACTTAATGTTTTCCTCTTGCCTCTACAAGCATGAACACATACACATGCATAACTATATTTCCCAAAGAATAGCAAGAATTACATTGTTTCCTAGTGTCTAATCCAGTTGCTCCTTACATTTGACCTATTTTTCTACTTAATTAGAATAGGAGAATTAGTTTGCTGTCATTTACTCTGGTCAGAAGCATGATGTATTGGTTGCAGTGACCTTGTATTTTGAAGTCAGGTACTGCAATGCCCCTCTTTTGCTTAGACTTCCTTGAAAATTATAAGGGGGTCTTTTGTGAGTGTGATATTCTTTATAGAAATAGGAAAAACAAAATCCTATTTTAGATGTGTAGTGTTCAGTTTTTCCCTATTTATATAAATAATGTCACAAGCATTTTGATAAGAATTGCATTGACTCTGCAGATCACTTTGGGTAATATGGACATTTTGATACTTATTTTCTAATCCATAAACTTGAATTGTCTTTTTGTTTCTATGTGTGTATGTGTCCTCTTCAATTTCTTTTATTGATATTTTTATTGTAGAGATGTTTTTACCATGTTCATTAAATTTATTCCTTGGTATTTTGGGTAGATAATATAAATAAGATATTTTACTTGACTTCTTTTTCTGCTAGTTAATTCAGATATAGAGACATTATTGAACTTTGTAGATTGATCTTGTTTCTTGCAATGCTACTGGATTTTAAAATCAATTTTAACAATGTTTGGTGGAGTCTAATTTTTTTGTTTGTTTATTTGTATTTATTTATTTGAGAGCAACAGACAAAGAAAGAGGCAGAGAGAGAGAGAGAGAATGAATGGGGGTGGCAGGGCCTCCAGCCACTGCAAATGAACTCCAGATGCATGCACCACATTGTGCATCTGGCTTACATGGGTACTGGGGAATCGAGCCTCGAAGCAGGGTCCTTCAGCTTCACAGGCAAGCGCTTAACCACTAAGCTATGTCTCCAGCCCTTTTTTTTTTGTTTATTTGTATTTATTTATTTGAGAGCAACAGACAGAGAAAGAGGCAGAGAGAGAGAGAGAGAGAGAGAGAGAGAGAGAAGTCTAATTTTTTTATACATAAGATCACTTCTTCTGCAAACAGGACTATTTTGACTTCTTCCCTTCAAATATGGATGCCCTTTATTTCTTTCTCTTGGCCAATTTCTTTGGCTAGGTACTCCATAAGTTTGAAACTCTCAACTTATTAACAACCGTGGAGGTTCACATCATCCTCAGAATTCTACTCCCCAGGAGGAAGTAATAATAGCAACATCATATGATTTCTAACATCTGAACTTACTGAAGGGAAGTATTTTGGTTCATTTGGAGGGATTTCAGTAAGTAATTAATAAATTATCAAAATACATTAAAAACATTCTTTGGAAGCCTATCCAAAAAGAACCCCCTCCTACACTGTTGGTGGGAATGTCATCTGGTCCAGCCATTGTGGAAATCAGTGTGGAGGTTCTTGAGACAGCTAAAAAAAGATTTACCATATTGTCCAGCTATAGCACTTCTAGGCATATATCCAGAAGACTCTTCTTACTACCTTAGAGATACTTGCACAACCATGTTTATTGCTGCTCTATTCACAATAGCTAGGAAATGGAACCAGCCTAGATGTTCCTCCACAGATGAATGGATAATAAAGATGTGGTACATTTACACAATGGAGTTCTATTCAGCGGTAAAGAAAAATGAAATTATAAAATTGGCAGGGAAATGGATGGATCTGGAAAGGATTATACTAAGTGAGGTAACCCAGGCTCAGAAAGCCAAACGTCACATGTTATCTCTCATATGTGGATCCTAGCTACAAATGTATAGACTTGTGTGTGAACTGTAACCAAAAGTAAATCTGTCATTTTGCTATTCAATCATAGACATCTCCTTTTAAAAAGAGAAAGAGAGGGCTGGAGTGATGCTCAGCAGTTAAAGTTGCTACCTTGAAAAGCCCAATGAACCAGGTTTGATTCCCCAGTACCCACAGAAAGCCATCCACACAAAGAAGCACATGCATCTTGAGTTCCTTTGTAGTGGCTGGAAGCCCTGGCATGCCCATTCTCTCTTTCTCTCTTGTCTATGTCTCTCTGCTTGCAAGTAAATAAATTTTTTTAAAGAGAGAAAGAAAGGAGTGCTAACCTTTGCTTTTATTTTGTTTTATTTTACTTCCTGTTCCAGGCATGCCTGGGCTTTATTGGTTTGAAAACATCTCAATGTGCATCATCTAATTTGCTAAGAGATGATGTAACATTATTAAGATGTTATTTTCTAGGGTCACGGTAACATGGGTGACTTTTTTGTTTTTCTTTCTATTATGTCTTGTTTTGTTTTGTTTAGGTATAAACCAAAAGTCATTTATGGTTGTAGAAGTAAAGATCTATATATATATGTCACAGTATTTTCTCATGTAAAGTATTTTTTTATTTTAGCAGGCTCTTTATAATTCTTATACATGAATTTCAAAAATACACATTTCATAATCAGAATACAATCAATTTTTTCCAGTTAATTTCCCAAACCCAGTGTGTTCTCATATGTACATATATTATATATATGAAAATATGCTTATTTTTATACTTGTATATTTTTATATATTCATATATACATATATTTCCTTTAAGTCACTTTTTAAAATAATTTGTTGGTCAGTAGCTCTGGCTATGTTAGAGACTTTGGAAAATGAAATAAAAATCATTTCATAACCCAAAACCTGGAGATCCCTGCACTGTACCAAGACCTGATTCCTATTGGGTACACGTGGTAAAGTGCCATCTTGGCATTCAGGAAAACAGCCTAAGAAGTCATTCCCGCTACCTTGGCATATTCTGTATCCATAAAACATTAGATATTCCCCAGTCTCCTGATTCCACCTTCAGGACATTCACGTCATACAGGGTGACTCATCTTCTCTCCTGGTCTTACTTTACAATCTCTAATATCCCTTTCAACCCTAAAATACTATGATCACTACTTGGTGAAATATTGAAAGTACAGAGTTATTTTTAAAGATATAGACACCATTGTTTTCTCCATTATTTTCTGAACCTGAATGAATCTTGTGACAATTTACTGCTTACATGCCACACTGGCTAAGGAGGAGATGAACATTCTTAGTGACTTCCTCCACTCTGGTGACAAGAGAATGCTCTGATGTTGCGCTGTGGTTGGAGTCCGAAATGTCCTCCACAGACTCAGGCTTTGGGTACTAGATGTGTACTTAATGGCACAATTTTAGGAGGCAGGCTGGAGAGATGTCTCAGTGGTTAAGGTGTTTGCCTGGAAACCCTAACAACCCAGGTTCAATTCCCCAGAACCCACGTACAGCCAGATGTACAAAGTGGCATGTGCAACAGCTGGAGGCCCTGGTGTGCCCATTCTCTTCCTCTCTCTCTCCTGTCTGTCTGTCTGTCTGTCTGTCTCTGCTTGCAAATACATAAATAAACAAAAATATTCTTTAAAACATTTTAGGAGGCTGTGGAGCTTGGCTGGTGGAAGCAGGTCACTGGTGGTGGGTCTCTGTAGATCAAAGCACAGCCTTTTGTTCCAGTCACTCTCTCCTTTAGGCTCCACTACCCTGTGAACAGCCACTGTCACTACATGCTCTAATCACCATGGCTAAAGTCATCACGCCATGCCTTATCCTCTACAATGGGCTGAGAACCTTGGGGTCCATGAACCTAGACGAACCTTTCCTACCTACGTCCTTGGGTCAGGTATTCTGTCAAAGTGACCCAACAGTAAGTGATGCAGGTGTATGTCACACATGGATTATAGGAAAGAAGGCAATTATGTCCGCACTCACATAGCTACAGTGCAAGGTAATTTTGACAGCAATCACCCGTTCTTGAACTTCCACGTTGAAATTGTATTTCGGATGAGGATAAACGTCATTGCTAATTGTTGCCAGCTTCATCCATTTCCTCATGCATGAAAGACTCGTGAAGGACTTGCCTGTGTCTCTATCTATTCCATGTCTCTCTTCTGAGTAAATTTAGGATCAAAGTTGGTGTCTTTGGTCAAGTGTCTCACGCTAAAGGCCTTCAACATCAGCCAAACAACAGACAGTAGCATTGCGATGACCACTTTTTCTTCAGCGCCCTTAAAATGAAGACTTCACACCCAAGTACTGTCATTGGATTTAGAGGTCTGGTTATAAGTAAAAATAAGAGTGTGTTACTGATGAAATATTCCTCTGAAAACACAATGTATAACTTCAGGTCAGGCTGTCAAGTTCATCACTGAGCCCACTCTTAATTGACAGTGCTGTCAATAAAAAGTGACCTTACTTGCATTGTTTTATGAGCATGAACAGAGAATTAAACTGGGGGAGGGGAAATAGAGACATAGCCTTTTTTGAGAAAGGGTCTCATTCTGTAGCCCAGCTTACTTTGAACTCATGGGGAGATTCCTACCGAAGCCTCACGAGGACTAAGGTAGCAAGTGTAAGTTACTTGTCACATCTTGCTGGAGAAACCACCTTTCATAGTGCTGTATTTCATACTGAATGTGAAGCTCCTATGGGTAAAACCCAGGACCCTTTTAGGCACCAGTGCTGCATACACCCTGCCAGAAGCAACCCATGGACATGCTGAAACTCAATCAGAACTGTCATTAGATGGCATGTAAATAATGGAAGGAAAAAAGATGAACTGGTTTAGATCATAAGTAATGAAAGGAAAAATATCAGATGACTTCAATTCTTTTCCCTAACCAGTTTGTGTAATTATAAACAGACATTTTCTCTCCCAGAACTTCTTAGAAAATCAGAATATCATGCCTTCTATAAATTCTCATTTTTGTTTTAATTTTAAGAAAGGAAAATCTGGGGCTGGAGAAATGACTTAGCGGTTAAGGCACTTGCCTGCAAAGCCGAAGGACCCCAGATAGATTCTCCTGGACCCACGTAAGCCAGATGCACAAGAGGCGATGCATTTGGAGTTTATTTGCAGTGGCTAGAGGCCCTGGTATGCCATTCTCTCTCTCTTTCTCTCTCTCAAATAAATAAATAAAATATATTTTTAAAAAAATTTAAAAAAGAAATGAAAATCTGTATAGTTCCAGCCTTCTTTTGGTAAAACAAAGACCAGAAAACCCATGTCTGTCCTGGGCTTAACATCCTAATTAAATTAAATGTACACATTGATTAAAAATATAGACTAATGACTAGCTCTGAGTTGACAATTTTAAGTAAATTGCTCCTTTGACATAAATAATTTTCTAACTGTTTTTATTATAGAAATGTATCCTAAGATCCTTGGAAAGATTGTATTTAATATGTTAAATAAATTACTATATCTACAATTTCCTGAGAGTTTTTTTTTTTTTAAATAGGGTCTCACTCTAGCCCAGGCTGACCTAAAATTCACTGTGTAGTCTTAGGCTGGCCTCAACCTCACAGCTATCCTCCTACCTCTGCCTCCCAAGTGCTGGGATTAAAGGTGTGCACCACCATGCCCAGCTCCTGAGAGTCTTTTTGTTATTGTTGTTTTATTTGGAGAAATATGAAAGCTAGAATCAGTAGGGCATGAGAAAGAAAAACCAAGAGAGGCCATGGGAAGAGAATGCATAAAAGAAGGGCAGGGGGAGGGTCAATCTAAACTCAAGATATTGTAAATAAGACATATGTAAAATTACTTTTTTGAATAAGGGCATGTCTAGGAGCTGTAGACTATTACTAGAAAATTTTCAGTGCCTGGGATGGGATACCTTCCTGTGAGTTGTTGGCCAAGGAGGTCCCGGTAGCCTCCAAAACATTAAAGGCTTTTGAAAAAGCCCTTGGTTTCCCTCGAGAAACAGATAGTAAGATCCTATTGCTGAAGACATCTCTTGCCTGAAAGGCAAGGTCACTGAGAAAGCAAGCTGGTGTGGAGCAGAAAACCTTCTCCCTATAGACCAGCCAACTGAAAGCTGGAAAAAGCTGCGTATGGGAGACAGAAGCCATCAACAGTGAAAACAGTGGACGCTGAATATTCAAGCTTGGCCAGACAGGCCCAATGACTGAACGGGTGCAATAGTGGCATGTCTACTCTTGGGGTAACCAACTGCTCCATAATTGGACTGAAGGCCCTCTCTACGGGAGGGAATACATACCTGGTACTGAAAAACCTAAGTAAAAGTCTATGGTAGGTGAGGTCATGAGCCTTAGGGGTATAAGCCTGCTCTTGTCTGGCTAAATGTATATATTATTCCCACCAAGCTGCCCTGAAAGCACTACACTTAATGTTCATATTCACATATTAACACTAATCTCACTTCTGGTTAGAGAAGCTTCTCTTTTCAGATGGCCATGACCACTGGGATGACCCAAAAGGCAAAATAGTGCTGAGAAGAAGGAATGAATGAGTGCCCAGCATTGAAACACCTCTGTCACACCCTCCAAGGCTCAGGGACCATTGTGGAAGAGGGGGTGGATAGAATGGAAGAGCCAAAGGAAGGCTATGACTTCTTACAATGCAACTGTCCAGACAGAAATTGGCCTCGATATCCATGACCTTGCAGTGCCTAGCAATACCTTCGCAAGACCCTCAAAATAGAAGAAAAAGATGATGACATCAAATTAAAAGACAGACTAATGGAGAGAGGGAGGGGATATGATGGAGATTGGAGTTCTAAAGTGGAATGGGGGGAGGGGAGGGAAATATCAGGTGGGTTTTTTGTATGTAAGTATAAAAGTTGTCAATAAAAAATAATAATTAAAAAAAAGAAAAAGGAAAAACCAAGAGAGGAATAAAATCAGAGAAAGCAGGAAATACTAGTCACACAAAAAAAGACAGCAGGTTTACTACAGAAATAAGAGAGATAATATTAGAATTATTATTATAAAAACAGCACAAAAAAGGTTTCTGGGATGCCAGTTTTTTTCAAGTTGGAGGTTAAAATTTACTCAGAAATAAACATAAAACCACAATGTTTGTGAGATGTTTTCTGCTATCTAGTTCTGGCATGCTAGCCGCATGAGAAATGTTAAACTAGCAGTACATGCCATTGCTTCTAGCATTGCAAACAGTTAAAATGTTGCCGGAGCAAAACCACCCAGCAGGACCAACAGGTTCAACAGCCGGAGGCATCACTAGACGTGGCCTGCACATCTCCCTAGTGTGTCCCCCTCCACAAAATGAGCACCACCATCCACCAGCCCCCAGTACATCTGTTGCACAAGCCACAGTTCAGAGCACAGAGACGGGGACAAATGCCACCCACTCGAGTTCACTTGCTGCTCCACCAACTGTCAGCAATTGCTCGGCGTGTTTTCTGCTCTCTCCTCTCCAGCCATGTGTTTCTAGAAGGTAGCTGACAGGTAAAGAGTGTGATTTTCCTGCCAAGATCTCCCCCTTCCCATGGTGCAAGAAGCTTTTTGCCATTCTCTAGAAATAAACAGATAACCCAATAAAAAAATTATGGCAGTAGGGGAATGTATCTTAGCTGTAGGGGCTTAAAAATGAGCTTGAGGCTAGCCCCTTCATTCACACAGCTATAGTTTTAGCCACTTGTTTATCTGTCCAGTCAACAGGTATCTACGGCTGGACTATGCACAGGAGCAGTGATGTTAAAACAATGTATACTAGGGGACACTTGAATACTAGTAATTACTAGTTTCCTTTTATAGCATCATTATATAAGAGGATGAAATCATATGTGAGCTTTTCCAAACAATATTCCAGTGAAGAGTATCACAGCATGAATGTGACAGAATGCTGCATGTGGCCATCACATGATGCACAGGTGACAGACAACGTGGAGATACAAACACCTCCTGGCCAATGTCAGGTAGACAACAGTAGCAGGAGAGTGTGCCAAACACTGGTAATGGAAAGCTGGCTATAGGCCATGAGCCCACCCCCAACAATACATCACCTCCAGGAAGTTCCCATTCTCAATTGCCACGAGCTGGGGACCTAGCATTCAGAACACATAAGCTTATGGGGGACACCTGAACCAAACCACCATATTCAGCCCCTGCCACCCATTAATGATGTAAATGTAATGCATTCAGTCCAACTTTATAAGTCACCATAATTTTATCAGTCCCAATCATGATCAAACATCCCACAGTCTAAGGTCTTTTCACTGAGCTATAATACCAAAAACAAACAAACCAAAAAACCATAATGGACCAGAATAAGCATTCACACTACAAAAGACGGCGTTGGGCACAGCAAAGAAATACAAGATTTAAAACAAATGGGGCAAACATTAAGCACTGTAACTGCAAGTCTGATAATTCTACCCAGTGACAAGTCTGAGTCTTGGTGTTCCAACTCTGCCCCTCCGGCTAGGCTCCTCACAGTCCCAGAAAACTTCATCCAGTGCTGGCAGCTGTCTTTGGCAGTCATCCCATAGTCCTGGCATCTGCACTGGGTCTCCACTGCAACCCATAGTCCATCCTCATGGCTCCATCAGGTCTCCATGCAGGTAATCCAACAAGCCTGTTTCACACTGCCCATGGCCATATCCAAAAAACAAAACCATGATGCAAATTCTATGACCCTCTCTTCCCTACATTTGTTATACACCATGGTACCAGCTGGGGTACCAACTTGTTAATTCAGGGGATAATGAAGCCCCAAAGCTCCTTCATCATGGCATGAGCAGGGGAGAACAGTTCCTCCTGGCCGACATCAGAAGGACAATAGCAACAGGACAGTGTGCCAAACACTGGCAAGGGGAACTGGCTATAATACCCATGAGGCCACCTCCAGCAATATACTGCTCTAGGAGGCTCCAATTCCCAAATTGCCACCCAGCTAGGAAGGGGCCAAGCATTCAGAACATGTAAGTTTATGGGGGACACCTGAATCAAACCACCACACACAGGGAGCATATGGAGAGATAAAACCCCTTTCCTTCACGATCCCTAGAACAGGAGTTAAAAAGAGGAAAAGATAAGCTGAGCATGGTGGCACACAACTTCCATCCCAGTATTTGGGAGGGTGAGGGTGGAGGAGCCATGAGTTTGAGGCCAGCCTGGGCTACAGAATGAGCTCTCACAGGAATCGATATGGGGTGGGGGGCTAAAGTGCACACTGAGCAGCTGAGACAGAAGGGAACTTGCCCCCTTCGGATAAGAATGAAGCCTGCTGGTTTCACAGAAGTCTCAGGGAGATAGGTGACCTGGGTATTCTTGTGGCCACAGTGGTCAAGATCAGTGATACGTGGAAGAGACCCTTTCTCGAAAGGCTTCTTCCCCAAGGGTGTTCTGCAAAGGTGACCACACAGTTTGTCACAATCTGGGATGGTTCAAAGCAAAGCAGTCAATTTCAGTGTAGCAGTCTATAGAGTTCTTTTCTTAGAATATGATTTCACGCAGGTATTCTTTTTCCCCTTATACTTCAGCTTATGTTACCTCCAGGACCAGCTTAGATCAGCTCTCTAGATCTTACCATTGAACTTCCAGCATCTAGGCAAAGCCATATACCACCACGTTAACAGGTTGACTTCAGGCATGAGGGCAGACAAATGCTGCTGGCCAGTGTGGGAAAGTCCGTGGCTCTGACTTACCATTATCCCACTGATTACATTGGTTGTTGAATTTTTAATGAGATGAAATAGTCACTGTTCTATGTGAATTAAACATTCATCCAGTGAACCAACTCTCCAGCACAGTCCGAGTAGAATAACTCGACAATAAATATTAATCATATGAGCTATGCTGTGCCTATCATCCTATGAACTGCCCACTTGAATAATGTAAAACTTCAGATTAACCGCAGCGTTTTCTAGATGACCCAGCATTTAAAAACTTGAGAGCTTGCTCTATCCCTGCATGCCAGACATCTGGAACAGAAAGGTCTGGAATTGAATCTGAATGTCAGGCCTTGCTTCCCCATAAATTTAATGTACATACTGCTCAGGAGGGAAGAAAACCCTTTATGGATATAAAGGTTCATGTACTGTTTCCCAGTCGTGCCTCAGTGTAGTGAAATAAAATACCTTTTGATTTACACAAAAGCTCCTAGTCTTACCTGCTTTCTTAAAATTGTCATTTAACATAATTTGAGGTTTATCTTGACTCACTGCTTCTGCAAAATCAAACGGTGGCCTGACCATTCTTTCCTGCACAGAGTGAACAAACAATTTGAATTCCCCATGAAACAGAAACCTCTCAGAAAAAGTAGTAGGTAGCAGTGGGTGGCTTTTTGGATCAAATGTTTTTCCCATTTGATTTACTTAATTGAACTAATGGGTTCTATGATCAGTTCAATAGTCCAGTAGCTAAAGTTATCATTAGTTCTTCTCTCGGCTAACAAAATAATGACCTTGAAATTGTCTCCAGTATTTCCAATTACCTTCGAACACATGTGGAATGTCAGAAGCCCTAATGGGAAACATATATGATAGGATGCTTATGTGAAGTCTCCTCACGCTTAGTTTTCACTAAGTTCTTTTAAGAGTCAAAAGAAAATGGTGGGAAAAAAATTCAAAATAAATAGTGGAGAACTTCAAAGAGAAGATTTTTTTTTCCTCAAAGAAATATGGAATAAATGGATAATAAAGGACTGAGAACTTCTCTAGCCCAAACACTGCATGTATGATTGATAAAACTGAGTTAGGTGATAATTGCCTCATTCAGATAACAGAGCTAACAAGTGCCAGGCAAAATTAGAATCAATTTTTTTCTGTTGATTCTGCCACTAGCCTATTGGAAATATGCTTTGCTTAAGGGAAATTTCAAAGAACTATAGATCCTTCTCTCTTTCACTCTCCATCCTTTCCCTAACCTCCTTTCTCATAAGCATTGAGATGGTTAATCTTCATGGTCAACTTGACTAGCCTCAGACTCCCCTAGGAGACACACTTTGGGGCATACCTCTGAGAGTGTTTTCAGAAAGGAGTAACGGAGGAGGGAAGATCCACCCTGAATGCAGGCTATACCATGCCATGAACTGGGAGTCCAGTCTGGATAAGAGTGGGCAAAGTCAGGCAGAGTGCTGACATTCTCCTTTTCTTCTTCCTGACCTGATGATATGTGAGCAAGCACCCTCCCATAACCATAGACAGGAGCTGGTCTTGGCCGTCCCCACCATCATGGACTAACTATATCCCTTTCTCAACTGTAAGGCAACACATATCCTTCCTCCCTCAAGTTCCTTCTTGTCAGGCATTCAGTCACAGTGATGGGAAAAGTAACTAAATGTTATAGGCAGGAACTAATCGTTTGAGTTACTTGATGGCACTTGTTACAGATGCAGGGAGAGGGCATAGATATAAACATGCCTAGACTGTGTGCCTGGCTTAGCAGCAGCCTGAGGAAGACACTGTGGTGGACATCACAAGAAAACAAGCATGGAGAGTCCAAGTAGGAGGAGACTTGCTCAGGATGGGTTGTTTAAAGGTACCTTCTCATTAGGATCCACAGTGAATCATTATACTTAGGTTAAAGGCTATAATCTCACAGGGGCACAGTTTATCATTGGTTGAATCTTAAGGTCTTTGTGTTTTGTCAGTGTGCTCAGAGTCAAGGATAATAATTTTTGCTAAGCAATTCACAAGAGAATCATTGCATCTAGGTGGACTTTTTAGATCAGAATCTGGTAAACTATTGCCACAGGGTCTGGAATATACCTGTCAGCTGGCCATCACATTCTCTATCCTGCAGCTCAACCTCCAGGAGGTCCTGTGCTGCTTGGAGCAGCACACATGCATTATTTATATAATCAGTGCCTTGGGTGATGTCTGTCATGCCAAAGGTGCCTGAGGAATGCATAGGGAATGAGAAAATAAATGAATGACTACTTAAAGGTCTCTTGTTGACCATGCATCCTGGCAAAGACAGCACGAGATAGCTCAGTTAGCAAAGTGCTTGCTTGGAAAGCATGAGGACCTCAGTTAATCCCTAGAACCAACATAAAACATACTGGGGGTAGCTGTTCATGCTTACAAGCCCATAGCTGAGGAGGTGGAAACAGGAGGATCCCCTGTGCTCACTGGCCAACCAGTCTAGTCCAATTGGTGGGTATTAGTCAATTGAGAGATGCTGTCTCAAAAAAACTATAGTTTTTATAGTTCCTGAGGAACTCTACCTGAAGTTGACTTCTGGCCTCCACATGCCTGTGTACATCCATTACATGCACACTTGCACACGCACACAGAGACTGTTGGTGCACAAGTTCAAACGCTACGCAGATCTTCACAGTAATCTCTTCATCCAGTCAACTCAGAGGTGGTGACTCCAAAAGGGACAAGGTCATTCTCTGGAGCATGGTGAAGTCATATGATACTCCCATCCTGTGAGATACTTGGGGCACTTGCCAGCTGGGCTTCCTCACCAAACACTCATCTCTCCTGGTGCCACGGGAGACCTCCCCAACCTCCATATCCAGTGTGTGACTTTTGCAGGAACACATACCAGGTCAGTGCAGTACCCAGCTCCCTAAGCTCCCCTCCTCTGACACGCTGCTAGGAGGAGTGTCTCGAGCAGGAACCTGGACATTAGGACAGTTGTGGAGAGCCAAGATGACTGGCTTCTGCTGGCCAGACAGTTTTCCTCCAAGTTCCCCTAAGCAATTTGACAACAGAACAAACTTCACCTTTGTCATAGTAGCTGACCCTAACCATTGGTTCTAATTAGTTGGCTGTCTAAGTAGGAGGTATATTGGTTACTTTTCTCATGGCTGGGACTAAGTACCTGACAGAAGTTAGCTTAAGGGAAGAAGAGCTTATTTCAGCTTGCAGTTTGAGTGTAGAGTCCATCATGGTGAAGAAGGCCTGGTGGATCGCACCCACAGTCGGGAAGCAGAGAGGGGGAAGACTAGCGCTCTTTCTCTTTCTCCTCCTCATCCAGCCCGAGACCATAGCCCATGGGAAGGTGCTGCCCACAGTTGGGTAAGCCTTCCAGTGTCCATTAAGCTCATCTAAAAACTCCCTCAGAGACATTATCAGAGATTGTTTTCCATGGCGATTCTAAATTCTGTTAAACGGACAGAGATTAACCATCACAGGTGGTAAATTTATTCTTAAATTAAAAGATGAAGCCCAGCATGGTGGTGCACTCCTTTAATCCCAGCACTAGAGAGGCAGAGGTAGGAGGATCACCATGAGTTTGAGGCCACCCTGGAATACAGAGTGAATTCCAGATCAGCCTGGTCTAGAGTGAGACCCTACCTCCAAAACCAACCAACCAAACAAACAAAAAGGCGGTATTAGTTTTTTATTTAAATTTAACTTTTAATTTACCTGTAACATGGAGCTAGAAAGATAATTAAAAGAGTAAAATGCTTCCCCGCCAGCATAAGGACCTGAGTTGAATCTCCAGAATCCACATGAAAAAACTAAGCATGTTGGCCCACAGGTATAATCTCAGCACAAGGGAAGTGAAGACAGGAGGATCCCAGGCCTCTCTGACCAGCCAGTCTAGTGGAATTGCGATCTCCAAGCCAATGAATGACCCTGTCTCCAAATGAAATGCATAGTATTCCCAAGGAACAATCCTACACATACTGACACACATTCACACTCATACATACAAACCTGCACACCCATTTATAAAATTGCATACCTTCCAACTGATGCTTTCGGTGCAGGTCTGAACTCCAGCACAGGTCTAGAACCCTGACCCCCTCCCATAACCAGGAAGCAAAGACCTTGCACTGCTCTTCTCCACACTCCTTATCTCGTGGTCACATGCTAACTGCCCCTAATCTCTAGCATCTACTGGTGTTTGCTGTCACTAGTTTGGGATATTCAAGAATAATGTGTAAATGAGAAAATCCATTAGGTAAGACTGGCTTTGTTCACAGTACAAAATGTCTTTCACATCCCTCCTAAGTTTGTGCACGTGTCAGTGTCAATTGTTTATTTCACATATGTATTTCAGAAAATTAGTAAATAAAGTAAAAAGAGTACTCTCCCTCATGCCCCTAAGGCAAAGCTAGAGGACATTTTCTGGAATTCTGTGTGCCAAGGTGAGCCTCTGGGTTTCAAGCTGGAGTGAGTTCAGGCTGAGGATGTAGGAACAGAACGGTTGACTCACCACCAGCCTGGTGGTGAATCCAGCCTGTCTCCAGTCTGATGACTGTGATTCAACATTCAGAATCCTTAAACAGCTACTCTATCTACCAGCCCAGGACAGTGACAGGTGGACTGTCCCTCCATCTCAGGGAAACTGGCAGCTCACTGTCAGCTTCCTCACTTTGGTGGGGTTTTGTTTGCTTGGCATTTGGAGTTATGGTTTCAATGTCCAGCTCAGGCTGGATTAGAACTCACAATCCTCCTGCCTCAGCTTCCTGAGTGCTAATGTTAGGTTTGTTTCTGGAAGGAGATGCTGATAACCATCGTTTTGGTCATTAGATTTAATATTGGGATATCTTTTTGGTAATTTTAGTTTCATATCCTTTTCAATGCCAGAAAACTTGTAAGCATGCTACAAGGAACTTCCTTCCATGGTGGGTTTTATCATTTATTGCATCATCCCCTCAATAGATAGATGGTTAGTATAGACAGATGATAGATAATGGGTAGATGGATGGATAGATATATAGATATAATAGGCTATGATAGATGATAGATAGATAGATGATGATAGCTATTGGTAAGAAGATAGATGATAGATTGATATATAATATGTTATTGATAGTTGATAGGTAGTCTGACATATGATAGAGAGATGATAGGTGGTAGGTAGGTAGAAAGATATGATATATGAAATGATAGATGATAGGTAAGTTTACAGATATAATATGATATTTTATAATAGATAGATGATAGGTAGGTTGATATAGATAGTTGATATAGATAGATAGGTAGTAGGTATGTAGATAGATTGATCAATGATATATAGATATGTATGACAGATGATAGGTAGGTGGAGAGATGGCAGGAAGACAAATGATAGCAGATGACAGAATAGATATGTAAATTGATGATTGATAAATGATTGATAGATGATAGACTTATAGAGATAGATACAATGTGCTATGGTAGGTAAATAGATTTATAGATTATAGATAGCTGAAAGGTAAGTAGATTATTGATAGATGATCAATTGATAGATATAATAGATGGTAGGTAAGTAGCTTGATGATACATGATAGGAAGGTAGGTTTATAGCTGGATGGACAGATAGTGAGAGAGATGAATGAGTGATGGTTTTGCTAAGTCATTGAAGACTATCTTGGAGACATTGTGTCTATTTACCAGTCATCACTTCACTGTGTTTACTAAGAACAGATGTCATTAATGTGCTATTCTAGAAACATAGACAGACACATTTATGTCTTTCCATAATGTCAGAATTTATTGAGTAATAATAAATCTGAAATTTATATGGGCTTTGTTAGATGCAATTTACCTAGTAGTCCAAATTTCCCTAGATAGTGTAGCCACTGACAAAACATGGGTTCTTTTATTTCAATCTTAAATATTAATAATAACTTTCAGATCACATATTACTTTACATACTTTACATATTACTTTACACAATCATGTATATATGGAGGTTACAGAATGGCTACAAAAGAAGCCACTGTGTTCAAAGAAACCTTACCTGGAAGAAGGGCAGAAAGCTGATACAGATGCAAAGAAAGGAACTGCAGAAGTTAGAGCAGTAGTTTCAGAGCTTCAGGGTGGAGCAAAGCCTTGGAGGAGTGATGCAGGAGTGGAAGGACAATCAGAAGGATGGATGACTGAGAATTCAAATAGGCCACATCAAGCAGTGGGGAGCATGCCGAGCTGAAGCCCCTGGATGATTACGGGTTCTCTGCCTGTGGCTCCCTTGATGGAAACACAGGGTAGTCTGAGGACAGTTCAGTGGGGCCATGGCCATTGCAATGTTGGGTTTCTCTCCTTTTCCCCAGCATAGGTTTCATGTGTTTAATAAGTTCTCAGGTTCTGAGGGGTGCTTTTCATTTTTAAAAGTTTATTTCTTTTTTCCCCATTTTGACAGGTACAAAATGTTCTTTGATCTTATTGACTCCACTGACCTTCTCTTATCCCCTCCCCTTAACACCCTTCTTTTCCATTAATACCCATCATACTTTCAAAAAATTGAGTTAAGTTGCATGATCATAGGTGCAAGGTTATTTACCATGTAATGGGCAACTTGCCAGTGGCTACACAACTAATGAAGACATGGAGTGCATTTCCCAGCAACCATGCAGACCTGGTTTTTCTGATGTGGTTTAATATGCTCATGTTGATATGTTCCAAATCTACTCTGACACATTTGTATGTGGTACCTGTTTACTTTTAGGAACACGTTATTCATAAGTCAGCCTCATGGGTGGTTTATAGACTGTCAGTAATGCCTCTATTCATAAGATTACAGAGCCAACTTGCCTATGCATTTACATTCAAAATGGAACCAAATGCTGCTGGAGTCACCCAAGGCAAGACCCGTCTGAATGCGAGTGCTCCACATGGTATGGAGTGACTTAGAGCAGGGTACTGCCTGATCACCACTTCAGAGCACATTCTTCTTCAAACCTCCAGCACAGTGGAAATGTAAGAGCCAAAGGAAGGAGAGAAGTCCCTAAAATACTGTCCTCCAGACACAAAGTGGCCATGGTACTCATGATCTCACAATGGCTGATGCTACCTACAGAAGGCATGCATAATAGGAGGGAAAATGACATCAAACTAGAAGAGAGAGCACTGGGAAAGAAGAAGGATACCATGGATGGGGAATTTGGGAGGGAAAAAAGAGGGTGGTGAGAGGGGATTATGGTCATGGTTTATTGCCTATATTTATGGAGTTGTCATTATAAAGTTAAAAGAAAACCTTCACCACAATTATCACAGGAACTTCATAATTGATATCATGCCTTTACTTAACCTGTCCTTTACAGCTAAGGATCCATTTCCTTCAATCATTTCTTCTTTGCCTCAGTCTGAAAGGGTTTCTTTGCCCTTCCCTCCTCTCTCTCTCTCTCTCTTTCTTTCTTTCTTTCTTTCTTTCTTTCTATTTATTTATTTAATACTTGAGAGAGAGAGAGAAAGAGGGAGGGAGTGAAAGACAGAATAGGAATGCCAGGACCTTCAGCTGCTGCAAAGGAACTCCAGACACATGCACCCCCCTGTGTGCATGTGCAGTAAGATTGCATGCCTGCGTCACTGCATCTAGCTTACATGGGACTTGGAGATTCAAACATGAGTTCTTAGGCTGTGCAGACAAGTGTCTTAGCCACTAAGCCATCTCTCCAGCCCTTCTTTGTCTTTCTTGACCTTGACAATTTGAAGAATATGGCCATGTGATTTTCTTGCATATCTTTCAATTTGGGTTTGCTGATATTTCTTCCTGCTTAGATTTTGTTATAAACTTTTGGCAGGAATGCCCCAGAAGTGACATTATGTTCTTTCCAAAGGACCATATTAGAGTCTCTGTATATCACTTTTTCCAGATATCCATGATACTAACTTTTTGATGCTTATCCTTGTGTGTGTGCGCCTGTGTGTGCATGTGTGTGCATGCATGTGTGCATGTGCGTGTGCGTGTGTGTATGCATAAGTGTGCAAGTGCAAATAGAAGCCAGAGGTCAACCTCAAGTGTAGATCTTCACAAAAGCCACCCCCCTTTTCTTTGAAATAGAGCTTCTCCTTAGCCTGGAGTTTACCAATTTAGCTACACTATCTAGCAAACACACGCAGGGATTCTCCTATCTCCACCTTCCCAGCACTGGGATTGCATGTCTGGCTTTTACATGGGTGCTGGGAATCAAATTTGTCCTATGCTTGCACAGTGTGTCAGTTGCATTCTTGTTGCTGTGAATAAATACTCGACTAGAAGTAATAAAGAAAAGGAAGGGTTCACTTTCCATTTCCAGTTTCAAGGAGAAGTTTCATGGTTGGGAGGGCATGACAGCAGGAGCAAGAAGCCAGCTGATCACTTTGCAGTATGGAAGCAGAGGGTGGACAGGAAGTGGAGCCAGGTTGTAAAACTTCAAATCCTGCCCCCAGTGACCCATTTCCCCCAGAAAGGTTCCAACTCCTAAAGATTCTACCATCATCTCAAACAGCATCACCATCTAGGTACAGGGTTTTCAGACACAGGAGCCTATGGGGGACATTTTACATTCAAGCCACAACACATGGCAAGCTCTTTACTGACTCCAGCCTAATGTTAACATTTTAAACTCTGTTAAGGGGCCATCCTCCAGGCAAACCCATAAAAAATGGGCAGAATTTCTGCTCCAGGTCAAGCTTACAGGAACTGGAGCCTGCTTGCTCTTGTGACACTTCTTTCTCCTGCTTTTTCTTGGCTGGAGGTTGTTTGGACATAGTATACAGAAGTGCGTCATGTGCCTTATTTCTTAAACCCACACAGCCTTGGCTACTCACTCCACTGCTGATTGCTATTCCTGGCTGAGAGTCAAGTGGATGCTGGGCCATAAGCCTCACCCTGCCTCCGCCAGGCCACCCCAACTCTTCGGCATGCCTGTGGTACCCAAATGAATGGGCACTGACCAGCTCTGTGGGTGGCAAGGAATAGACTTTTGGGATGACAGGGCACTCATCTTTCATGGGAAAAAGTCTGTCCCAGACCTGCTTTCTTATTCTTGAAATACTCAAGTGAGAAAATTCTGTTGGAAGTCTCCTCCAGCTAAAGAACCCCCCTGCCCAGGGTTCTGCTGCAGGGTGTGGGAGCAGAGCATGGAGGGGTGGAGACAGGATTCAAGATTTGGTTTCTGTATTTACAACTTCATCACCACATAGATCTGACAAAGCAAATGTCCTCTTAGAAAAGAGACTATATTAACCAAGATAAACCACACTAAGAAGATAAATGTCACTTGTTCTTGCTTGTATATAGAATATATATGGAGGAGAGGAACACCATGAGCATAAAGAAATAAATGTGAAGGGAGAGGGGAAGGGAAATGAAAGAGAGAAATAGGATACATGTGACATGAAAGCAGAGAATAAAATATATGTGTATGAAGATTTCATAATGATACCCATGACTTTGTATGACAGTTTAAAAAAATTGGAAAAAAGGGGAAGGGGAGGAAATGGGGAGGGAAGGTAAGGCAGGAAAAGGGGAGGGGAGGGCAGGAAAGGGCACACCAGAATATTTGCACTGCTTCCTGTGTGTGTTTGTGGTGACAAAGTAAAGCCACATCCTCACCATGGTCTGTTACCCTGAGGTGGGTAATGTGGCTAAGCTATTATCCCCAACTTCCAAAGGTGTCAAAGGAAACAGAAGAAACAAATACAGTACTGGGTCCAGGCCTGACAGAGAACTGTCTTCCTGAGTTTTATTGGTCCCAGAAGTTTAGAACATTTAGAGGACAAGTTATAGACGCATCCCTCACTGTGATATACTAACCTCCATATGTCAATGTGTCTTTAAATACCTCAGCAGGGTGAGAAAGGAGCCTCGAGGAGCCACAGTCATAGAATTTTCTAGGTGTTATTTTCTAGAGAATCTAGACATTGTGGGGCTGAGGGAATGGCTTAGTGGATAAAGAGCTTGCTATGCAAGCATGAGGACTTAAATGCGAGCAGGCATGGGGGCTCCCCTGTAATCCTAGTGCTCAACAGGTGGGGACAGGGGATTCCTGTGGCTAGCTGGCTAGCTAGACTAGCCGAACAGGCAAGCTCTGGGTTCAAGGGAGAACCCTGTTTCAGTAAGTACAGAGCAATGTAGGAAGACATCCAACATCAACCTCTGGCACACATGCAGACTCACATACATGTGCCCACATGCAAGTTAACACACATATACACCTACAGGCCCAACACACACACACATACATACACACACACACACCCACGAATCCAGACATCTCAGTAAGATGTGTGTTATGTTCAGACAGGATCACAGTGTCACAGTGGAGTGTGTCCCTTTTGGAAGGTGGTGCCTGTCACTTTGGTTAGGCGTGACCTCTGTCTCACGCTCCTGATTCTATCCACTCTCGCTGTAAGCCTATGCTTAATTTTTGACATTTATAAAGATTTATAGAACTCACCCCTTGAACTCCCATCACTCCTGTTGACACACCACACCCTGCTCAGTGCCACTTGGTCTATGTGTTTGGATGTGTCATTCCTCCCAAGCCAGTTGGAAGACAATGACAGCTAGAAGTGTCCTGTGCATTACCCTGTTCTTAGTGGGTCTCATGTTAATCTATCTCACATAGCAGACACACTATACTGATTTCCAGATTGGTGTGTTTCTTTTCTATATGGCTTTTTCTTTCTTGCCTATGTATGCGTGTGGTGTGCATGCCTTTGTGTAGGTGTGTGCATGTGGGCGCTTGTGTGTGTGTGTATACATATAGAGGCCAGACGCTGAAGTGAGTTGTCTTCCTCAATCACTCTTCACTTTATTTACTGGGACAGAGTCTCTCACTGGAACCCAGACCTCACCAGTTCAACTAGTCTAGCTATACAGCTTGCCAAGCGGGTGTCCTGTCTTTACCTCCTGGGCACTGGCATTGTGGGCAGCTGCCATATCAACCTGGCATTCACATGGGCACAAGGGATATAAACATTTGTCTCCCCAACCCCAATGGATAGATTCTTACTGCCTTTTCTCCAAGATGCCTTTTCCCATAGCTTCTTTTTTTTCTTTGTGTATATTTGTGTGTAGTGTGTATATGTGTATATGTATTTGTGTGTATAGGTGCACATGTGTGTGCAGGTGGGTGTGGACAAGTGTGTGTGTATGCAAAGACCAGAGACTCACATCAGGCATTATGGTGATTTGAGTCTGATGTCCACTATAAAACACGTGCATTTTGACGGAGATGTGGAAGGTGGAGCCTTTCTGGAGAAGATGCTTTGTTGAAGGCAATTTGGAGAGTGTTCTAGCCAGCTCCCTATTGCTAGAGTTTGGCTCACTCTCCTGCTGCTGTTTTCCACCTGCTGTGGCAAAGGTGATGTCCACCCTCTGCTCATGCCATCCGTTTCCCTGCAGTCATGAAGCTTCCCCTGGAGACCGTAAGCCAAAATAAAAACGGTTCTCCCATTATCTGCCTCTGGTCGGGTGCTTTCTCACAGCAAGGAGAAGGTGATTACAACAGGGATCTTCCTTAATCACTCTCCAATTTATTTTTTTAAACAGAGTCACTCACTGAATCTGGCGCTCACCTATTCTCTAGATGAGATGTCTAGCAAACCCTAGGCATCCCTCTGGCTCCGCCTCCACAATGTTTGGATTACATGCATGTGCCAGCTTTCATGTGAGTGCAGAAGATGGAACGTGGGTCTTTAGGATTTTACAGAGGCACTTCATCCACTGAGTCATCTCCCCAGCTCCCTCCATCCCCACCTACAGCTTCTTTTTTTTTTTTGGTTTTGCGAGGCAGGGTCTCACTCTGGTCCAAGCTACCTGGAATTCACTATGTAGTCTCAGGGTGGCCTCGAACTCTCAGTGATCCTCCTACCTCTGCCTCCCGAGTGCTGGGATTAAAGGCGTGAGCCACCACGCCCGGCTTCCACCTACAGCTTCTTAATGTGAACATACAGCTAGGTGATATGCTTGCCTAAGGCCCTGCTCGAGGCATGGCACAGCCCTGGCCTCCAGACTCAACACTGCCTCAGCAAAAGTTTATAAGGACACAACAGCCTTTGCACATCGGCTCTTTTGACTTTGGTGAGGAAAGCACGGACATGTGTGACTGTGGTGGTGGACTCTCCCCTTTCCTCTGAGAATGCATCCCCACTGCATGGTCACCTTGGGTTTTCTCGGTAACTAATACATCCAGTCTGTGCTGGAAGCCCTGGTAAGTGTCGCAAGGAGGGGGTGGGCTGGGCTGTGCACCAAGGGCAGCGTTTGGCATCCCATCATCCCTTTCACCACAAGCCTTCACCTCGTGTTTACAAATGGAGTTTTCAACCGGATCACCTGAGGATGAATTTCTGCGCTCAGTCAGACGTTAACCAAGCATGATTTGGGTTATGTGAGATGGGAGTTTAGTGAGGTTCACGCCTCTCTCCTCCCTACCTGAGGCTAATTATTGAAGAAAGTGTTTGCAGGCCTGGAACCTCTCATAATTCATCCTGTTTTCTGGGGCTCTGGAGGTGGGGCTCATAAATCTCCATTTGCGGTGACATGATAGGTTGCCAGAGGAGTGCGGTGGATGGATGTCGCTCTCAGCTTCGAAGTGCAGGTAAACTCCAGGAGCTTCATGCAGAGGTCCTCTGCTCTCCCTCCCAATGTCAAGCTGGCTGGGCCGACCTCTCACAAGCAAGCTAGCCACAAGGCAGGCACGAAGGACAACTCAATGCTGAATTGAAAGCACACATTTCAAAGCTTTGCAGAGAAACAGACAGTGCACCAGGAGCTCACCACGCTCTAGAAAGTACATGAAGATCCCAACCATTTTCCTCCGTCCAGATCACTTCCTTTTGAAATACAGTCAAATGTAATGGAATCTTCCATTTCTGATTTCTGCTTGCTTCCTCTCTTCAGAGTGTCTGCGAATTTGCATTTCTATGACATATGTATATATTATGCACTTGAAAAATTTGCATAAAGAGAGTGAGAATTGTGGCATATAGAACGCTTATGAAATTTCATCCAACACCTAATTTTAGAGGTGGAGATGCTGACATCCAAAACCAAATCCGAGAGCTATTTACTGAAAGCCAGCTAGTGCCCCAGAAGGGGTCAGACACTGGCTCAGCCCCCACCCTGAATTCCCCTTCCATATGACTGGCACATACATTAGCTAGACATCAGACAGAGAGACTTCCATCCATCTTGGCACATTCCCATTAGTGGTTATGAGAATCCTATTATTAGAAAACAGCTAGGGTAAGTATTCTCATTTCAAACTCAGGAAATGGAAAACTGAGAAGCTGAAAAATATTTTAAGTTCATTAAGTAGAATACTGAAATGATCCTAATGTCACTGTCCGGGGCCCCAAAATAAGGAGGTAAAGTAGGTGAGGTGGTCTTTGGGTTGTCTTCAGCTAAAATACTGAAGAACTCTCAGCCTTGGTGTATATTTTCTGTGAGATTCACTCTCTCCCTCTCCTAAAATATGAACCATCTTGAATTTTTGATTCCACTGAATATAGGATGGAGCTAATAATTACCAGGCAGTAGCGAGAGCAAATAAGATAATCACATACAATACATCTAATGTCTTGAATAAAAAGCAATGTGGAATCACACACTGAGACATAGCAGCTCATGATTATCAAGTATCTGCAGCATATAATTATCCTGAGATTAAGTGTGTGTAGCGATTGGTTGTTTGGATTCGCGAATGTGCAGTTCTAAGCTGAGCCTTCCACCTCTGAGATGGGTCACTGTCCAAGATGAACTCAGGGAAGCACCGCCACTGCTAGCATTTCACAGAGCTGCATGCTTTTAGCAAGGTAATCTGTTACTGCTTCAGAAATGAAAATTCCAGTGCACTCCAGAGCTATCTTTAATGTCATTTTGCTGGCTGGCTTATATTACATACATGCAGTTTCCTCCATCAGCAGAGAGAGTTGAAAGCCAACTGTAATATATTTTACAAAATTTATAGCAAGATTTTCTTATAGAAAAATGGTTTGCCCTTTCTCACCTTACTTTCAAGTGTATCTGTAAAGTTTTTAAAACTGCTTCACAGGGAAATAGTTCAGTGGGTAAACTGCTTGTTAGCCAACTAGGAGAACCTTACTTTCATCACCAGCACCCAGGTAATAGCTAAGGATATGTGTGTCTGTAATCCCAGTGCTGGGGATACGGAGAAAGGCAGATCCCTGGGGTTTGCTGGCCAGCCAGTCTAGTCTAATTAGCACACACAGAAATGAAATTTTTCATCTTAGGTGATCTTGCTGTAGCCACCCTTGCAGATGTAGCTGGACTAGACCAGGCTAAATCTGACTCAATGTATCCAACAGTCAGCAAAAACTTAAAGAAACTGCCAGAGAGCAGGCACTGCACTGAACAAGGGTTTTTCTTTGGGAAGGAATTGCCACAGTGTCCCAGTATGAATGTGACAGTATAGGAATTCCTTCTAAGAAATGGGATGGGAGCCTGGAGAGATAGTTTAGTGGTTAAGCACTTGCCTATGAAGCCTAAGAACCCCTGTTAGAGGCTCGATTCCCCAGGACCCACATAAGCCTGAAGCACAAGGTGGCTCATGAATCTGGGATTCATTTGCAGTGGCTGGAGGCCCTGGTGCTCCCATTCTCTATCTATCTGCCTCTTTTTTTTTTTTTTTTTTTTGTCTGTTACTCCCAAATAAATACTGTTGTTCTCAAATAAATAAATAAATAAATAAAAATAAAGAAACGAGATGGGGACATGGAGCACACCTGTTGTCTCAGCTCTCAGGAGGCTGAGGATGAAAAATCACAAGTTCCAGGGCAGCATAGGCTATTCAGGGAAACCCTGTCTCCAAGGAAAAAAAGAAGAAACAGGGAGAAAGGGTATGTACTTGGGTTTGGGTCTGTGTGGGAGACTCAGTCTCAAATTAATAGAATGGCTGCTTCATTTCTTATGAGTATTGTTATTTTTCTCATTGCTATGACAAATACCAGTCAAAAACAATTTAAGGAAGGAAAGATTTATTTTAGTTGATAAACTCTGAGTGCTTTGCATGGCAAGCACTTGATCCACTGAGCTATTTTCCTAGCCCTCTTCCTCCTTTTTATGCAGTCTAGAACCTTAGGCCATGGGATGTTGCTGCCCACACCCAGAGTGAGCCTTCCCTCATCATTTAAACTGAGGGGAAGGGCAATAGCCAGTCAGGAGGGAGGGCCCAGAGAAACGCCATGCCTGCCTGCTTCAGCAGAACCAGTGTCCAGGGTCTGATCCAGCCATCCAATCAGCTTTCACCCCCTACTCCAGAGCCAGCCGCTAGCCCAGACCAATCAACTCTCTCTCAGGCTCACCTGAGTCTGAGGGTAAAGCCCACCACAATAAGATTATAAAAAGACCCTTACCAGGTGGGCAAGTTCTCTTTGTTGGCTGTTCATCTCTCCTGAACTTCGGTCCTGTTAAACCTCCCCTTGTCTCAGCCTGGTCCAAAGCCTACTCCCACGCGGGGCTCTCTCCCCCCTCCTGCCTTCCACATGGCAGGAGCTCTCTGCATTTTCTTCTCTTTCCTCTCTAAATGTCTTTTCATGTTTCAGACCCATACTCAATTCCCTCATGGGCTCTCGGGCCATGTGGTTGTATCCATTTTCCCTTCCTTGGTTGGCAGACCCCCCTCTCTCTTGTATATTCATGAATACTATTGTAATTGTTCATAAATTCTTGTTTTATCGGAATTCTTTTGTAAAATAGACATGAACCCAGTGTTTGGAGTTTCAGAATTCTTCCTGGACTCCCATAAACCCCATCACAAAACCTCTCTGGGAACCCAGACAAGCCCAGTTTGTATCTAGGTGATTCTATAGCCCATCATGTTGATTTTAATGGAGAGTTAGCCATAACAATATGATATTGCATAAGAAAATGCAAAAGATAGTACATGACTTAAAATACCATTGGAATCTTTGTTTAGTGATTCACTGGTATCTTTCAATGGGCTAAAAACAAGCTGAAAATTTTCTGGATTGAGTCAACCTGCCCTGAAGAAATAAGAATGCCCGAAGTACGTTTAAAGCATTAATACATGGCAAACCTGGAGGTGACAGGCTCACTTGAGGTGTGCTGGGTGTCTGCTATATTTGAAGCACTGTCACGGGGAAGAATGACTTTATCCCATTTGATTCACAGGGATAGAAAGTGCAGGTTTTGGCTTACAATGGCTAGACATGTTTGAAAGACCATGGAGATAGAAAGATAGCGTGACTGCAAGCTCTCAGTGGTGGGGAGCTATGGGCTCACAAGTCTGAAAAACCAACTCTCACAGATGGTGAGACTTGTGAGTCCCCGGGGACTGTGATCATAACAGAGTAGACTCTGGCTAAATTACTGTGCAGGGCTTCATTTCCCACGGAAGGAAATGACAGATATTGGCTAACTTGGCAATTATCAACCTTTAAAAAAAAATTCATGGGCTGGGGAGATGGCTCAGCGGTTAAAGGTACTTGTTTGCAAAGTCTGATGGCTCAAGTTCCATTCTCTAGTACCCACATGAAGCTACATGCACAGAGCGGCACAAATGTCTGGAGTTCATTCACAGGGGCAAGAGGCCCTGGCATGCCCATTCTCTCCCTCTCCTTGCAAATAAATGAATAAAAACATTTTTTAACTGAAAAAAATTCCTGCATATGTGTGTGTGATGTGCATGTATGCATTTGGGTATGTTAACATATGTGTGGGGACGTGTGTGTGAGGGTGTATACATGTGTGTGGGTGTGCATGTGAAAGCCAGAGGTTAACATCAGGTGTCTTCCTCACTTGCTCTCTACTTCATTTTACTGAGGCAGGGTCTCTCACTCGAACTTGAGCTTGCAAATCTAGATGGTCCCAAGGAAAACTCTGTTTTTGCCTCCTGAACACTGAGATTCTAGGCAAGGCCACCACAGTCATGCAACATTTGTGGAGGTCCTGGGGATCTGAACTCCAGTCCTTATACATGAGCAGCAGACACTTGATCCACAGAACCATTTCCCCAACCTCTAATCTTTTTATCCCTACACGATAATAAACCTCCACCATCATTGCCTGAAAATGAAATTTCATATAAAATGTCAACAAAAGACATCTGTCTCCAGAAAGGGAACTGAAAGTCCTGAGCTGTCCCCCTAGGGCTCCAAACTTCTCCTCTTCTCCCCCGTCCCCCCCACCACCCAGGTACCTCTGAGAACTGGTACAGGATCTGAGAATAGCAGTTTGAAAACCACAGAGTTAAGTGTGTCTTAATCCTCTGGACTGAGCTCCACTTTCATGGTTATCATATAATTCTGTGACTCTAGACAGATTAATGAACACTGAAATTTTCTTTTTCACCCTGCTGCAGGCTTGGGGCTTACAGAGAGGAAACTGTAGCAGAGTGGTTACAATTATGAACTTCAGAGCCAGGAGATCACAGGTTCAAATCTTGTTAGTCTTATGACTCGGGGTGATTTGGTTATAGTCTCTTTCTGCTTTGGATTGTGGATTTAGAGCCACTTCATATCTGCACTTCATAGAATTTGGGGAGGCTTAAAACTATCACATATCAAAAGCTCATGCCATGTTTGAAATATGGAATAAGTGCCCAAGAAGGTAATTGTTCCATTAAATAAAAAGACAAGATCAAGACAGGGAAGATGGCTTAGTGGATAAATTACTTGCCACATAGGCAAAAAAAAACAGAGTTTGGATCCTCAGTGCCCATGTAAATGCCAGGCTTAGTAGCAGACTGCCTGTAACCCCAGGGTTCAGAACAGAAGGCAGAGTTGGGGTCCTGGTGATAGCTGGCTAGCTAGATTTGTTGACTCAGTGAGCTTTGGTTCAAATGAGAGGTGCTGTCTCACTAAATAAAGTGGAGAGAGATTAAGGAAGATACTAGATATCAACCTCTGGCCTCCATATGTGCATGCACACATGTGCACTTACAGCTACATGCATATGCTCCCACTTGCATGTGAACATGCATAAGAGCATGTGCAAGATTAAATGGAACAAACAGTTTCCCTGGCATAGTGTCAACTTCTGACTGCTGGAAGTAAAGACTTTTATAATTACTTCCCCAAATTTGGAATAAGATACATCCTCCACGGGGAAGAAACCTCCATGTCAGTCCCCAGTGTCCCCGTCGACCTTTCTGTGTGGCATTCAACCAAGCTCTTAGCCACTTCAGCACCTTTGCCATTAATTAAATGCTACTGTAATCTGAAAGATGCCCTTTAGAAGAATGGGGTCCAGTGTATCCAAGAGAGCATTCTCTTTGGGGGACAACTTTTCTAAAAGCCAAAAGCTTTCTTAGTAAGTCTCAGCTGCCTCTTGTTACCTTGCCAGATAGTCTTTCTAGCCCTTTTTTCTGCCTGGGCTTATTCTTTTTACTTGAAGTGTTCAGCATACCTTTCTTGCACCTTGTATAGAGTTTTAGAGGAAAACAAGAAAAAATAAGCCTTATCTTCATAGAACTCACAGATTAGGGATAGATAGCCCAGTGGGTAAAGGGCTTGACTTGAAAGCATGAGGACCTGAATTTATATCACAAAATCCACACAGCAATGTGGGTCATGGAGGCAGCTCTGGGGAGGGGGACATTGGAGAATCCCTGGAGCTTGTGGGCTAGCCAGTCTAGCCTAAGTGGTGAGCTTCAGAACAAGGACAGACCCTCTCCAACAGAGGTAGATGGCATTCCTGAGGAACAAAACCTGAGGTTCCTCTGGCATCCACACACCACATCATATCTGGCATCAATACACCTGCATACAATTGTGCACCCCCCCACACACAAAAATACAGATGCACAACACTCACACACATGCATAAATAATAAAATGTAAATGCAAAAGCACTCAGATAACTCAGAAAGTCACTTTCACATGTAAGAAGAGGAAAGCTTGCTGACTGCTATTCTATATTGTGGTACACAACACATCCCCATGAGCTGATTTATCAGCCACAGAGAAAGAGCATATCCACCAAGAAAAACAGTATCTCGCACAAACCATTTCATAATATTTGAGGGCAAGCAAAATACAGGAAACCAGCTCAAGGCCAAGGGGTTTAGGAAAGACTCCCTTGTGCAGGTGTGTTTTCTCTTGGGGTTTGAAAGAAGTAATGGGCAAACTTGATCCCACTTCTTCCTCTCTTCCTGCAAGTGCTAAAAGAAAGATGAGCACACAGATATAGATTAGGGTAGCCTGCATGCGGATAATACCAGAGGTAAGTGTGCTCTGGGGGTTAAGATGCTTGCTGGAGGCTATTTACTGCCTGGTTACTAGGAGACAGCATGACTCATTGCCAACTTCCCCTCAGTGGCCAGCCTTCCATCATTTATCACCCAGCACACTGGATCAAGACTGATTGAATCTTTAGAAAAAAATGATGGAGTGCTGTCTTCTAGTAAGGAGGCACTAAAGTGTAGAAATAAAATGATCCCTGAAGATGAAGTCTACTGAGAAAAGCATCCCAACATGTGTCCTGAGTGTACCAACCATTCCAGGATTAACTAGGGATGGAGAAATAGGCACGAGATCAGATATTAGCAATGTAGCATTTGAAAACAACATAGCGATTAAGACTCTGTAGCAGGCAATGTGAAGAACAATGTCAGAAGTGAGGAGGTGGCTCTGTGTGCAAAGTATTGCTTCACCAGCATGTGGACCTGAGTGGAGATCCCTAACACCCACGTAGGTCCCAGGCATGGTGGCGTATACCTGTAACCCCACCACTGGGAAGGAGGAGACAAGAGAACCTCTAGGGCTTGATGGTAAACTAGTCGAGACAGATCAATGAGCTCTAGATTCAGCTGCGGACCCTGCCTCAGCTCAAAGAATCAAGTGGAGAGCAGTTGAGAAAGACAGCAGTGCCAGCCTCTGGCCTCCATATGCACATACACACATGTGCTCATGTACCCCCCAACACACACACACACGGACACACACGGATACAAATCACACACATTCATATCCAACAACAACAACGAAAAGTACACGGAGCATTTTACATCTTCCTTTTGGGTTTTTTTGTTGTTGTTCCCACCTTATGAATGAATATATTCTTACTATAACGCAGTATTTCTAATTTCTAGAAAACAAGACATTTGAATACTCTTTTTTCTGTTTCAGATAACTAGAATAAATTCAGGAGAGTTTCAAACCTTCAGATCTTCTGAGAGAACTCAGAAAGTAACATGATGACATATATTACAAGGGGCTGCGGGCTGGACTGACACAAAGGAAGTCATCTGTCCATCATCTGTCACCAAAGGGGCATGAGCTGTGATGCACATTTTACTGGGCATTTAATAAAGATTGTTTTAAAGCATGTCCACAACAATTTCAGTATTGCCCGAGACACGCTGAGACCATGTAAGCTTTATCTAGTAGACTAAGAGAAAAAAATCTTAACTATCAAAAGAAAGGGACATTATATCTGGAGGGCCACGTCTATATGAGTGTGAAAGTGAGAGCCAGGGGTGCGGCCCAAGCCACTGGGATAAGAATGACTAAAGGACGATATGGCTGGAGCCAGCTCAGCAGTACATGTGTAAGTGTTCACACTGCCTTCACTTCACCCCGTCAAGAGAACCCTACTGCTAGATATTTGTTCCCTGCAAGAGCTGTGGATACTCTAAATCCATTAGGAAGAGTGGTGGCTCAAGAAAAAAAGTTATAGTATATGTGTTCTGGGGAGAGAGAGAGAGCTGGAGGAAGAGGAAAAGATAAGAGGAAGGAGGGAGGGAGACAGACAACTGGGAGTGCCCTAGTGCAAGAGTGTGAGGACACGTGTCCCCTGCCCCCTGCACCATCCTGAGGCTAAGGTGGGACATCCTTGGGATACACCCAACCCCAACACACCTCAAAACTCAGGGCCAGGCTCCGTGCAGAAGTCACAGAGTGGAGACTCACATGTGGGTTGGGACCATGTGCCACTTGGCAGTGCCACTCTGCGGCTCTGACCTAGCGCCTTGGCAGGTTTCAAGACCCCCAAGCACCGTTGGAGTCCGCTGCCTGCCGGGCAGAGGGAGGAGGCCCCGGAAGGCCTCTGCTTTTATTTCCTCCAGACCAGTGGGAAAAGGGCTTAGAGATGGTGTTAAGATGATTTATGAAAAGAAAACTGCTTGAATTTATAGGCGAAGATTTACACCGTCTATGAAAGTATAAATCTTTTTATCCTACGTTTAGGCTGGAGAGTGCACATTTCTGGGGAAGATTAGTTGGGTTCAGATTTGTGCACCAATAACTAGCTTTAGCAAGATTTTGAGCCTCGTTGATCTCAGTGTCTTTACCTGGAAAGCTGAGGCTCATGATATGATCGGTTACATATGGCCTGTAAATTCCACAGAGCAAAGATGGAGCTATTATCACTTGCTATAGTTATTATTATTTTTTTTTGAAATGTGCAAGAGTCTATTCTAAATGTAAAAGTCAGTATCTAAATGTACAAAAGAGAGTTAGCTCTTAAAATAATGATTACACCGTTAGCCATGCTAGTCCATTTCCTGTAGCTATATCAAAGTACCACACACTGGGTACTTTATAAAGAATAGAGGCTGAGGGGCTGGAGAGATGGCTTAGCTGTTAAACGCTTGCCTATGAAGCCTAAGGACCCTGGTTCGAGGCTCGATTCTCCAGGACCCACATAAGCCAGATACACAAGGGGTGCATGCATCTGGAGTTCATTTGCAGTGGCTGGAGACCCTGGCGCACCCATTCTCTCTCTCTCTCTCTACCTGCCTATTTCTGTATCTCTCTCTCTCAAATAAATAAATAATAAAATATTAAAAAAAAAAAAGAAAAGAAAAGAAAAGAATAGAGGCTGAGGCCTGGGGCTGTCACTCAGTTGGTAAAATTCTTGCATTGAAAACATGAGAACCCGAATCCCATCTCCAGAGCTAATGTAAGAAAAGCCGAGATGGGTGATGCACACTTTTTAACACCAGCCCTAGGGAAGCAGAGAGAGGAGAACCCTGGCACTCACTGGCCAGCCAGTCTAGCCTACTTGGCAGGTACCAGGCCACCTGTCACAAAAAGAAAATGGATCAAGCTTGAGCAATAACACCTGTGGTTGTTCTTTGGCCTCCATTCGCATGTGCACACATGTTCACTTGCACATATACACAAACATGTAAACACACATGCACACACAAAAGAATAGAGGTTCATGGTTGGGGAGATGGGTGTTTGAAGAGCATGGCTCTGACACCTGGCCAGGGCCTCTTGCTGCATCATAACATGGCAGAGGGCATAGCATGGCGAAAGCCAATGTGCTTGCTCAGGTCTCTGTGGCCTTCTACAAACTCACTAATGCCACCACTGGTGACCTTCCCCTTATGACTTATTCTCTGACGAAGGCTGCACCTCCAAAATATCATTAACTTGAATCCAAGAGTTACATTTCCAGCTGTAAATTTGTTCAAACCAGAGCAATGGCCCTAGTCTGAGATTTTTCTTTAGCCATAGTCTTAAGAAGAAAACAAATAAAAATCTCCTTTTCCTTTGGTCCCCAGAGAACTATAAAACTACATGGGAAACATAATGCCTTCAGGTGTGTTCCTGGGAGAAATGAATGTTTCCTGTATCTTCAAAGGCTACTGCTTGGATCCAAATAGTGCTGCTTTGCCCCTAGCCAGAGGAGAAGAGGAACAGAGCACCAGTGAGGGAGGGACGGAGGGAGCGAGCTCAGATTCACAGCACCCACGTAAAGCCAGATGCAAAGTGACGCATGAGTCTCTAATCTCAAAGCATTGGGAGGACAGTTAGGAGAATCCTGAAGCTCAGGGGTCAGCTAGTCTGGTCTTCCCAGCAGCAAACAACAAGAGAGACCCTGTCTCAAACAAAGTGGAAGGAAAGGTCCCTCATCTTGAGGTTGATTGTCCTCTGAGCTCCACACATGTGTCATGGCATGCATGTATTGTCCATAGCCCCCTTCCACATACACATATGCAAATAAAAAGAAAATAAGTATTTCAGTTGAAACCTTATATATTTGTGTATTCGTTAATTCATTCACTGTTTGAGACAGGGTCTTATGTAGCCCAGCCTCTTCTCAAATTTGCTCTGTAGCCGAGGATAACCTTGAACTCCTGATCCTTCTGCCTTCACTTCCCAAGTGCTGGAATCACAGGTGTGTGCCAGTATACCTTGTGTACGCCATGCTTAGGATGGAACCTAGGACCTCATACATGCAAGCCAAGCACGCTACCAACCTGGCTACATACCCTGCTCCAGAGAGATTTCTGAGTATTCATGTCCCTTTGGGTCTAGGGAGGAATACAGGTCTAGCTGGACTGCCAGGGGCAGCATTGGTATTCTTAAGTCAAGGGATGTGTATTCAAAAAATGAGGACATCCATGGGGTGAGGCAGTGTCCAGCTACCTGAGCAATATGAAGGTGGCATGGAATTTTCCCCATGAGATGTGTCCTAGCCAGGGACATGGCCATAATACAGATGTCTCTCTAACAACAGGCACTGAAATGTTGAAATTGGCACCAATAGGTAGCTGGAGAAGGGATGTTCCACACGGGCAGGGGCCTCAGGGAGTGCTGAGACAAGTTGACCCAGAAAGGGAAGTAGAACTGTCACCCTGTGGGGCCAGGAGTCAACATGGGCAATTGTGAGTTATAACAGGAGCACAGAGGCTTGGGACCTGCTTCTCAAACTGCCCCCCAAAATGACAGCAAGGGAGAAAGTGGCCAAATGAGGGTGAAGACATTTTGTCCTCTCGAGTTCTTTGAAAATCAACCAATTATAGAGAAATAATTCCATAATGTAACCTTGAAGAATAGCTGTGGAAGGGATAAGGCTTAAGGGACTCAGAGCCCCAAAGCTAGCGAGACTTAAATTAGTTTCCTGTGACCACTGGAACAGATTACCACATCTTAAAGCAGCAGTTCTGAAAGCTAGAAGTCCACAGTCGCTGTCACTGGGTCAAATCAAGGTGTGATCCAGGCTGTGGTCTCCCAGGCTGCAGGGCAAAATCCACAGTCTCTCCCCAGCATGTAAAATTGCTGGCGGCCCTTAGCTTGAGGGCTCATCGCAGTCTGCTTCTGTGTGTGCGTGTGTCCTGCCTATGGCCCTCACTTAAGAGGAAACATGATTGCATTTAAAGCCCACAGTGACAATGTATGGCAACGTTGAACGTCTTTAACTCAATCACATCTTATAAGACCTTTTATTTGTTCATTTGCTTTAACTTTTACCACCGAGGACAACATTTGTAGGCTCCAGGGACAAGGATGTAAGTATCTTTGGACAGCCATTTAACCTACGATGGGACCTGTGTTTATATAAAGCTTTTGAATTTCTCAGCAGTTATTCAATAGCAATTGCTCAACTTATACAAAGGGGTTGTGTCTCCCCAAAGGCTCCTGTCCCCTTCTGACCTTGGGCCTGATTCTAACAGTAGTGCAGACCCCTGCTGCCCTTGGCAAAGTTCTCCAACATAAACAGGATTCTTTTTGTGTTTATTACTGACATCATTTTAAAAACGTAGAGAGGGCTGGGGATGGAGCCCTGTAGCTAAAATGTTTGCCTAGCATGCATGACACCCTGAGTTTGATCACCAGCACTAGGAGGGTAGAGGCAGGATGATGAGGAGTTCAAGGTCATCCTAGGCTACTTAGTGAGTTTGAGACCAGAGCTCTTGGTAGGCAATCAGTGTCTGGCCGTGCACAGGAAAAAAGGAAGCTTTTCACAGGGATAAAAACCATTTGGAAGCCGGGCATGGTGGCGCACGCCTTTAATCCCAGCACTCGGGAGGATGAGGTAGGAGGATCGCCGAGAGTTCAAGGTCACCCTGAGACTACATAGTGAATTCCAGGTGAGGTAGGAGGATCGCCGAGAGTTCAAGGTCACCCTGAGACTACATAGTGAATTCCAGGTCAGCCTGGACTAGAGTGAGACCCTACCTTGAAAAAAAAAAAAAATTTGGAGCCCCAGTGCCTTTAGAAATCCAAATACATACACTGTTGGTTCTCTGACGTAACTTGATAACCCCATCTATCAATTCCTACTTTGTTCCTTGTTTTCTGTGTGTGTGTGTGTGTTACATACACACGTGTGTAGGTGCATGTGCCCCATCCACACGCACACAGAGACCAGAGGAAGATGTCAGGTGTCCTCTATTGCTCTTCCACCTTATTTTCCTGAGACAACATCTCTCATTGAACCAGGAACTTCCTGTTTTTCAGGTAGACTGGCTAACCAGGGAACTGCAGTGATCTTCCTCTCTCCACCCCAGTGACCACTGGAAGTACAGGCATGCACGTGTAGCCATGCCTGGCATCTTACTTGAGTACTGAGCTCGGGTTCTCATGCCTTACCCACTGAGATACCTGACCCTTTGTTCCTTATTTTCTTTATCTTACTGCACTCCATCCCACCATGGTTATAAGTCTCCAAGCTGCACATTTCAGGGTCATTACAGCACTTCTTTAGAAACCAAAGGCCTATGCTCTGACCTTATGATTTCTTCCACCACCCCAGGTGTGCTGGAATTGCCCACAAATGGGCACGCTGTCATGCCCATGTCCACAGCAGGGTGAGAGGAGAGCGATAGGGCTCCGCTGTGTGCATCAGCACTTGTCCTCAGGAAATGCAGAGTCTTGGTGCAGAAAGCGTAAAAATGAGAAATTGGTCACCTAATCTGGACCACCGCTCACACAAGACTGCAGCGCTTTACATTAATGGAGATTAGGACAGAACTTTTTTAAATTTGGAGCCTCATTACACAGCATAAATAAAAATACAGGCCCAGCTCTATCATCTCTACTTGCCTCGAGAGGGAATGCTGATGATCTACTGGCATCCAGGCCATGTGTTGCTGGAAAGCCAGCAGAGTTCATCCTGTGCTTTGGAGACAGTCAGAAAAGAGATGTGAGCCCCATTAGCAAAGGGAGGAAAGTGAATTTTTGCAGTCCTTCCATCTCATAGCCGAACAACATAAGGTATAAAGAGATACTTGTGGGTACTGTCGCCGTGACGAGCTCGCGTGCTTGGAGCTGGAAGGGTGATGATGCACACTTCCCCTTCTACATGGAAAAGCCATCCATCCGTTGCTTCTGTTCTGTGCTCTTGCTCAGAAGTTTGGAAACAGCTGCAAAGACCTGGAAGAGACCCAGCAAGAGACACTGATACTCCAAGCTGAGATCTCTGAGTCTTTTAGCCTCCCTTGGTACAACTGATTAAAGCAATTGATCAATACTGAACTTGGAGAAAACCTGGTGTGGGTATGTTACAGACGACATCCCATGAATAAATAACTTGGATAATGGCATTTATCTTACTATCAAGCTCATCTATAATTTAAGAAGAAAAAAATGCCCATTAAGAGAATACCTAGGATGATTGCTGCCAAAATAAAGAGTTAATTGGCTTCTATTTTCTGGGAAGTCTCTTGAATAAGATGGAGAAGGAAAGGGGCTGCTGACCATCACACTGAGTGCTGAGCAAAACCTGCTCCATCCCCGCCTGCAGCAGGACTCTCCTTCAGTGGTCCAACTTCTAACATAGTGCAAGCTGCTAGAGAGCTTTTCCTTTCCACATAGATATCAAACTGGTATCATGGAAAAATAGAATTCACTGCCTTAAATAAATTAATTAACTCAGCATTAAGTATAGAGAGTAGAGAGCATAAATGAATTCCTCCTGGGATTGAAATGTCTTTGCAATGTAAGCAAGGCACTCTACTTTCAAAGTCTTCATCTCCATCCTTCTGGCTGCCCAATAATAAAGGGATAATGAGTGGTGTGTTGTTCACATAGCTACAAGCCTTGAATTGGATGAATGGGTAAGAGAAGTGAAGACATAGTAGAGGGTAAGAATAGCAACAAGATTATTCCAGGAGAAACAGGCCTTTAAACAGAAGTGATGCAGGCTGAGGGGGAGTTTAGGGAAAGAGCACGTGCTTAGCACACCAGAGGCTCCGGGTTCTTTCCCTAGCAGAGAGAGACAGACAGAGACATAGAGATTAGAACATACATGTGGTCACCTTAAGAGGCACCTGCTACCTGGGAACCAAGGTGAGGTGGAGAAACAAGAGCAGCCGTTGTTGTAAGGGAAACCCAAAGCCACCTGAGTGGTGCCCTCGGGTAGAGTGGCTGCAGAACATCCCTTCCTCCTTAGGGAACGGGAAGAAACAGAGGCCATCTTTACCTCCCACTCGAATCCTTCGCCTCTGACTTCTCTCACACAGCTTGTACCCAAATGCATCCCTTTCATCCAGAGACTTATAAAAGGGTTACCTCACTTTGTTCTTTAGATATACAGAGCTCTATCTACCTATGCATCTGTCAGTATATCTCCCCCTCCCTCCCTTCCTCTCTATTTTCCTCCTTCCCTCCTCCATCTCTGGGTTGGATCCCACCATGCGCAAGCTTGTGGCACGGTGCTATAACTTTCCTAATAAATATTCAATTCCAAAAGGTAATTTTGTCTCAGCCCCTCTCTTTTGGACCAGACTGCTTTCCCTCAGAACATTATCAAGGGAGAGAGGAAGAAAAAAGCAAGCAGGGAGGGAGGGGAGGATTAGAGCTAAAATTACCCTTAAATAAGGTATTTCAGCTTTAAAGCTAAAGACATCAGCCACAAGGAAATCACCGGCATTTGGGCAAAGCTCACATCATGACACAGCCAGTAAGTTTTCAAATGACATAGTAGTTGGTGAATTTTGAAGGGGTAATGCCAGTCAGAGGTCATGCGTTTGAGATGGAGAAGCTTATTACAGGATTTTTAAAATCACATTCTTGTCAGAGTATCACGTGGCATCATATTTTGCCTCACTGTGGATCTGCCGTTGGATTTCACTGGGTACTTGGTGTCAAACACGGGGAAGGCTAGAGTGTGTGATAACCACAGCCAAATATCGTCATCAGCACAGAGTGACTGGGGGTGAATAATGCCCTTCAGACAATGTCTGTGCTTATACTGAATGTGTAATTGCCATATAAAATCAACTTGAGTATGTCCCCAATGTCCTCAAGAGATGCCATAAGTACCGTTTGCTAGTATTTATGGTCTACAATCAAACGGGAGTTGAGGCCATAAATCATTGCCCTCAATATAATATTTTTGTTTCATGAAAATCTGAGCTTTCAACCCCAAAGCAACAAATCAGTCCATTCCTCATTGAGCCTGTCACAGCCCCATCCTGAGGACGGCCACGTTTATTACCAGTGTCAGCTGCCTCGTGTGAAGGAACAGGAATGCACAGAGGGGAGGGGCATAGATTGAAAAGCAATGCTTTCTGAGCTGGCCTGCCTGAGCAGAGGTAACATAACATTGAGGCTTTCACCCCAGGGTCACGGATGTGATGGCCTGTGGACTGATGTGGCGATCAAGTTTCCATGTCCCCAAGAATCCGGCTGTTAACTGTCACCGTTGCTGCGATGTTGGATGCAGGGTGAGGAGCTCAGAGGAGCTGGAGGCTGAACTCCCAGCCTTCCCCCTGACCCCTAAAGCACTTGGGGCTGCTGGGAGGACAGGCCCGTTTCCCTAGGAACTTCTTTGTGTTATCCTCCAAGGGCCAAGTGGGATGCCAGAGATGGAGAGATAGATATTCACTGGCTCGTGGTGGGAGAAGGAGTTCACCTCCAGGGCTTTGCCTCTGACACATGTGATGAAACCCTGAAAAAAAGCCTCTTCTAAAATCAGAAACTGCTGCCTTCACTCTCACAGTGAACGCCAGCCTTCTGGGAGCAGGGCCGATGAAAGACAGGAGAAGCCAGACTGACAAAGGCCAAAAGAGTGTCCATAGGAGAGACAGAAGCTTCGTGGCCAAGAGCTGGCCATAAGGTAGATGTTTTCTTTGAACCCTCAGTGAAATCACTGCCATGGAAGATAGCTCCGCCCTTCGATGAAGACCTCTCCTGACATCTTAGATACAGATGTCATCTCTTTTCATCTTGCTCATTCCAACATCGACTCTGATATGAACACAAGCTTGCTGGAGGAGATGCCCACAGGAGGATATTATGCACCAGCACAGACGACGTAAGAAGACAGGCATAATGATTCTGTCATTCAGGAATGCATGCAGAATCTTTACCCTATTCATGTCTCTACTCCATCTGAATGTTCCTTAGTACAACATGACTAAGGAATTCACTTCCTTTTCTTCTGTTTGAAGTTGTTTTGATAGCGCTGGCTTCAAAGTCCTAGACGAAGCAGAAAACAGTCCATACCAAAAATTTGAGCTGAAAAGTTTTCCTTGCAAAATATCAGTTGAGCTTTGTTTTTCTGCTAGAATGTGGTTCTAATCATTACATGTGTAGTCTGCCCGGGGCTGAGTTAGCTCCAGCTATATAAAAATTCAAACACTATTTATGTACTCATAAAACAAAATGCCAGCATCTTACTCAATCGGCTCTTCCAAAGAGCATGTTGCTTTTGTTTCCTCAAGAACATGAGAGGAGAGAGAGTAATGATGCTGCATGAAGGCTGGACTGGAGAAGGAAAAGCTTATGTGTTGTGTGGTGCTAGAGCAAGGCCCTTACCTTCCGCATGCCTTGTCTTCCCCATCCAACCTGCAATACTGAGGACAAACTGCTTTACATGGATATGGTAGGGATTAAAGCACAGGTAGGGGCTAGAGGGATGGCTTACTGGTTAAGGTGTTTGCCTGCAAAGCCAGAGAAACCTGGTTCGATTCCCCAGGACGCATGTAAGCCAGATGCACAAGGGGGAGCACGTACCTGGAGTTTGTTTCAATGGCTAGAGGCCCAGGTGCACCCATTCTCTCTCTCTCTCCCCCTCTTTCTCTGTCAAACAAATAAATAAATATAAATAAAATATTTAGAAAGCACAGGTAGATGACATTCAGGAAGCATAAGTGAAGGGGCAGGGAGATGGCTCAGTGGGTAAAGGGCTTACCATGTAGCATGAGGACCTGAGTTTGGATCCCCAGCTCCCATGCAAAAGCCAGGAGTGGTGACTCATGTTGGAGAGGTGGAGGAAAGAGCACCCTCCAGTGGCTCCTGCACCGGCTAGCCAGTATAGCCAAATCTGCAAGTCCCAGGTTCAATGAGAGGCCCTGTCTTTAAAAAGTAAGGCAGTGGACAAACGAAGGAGATGCCAATGCTGAGCTCTGGCCTCCATATGCACACGTATACTTCTAATGCACACTCGCACACATGCATGCACCCATACATCCATGGACATACATGCACAAATGCACACTCACACGCATACACATACAGAAAAAAAAAAAGGAAGCACAAACTAATTCCTGACTCCAGATGGGCCCTTCTTAGGGAGCAATGCTTTGCTTAGAGCTGAACTAAAATGAATTATGGAGAATTTGGACACGATTCAGAAGGAACCGTGGAGAGATGATTCAGTGCCTTGGAAATGAACTCTGTGAGAAAGGATGAGAGAAACTGGGAAGATTTGGGCGATAAAAGATGGTTGTGAAGCAAAGGTGTACCCAGTAGTGCAGCGTTCACATGCACTGCAACACAGGAGTGCTCCCCAAGGAGGCTCCTTTCACACATGCTCGCATGACACTCACGGTCTGATCACAACAGAAGCAACAGCTTTGAGAGATGCAAGGAACTCTTCATGTTCACACAGACAGGTCAATGGCAAAGCCAAGATGGGCCACAAGCTGTCTCATCCCAGAAAGCTCTATGGCGAGGAGAAACTGAGGAGAGACGTACGAAGTGCTCATGCGTACTGTGGTGCTGGCGAGCCAACTGCACTGATTATGTGTGGCAGTGATTATGAATACGTTTTATAACTCCACCATAGATTTAGGTCGAATCATTGTGCTTGCTAGCTGTCTGTCCATTTAACCAACACTTCTTTTGAGCTTAATAAAAAGGGTAGCTACCAAAGCCAATAAAGGACAGGCAGAATGTTCCAGGGCACTGCCTGTGCAGAAGTGGGAATCCAGCTCTGGGACATGCCTGAGGTCAGAGCGTTCAGGCTGTAGCTACTGCTGCGAGTTGTAGGGTTATCTTCTTTCTTCCTTTCACTTTTTAAAGTTCTCATGCTAGATGCAATAGTTACTTTTGAGAAATTTAACATCTAGGTGTGAATATTACCAGACTTCTTAATGTCATTTTGCAAATTTGTTGTGTATACATAATACATTTTTATACATATGCATATTTATAGACATATATTTGTTATTTGCTGAAGTGTGCCTCAGGAAACAGGCAGAGAAGAATACTCAAATTCTAAATCACAAAACTAACCAAACAAAAACCCTACTGAGGACATACAACTAACTGAACAAAAACCCTACTGAAGGCTGAGGAGATGAATCAGTGGACAAAGGACCTGCCTCAGGAGCATGCTTACCCGAGTTCCTCAGAACTTACATAAAGCCAATACTGTGACACAGCACCTGTAATCCCAACACATCTATGATGAGCAGGGAGATAGGAGAATCACCCAGCTAGCATGGCCAGCACAGCAGTAAACAAGAAATTCTGCCTCAACGAAGTGGAAGACGAGGACATTGGAAGCTATTTTCTGACTCCACACATGCACCATGGCAAGCATGCACCATGGCAAGCATGCACACATGCATGCACACACATACACACTTACGTGAACAAAACAGATCCTTTAAGATCAAGGTCCCCAAACCTTCTCTGTATTTTGTCATTATGGGATTTGAGTCTTTTTTTTTTTTTTTTTTTTTTTTTTCCGTTTTTCGTGGTAGGGTCTCACTCTGGTCCAGGCTGACCTGGAATTAACTATGTAGTCTCAGGGTGGCCTTGAACTCATGGCGATCCTCCTACCTCTGCCTCCCGAATGCTGGGATTAAAGGCATGCACCACCACACCCGGCGGATTTGAGTCATTTGAGTGCTGGAACAGAGCTCCATGACCCAGCAGATGAAAGGGAACAGAGAGAATGATGGTTCTTAACTCTGGGAAGAAAGTGAAGGCCACTTTCCAGTTAACTAAGATCCAGACAAGGAAACGTCTTTGAGATTCAAACGGCCATCCCAGCAAGCCAGAAAGTCATCAAGAAGAAAACGGTGCTGAAAATCCTGATGCAGTGTGCTCTTCCACAGCTGCCGTCTGTGACAAAGTGCAGCCAGAGGAGCTTGGAGGAGCTGATCATCCAGGTGTGAGTACATCTCCTTAAATACAACACTTCCACAACTCCATGTAAGTCAAGTAGATCAGCCTTTCCTGTGTGGATGCTAATATATCCAGAAATATACCAGCAACAAACGTGGAGAATTGCACAGAGACTGGCATAACCTTCAGTGACTTTTGAACCTGTGGCTAAGTCCCTACATCCCCACTTCAGTATCAGTGTGCTGGCTACATCCATAAAGTATCAACACAATAGGTCTGTTTGTGCAATCCATGTATTTAATCAACGTGGAAGTTCAGTGGAGACCTATTGATCGATTTCACATATAAATTAAGTCAACCAGTTCAAACATGTTTACATGTTCTATTGAGGCTCTGGGTCATAATGGTTTAAATCAAGGCTGGGTTCCCATTTTAGTTTGCCTCTAAATGCAGGTTGGTGCTCTTTGAACAGTAAATGATAATAACTATTGAGATGGCTGTAATTGTGATCCACAGAGCTTAAACGTTATGTGAGAATCGTTTTATTTACCAGTGTTGTTTTATTCCTCATATTGACATCTTGCAAACAGAGTGCACTGAAGGTACCTGTTGTCTCTTGTGGAAAATGAGATGCTGTGACACACATGAAATTCTTGGCAAGTGCAGATGTCAATTACAGAGAGAGAGAGAGAGAAAGAATCTATATATCCATATGGTTCACACACAACATCTCTCAGGGAAGGAGTCTTGGGGGATTCTAAAGTCAAATTACAAAGAACAAATGTGCTATTTTAAATTTGGCCTTCAAACTTCCTCTCCTGGAATGGTCTCAATAACACAGTCTCCGCTCAGCAGCATACTCTAAGCGAGAAACTCCTGTTGTTTGCTGCTTTGCTTTTCTTTAGGAAATAAAAAATTACCAGAGCTCTACATGAGATTTGCATCCCCTCCCACCCCAACCTTAGGAAACCCAGAAGATTCCAGAACCTCATTGCCACACACACCACCAGCAACAGAAATCTGCTTCATCTCTTTCTGTCTTTACTTCCTACTCCAACATCTCATTTCAGGGGTGCTCCCCTGGGTTTGCCACCGCTCAGAGAGGCCATGCTCCCTCCCAACCCCCTTTCCTTCCAAGAAACACCATAGTGTGGTTGGGGCCCTGGGCTCTGCCTCCCCACCAGTCTGGAGTGGACCTGCTATCTTTTCACCTGGAATCACAAGCTATCCAAATGCCTTTGTGCCCTGGCCAGGAGGGGCATGTCTTGGAAAGCTCCATGCAGCTAAGACAGTTTGTCATTCTGCATTATCACAAGCTGTGTGGTTAACGGTCAGCATGGCTCCCAATTAAAACTGCCCATTGAAGACGGATTTATGCTCGGTCTGGTTCAAAACACATCAGACTGCAACTTATCATTTAAGTTGTCAAGTGGGGAGCAGTTTCCATTTTGAGTGTAAAGGGTTTAAAAGCCATTAATTCATTTTGTTTAAGATGTAAAGACAGAAATGAATGAGTTTCTTTTGTGTGTCCTTTTCTTTTTAAGGAGAGAGAGAAGAGAAAGGAGAAAGCATAGGCCAGATGTTTTCTGGATGCATTGAAACATTTAGAATGTGAGTCAACTTACAAGGCTTTTGTCCTATGAGAGGGCCGTTCTGCTATGAGTGCCTTAACCGTGGGAACGTGCCGGTGAAAAGAAAGAGCAGATACCCTTAGATGATCCTCAAGATCATATGATGGGCCTCTGGAGCAGAGACCAAGTCTTTTAAGGACGAGTTCCTTCGCCAAAAGAAAAACATGACTTTCTGTTTTTAAAGATAAGAAATAAGTGTTTTTAATCATCTTGAACATGAAATCAAATTCAGGTTGAGGAATTTTGATGATGTCAGCATAAGTTATATCAATTACTTTAGGGAATAAAATTTCTATTACATGTCTATGGCTTAAAAAATTAAAGAGGGGGCTGGAGAGATGGCTTAATGGTTAAGGCACTTACCTGTGAAGCCTAAGGACCCAGGTTCTAGTCCCCAGTACCCACAGAAGCCAGGTGCAAAAGTGGTACATGTGTCTGGAGTCCATTTGCAGTGGATGGAAGCCCTTGTTCACCCATTACATCCCTCTCTCTCTCTCTCTCTCTCTCTCTCTCTGTCTGTCTGCTGCTTCTCAAATAAATAAAAAATAATTTTAAAAAGTTAAAGAGGAGGGAAGATGTGGAAAGGGACAGTCTGATTCAGGGAAGAAGCTGGTAAGGCACATTCAGGTCTGGGGTAATCCTGGTGTAATGAAGGATTGAGAGGAGAGTGCACCTCTCCCCCAGAGAAGTGCAAAGTTTCAGTGCTACATAACGGGCTCGTTGTCTTTGATCTTCTCCTGATCTCATTTTGTTGCTTGTTTTTAGAGATGGGGGGGGTCATAGCTGGAATCTTATTTCATGAATAATGAAAGTATTTTACATTCCTCATCCCATTTTGATAGCCTAACATTTACACTGCTCTACCAATCCACTCTTACCCTTTCACCACATCCATAGCTTGGGCAAAAAATTAATTCAGTTTACTTACTTTAGCTGCTTAGCTCTGCCTATTAACTTTGAAACACAGTTGTGGCACTCCCAACTCCCTGAGTAACCTTGAGATGGAAGCAGGAGAATATGAAGAAAGGGGACACTGGTGTCACCAGTCAGCACAACTTTGCAGCCAGGGGAACCTGAAGCAAGTTAAAGAGCCCCAGGACACAAAGGATGGCTGTAAGTATGCAGAGCCCATGCCAACTCCTGTATCCTAACTCAGGACTATGGACATCACCTGGGCTGATTCTGGTGTGATTAAAAAACCCAGCTTTTATGTTTTAGCTCCTGTTGGGTAGAAGGAGTGAAAAATGTTGTATTGAGACATAAATTAATAAGTTAATAAAGTGCTTGCATCAAAAGTTTGATCCCAAGAACCCAGGTATAGCAGACAGCTTTAGGTTCACTGAGATGAACTTCCAGACCAGGCACAGTTATGAAGGAAGGGATATTTATTGAAGCTTACAGATCCAGGAGAAGTTCCATAATGGCAGAAGAAGCTGGCCTGCCTTCAGAGGATCAAACACAGAGAGCAAAGACATAAGCCAAAAGCCACACAGAGCACAGCACAGCACACTTCAGGAACTCCAGCTAGGCACACTTTGCATATCTTTAGATTGAAATCTCAAACCCACCACCACACCTTAAGATCCACCCAGTAACATTGCCTCCAGCCAGGTGCATACAAATACAAATTACAAACTAATAAAACACTGAATATATTGGGGGCCATCTATTCAAACTACCACAGTGCTTGCATCAAAAGCTTGATCACAAGAACCCAGGTAAAATGAAGTCAAGTATAGTGGTACATACTCGTTATCTCAGTGCTGGGGAGGCAGAAACAGGCAGAGCTCTGGGGCTCACTGGCCAGCCAATAGAGCCTACTTGGCAAGCTCCAGACCAATAAGAGAATCTGTCTCAAAAAAAGATGGGCAGTAACTGGGGAGTAATAGCTGAGATTGTCCTCTGGCTTCCACATCAATCACACATGTACACACACACACACACACACACACACACACACAATTTTGTGAATTAGGGAAACTGGAAAATTTTCCTACAGCTTCAGACAACCAATCCTCAATGTCATGTGGGAATTGAGATGATTCCTTTTGAAAGCTGATTTAATCCTGGAAATGCCACTAAGTTTTGCAGAATCCTCTGAAGATCAAGTGATTAATAATAATGGTAATAATCATAAATGATGATAGTGATAGATAAATTTACTCCATGCAAAGCACATGTGGCAGAGTTATCATTATTAAATGATAACATTGTTTTTTAAATGGAGTATCTCAGATATTGAGACATTGGTCTTCACAGAGGACAGTGAGTGACCTTGGGATTTGGATGCTGGAACCTCCTTCTTGAATCTGCCAATTTAATTGCTCTACCATACAGGTAGCTGATGGAACGCTGGACTATTCTGAAGGTATCTATCAGGTTGCACTTTAGGTGCCTAACTTCAGTCTTTGCCCACATTTTCCTAGCCCCGGGGGATGTTGTCTACTCTGATTCTAATAAATATGACTTGCCTTCTTTCTTTTTTTGAATGTTTATTGTCAACCTCCATACATATAGACAAGATTCCATGATGGTGATCTCCTCCCCTCCCCTTTCCTTTCCCACTCCCCTAAGTGCTTTCTTCTTTCCACCTAAAAAATGACTTACTTTCATCCTTAAATAAAGAGAGCATTATATGTAGGCAACTGACAGAAATTTCCAGGAAAGGAGAAAATTCCATTATATACCACACTGGGGGCCAATTTTATGACTTCTATTCAAGCAAATGTACAGAGGAGTATTTCCGGCTAAGGGCCCAGTGCACCCAGGTTATCATGGAGGCATAGTGCTGATGGGTGTTTGGGGAGTGAGGTTAGCTGGTAACACAGTACATCTTGATGATGGGAGATGGGATACCATGGATCAGTTTCTTTCTGTAGAAGTCTGCTCAGCCTTCCCACCGGCCTTAGTAATAGGAAAAGCTATTCACAAACATATAAAATGAAGTTCGAACACACAGTGTTACTGAGGGTTGTACCAGACTGAGGAGTTTCTCTTGGTGTCTATCAGTAAACAACCTCCACAGCCCATAGCAGAGGAAAATGTGAGAGATCTTGGTCAAGTGCATGTATGTATGTTGTGCTGTGTGTGTCATGCATATGGTGTTTTTTTTGTGTGTGTGTGTGTGTGTGTGTGTGTGCATATGGTGTGTGTGTATGTGAGATGTACATGCATATTTCTGCTCAAGTAACTTTGATTCTCCTTTATATGAAAAGCATTGAATTTGTCAAAAAAAAAAAAAAACTAACATGATAGAGAAGCTTCTCTTTTCAGATGGTGATGACCACTGGAATGACCCAAAAGGTAACATAGTGCTGAGAAGAAGGGATGGAGGAGTGTCCAGCACTGAAACATGTCTATCACACCCTTTAAGGCTCAGGGTCCACTGTGGAAGAGGGGGCAGATAGAATGGAAGAGCCAAAGGAAGGGTATGACTTCTTACAATGCAACTGCCCAGACAGAAATTGGCCTCGATATCCATGACCTTCCAGTGCCTAGCAATAACTTCACAAGACCCTGATAATAGGAGAAAAAGATGATGACGTCAAATTAAAAGAGAGACCAATGGAGAGAGGGAGGGGATATGCTGGAGATTGGAGTTCTGAAGAGGAATGGCGAGGGGAGGGAAATATCATGGTTTATTGTCTGTAAGTATAGAAGTAGTAAATAAAAAAAATTAAAAACACTAACATGTTTTAAAAGTAAACATGAAACCTAATGTCAAGTGAACAAGAACTTGATTGGTGGACAGGTTTGTCACTACGAAGCTCCTCATAGTCTGGAGATCCTCCCGATTGATTGGCTAGGAAAGGTAAGAGCTCCGTCCAAGGCGTCCTTACTTCTCGTCTGGATTGAGGAAATGAGCCAGACGAGCAGAGAGATGTGTTGTCTGAGTTACCAAAACACAAAATACAAGGGCAGGGAGGGTGATTATGTTTATGCCTGATTGATGATACTGCTCAGCAGTCCTAGCTTTCCATGGAAACTGGGGGCGGGAGGGGGGAATTGCGGGGGTGGGGGTGCTGTAGGACTGGGGCCCCATAAGGTGCCATGTAAAGAGCTTCAAGGCTACCTGGCAGCCCTCCTGCACCCAGCTTCATGAACAAGCAAAGTCAGTCCTTTTGATCATGACCTTGGCTCAAGGAAAGAGAAACAGACTTTTCTGGGGTACAAGCTTGGTTTACATTAGTGTCACCTCTGATTCAGAGCCTGTCAGATTTCTGTCACCTGAACATGCTCCTTGGACTGTCAACACACAGGTTCCTGCAGCATGATTGTTTAATACACACAAGCAGTTCATGAGAACCACTGGAGTTTCCCATACTGAGACGTACTAAGAGACAAGTCCCATCTGTGATCTGTGTTTCTCTCACAGAACAATGCTGTTTTGGACGGGTGGGGTACAAGCTCTGAATGCTGGAGCCTCAGTCCAAATGGGAAAGGTTCCCCGACATCCACACCCTCTGGCCAAGTTTCTCCCTCCAGAACTCGGGTTGGAAGCTTTGCAGAATTCTGTGGGAAGAACTGTTTGAAATAGTTTTAAATCATTCCTTATTTTAATCAGTCTAAAAATACCCAAACACAGTCCTTCGGTATTCTGCCATTGGTCTCCATCTCCTCATGTCAGCACACACACGTCAACAATCAGGAAGAATTAATGTCCCTCTAAATATCCGGCTTCTTTCATGGATATCATAGCTTGAATTTGGGCTGGTTCCAGTTTTGGAGCAAGAGCCAGATTAATGATTTAGTTACTTTGATCCAAACCAGATTTCCCTAGTTGAGATTTAAGTTTTTTCTAAAGGTTTATATTTTACCAAAACAAATGCAGAATCATTTTCATTTTTCTTCTAAGTTAGACTAACATGGCTCAGGAGATCACAGCACAATGAGGACATCAAGGGACAGGACCAGCAAAGGGAAGCTGAGTGTTGACTGTGAGGGGTTAATGCACACACTGCCTGCAGACTGACTGCTGTCCAGGTTTCTCACCAACCCTAGCATACTAACAAATCTTTACACAGTTGTTTTTAAAGCCAAAGTGCAAATGAATGGCAACTTATATTTTAAAGGAATGGACAAGTATCCTGAGGCTAGGCTTTATTTATCATTATTATTATTATTTTGAGATAGAACACCATGTAGCCCAGGCTGGCCTAAACTCCATATGGAACTAAGGATTATCTTGAATTTATGAACCTTCTGCTTCCACGTCCCAATGCTGAGATGACAGGTGTGTGCCACCATACTGTTTATATTATTTTTAAATTTTTTATTTATGTACTTGTAAGGAGAGATAGTGGGCATGCCAAGGCCTCCAGGCACTGCAAATGAACTGGAGACATGCTCCCCTCTGTGCATCTGGCTTTACATGGGCACTGGAGAACTGAACCCAGGTCATTAGGCTTTGCAGGCAAGTGCCTTAACCACTGAGCAATCTCTCCAGCCCTGTATTCAGTTTTATGTAGTGCTGGGGCTTCCATGAATGCTAGGCAAGGACTCTATCAACTGAGTTACATCCCCGACTCCTTATTTTTTAATTCAATTTAAAAAAAATCCTTCGTACTCTAAAACATCAAAGAGATAAAGACAAGGAGACATTAGAAAATGGAAAGACCTCTCATGTTGATGGATTAGAAGAATTAATGTCGTAAAATGGCTGTTGTGGTGGTTTAAATGCAAATGACCCTTATAGGCTCACAGGTTTGAATACGTAGGTCCCAGCTGGTGGTGGTGTTCTTGAAGGTGGTAGAGCCTTTAGCACGTGGAGCCTTTCTGGAGGCAGAATGTCACTGAGTGGAGGGTGGGGTTGAAGTGTCTCATCCCACACCCCACTTTCTTCCTCCTTGTTGCTGTGATGAAGTGATGCTGGCTTCCCACTTCTGCTATGCTAACCCCACCATGATGGACTCTATTCTCTGGAACTACAAGCTGAAATAAATTCTTTTCTTCCCTAGGCTGCCCCTGATGAGTTATTTTTTTCCTAGCAATGAGAAAGTAACTGATACAGCTATGCTGTCAGAATTGATCTGCAGATTCAATGCTATCCTCACCAAAACTTCAATGCCATTCTTCACAGAAATAGAAAATAAATGTCCAAATTTATATGGAAACGTGAAAGACCCCAGATAGACAAACAAAAAAATTCTTGAGCAAAAGGCATAATGCTAGAGGTACCAAGTTGTTTCAAGTTGTTTTATTTTATTTATTTTTAATTTTTTTGTTTATTTTTATTTATTTATTTGAGAGCGACAGACAGAGAAAGAGGCAGATAGATTGAGAATGGGCACACCAGGGCCTCCAGCCACTGCAAACGAACTCCAGATGCATGCGTCCCTCCTGCATCTGGCTTACGTGGGTCCTGGGGAATCGAGCCTCAAACCAGGGTCCTTAGGCTTCACAGACAAGTGTTTAACCACTATGCCATCTCTCCAGCCATATTTTTTTTTAATGCGGCAGTGATTTCCAAACCTAGGTACAATTCGAACTAGCTGTTTGTCTGTTTGTTTTTGATGCTGATACATGAGTTCTACCCCATTCTTATATAATTCATCTGCTAAAAAGTGCTGATGTAGAGTCAGGATTGAGGAGTTAGACAGAGCTGGCTTCAAACACCAGACCTGCCTCTTACCAGCATATGCCTTAGGCAAGGAACTCAACTATCTCAACATCAATTTCTTCCACAAGGTATTTGTGAAGCAACAATGTATTAACCCTTACCTTCCAAGATGGCCGTAAAAACATGTGTGCATGTCAAGACATGAGAGCACTGTCAGGAATATCAAATGCTCAACAAACGTTTGTGAAGGACTCACAACTGTGTTCACTGATGAGAGCAGGCTCCTTCAGCCTCAGCCACCCTTCCTTGTTCCAGCCGCTAGGAAAAACTGCGGTGTTCTTCAGTCTCCAGCCCAATTTGCACCATCACCTGTCACCTCCCTCATCTTCTGGGTCCTTCACCTTCTAGCCCCAAGCTTCACCGTTAGCACAAGGGCACTCTACTAACAGTGGTGGGTGAGTACCAGGCTTGGTGGCACATGTGCTTAATCCCAGCATCGAGGATTGTCATGAGTTCTAGGTCACCTGAGACTACTTGAAAATCCAAATATATATACATACATTGTGTGTGTGTGTGTGTGTGTGTGTGTGTGTGTTTGTGTATGTGTGTGCGCGCACGCGTGCCATAGTCATTCGAGTCCCTCTTTGATCAAAGTGAGAGGGAGTAGGTAGTTAGGGTGACTGGGCCCCTAAAAGTAAAAAGACGGGAATGTTTGTACTTGCTAGAAATCAAAGATGACCTGACTTCTTATCTCTTGCCTAGTTCCCTAGACCTGTTTTTCCACAAACAACCAGGACCCCTCCTTGGAGAGAGGTCTTTCATAGGATTTAAACACTGTGGTTGGTCAAGTTCAGACCCCAGAATTTGGTGTCAGGGCAAGCCTCTTCCTGAGACAGCCCCAAACCCTAACAAACCAGCTGTCCTTCTGATTCACCTGATCCTAAAGACAGCCACCACTATAAGGTTGTAAAGACCTTTGTAAGGTGAGGGCAGGCTCTCTGACCACTTGGAAACTTTGAGCTATGGGTAAATTTTTCCCTCTGCTGGGCTCGGCTAGGTTGAGTCACGGGGAGAGCCCCCCTAGCCTTTACTCTCCACATGGGCCTTATCCTCTCCAGCTCCCCACATGACAGGAGCTCTTTAAACTTACTTTTCTTTTCTTTCCATGGTTTTCCCAGGCCCTTCACATGGGATCTCTAGCCACATGGGTGCCTTTCCTTGGCTCTGTACTTACCTCAATAAACATAATAATTTCATAATTATCCTTCTCAGTCTTTTTTATTCAATTCTTTGATTAAAATTAGAGACAAACCTAGAGTTTAGGGTTCAAGGACTTTCCTGGACCCTAAGCATTCCATTCTGAAATCCTTGCCTAACTCTTTTTTAGATGTGTTTTGTTCCCTACATGTGCACATAAGTTACAATGCCAGAAGGATATCTGCTTTTGCTTAAGCTATTTGGCATCTCCAATGAAATGTTTGCTAAACTCTCAAACTTACTATTTTCAAGATAGAGCTTTTCTCTTGCTCCCTACAACACCTACTCTGAGATTTCCCTCTTTTTTGTGATATTTGTGCAGTTGAGGTGTGTGCACCTGTATGAGCAAATGCGTATGCCCCATGTGCAGAGACGAGAGGAGAATGTCTCGGTGAAAGGAATATGCAGTCACACCCAGCTTTTTATGTGCGTGCTGGAGCTTGAACTCAGGTCCTCATATGTCTTAGCTGTTGAGCCATCTCCTCAGCCCTGATCCTTTTCTCTCACAGTGACAGTCACTGGCCTTTCTTCGGACTAAACACAGAGGTGTTTTCTTTTTTCTCGAACTCCCTACATATAATTCAAACCAATTGACTCCATTGAAAGCATTTCAGATAATCCTTCCACTTCTTATCATCTCCAATTCTGACATTCTAATTAAAGTCACAAGGACTTACTGTGTAACTCAGATGGGCTTGAAACTTGGCATCTTCTTGCCTCAGCCTCCCAAGTGAGTGCTGGAATGGAAATCGAGTGCCAGGACACCCTGCTAGTCACCATCACTTCTATGCTGGACTAAGATGAGGATACTGTCCTGGCTGGCCCTCTTCTTGCCCTTCTCGCCCTTCCTACCCACCCTTCCAACTCCCAGTCTGCCTTTTGTAAGAAATCCTTCTAGCATATCAAGTCACATGCCTGCTTGGCTCTCAATTCTGTCTGTCTCTCTCTCTCTCCACTTAAGAACAAAAAGAACTCTTGACTATGTGTATAAGATAGCCCACAACTTTCTGACTTTGCCTCCACCTTATTCCTGGTGACTCCAGATAGATCAGTGTGTTCCTGCTTGTTGTACCCAACTTAGAGCTGTTACATAGGTTGAGCTCCCTCTGTCTGGGACTCTTCCAGGCTCCCTTTTCCTTGTAGATCTTTGCACAAATGCCATTTCACAGAAGCCCTCTGTGACCCAAAGTCTGAAGTTTTTGCACATTTACCCTTACTTTCCACTTTATAACCCTGCTTGACTTTTCTAACTGTACTTATGATTATTGGAAATTGTATTATATCATATTATCTTATGATAATAATGCTTTAATACTCACTTTGTCACCTCTCACTTCCACCAGAAGGCAGAGACTTTGTCTGAAGTGCTAATTGCTGAATTCCTATGTCCAGAACAATATTAGTTTGAATACTAATGATTAGAGCATAATTTATATTAACTAATAATTGGTTCATTAATAATACATTCTTGGGGTTGGGGATGCAGGTCAGTTGGCAGAGTGTAAGCTGAGCATGCACAAAGCCCTGGATTTAATTCCCAGCACCTCATAAAGTGAGCGTGGTGGTGCGCACCTGTAATCCTAGCACTAAGGATGTAGAGGCAAGAGGATCAGAAGTTCAAGGTCATCCTCAGCTACTTATTGAGTTTGAAGCTAGCTTAGGGTAAAAAAAAAACCATTTCTCAAACAGTAATAATAATGATAATAATTGTAAATTCTTGTTAAATGTTTGTTGAATGGACTAATTCTTCAGAACCTTGATTAATGCTATTTTCACAACCCTCTGCCAGAAATATCCACCTCACTATTCCTGTTTGTTTAAAGCATTTGCACTGTGTTCAAAGCCCAGAGCAAAAGTTTGTGCAATGCTCCCTCTTCCTACCAGACAGAGGTGGCCTCTCTGTCTCCATCTCATCCCTCTGCTTATTTCTATCTATAACTACACCCCACCTAGCAACTTGCAGGACCGTGATGTCCTTTCTATGGAGTGGTAGCAATAAAGTCACTTGAAAAGGTGGGTGGAAGCTAAAAGCCAGAAAAATTTAGAGCTTTGCCTAAAATTATAAAACTAAAATAGAAACCCAGACCTCAGCCAGTGCCTTTTGGGTTTTCTCATGCATGAATTGGGGAAAATGGTAGGAAACACAAAGAAGCTTTGCTCTCACCATGCCTGGGTTTCTCACCACACGTCCTTGCAAGTGGAAGAGAGGCTGCAAGGTTTTTGTCACCGGATCATTTTGGTACCAGGCTATGTGGGTAAATTTCTTGTTGCTTTGATCAAATGCTTCACAAGAGCCAAGCAAAAGGAAGAGGATTTATTTTGGCCACAGTCTGAGGAGATACAATCCGCCATGGCAGAGGAGGCCAGAGACATGGCATCTGCAGTCAGGAGTCAGAGGAGAGAACGGAAGTGGGGTAGAGGAACTAACCCTCAAGGCCCGCTCTCAGTGATTCATTTCCTCCTCTAAGTCTCCACCTCTTAAAGCTTCCACAGTCTTCCAAAACAGCACTACCAGCTGGGGAGCAAGTGCTCACACTCATGAGCCTATTGGGGACATTTCATGTTCACACCAGAGCACACGCAAAGTTGCATGCATCACAAACTCCCCACAAACATGAGAACAAGTCCACACACGCATCATGGCTGTTTTATTTCTCTTCAGCTTTTCATCACCACCTGCCTCTTGTCTGTGAACTCCACCTAACCTTCATCCTCTCTGAGTTCCCTCTGTCAGACAGAGGGGTGTCCTGACACTAGTCATTGCCAGGAAAAGCTCTAGACAGGGAGTAGCCATTTTCCACAATTTGATATGATAATATGGATGATGTGTTTTAAGATTAGAGATGTCTTATATCCAAAGCTTCCAGATGGCCTAAAAAGTTGAAAAGTTGGAAACCATGCAGTAATCTATTCTGGGCATTCAAAAAAAAAAAATGATCATATAACAGGAAGGGGGTCTATATTAGGTAATGGAGATCATGAGAAATATACTTACCCAATAAAGCCACATTAAGGTGCCATTGCACTCTTTTTCTTTCAGCCTGCATTTAGTTGCAGGCTCTGGACTCAGCAGTCATTGACAGAGACTCCTTTCCCAGCAGAAACTATTGAAGGGCTGTGTGGGCTGAGACTGAGCTGCAAACTTTTCCCATGAGAATTACACATAGTGGCAGGTTCTAAACCTCTGTCTTTTTTTTTTTTTTTTTTTATTTATTTTTGGAGAGAGACACACTGAGAGAGACAGACAGAGAGGGAGAGGAAGACAGATAGACATGGGCGCGCCAGCAGTCTCTCAGCTGCTGTGATCGAAATCCAGATGCATGCGCCCCCTTGTGGCCAAGTGCAGCATTGCGCCCTTGTGTCACTTTGCATCTGGCTAAATGTGGGACCTGGAGATTGGAACTGCTGGAGATTGGAACCAGCGTTCTTAGGCTTAGGAGGCAGGCACCTTAACCACTAAGCCATCTCTCCAGCCCTAAACCTCTGTCTTTGACTGCTGAGTTCTTTTCCTAGTTATCAGCCTTTCTTTGTTGTGTTGCACTCCGGTGTACCTCCCCCCATTCTGACAGTCGACTTCCTCTGGGATGTTAAGACCCCCAGTGCTCTGTAGGTTCTGCTCCTGCAGACTTGCAAGCTCTCACTTTCTGCCTTGTGTGTGAAATGCACCATGATCCAAGGCACACAATAGTACCAACAGCAATGAAAAGAGAGCTGTCTGTGAGTATGCAAGAGCCAGGGGAAGGAATAGGGGGATCCTTTCTTTGGGAAAGAGAGAAAACCACCTCTCTTGTTTTTACAGAAGATGAGTTTTCCTTTGGTTCTTCCCACTGAGACTCAGTAGATGTTTCTTTTACCCACTTTCCATGTTAGCCAGACTGAGAAAATAACATCCAAAAAAACAAGATAAAGATAGTGTTTCCAGAAAATTCAAGGAATGTTTCAAGCCATTACTTTAAGCTGCCACCAATTCAGGAGAGTTCTGAGGTCTTCCCCAGGACTATATCTACTTAGTGCAAGAATCCCAAGATAAGCAAGAATGGATAAGGCCTGGGTGATACAGTCTTAAAACACAGTGAGGGCATTTGAAACTGGCAAGTGAGACACCTCTGACAGGTGGCGGATTGCTACCTGAAGGAAGTGGGCTGGCTTCTCATTTGTGGTGCAGTGGGCTGACAGACACTGCATCACTTCTGGTAGAGACTCATAGAGGAGTCTCAGCTCGGACACCATAAAACAAAAAGTGCCTAATACTGTTGATGGAAATTACTGAACGAGCACATCATGCCTCATGAGAATCAGCTTATAGGTGTGTGTAGTGAATGAATCAAAAGGAAAACATTAAAGGGGTAAGGAGTTAATAAAGAAATGAGGATGGCAGGGTGACCTAAAGTTGAATTCATAGCTGGTTTCTTCTTGTTTTAAGTGTGTATGTGCATGTGTGTGGGTGAGTGCACATGCTCCTGTGTGCATGTGGAGGCCAGTGGACAATCCCAGTTGTCCTTCCTCAGCACTCACCACCACCTTGTTTGAGACAGTCTCTCACTGGCCTGGAGCTCACCAGTTAGTCTAGAATGGTTAACCAGTGAGCCCTGTCTCCACCTTCCCAGTGCTGAGAGTATAAGGACAGGCCACCACATATGGCCTTTTTTTTTTTTTTTTGACAGACACAGAGAAAGAAAGGGAGAGGAAGACAGATAGAGATGGGCACGCCAGCAGCCTCTCAGCTGCTGAGAAGGAAATCCAGATGCATGCTCCCCCTTGTGGTCAAGTGCAGCATTGCACCCTTGAGTCACTTTGCATCTAGCTAAACGTGGGACCTGGAGATTGGAACCGGCGTTCTTAGGCTTAGGAGGCAGGCGCCTTAACCACTAAGCCATCTCTCCAGCCCACACATCTGGCCTTTTAACCTGGGTTCTGTGGATTAAACTAGAGTCCTCGGGCTTACATGGCATGCACTTCACCAACTGAGCTATCTCCCCAGACCCTAAGAGGGTTTTTTTAAATATTTTTTCTGAAAACAATTACATTACTATCTTGATTTTATATCAATTTTGTGCCTGCTCTGAGGGCTATGAGGTTCATCTTGGGCCACTTAGCCTGGAAAACTCAGCAGTGAATTCAAGATCTTTTCTCAAATGAGGTAGAAGGCAAGGACCACCAGCAGCCAAAGTTTTCCTTTGACTTCCACACACATGTATATATCCACACCCACACACATGAACATGTACACACATGTACACACATCATACAGTCACAACAAAAGAAAGAAAATGTTTGACCTTGAATGTCTCCTGAAATGGATGGGCATTAGGCATTATCACAAATAAATAAATGGCTATGCAAACAAGCAGGTCCTGTGAAGCAAAGGATTCCTTACTGAGAACAGGCAGTTGGTTCCTGATTTGACCATAAGTCTCACACCAGGTCCCATGAGCACCGGGACTTTGTGCGTGCTCAACTTGGATACTCTACATCACACGTCTGAAGATGCACAGAGTGGATGTCCTGCGTGCTTGGACTCCTAAAATCGGGTCCAGGAGGTGGTTAAAGCTTGCTCCTTGGGAAGCACTCTGTGTAGATACAATATGCTAGAATAGAATTGCTCTTTAATGAAAATATAAGTGCCACTGTTCTCCCCAAGTCTGAGTCATTTTCTGGAGGTCAAAGTGAAGCAGCTAGTCCAAGCCCCAGCCAAGGGACACGTTTCTTCTCTCCCCACCCCTTGCCTTGTCTATTTGAACCTAACATATTAGAGACTGCACATGTTGGACATCACGCCTGCCCTGACCACATTCCATAGCTGCCATGAACATGTCTAAAGAAGCATTTTCTAATCAAGGGTCTTGGGTTTGCATACTGCAGAGTTTCGTTCCGATGAAACAATGAGAAGATGCCCACCGGCAGGCTCGTTAGAAGTAGAATCAGTCATGCACGGCATTCAGCAAAGCTCCAAAATGAGCTGTCTCGAGCACGCCGCTCACTCTAGCACGGGAAACAATGACCACCTGCTATTCTCTTGGATGCTTCCAGAGAACAAGAGTGCTTTATTATTGTAACTAGAATGCAGCCCCTGAAGGCTCTCCTGGTCGACATCAATCACTGAGTTTACAGCTTGTAATGATATCTAGGAGGATATGAGAATGCAATGTCTTTGAGAGTCAGTCCCTTGCATCAAATATGAAGTCAAATTGAACTTTAATCTTTAGAGCAAAGAAAATACATCCCTTTCCCTGGGGAATTTAAAAAAAAAAAAAAAGAGCGAGCAAATCATAAGTGACTTTTAAAGTATACAATAAGACTTCCAGCCCTATTCACAGGAAAAAAAATAATTGGCACTTCATGTCAGTATTTTCCATGAATTATTTGAAAAACAGATAAAATGTCTCATTTATACGGAACCACGTCCCACTGTTCTTCAAAGTGCCTTTCTACTGAATAAGTAATTACTTTTACTGGTGATTGGCACATGTGGATAACTCCAAGTTGGACAAAATATGTCAAAAAAAAAAAAAAGCAATGGGTTGGTTCTCTATGCAATGTATCTAGAGTTCTTGCAGGGACAAAAGGACTTAAAGAAGCAAAAGAAGATGCTATGCCCCATCATCCAAGGGTCACACACACTGAATCTCAGGGATGGAAAAAGGACCCTGTACAAATGAAAGTCCCATGCCCACAGGGTTACACACTACATTTCTTAGAATTTTAGTTCTAATATAGTGAGACACGTCTTTGACATTTGCCCTAAATTAGATGGAAAAAAATAGTCTCAGGGCAAGCTAATTTGTTGGAAAATGGTGTGTGTTCCTGGTATTTCTCATCTTTGTGGGAAAAGCTGAAAACTAAAGCAAAAAAAATTTACCATCCTCTCTGGAGTAAAAAGGGGGCAGGGTTACAGAAAGCCTGCCAAGGGGATGTGCTGTGGACTGCTATGGAAGAGAGGTTAACCAGCTCAGAGACAAATAGTTTGTTGTTCCCTGGCAGTGGGATCAGGAGTGGGTGTTTGAAGTGAATTCCCTGAGTCCTGCTTCTAAGTGTTTCCATGTCCCTCTTCTGGCAGCCATGTGACATTAAAATCCTCAGCTAATTAAGCAAATGAGTAAAACATGGACCACAGTGAGACTCAGACAGGTTTAAGGTATTATCCCTTCCGCTCATGAAAATATCACCAGGTGATGTGTATGAACAACTCTTCAAATGGTTTCCAGGGTCTTTTAGAACTCTCTGGAAACCCCAAGATTACATCAGACATGTTAGCTGGGCTGTTTAGCTGTTGTGTCCATGCATATTTAGAGAACAACCTTTTTCAGCACCTCTTTCTTTATTGGAACTCCGACATATACCACTGGCACTTCAGAGCTTTCTCATAGGTCAGCTTGCCCATCAGAAGACACAACCATGTTGCCTCCATACCAATCCCACTCAGGGAAGGTGGGAAACTCCAGTGACCTCTTTGGTTCTCCATTAGCCCAGGCCTCATGGTCAGCAGTGTCCTCTACCTAACTGGAAGGCATCTTGAACTGGCAGAAGGGTGGAGGTACCTATGTCAGTAGCTCAGGGGACTTTGTGTCCAATCAGTTCTTCTCTTTCTCTGTGCTGAGTTAGAGCTCAGTTAGCCAAGAAGTGGGTTGATGTCCTGTTCAGCTCCCGTGCAATTCCAGGCCACCTTCTGAATTCCCAGCTCTTGCCAGACATGGTCTTCTCACTTTTCCCAATGGAAGCCAGGGCTAGAATTATCCTCAAATGTAGTCAGGGTCTGGAAATCTGCCTCCAGAGTGCTCACCTGCTTGCTTGTGCAGCTTGCCTCTGGTTTGTTCGGCCATGCTTGCCTGGAGTCGTGAGTACCATTCCTATTTAGAGACCTCCCAGTGGTAAACCTACACCTTCCCTACACCACCCACTGGGAATCATGCTTCCCAGTGCTATACTCAATTTACCCAGCTGCTTTGGTGGACTTCTTGCCACTCTGCTGGCATCCTACTTCCTGTCCCTTCCCAAAATGGACATGCCTGCTTATAGCAGATAGATAAGTTTTCAACCTGCTGGGTGACTTTAACCGTGCTTCTTCTTCTGGGAACTGACACCCAACTCACCCAGGTATCTTCTAGGTGACCCACTGAACTACCCTTCCCCATCATAGTTGATAGGTCCTGCCCAAACTGGTCTCAACAGAATCTTCCCCATGGTATTTAGAAATGTATATTGGGAAGGCAGGGATAGCTTAGTCAAGAAAGTGCTTGTCATGTAAGCATGAACTCCTGAATTTGATCCCCAGAACCCATGTAAAAAAAAAAAAAAAAAAAAAAGATGGAATTGTTGGTGGCCTGCTCCTATCACCCCAGCCCTGGAGAAGTGGAGGCAGAAGGATCTCTGAGACTTGCTGTCAGCCCGTCTAACCCAACTGGTAAACCTCAGGCCCATGAGAGATCTTGTCTCAAAAAATGTGGCTGGAGTTCCCGAACCTGGCTTCAACATGAGTGTGCACATATGTGCACACACAGAGAGAAAGAAATGTACATTTGTGTGCTTAAAAGAAGAAAGAGATGGATTGACTTCCATTCCAATTGCAGGCTCTTCCTCAGACCAGATGCGTTGCTCCTCTGCTCCAGAGACAATGGTGGTAAAGTCATCTCCACTATGTGGCTCTTCTCTTTCTCATTCGGACCGACTTCTTGGTTATGGAACCAGCAAAGTCCTAACTCATGCAGCTCCCCAGTGACTGAAGTGTTGGCCTGCTCACCACAGAGAAACTGGTGGAGTTGAGGAGCTGGGACAGGGGGCTGGAGGTTCTCTTGCACCTTTCCACCTTCAACCATACATCTCCATTCTCTACTCTTTCCATGTTGTCAATTCATGCATTATTTTGACTCATATTTATTCTTTTTTATTATTTTTATTTTTTAGTTATTTTTTATTGACACCTTCCTTAATTGTAGACAATATTCCAATGTACTTCCCTCCCCCCCACTTTCCCTTTGAAATTCCACTCTCCATCATATTTCCTCCCCTCTCAATCAGTCTCTCTTTTCATTTTGATGTCATGATCTTTTCCACCTATTGTGACGGTTTTGGGTAGGTAGTGTCAGGCACTGTGAGGTCATGGATATCCAGGCCATTTTGTGTCTGAAGGGCCACATTGTAAGGAGTCCTACTCTTCCTTTGGCTCTTACATTCTTTCCACCCCCTCTTTTGCAATGGACCCTGAGCCTTGGAAGGTGTGTTAGAAATGTTTCAGTGCTGAACACTCCTCTGTCCCTTCTTCTCAGCACCATGTTGCCTTCTGAGTCATCCCAAGGTCACCACCATCTGAAAAGAGAAGCTTCTCTAACCAAAAGTGAGAGTATAATTAATATATGGGTATGGACATTAAGAGAAGTGTCTACTGGGCAGTTTGGTGAGCATAGTATATACATTTAGCATTACACCAGCAGACACTACACCCCTAAGCCTCATGACTACCCCTGTTGTAGGTTTTTAGTATCAGGGATATATTCTCTAACATGGAGCCGGCCTCTAGTCCAATTAGAGAGCGGTTGGTTTCCCCCATAACAGACATGCCACTATTGCACCTGTTGGCATGGCTGGCCAAATTTAAAGCTTGCAGTGTCCACTATTGAGTATCTTCACTGGTTTCTCTCTCCCATTCAACTGCATGCAGTGTAGCTTTTTCCAGCTTTCTGTCAGATGGTCCACAAGGAGGAGGCTTTCAGCTCAGCTCCAGCAGGATTTCTCAGTGATCTTGCAGCCCAAGTATGTGGAGTCTTCAGCAATAGGGTCTTACCATCTATTCCTGATGGGAAACCAAGGGCCTTGACAATGGCCTGTAATGTTTTGGGGGTAGCTGTGACCTCCCTGGCCAACAACTCAGTGGAATCCCTGGCACTGAAAATTTTCTAGTAACAATCTATTGCTTCTGAGTGTACTATTGTCCAGAAAAGTAGGTTTCCATATGACTTATTTATATCCTCTAAGATTTTGATTAGCCCTCCCTGTTGGGCCCTGCCCGGTGTGAAGCCGAGTGGTTAGCCCAGCCAATCTTGGCCTATTCCCGGTAAGGCCTAGTCGAGCCTGAGTACCTGCCCTTGACTCAGCACCTAAGCTGAAACTGCCTCCACCCAGCTGCTGCTGACGTGATGAAATACTGTTGGCCCTTATACCTTTCTCTCATCCCCTCTTCCCACCCCCTTCCTCAAAGTATATTGGCCCTTATACCTTTCTCTCATCCCCTCTTCCCATCCCCTTCCTCAAAGTATATTGGCCCTTATACCTTTCTCTCATCCCCTCTTCCCGCCCCCTTCCTCAAAACACATAAATATCTCCCCCCTGACAATAAACGACGAGTTTCGCTTTAGACGTTTCTCCGCGACTCAATGTGGTTTTCTTTTCCCCGGTGATTTGGGGAGGTTTGAGTCGCCGACACCTGTCTTCTCGCTCAGCCTCAAGAGAGAAACGGCTGGCCCGGCTCTCTCTCTCTTTTGCTCTACCTGCCGGTGGTGAGGGAAAAAAGCCCCGGCACCTCCCTCCACCTTTCCTTTACTCAATCTCTTTCCTGACCTCACTTAGGCCTTTTCACCCCCATTAATCTGTTCTTCAACTTACATATATACAATACCATCCTAATAAGTCCCCCCCTCCCTTTCTATTCCCTTTATATCCCCTTTCTAGCTTACTGGCTTCTGCTATTGAGTTTTATTCCTATTCACAAAGAGTCCAATCATTTGTAGCTAAGATCCACATATGAGAGAGAACATGTGATGTTTGGCTTTCTGGGCCTGGGTTACCTCACTAAATATAACCCTCCTTACACATAGACAGTACACATGATCACAGATCCCCCCCCCGCCCCTTCATTTTCCCCCTCTCTATTCCCCCTCCACTGAATTTCTTCTTCTTTCTAACTAGTACCTCTTCAATTTTGATGTCATCGTCTCCCTCTCTTAGTATAAGCCTTGTGTAGGTAGCATCAGCCACTGTGAGGTTATGAATGTCACAGTCACTTTATGCCCAGAAGATACTATTGCAATGCACTCCTTTTCTTCCTTTAGCCCTAACATTCTTGCTGCCACCTCTTCCTCAATGGTCCCTGAGGATTCTGCTGAGTTTTGGGTTCTAACGGATGAAAACTCCCCTGAGACTTGGCAGAGCTCCTCACCAGATTCTTCTCTGCTCTATGGCTGGGGTGAGTGAACTCCACACTTCATCTCTAAGTGGGAGAACTTTGTCTATTCTGGGTAACTCTGAACATCATGTCAAACATTAAGATGCTGTGATGAACTGTACCCAAATTCAAATACTCTCTTTATTAGCACTTCTTTTTTTAAGATTGTTTGTTTGTTTGTTTGTTTGTTTATTTATTTATTTATTTATTTGAGACAGAGAGAGGGAGGAGAGAGAGAGAGAGGGAGAATGAGAACGGGTGTTCCAGGGCCTCTAGCCACTGCAAATGAACTCCAGACGCATGTGCCCACTTGTGCATCTGGCTTACATAGGACCTGGAGAATTGAACCTGTGTCCTTGGGCTTCGCAGGCATGTTCCTTTACCGCTAAGCCATCTCTCTGACCCAATTAGCACTTCTTTTCTGCCTCAGATTTACAGCAAATCTCTGGTGTTTCAAAGTCTCTACCCAACTATGGAATAGAAATATAGTGCCTTTTCCCAGTTGCTCAGACTTCCTCCAGCAAATATTACAGAGCTACCATTACCATTTGTCTCACAGTCTTACAGTTTGACAAGCACTGTGATAAAAGGTAACCCATGATAATTTTTATAGTAACCTATAAAGTCTGATTAGAATTATTTTCCTAACAATTCTATTTTACCACATGAGATTTTAAAAATGCACATACCTAATACCGGTTTTAGAAAGTAGGCTTTTTCCCACATAATGATTTCCTTCTATATAAAGATTTCATGAATTTTTTTTGCTAAAAAAATAATAATATATGAAGGAACCTCGACTGTTCAGACAATGAGAGAGAGTCTCTGGTTTTATTTACCTGACATCATCCTTGCAAAAGCATAGCGTTAACTGGCCAAGTGTTGCCAATATCCAGTCATCTCATTTACAATGGAACCTACTCACTAGGCTTGGAATTTGAGAAAGTTCATTGTAATTAGGGTTGGAGGGTTACTTCAAGAGCTTCATTAACTTCTGTGCCAAAACCCTCTCCACATTAATGATATCTCCACCCAAGTTATTACATTTTTCTCTGAAAATTATTGGGCAATAAATGTTTGAACATAACTCACGTGATGCAATAATGGAATTAATGTAAGTGGAGATGTAATGGCTTCTTTGATGAATGGATTCTTGGACAACACAGCCGACTGAGAATATAATGCCTTTTAATTAGAAGCAAGAACAATTTTCTCTTTTAAATATTGTTCCTGCTCAAATGTTCATACCTGGCTCCAGGTGAGAGTTATTTATAGCTTGAATGGGAAAACTGATCTGGTAAAAAGATGAATTTTGATCCATTCAGCTCACCCATGGCCAAATCTACTTGCTTTATCTTATCTTATTAAATACTTTTGTTTATTTGTTTAAGGGGGGTGGGCATGTCGAGGCCTCTAGCCACTGCAAACAAATTCCACATGTGTGTGCCATTTTGTGCAGCTGGCTTTATGTGGGTACTGGAGAATCGAACCCAGGCCAGCATGCTTTTTACACAAGTGCCTTTAACTGCTCAGCCATCACCTGTCATGTTTAACGAAAAGCTCCTCTATCTCACTCCACCCCTGTCCCTAAGTCCGTGACTTTCTATACAAACAGAGAAAGCTCCATAGTGTACTGTTTTTTGAGACAGGGCCTCCCTATGTCACCATATTAACCTTGAACTCAAGATCCTTCTGAGTCACCCACCAGTGTCCAGGCATTCCCCCACCACATAGGGCTCACCACATCTTATATCTCAGATGTCTACTGCCTCAGTTACTTTCTCATGGCTGTGAACAAAATACCTGACCAGAAGGAAAGGAAGGAAAAGACTGATTTTGGCTTACAGTTCTGAAGAGTAGACTCTATCGTGGAAGGGAAGGCATGGTAGACTGGCTCACCACCTCGGCAGTCAGGAAACAGAGAAAAAACAAGAAGTGGGGCCTGGCTAGAAAACCTCAAGGCCCACCCCGATGACCCACTTCCTCCAGCAAGACTTTACTACTTTCCCAAACAATGTCACCAATTGGGGACCAAGGGTTCAAACTCAAGTGTCCGTGGGGAACACAAAACAAACCATATATCCTGCCCCTCTTCATTTGTCTTCATAGTTTAGTCATCATTGGAACCATAAACGATATATAGATAGATAGATAGATAGATAGATAGATAGATAGATAGATAGATAGATAGATAGATAGAGATAGATAGATAGATAGATATAGATAGATATAGATAGATATAGATATATAGATATATAGATATATAGATATATATATATATATTCCTCGTGGGCTACTAGGGAGAGGACTTACTCAGTAAAGTGCTTGCTGTGCAAGCATGAGGCCCTAAATTCAATTCCAAGACCCACGTAAAAAGCCAGGCTTGGTGATCCATGCTTGTAATCCCAGCACTAGGGAGGCAGACACAGGAGGATCCCTGGGGCTTACAGGCTAGCTAGTCTAGTCAAACCAGTGAACTTCAGGTTCAGTGAGAGACCCTGTCTCAAAAGATAAGGCAGAGAGCCATTGAGGAAAGCAGCCCACATTGACCTCTGGCACCAACACACACGTATACACAACCAGGTACATACGTCTCCCCACCCTCACCCCCCACAGACATTCTTTGTGGAATGGGGCTAATGTTAAACTTGCCAATTTCCTTTTTTCGACTCAAAAAAAAAAGATATTTATAAATACTTCCAGATTTTATCTCTCATTTTCCAGACCATTTCATTGAAGGAAATTGGTATTTTGCTCTAAGGTTTGTAGATGAGGAATCAGGGGAACTCAAGTGCTCATTTCATCCAATCACAAAGCTTCCTAGGGAAGAATTAATTAAAGCCATCGTGTCCTCTCCTTTAGTCACTCAGCTGTGAATGTGTTTAGTGACCTCGTCTGCCATTGGCTTTAGTCCTGGAAATGCATGAAAGGAACAGAAACAGTCTCATCATGTCAAGCTGTAGCACAGGGCATTTAGGGAGACAAGAAGGCTGGGCTAGATGACAGAAGTTTTCTCATGGCCAGCACTGAGAGCTGTTGGCATCCCTGCATGAGATCTGTTGGTTGAGCAGAAGTGCTGGTGAAGCATGAAGACTGAGGACTCGGTACAATGAATAACGTTAAAGAAGGCAAAACCCTTGGTCTCCAACCTTAACAGGCAAAGCACTTGCAGATGCATGGACATTGTGGCCCATGTATTCCCCCACTCGACCACTGATTGACATGATTCCTGCCATTCGACAGAGGGACTGGCAGGAGCCTGTCCTGCTACCTCTGGAAACATCCAGTAAGTTTCCACAAGGACAATCCAGTCGAATGGTCTTTGTAGGACAAGCTGCTCTCTCCACTGGTTACCTCAGGGCGCAGATTCTGTACCTTTTAGTGCCAGCAGCGGTAATGGGAATGATAGCTCTCAGGTTGCCTCAGCCTTTGACATTCTCATTTCATTGTTGGTGCAGCTTCTCAGGAAAAGTGCCCACCTGTCAAGGCAGGAAGCTTCTAGATACAGGTGCATTTCCAGAGCTGGTGGCCTTGAAACTCTCTCACCTTTGAGGTAAACCAAGGAAATCCAGGCTTCAGATCAAAACCAACTGAAAATAGAAAGTTTTTTCTATGCTGATGCCTTAATGGACACATGCAAAAAAAAAAAAAAAAGGAGGGACGAGGCTGTAGCTCCGTGGGTAGAGTGCTTGCGTGAAAGCTCCGGGTTCCATCCCTAGCACTGCATAAACCAGGCTTCCCAGTACATATCTGTCATCCCAACACCCCAGAGGTGGAGGCAGGAGGATCAGAAGTTCAAGGACATTCTCAGCTACATGGGATTATGAGAGCACAATCCATTCAGCTCTTCATCTCCTCTGAATCAGGTCACCTCTCCCTAATTATGACTGAAAACTACTCAAGCATGGAATTATCACACGGCATTTAAAGACTGCTGTGTTTAGGGGCTGCCACTGTCCTATAAAATCTGCATGTAGAATTGATCTCTAAACCATGGATATTTGACCTCTGCTGTGCCAAGGGCTCCATTTGCAACTTCCCAGAAGCCCAGTGGCTGGGCCTCATTTGCATGGACATTTACATAAATCTACATATGCATGGTTTGCATATGTTTGGACCCTGAGTCCTGTATGTCTTCTTAATTGCTCTGAAACTTTAGAATTAACAGCAAAGGTGATGGTTTTAGGTATCCAAAGAAGAAAACATTTGTTGTCCAGGAAATGAAGAATCTCTTCCTGGGCTAGGGACATAGCTGAGCTGTCCAAGTGCTTGTTGCTAGCATAAGGACTTGAGTACAACCCCCAGGATCCATGGTAGAAAGCCAGGCATGACTACAGATGCCCATAACCCCAGCATGAGAGGGACAAACACAGGAAGACTGCTGAGGTTTGTTATCAGCCAGTCTAACCAACAAACGCCAAGCTGCAGGTTCAGTGGTAGAAGCTGTCTCAGAGGAATAAGCTGAAAGATTAGAGGGGGACACCCAACATCCTCTTCTGGCCTCTGCACACTTGGACATGTGGCACACATATCTGCACATACACATAAACATATATACCGCATACTAGACCCTCACACCATTAGAGAGAGACAAGAGAGAGAAAGAAGTCACTTCTGAACATATCTCTTCACATGAAGATAGAACCAAACCTTAAGTTCTTTGGGAAATTGCCTTTGTGTCACTGTGGAGAAGAAGCAATGATTAAAAAGACAAGCTTTGGGGCTGGAGAGATGGCTTAGCGGTTAAGGCACCTGCCTCCCAAGCCTAAGAATGCTGGTTCCAATCTCCAGCGGTTCCAATCTCCAGGTCCCACGGTTAGCCAGATGCAAAGTGATGCAAGGGTGCAATGCCACACTTGCCCACAAGGGGGCGCACACATCTGGATTTCGTTCACAGCAGCTAAGAGACTGCTGATGCGCCCATTCTCTATCTGTCTCCCTCTCCCTCTTTCTGTCTCTCTCTCTCTCTGTGTCTCTCTCTAAAAATAATATATATATATATATATATATGACAAGCTTTGCAACCACACAAGTGTAGGTGGGAATTCTGACTCCACCACTCTGCTTTATCAGTTGCTTAGACCCTGTGTGCCATAACCTAATGACCTGACAACTGTAGTTGGCAGGAGTCATAAACCAGATAATGTATGTTATTCATCCATGAAGAGAACTCACCTATTGATGGACACTGTCACTTTAATTATTTTTCCTTCATCCCTTAGCCATTTCACTACATTTTTTTTTTGAAGAATTAATCAGGTTTATCCTAGTTCTGAGAACACCATCTCCTGCTGTAACGGGGAAACTGGGTTCTGGAGTGCTTCCTGGAACCCCAAGCCCTGAGTTCATATCTGGAAACTAACCAAAGAATTGGTGATTCCAGATTCAAGAGAATGATTGTTAAAATACAACATTTTATTCAGATTTTACAAAGGAGTGCAGAAAGGGGAAGGCTGGGAGGTAAGGGAGGAAAGTGGGGGGAAGAGAAGTACACCACATGGAGCCCAAAAGCGTATGTGGGCCACGGTAGCTCAGGAGTCCATGTGACCAGATATGGATCTGGGGAAAACATGTGGAAAGAAAAGAGAAAAAAAAGTTCAAGGAGCTCCTGCCATGTGGAGAGCTGGAGGGGATAAAGAACCCATGTAGAGAGTAAGGGCTAGGGGCTGGGCCTGGGCTGAGCCAGCCAAGGGAAAACTCACCCACAGCAGGAAGGTCCCAAGTGATCAGAGAGTGAGAGCCTGCCCTCCCCTTGCAAAGGTATTTATAACCTTGGGGTGGTGGGCTGTCTTTTGGCCCAGGTGAACCAGAGGGCCAGCTGGTTGGTTAGGGCTAGGGGCTGTCTCAGGAAAAGGTTAGCTTAACTTGACCAACCGCAATGTTTAAATCCTATGAAAGGCCTCCCTCCCAGGAGGGGGTCTGACTGTGTGTGGAAATCCACTTCTTTGGAACTAGGCAAGAGATAATCAAAACTTCCCTGCCCTTTTCACCTTCGGGAGTCCAGTTACCCTAACTCTCCCCCCTTCACTGCTACTTACTACTTGGAACCTTCTAGCTCACCAATTCAACAATTGACCTCTGACTAGTAATTTTAACTTTATTTTGGATTGTATGTGTGTGCATGTGTTCATGTATGTACACACATGTGTATGTGTGTGTGTGTGTGTGTACATGTACATGTGGAGACCAGAAGGCAACCTTCAGTGTCATTCCCTGACATGCTGTCTACCATTTTGAGGCAGGGCCTCTCACTGGCCTTCAACTCACCAGGTAGACCAGACTTGCCTTGCCTTGCTGGCTGGACCCCCAGGGATGTGAACACAAGGGACCCTCCTGCTACCACCTTTCCTGGCATTGGGATTACAGGCACGGGCCATCATGCCTGGCTTTTTGACATGAGTTTTGGGGACTGAATTCAGGGCCTTATGCTCATGAGGCAAGCACTTTATAAACTAAGCTATTTCCCCAGCCCCTAAACTTTTTCTTTTAATAGTAGAAATCACCTTCAATGGACTTAGACTAAATTTTCATAGGACTATGGGAAAACAGAGCATAAATGCACTTTTCCTAAGCTAATATCTCTCTTCCTTGCTATTTCTACAGGATATAAGCTAAAACCACTGCCTACCATAGGTTTTTGCTAAGATTGGATCAGAAAGCCTTCTTAAACTGTAGTCGGAGTGTACCTCCACAGTGCCATCTTCAAACTGTCAAAGGAATCTTTCGTTCATTTCTTATCGCCTAAAATGATACCACGTGCAGACAGAGAATCAGCATCAGCCACAGGGAGGTCTCCTGTGGGACTCTATTACAAAGGTGGAGGTAGAGAGAGATTTGCAGGAGGGCTGAATTTCATGTTTAGAAGTTCTTGTGTGCAGAGACAGGCAGAGAACAAGCCCTCCTTAAGCAACACAAGCTCGATTGTGAGTTAGATGCCCTCACTGGTAAGTAATTTTCCCTTGTGCACTGTGTTACTAAGCCATGTCCAACCAAAGCAAAGCAATCTGAATCCCTCAGAAACTGTTAAAACAGTGGACGAAGATCTTTAGCGCCAGCGTTCACCATAGACAAAATCACTGAGTTTCCGTGATGTGTGATTTGAACTATGGCTCCAGAGAATATGGCTTGAAAAGAGAAGAAAAAGAGAGATTACGTGGAGAAATCTCTGCAATGATAGTGAAAAGAAGGTAACTGGCAGGAGCCTCAAAAGACTAGTTATTCCCTCCGATATCCAACGATAGATTATCTCTATAATTTTCAGTAATAGCTCATCAGAAATGCTTATTACCCAGCTTAAAATCCCCTCCTCTTATTGCATTCATGCTGGAACTGAGTCTATAGAGTCACTTAGAAACAGCGATGACATTCACTCACATGGCACATCTATAATCAGCCACCAATCTCCCTGAGCCTTCCTCAGCTCTGGCGGGGCTCCGCTTGTGGGTTAGAGTGCTGAACACTCAATGGTCACTAGAACTCCCCAACCGATAGACTCTCTCAAATCTGTTAAGTTATGATCTGCAAAGAACTGACAGGTGTAGACAAAGGAGAAGGGCAAGGTTAGCAAAGCTTCCTTCTTAGGGAGTAAAGCAGAAAGCTCCCAAGCTGGGAGAGGACTCAAACAGGGACCCACTCACTGTTCTTGTAATCCCGGGGATATGCATTATGTGCTCAGTTGAGGTGGATTAGATTTGTTACTTGTAGCGTGTGGAGGTTTCACCCTGTTGCAGTCCCTAAATCACCAGACCAAGAGCAGCCTGTGGGAAAGAAGAGGTTTATTTTGGCTTACAGACTCGAGGGGAAGTTCCACAATGGCAGGGAAAACGATGACATGAGCAGAGGGTGGACATCACCCCTTGGTCAACATAAGGTGGACAACAGGAACAGGAGAGTGTGCCAAACACTGGCAAGGGGAAACTGGTTATAACACCCATAAGCCCACCCCCAACAATACATCGCCTTCAGGAGGTGTTAATTCCCAAATCTCCATCAGCTGGGGAGACTAGCATTAAGAACACCTAAGTTTATAGGGGACACCTGAATCAAACCACCATATTCCGCCCCTGGCCCCCATAAACTGATATCCATACATGATTTAAAATGCAATGCATTCATCCAACTTTAAAAGTCCCCATGGTTTTTATCAATCCCAATGAATTTCAAACATCCCCATAGTCCAAGGTCTTGTAACTGAGCCATAACACCAAAACTATCCCCCCAAAACTCATAATGGCACAGAATAAGCACTCATACTGCAAAAGATGGCATTGGGTATAGCAAAGAAATATTCAACCAATACAAGATTTAAAACAACCAGGGAAAACATCAAACTCTGTAGCTTCAAGTCCAACAACTGTAGCCAGTGACAAGTCTCCATGCCCCATAATTCTAACCAGCAACAAGTCTCTGGAGTTCAATTCTGCCCCTCCAGCTAGGCTACTCACAGTCTTGGAAAACTTCATCCGGGGCCAGCAGCTCTCGTTGGCAGCCATCTTGTGGTCCAGGCATCTCCAATGGGTCTCTACTGCACCCACGGTTCATCTCATGGCCCCATGGGGTCTTCACGCAGGTATCCAGCAAACCTGCTTCACACTGCCTATGGCTGTTTCCAAAACACAAGACCACATTGCAAACTCAATGACCCTCTCTTTCCTGCATTTCTTATAGTCTACAATACCAGGTAGGGTGCCAATTTGTTGATCCAGGGGGAAATAAAGCAGAATTTGAAGAACAGGACACTCCTTAAGCATTCAGTCCCCTTCAGAAGAGTCTACATTCTTCCTGTTGACCCAGTGCAGATCAACTGACCCAATCTCAAAGGTTGTAATCTCTCAATTGCAGCTGAATGGACCCAAATATTTAATTAATTAATTAAAAGATTTAATTTTTTCTGTGCCATATTCCTCTGCTCACACCAGTCCATTTCTACGCAAAGCAACCCTGCACAGGTTCTCAGGACATGGGTATAACAGCAAGCCTCTCACACAAACAGCTTGTAGCCCAGTCCAGGTAAAGCTCTTTCTCACCCTCATAAGCCAAACCTCCCAATCCATAGTTCTTACTGCATTCAGGTCTTTCAACTCTGACCAGAATAGTCCATCAAGCTGTACTTACAGCACTAAAAGGTGTCTCTTAGGCCAAGGTTTCAAATCCTCCAAAAGGCCAAAGCCACACAGTCAGGTGTCTAGTAGTAAATGACACCACTCCTCGGTACCACTTTACTATTGCAGTCAGGTTTGCATTGCTAGTCGAAATCACCTGACCAAGGGCAGCTTGTGGGGGAAAAAAAAAAAAGAGGTTTATTTTGGCTTACAGGCTCAAGGGGGAAGCTCCATAATGGTAGAGAAAATTATGGCATGAGCAGAGGGTGGACATCTTCCCCTGGCCAACATAAGGTAGACAATAGCAACAGGAGACTGTGCCAAACACTGGCAAGGGGAAACTGGCTATCTGGCCCGTCTCCAACAATATACTGCCTCCAGGAGGTTTTAGTTTCCAATTTCCATCAGCTGGGGAGACTAGCATTCAGAACACCTAAGTTTATGGGAGACACCTGAATCAAACCACTACACACCCTCAAGGATAGAAATTAAGCATCACGTCAGAGTGGACTGGATGGGCTATTTTGAATGTATATGGTGGCCCTTGATGAAAAGTAAGACAGGGGCAAGGTCACAAGGGCTGGTGGTCAACCAACATCTTAGTGCATCGTGGTGAGTCAGGGCTTTGGAATTCAGTCCCTGGCCTCTGTTCTCCAGACTTGTCATTGGTGATATTCTTCTGGGGTCTGTAACTACCCCGACTACCTGCAAAATGGAGTCTAACTTACTCCTAATTCCCATCAGCTACCAAGTTACCTTTCAACCTCTGTTCAGATTAAACATTTCATATCGTTTAATCTTTTGTCCTAGGTTTTATCTTCTACTGCTTAACTTACTTGGCTTCTTACTGAAACTACATGAGCAGATCGTCAGGTGGCTAGAAATAATAAGTTAAAAATAAAATTGTGAGGAATGAAGGATTTATGTGTGTGAGAGAGACAGAAAGAGAGAGAGATGTTGCTTTAAAACTTTTTTCTTTTTGGCAAATAAACATTTGTTCCACTTTCCCTGCCAGGAAACTTCATTCCTATGCTAAGTGGAGCAACATGGGAAAGGACATACGTGATTACAATGACTTATAGGCACTTGTTACATGGCCAACTACTTCCAAGGGGTAGGTAAGAAACTGGGCTTATGTGTCCTAGAATCCAGGACTGCCCCTCACTTCTTAATTTAATTTTTGAATTTTGGACTACAGAGTGAGCTCCAGATCTGCCAGGCTAGAGTGAGATCCTGCCTCCAATATGAACACACACACACACACACACACACACACACAAAATATTCCTGTTTTTCATTTAGAAAAGTGTCCTTTCATTTCTCAGAGATTATGTTTACATCTGGTGATATTAAACGATAGAAAAACATCTGTCCATAAGGAAGAGCACACCATAGTTCAAGTATCTGCTGTACATCTCTAATTTTCTTGAATGGCTCCAAATTAAACAATGCTGTTCCTTTCTCCAAACAAAGCCAAGAACATTTTCTGGAAATTCCAACATCTCGATGTTCATGTTTCATTTCCCACCCTGCCAAACCTACACAGAAACACCACTAAAATCCCTTTTCTGGCTCTACTCTAGATTTTTGGTATCAAAATATGATAAATCAGTCTACAGTTGAGTGAAACATTTTATTTCGGTGTGTATGTGGGTTTTTTTTCCAAGTTCTATATTCTACTAGGATCAAGGAGGTTTGTCTGGCATGTCCCAGTCCCCAGCATGGCTGTCTCCCCTCCTTGCCCATGGTTGTCTTCCTTCTTTTGGACAATATAGCATGCCTGACTTTTCATACCTGCCCGTCGTCTTTTATCAAATGTCTTCTTCCTCCTTCTCCTCCTCTTCTCCTCCTTCTCTCTTCTTACTTCTCTTCCTCTTCTTCTTCTTTTATTTCAAACACTTACATAAATACCTAATGGTATAAACCAGGCCTCATAAGGGAAAAGATAAGTTTCACACTGGACTCTATGAGATTACCGAATGCTTCTAACAGGATTCCTGTGAAAATGAAGACTATGACTCTGGGTTAGAATGAGAGAGACTCTGAACACGAGAGGTTTCTAATGATGCTGCTTTCCAGCATTCATCCCCCATCATGCTTTGCTTGCCTGGGCTGCTGAACACATCCCCTAACACCTCACAGCTTTTCTTCTGGCATAAAATAGCACAATCATCTCTCAAAATATAAATCAGATTGTACCACTCCATATCCAAGTCGTCAAGAATTTGTTATCACACCTGAATAAAATTAAAATTTCATCTTGGCTCACAAAGGGCCTATGTCATCAGCATCTAGGCCCTTCTTTGCCCCCAGTCTGGCCATCCCCTCCTACCTTGCTCCCAAGTGCCAGAGCGCCTGCAAAGCACCTTTGGTTCACAGGCCACCATATGACTTCCATTCTTGGCATTTCTTTTTTTGTCTCATTCAGGTCTCCAGGCAAATGTTACAGTCTCTCACAAGCTCACATCTTGACCCTATGCTTTTCTTTTTTTTACCTGAAATTATATTAAATTATTACTTCATTGGATTTTAAGATAGCTTCTGAGATGGTTAATTCTGTTGTTAACTTGATCAGATTAGGAATCCAGAGATAAGCCTCTAGGACAAGTCTGTGAGGCTGTTTCCAGGAAAGAGTAACTGAGGGAGGAAGTCCTTCCTCCAGAGTTGGCAGCCCTTCTGCTAGTTGACTATATATAAAGAGGCTCTGTAAGAACACAGCCCTTTTTACCTGTCCCCCCCTCTCTATTCACTCATACCTGCACCTATCCTGTTCAACTGTCCCTTGTGGACAATGGAACTGAGTTTCTTTGGCCTCCAATTTCAACTGAAGACCAGCGTCTCTCCAGGAGTCCTCCAGACATTCAGGGCCAGATTGGTACTGCTGAGACATCCAGCCTTGTGGACTGAGTGGCTATGGGGTTCCTTGATGCTAAAGCGTGCAGCAGACTGCTGTTATTAGACTGCTGTAAGCTAATTCAATATACTTTATACTACAAATTTATACCCTTTATACTACAAATTCATCCTATGGGTTCTGTCCCTCTGGAGAACCCTGACCACTTCCTTTTGTGAGTAGAAAAAAATTTTTTATCTTATTCACGACTGTACCCTACCCCCATTAAAACTATGCTTGTCAGCCGGGTGTGGTGGCGCACACCTTTAATCCCAGCACTCGGGAGGCAGAGATAGGAGGATCGCCGTGAGTTCGAGGCCACCCTGAGAATACAGAGTGAACTCCAGGTCAGCCTGAACTAGAGTGAGACCCTACCTCAAAAAACCAAAAAAAAAAAAAAAAAAAAAAACAACTATGCTTGTCACATTACCAGTGTTTGATAAACACTTGTTCATGAATGAATAATTCTCAATATTCTCTCAAAAGTTTCTATAGTTCAGTATTACTTTTCTTCACAGGGGTATGTAGTTCCTCAAAAGTAAACACATCTTCCATTGTTATCAGTGAAGTCTTTTTTAGAAGATCACATCATTTTCAGTCATTCATTTATATGAAAGTCATCCTTTCACTTTTGTTTTTAACCAGGAGAGTTCCTGTTATTTTCTTGATATTACCCCAGGAGGCTGAGGGTCCTGAAGCCTGACCATCACGTTCTTCCACACACCTGGCAACTCTTCTCTAACATTTGACACAGAAAGGAAAAGTGTCGTAGAGATCAGGACCGCTGAGGTCTTGGGACGCAGGAACAAGAAGGCCACAGAAGAAAGGCAGTGGGAGAATAGAAATAGATCACCTTTGTCCCTTTTGCGTCTGACCCTGCAGGAAATGTCAAGTTGCTGGCAGAGTTACTAATAATTGAAGCCAGGATTGTCGGAGCTGTGCTTGGATGCTATTGGGGTGAGGTGGGGGACTCCACTTTCCTTGATGGCATGTTTATTTCTTACAAAGCAGATTTGATTGCAATAATGTCTTTTATTCAAGGAGAGTTTATTGGGAGGCACTGGGAAAGAAATCTGACCTTGACACCCTTAGAAAAGACCAGCATAGGTGGGCTTGGTTGGGCACCCATAAGAAATAATCCTGCAAACTAAAGGGGAAAATGCTGTCTTCACTTTCCGTGAACCTAACTACATATTTTTCTCTAGATGGTGTCTCATCTGGTCTTTCACTGAAATCTCTCATACTGAGATTTCATCCAATTTTAGGTCTGGGATGACCAGGCTGAACTGGTAGATAGAGTCTGCAGACAATGTTCTTCAGCTCTCTGTACAGTTTACAGTCATGAAGTGGCTTATGCTAGGAGCTGGGCTCTGGATGGAACTACCTAACCCAAGCTGAAATCAACACCTGGCAAGGCATCAGGATGAAATCACAGGACATTTGTAAGCCCCCTGAATTCCCATGTTTTCTTCTGTGCAGGTTGAATTTTTTCGCATGCCTTCATTAAATCATCAATTTAGCAACCTTCTTCAATGAATGGCTACTGAGCATTTACCAGTTCCAAGGACCGTTCTTTTGCAGGGGACTACAAAGACATTTTCTTTGCCTCGTGTAGCTCAGAATCTAGTTTATTTGGACATTTCTTTTCCTGTGGCAGAAAACCCATTTGGGAAAAAACAATAAGAACTATCCTCAAGGATAGAAAGCAATACATCTAGAACTATTGCTAAGAATCAAGTGAAAGCTGGCAAGGAGAAAACGGTAGCTAAGACAAAGACTTAATTTTGAGCTCAGAATGCAATATGGATTTAGCAAAGCTAAACCTCAGACCCAAGTGTTAGGGAAGCAGGGAGCTTTTCTTTCATTGCAAGGCATTACACTTCATCCTTGGATTTAGGCCAGCATTTTCCCAAAGGTTTCCATACTCAGGCTATAGAAGAAGTACAGCCAGGGTGTTCTTAGAAAATAACTCACAACTACAACTCGGGAAGCCTCTCTGTTTAGTGTGTGTGGTAAAGTCTTGGTTCCGTAATATTGTGAGGGCATGGATACACTTCAGTCACAGCCTGTCTCGAAGGTGGGAAACTATCTTCAGTTCTTCCTGTTCCAAGGGAAGGAGGCCAAGATCTCTAGTCAGGAGTAAACAGTGCCCACAGTGGCTACAGCAAATACCTCAGGCATCTAATGGTCTCCAATGTCTGACTTGCAAATGTCTAACATTCTCAGAGGCAACTGCTCTGTCTAGATATTTGTCACTTTTTAGAGCAGAGTTGGGGAAAAAAAAAAAAAACAGTTGCAATGCATACTGCTTCAAATTTTAATACAGTTATCATTATTATTTATTTGTTTTATTTTAGTTTGTGACAGTCTGGCCTAGAATTCATTATGTAGACCAGTTTGGCACCAAACTCAAAGTGATTCTCCTGCCTCTGCTACCACACCTGGCTTAGACAGTTTCTTGATGGAATTTCTTCTTGTGAGTCTATTTCCTGCATATGCACACTCTCTAATCAATGTGTGTCTGCAGAGAGGCTATTTACGTCATGTGCTGTGTGCACTGCATTCTGGATAGTCCATGTACAGTTGGCTTTCCCCTGGTGGATTCCACCTCCACAACCTAGAATCTTTGAGCTAGAAGAACCTTTATTTATTATTATTTATTATTTATTATTTATTATTACTACTATTATTGTTATTATTGTGAGACAGGGTCTCATGTAGCCTAGCTGACCTCCAACTGCCTGCCTAGCCGAGGATGACTCTGAACTGATTCTCCTGCCTCCATTCAATATTTTGGTTGTATTAATTAGCTTGATTTAATTATCCTCCAAAGCAGGCCCATGTGAGACTTGCTATCTCTGTCACAGAGACCTGAGAAAAACAACCTAAAGTGAGGGATGATATACACAGCTTCACAGTTTCAGTCCATTGTGGTCAAGAAAGCAGAGTCCGGCAGCTCCCATCATGGACACCAGGAAGCAGAGCATGTTTACACTCCTGGGTTCCTCCTTTCCCTAGTGTTTGTTCACATGAGTGTGTGCATACTCATGTACAGAGAGAGCACATTCCATCTTGCACTTCCTATGAGCATCCACTTAAATTTGATCTCACAGTGTAGTGTGGATTTAACAAGGTCAAACTTCAACTAAGTTTCCTTTCATTCCAAAGTTTTCGACTAGCACTAAGGCATGCGCCATCACGCCTGGCTTAGAAGGATCTTTTGAAGAGGCCACATAACACAGTTTTTCTAAATGCCTGAAGTCACATGATGAATGAGCCATGGGTCTGAGACTAGAACACAGACCTCTGTTTCAAACTACTTCCTACCATGGGAGAGGCCAAGTCAGAAAATGGTACTCCCTGTCTCTCTCCAATACCATGGGTCCAAGGAATTCACATACGGTCTTTATTTTCTGCTGCTTAGCTAAGGCCCTGGAGAAAGGTTTTCATTACTTTGAGTTGTGGCAGAATCTTACCCTGTGATTTATTAGAAGCCCATGGAGTTCAAAGGTTACAAGTAGGAGTGATGAAGGGTCAAGGCAAAGCAGCTTTTCCCCAATCCCTTACATCAAGAAGACTCATAGTAGTGTCAAAGGTGCAAACCTGCCACCCACCGGGGCTGACACTCTTGGGAATCTCTTACACATAAGCAGCTGTAAAGAGACCTCTGAAACTCAGAATGAAGACAGGCAAGTGTTTATGTTTAGAATAGATTGAGATAAAAGGTGTTTGTAGCACTCTGGTAGATGGCATGGGGATAAAGTGTTTGCCTGAGTTCAGATCCCAGAACCCATAAAAAAAAAAAGCCAGGTGTGGCAAGAATTCCAGTGCTGCAGAGGTAGAGACAGGTGTGCCCCGTGGCTCTCTGGCTCACTTGTCTAGCTGAGTCTGTGAACTTTAGGTTCAGTGCAAGATCCTGTCTCAAAAATAATATAGAGAGTAACTGAAATAGACAGTGATCTTAACCACTGCTCTGTGCATACACAGGTACCTGCACATACCTGTGTGCACACAAACATGTATACACACACACACATGCATGCACACCACCAAAAAAACTTTGTAAAGGTTTAATTTGGGGGCAGGCAAGATGGCCCAGTGGTTAAGGCGCTTGCCGGCAAAGCCTAACGACCAGGGTTTGATTCTCCAGTACCCACATAAAACCAGATGCACAAAGAAGTACATGCATCTGGAGTTTAGCAATGGCTGGAGACGTTGGTATCTCACTCTCTCTAAATGTCTCTCTTTATCTCTCTGTGCTTATAAATACATAAATCAATAACATTTTTTAAAAAGAAAGTTTGGTTTTGTTGTCCAGAGCTTGGTACTTTTCTAGGTGCTTTGAAGTTTGGTTAGTAATTAAGCAAGAATTAACTCAGTGGTAGCTCATAAGTCTCAGTAACTTAACTTGTGGTCAGCTGTGACTTTGGGGGCTGGAGAGATGGTTTAGTGGTTAAAGAATTTGCCTGCAAAGCCAACAGCCCTAGGTTCAATTCCCCAGTACCCATTTAAAGTCAGATGCACAAGGTGGCACATGCATCTGAGTCATTTGCAGTGAGTGGAAGTCCTGGTGTGCCCATTTTCACTCATTCTCTCTACCTCAAATAAATAAATAAGAAAATAGAAAATATTTTTAAAGAAATTTTACAACATCTGTATTCATGAAAACAAAAAAGTGGGAATAATAAGATTATGACCAGGAAGAATAACCAGAGATTGATGCATACATAGTATTCTCATTTTTGTTTTTTGTAAAAATATTTGTATTTACTTGTGAGAAAAGAGAGAGGGGGTAGGGAGAGAGAGAGGGAGAGAATGGGAGTTCCAGGGCCTCTTGTCACTACAAATGAATTTCAGATGTAAGCACCATTTTCTGCCTCCAGCTTCATGTGGGTACTAGGGACTCAAACCTAGGCCAGCAGGCTTTGTAAATGAGTGCCTTTAACCACTGAACAATCTTCCCACACCTTAATTTTTGTTTTTAATAAAAGAATAAGACTCAGCTTTTTATTGCCGGACCTAAACTACAGAAAACAACAACTTGTGGGGTCTGGCAGGACACCCTGTAGTCTATGTAGACAGCAGCTTCCAAAATGCAGGACAACTCCATTAATTATTGTCTTATAAAGGAAGCAGAGGGTGACTCTGTAGCCAACTGGGTTTGGGAAATGCTGGAAGAAGTAATGATGAGGAAAGTCCTCCACTGCAGGCTTCTCACTGCTCAACTCCCACAGGCTTCCAAATTCATCTGACCAAGGACCGGGTTTCTGCCTGGCGCCTCTCAGGATTGCTGTCTGGAGCAGTCTTATTGCGGTCTTTTTATTTCACAGACACAGAAGTCAAGTCCCAGGAAATGAAAGTAATTTGCCAGCAAGTGTTTAATGACAGAATGCCCTCATCCTTATCTGAAATTAGTCTTTCTATTTATTTTTGCTTCCATGGGAAGACAATAAAATTCACATAATAATGATATCATTTTGTCTGTCCTCCAAGCAAGTTTAACAACAACAACAAAAAAAATCACAGCTAACTTTTGAGAATTAAAAACATTAATAATAATGAAATGATTTCCCCATAAAGTTGGAATTATAGTTATTTCCAAAGCCCTATTAGGAAAATTATTAGTTTTTTTTCTAACTAGAATTCCCCAAACAAATTTCTTTGATGTTTTCCACATTATTTTTATAATTAGGATTAAAATGACTCAGACTTTATCCATAATTTAGCAGATACTTGCAGTTATTTCCAAATAAGATTAGTATTTCTGCACATTATATATACACAGTCACATGTGACATAAAATGCTTCTTCAAAACAATCAGGTGCAACATAATATATAGAATACTTCCAACCATCTGTTTAAAAAGGAAAATCAAAAATCCATAAGAAGGGGCTGGAGAGATGGCTTAGCCATTAAGGCGCTTGCCTGTAAAGCCTAAGGACACCTGTTTGACTCTCCAGGTTCCATGTAAGCCAGGTGCACAAAGTGATGCAAGCACACAAGGTTGCACATGTGCAAAAGGGGGCACATGAGTCTTGAGTTTGATTGCAGTGGCTGGTGGCACTGGCACAATTCTCTCTCTCTCTCTCTCTTTCTAAAAAAAAAAAAAGCCACTCTGTTGGGCTTGCCTCAAAAAAAAATTTATAAGAAGTACTAAAGTCTGTTGCCAACAGAATGAAACTAAAAGAGTATGAGAGTCACATGGTAGTGTCTCATACACTCAGTGCTGATCCTGTGGTTACACACTGGCAAACACTTAGCCAAGAGTGGCCAATGTCTAGTACATCCTCCTGAAATTATACAAAAAAATCATATAGTTTAAGCTCTGTTCCAATATTATCTTTTTTAAAAAATATATGTTTTATTTATTTGAGAGTGACAGAGAGAGTGAGTATGGGAGTGCCAGGGCCTCCTGCTACTGCAAAGGAATGCCAGGTGCATATTCCTGTTTGCATCTGGCTTTCCATGGGTACTAGAGAATCAAACCTGGGTTGTCAGGCTTTGAAAGTAAGCACCTTTAACCACTGAGTCATCTCTCCAGCCCAATTCTCTTTCTCTCTTTCTCTCTCTCTCTCTTCTGTTACTGGGATATACAAGGAAGAACCAGACATTAAGCTTAAAAAGATCTCTTAAGAACTGGGGAGATAACATCAAGAACAAAGCTCTTGCCACACACAGTGAAGCCTTGAGTTCAAATCTCCAGCCCATGTTCCCAGTGCCAGGGATGCAGAGGCAGGAGGCTGCTGGGTCAGGATGACTAGCTAAACTAACCAAACCATGAGTTCTGGGTTCAGTGAGAGACTATCTCAATAAACAAGATGGAGAGAGATCAAGATCAGATATCAACCTCTAGCTTCTGCATGTAGGCATACATGTGTGTACACACATTCACATACATATGAACACACATACACACATTCATGGGACACACAAGTGCAGTCATAGTGCATCAGGACCTTGAGGTCCTAATTGTGCTGCCCACACGCTGCTGGAGCAGATAGTGGGTTTGTTCACAACGTGTACTTTCTCATGCAAGACAGAGGACAGAAAGCTGAAAACACACCCAGGGCAGAACAATAAAGCCTGCCTATACATCCCTCATTGAAAAGGAAGTGAGCTTTGTACCTGGTTCTCTTTTTATTTTGGGAGACAATGCCCATCATTTGCCTTTTGAAGCACTTTGATGTTAATGATCACACAGAGAGAGGCAAGAGGTTGCCCTCTGACCCTGGCAGGGACTAGAGCCATTCAAGTGCCCCACAAGTCTTTTCCCCCAGAAAATTGTACTGTTACTGGGATACACAAGGAAGAACCAGACATTAAGCTTAAAAAGATCTCTTAAGAATTCAAACAAACATTTGGTGATAACTCATCATTGACAAAGAAAAGCTAATGGGCTTCAAAGGGTGTTCTGGATGAATATTTGCTCAGAGGCTTTTTTAAGTGAAGGTGCCAGAAAATGTGTCTCTGAAAACAGATGCTGATGAACTTTGTAACTCAATATAGTAGCCCCTGGCTGGAAGAGTTTACAGAATCCAGGTTTAAGGACATCTTCCCAAAGAGTGAACCAGGGCAAATGAGGAACCATGTGAATTACTTTGGTGGAGTCGCCCCATTTGGGCTGGTGTGCAATTTCCAAATAGACGGAAGGCAGAGACCCAACCTCAGGCTTCCTTCTTCATGCACACTTGCAGTAATACTTGTTAATGGAATGGCCCTCACAATGTGGCCTCACTTGCTACCACGCTTCTCTTTTAGTTCTCAGGACTCTTTCTGAACTGTTCATGTCCTTCATGTTAGCATTCATCCAATTTCCTTTTGAGCCCTTATGCCATTTCAGATACTACCTTAGCTAATGTTCTAAGTGCTAAGCAATCTCTCTCTCTCTCTCTCTCTCTCTCTCTCTCTCTCTTTAACACTTAGGAGGGAGATTAAGCAAGAATCCTAAGCATGCTGCCAGCCCAGGAACATTTGCTGAGTGACCTAATTTCATGGGAATTTGCCAAGCCTGCTCTGTGGAAGAAATCCAGGCATATTCCTTCAGTCCCTGTGGGCTGTTCCTCTAGCACTGCACAGGGCCAGGCTCTTCACACTGCTGTGACCTTCAGGGCGCTCTTCATGGAGCTCCTATTCTAATTCCTGTCTAAATAAATGGTAAGAAACCAAGGTGCAATCATTTGCATTCTCATGCAAATTCAAAAAGAGCAAAAATCCTTTACCTCAAATGGTCTTTCTTACCCTGTATTGGGACATGCACAGTTTTCTCACTGAGCTAAACGTGTGTCACATGCATTTTGAATGATCTGAGAATAATTTATCTAATCCATGAGCAAGGCTTGTCCCATGAGAGACAAATTATTTATCATCCAGCCTATGTATTCCTGTAACTTCTTTTCTCTCTTTACCCAGTAGGTCTTTCTAAAGTCAGATCTGGAGTTATTTTAGATATCACAGTCAATTTGACATGGTGGTGTATTGATCTGACAATCTCTTCAGAAAACCACCACCAGAGTATTAAGTGTTGGTACACTCCAAATCGCACTATAATTCTGTTCAGTCTACAAGTTTATGACCTTTCTTGAAGCACACTTTGTACCTGTTTCTTTTTCCCCTGTCGAAGTATTGTGGTGGCCTTTGGCCAAAAGCAATGACATTGTCTTTCTAACTCCTATAGAGCCTGTTCAGGGGCATTAATGAAAAGAAAGAAACCTTATGCAATTATCTCAAATGGCTTTAAATCTTTTTAACTTTTAATAACTCATTGATTGAACAATATAATACACAGAATGTAAAATATCTTGTACTTGGAACAAATTAGTTTTTATTATCCAAAACACTACCTCAAGTTTTACTTACAAAATTAAATACAGGAGGCTGGGGAGATGGCTTGTTGGGTAAGAAAGCTTGCTGCACAAGCATGAGAACTGGGGTTCCAGCCATGTAAAACCCTGGGCATGGCTGTAAGCCCAGCCCTCAGTATGTAGAAACAGGCGGATCACTGTAGATTACTGCTCGGCCTGTCTAATTGCTTTTTGCTGGAAGGTCCAACTTTGGTGAGAGACCCTGTGTCTCAGGGAAACAAGATGGAGGATCAATAGACAAAGACACCTGGCATGCTCCTCTGCCCTCAACATGCATGCTTAAGGGGTGCATGCATTTGCTCTTACCTGTGCAAATACCACACGCATACTCCATATACCACACAAAATGAATGCATAGGGTTTTTTTTAATTATACAAAAAACTAACATACAAAAATCTCATGATAATTTACCTTTAGATAACTCCTTTAAGTTTTTTTATTCTTCATACATTGTTCATACAAAATATAAACTATATTTTGCTCACCCTCACCCCACCCCACCTTCCCCACTGGACCTGCATCTGCTTCCCCACTGGCCCCTCCTGTTTTCTTGTCACACATGTCCAAATGGCTTTTTAAATAATTATGTGATAGTTATGTGCTGTTGTCACCTTGATTAGGAATAAAGAGGATGCCTCTTAGGCAAGTTAGTGAGGCTGTTTCCAGGAAGGGTTAAGTGTGAGAGGAAGTCCTTCCTCCAGAATGAAGGGCCCTACTAGTGGTGGACTGTATATAAAGAAGCTCTGAGAGAACACAGTTTCTTTTTACCTTTTTGCCTTTGCTATTCACTCATACATGCACCTATCCTGTTTAGACTATCCTCCATGGACATTGACTGAGTTTCTTCAGCCTCCAACTTCAAATGGAGACCAACAGCTCCCCAGGACACCTCCAGGCCTTCAGTGCTGGATTGGGATGGCTGAGACTTCCAGCCTTGTGGACTGAAAAGCCACAGGGTTCCTTGACTCTCAAGCCTACAGACTGCTGTGGTTGGATTGGTGTAGGCTAATCCAATAAATCCCCTTCTAATACAAATTCATTCTATTGGTTCTGATTCTGTACAGAACCTTAACTAATACAATTAGAAGATTTTAATCTGGCTGATGCTTTCAAGTTCCCACAGGCACTCAACATGTTCAAGGTGACAGAAATGGCATGGGCTACTGAAGCAAACAGGCCTCCTCTTGCCATGGTGACCTTGAGTTCACACGGCACCAAGCCCATCACAGGGCTCACCTGTGGAGACCTACTCTGGGCATCCATGTCTATAGTGGGAGAGCTGGGCATTATATTGTGTCATCATTAAGAACCAAAGTGAGTCCAATTTTGAAAGGGATGGAGATGTTTTACAAAATTAGACTTTGGGCATCTTTATCTTTTCCAAACTAGCTCCAAATGCTTTGAGCCATCTCTGATTTCTATATTCAAAATGGTAAAACTATATGCCAAGATCCTGGAGATCTTCAGGGGAGTAAAAAAATGATGATAAAGTAGCTTTACAAAGAATACAAATCAAAGGAAAGTTAGTTTCATCACACCCACCAGGGCCCAGGAAGCATCACAGAGGACATGGTGGATTCACCATGAGCACTGCTCTCACTGCTAGCCTGGGAGTCTCCTCCAAGGAGATGGTGGCACACAGTGAGGAGACTCAGAACTCATCAAAGCAGAAAATAAGAGGCTGTCTAGAGCTCAACACTAAATGGGACTTGTGACATTCCATCCAAGGTTCAAAGAACGTTGCAGAAGAGGAGGCTGAAAGAACATAAGAGTCATAGGTGGGAACATGTACTGCTAGGCATTGACATCACACAGACTGACTGGTGCATTCGTGACCTTACAGTAATTACAAATAATCCCATTGAAAAGGGTCCTCAGTGGAATGAGGGCAGGGGAGAGGGAATGTAAGAGTATAACCCAATGGGAATAGGACCAATTTGCATTATGTGCATATATTAAAGTTCTCAATAAAATATATTTAGGGATGGGGGATGGGTAAGTAGTTAAGGCACTGGAAATCCAAAGGACCCAGGTTCAATTCCCCAGAATCCTTGTAAGCCAAATGCACATGGTGGTGCTTCCATCAGGAGTTCATTTACAGTGGCTAGAGACCCTGGTGCACCCATTGTCTCTCTCCTCTCCTTCTCTCTCCTCTCTCTCTCTCTCTTCTCTCCCTCTTTCTCAAATAAATCTTAGCATCTGTGACTTCACTACTACACATTTGCCCTCAAGAAATATATCCAATAATGCAAAGCAGAGTTACCTATAAGGAGAATCATCATGGTAATACAATTTGTAAACAAATACAGCATCATGGACATAATTAAGCAATGAGTCCACAGTTGATTCAAGAAGTTTTGTTGTAAAAGTATGTGACATTATCAACATTTTACTTGAAATATTAAGTAAAAACGGGCTATTAAAAAGTTCTATGATCAGATGTTCTTGTTTGTTCTGTCTTTTTCATTGCCCTGCATCTCTTGATCAGAGTGATAGCTCCATACATGATCAGTATGTCTGATCAAATTCAACAACTTCTGGCCCCATCACCTTCCTTTCCCAACCTCTTTTAATCACTGCTCTATATTCTGGTTGATTTAATTTTTGGCTTCCATGTATGAGAAAGAACATGTAGCACATACCTTTCTGTGCCTGGATTACTTCATTGAAAACAATAACGTCCAGTTCCATCCATTTGCTGGAAATGAAGGAAACCCATTCTTCTTCACGGCTGAACAACACTCCATTGCACTGCATTTTGTTTACCCTTCACCTGCTGCCAGGCTCCTGAGCACATCCATTCCTGGGTGCTGGGAATAGTTCCACAAAGACAGAGATGTATAGATGTATACATACCTCTTCAGTGTGCTGTTTTCATTTCCTTCGGGTGCATAGGCAGGAGTGGGATAATTGAACTGTATGATAGCAAATGCATGCCATACACACACTGAAACAGATGTGCGCACATGCATACACAAGCACCACACACAAAAGGTGACCTCATTTTAGTTGTTTTGAGGAACTCCATATAATTCTCCTCAATGGCTTACTAATTTATCTTCACACCAATGGTGAATCAGAGTTCCTTTTCTCCACATCCTCACTGCCATTTCTTGTTTTGGTGTTTCATATTTTTAGTTGGCTTGTTGTTTTTAGTAGATTTTAAGTAGTCAAGGTAGTCAGGCTAGCACAATTGGTAAAGCATGAGATTCTTAAATAATAGCCATTCTAACTGCGTAAGATAATTTCTTATTGAAGTTTGATTCACACTTTTCTGATGGCAAATTATATTAGGAAAAATTTCAAATAAACATAGTTGATTTATCAGTGTGGAGTTACTTTAAATTTGTTACCTGCATTTTCCAATTTTTACATGTAATTATGTGGTCATTTTTACAATTAAAACAAAAGGAGGAAAAACAGGGGCACTAAAATGCATGCATGAATATTTTAATACTTCCTTTTAAAAAAGACTTCAGGGCTGGAGGAATGGCTCAGTGGTTAAAGGCACTTGCTTGCAATGCCTGACAGCCCAGGTTCAGTTCCTCAGTACCTATGTAAGCCCGATGTACAAAGTGGCACATGCATGTGGACTTTGTTCCTTTAGAAAAATAAAAAGAATAAAGGCTCCAGAGGGGAAGGATGTGTACTTGTTACAAGGCTAGGAATATCCTAACCAGTCTTGTGTCCCAGCAGGGAACCTACGGCAGCTTTGAGCAGAGTGAGCAAGTAAGTTTCCCAGAGTTCACTTCAACACCTCCACGGGGCTGTGCAGAACGCAGCCACACAGGGAAGGAGTAGGCAGAGGAGAATGACCAGGGGTACTCAGTTCTGAGCATGCCTTCGGAGCCCATCCTCCACATGCCAGCTTCAGAGAATTTCCTAAAGAGTGGCAACGACCCACCATTTTTACAAAAACACAGCACACACATTCACACATGTACACACAACACACACCCTCACACATGTTTACAGATGACACACGCACACACTCATGCACAAATGCTCACACTCATGCATGCACATACATGCTCACACAGACACACATACATGCTCACACACCCCAAACTTCACCCACTCTCACATATGTACAAACTCACACATGTCCACACAGACACATACTCAAATACATTCACTCACACATACATATACTGCATAGATATGCTCACACCAACACACATATGCCCACATATACACTCATATCTTCACACATATTCACATGTGCACACAGACACATACTCAAATGCACACACTGACACACACTCACACTCTTACATGCACACGTGCACACACCCACATGCTGGCACATGCACATGCTCACACAAGCACCACATGAAAAAAGTGGCTCCGTATCAATTGTCATGCATAGGGAAGACACACAGAGATGACTTCACCCATCTGCCTCTTCAGCGTCCTTGTGTCCTTATCTCCAGGACAGAAGGAGGACAGTCTCCTGCCTCTACTCAATCTCCTGTCTCCTGTCCCCTCAGCAACTGTGCTCTTCACTCTTCAGACCACTGCCCCCATTAAGGTGACAAGTAAACTTCCTGGGACTTGCAAACTATTCATGAAACGGCAACCATTTATTTTTTTTTTCCATCCAGAAAAAGGGAAAATCATTGAAGTCAAAATAGGAATAATGAAAATCAAATGTAGTAAATACCAAAACATATATAACATGTAGTATTATTTCAGCATTGTAAACTTAGCATTCATAAACATTTCAGTACATTTGAAAACAATTTGTGAGTTGGATGTTCTCAATTTTCCCAAATTCCTGAGTCTGGATGTTGATTGCTGATAAATCATACTGAATTATAAATTAAGTGAGTTACCCTTAGCCAACTAATTTTGAAAGCAAAATCATTTTTAAAAATTATTTTCATTATAAAAAATGCAGTTCATGAGATCTGAGGCACATTTGCTGTACTAAATCTGGGGTAGGCAGAACACCTGGGATGAAAGAAAGTGCTGATGCTGAGTACTACTTACTCTATAAACTGCAGTGTCTCCCACGCCTCTCTCTCCTCCATCTTTCCTGGCTCCCTTCTAAGCAGTTAAACATGCTCAATTCATTCTCACTATAAAATTGCCATCCACCCATCTGTTGTGGTTTGAATGTGAAATGTCTCCCAGAGGCTCATGGTTTTGAACACTTGGTCCCCAGCTGGTGGTACAGTTCAGGAAGGCTGTGGAACCCTTAGGAAGCAGAGCATTGTTGAAGGAAGGGTGTCACCAGGGACAGGCCTGGAGGTTTGATAACCCAACCCACTTCCTGTCCACTCTGCTTCCTGCATCCTGTGGATGCAACATGACCAGCCGCCTCTTGCTCCGGCTGCCATGCCTCCCTCACCATGATGGACTGTATCCCTTAAAACTGTAAGTCAAAATAAGTCCTTCCTGCCTGAAGCAGCTTCGCATCATGCACTTGGTCACAGCACCAAAAATGTCAGTAATGATGCAGGCTTGGAGTCCCTGCAGGGAGGAGATTAGATCTCCATAAAAATGCAGGATTCCCAGCAATCCCAGCACTCGGGAGGCAGAGGTAGGAGGATCGCCATGAGTTCAAGGCCACCCTGAGACTACATAGTGAATTCCAGGCCAGCCTGAGCTAAAGTGAGACCCTACCTCTGAAAACCAATGATAATAATGATGATGATGCAGGATTCTCCCTGGCCAGTGAATCCCAACTCTACTTATCAAAGTATTGAAAATGTGGACTCAAAGAAGGGAAAATTATGAATTATGAGAGTTATTTTAAGGATTGTTAGGACCAGAGGAAAGGCTAGTAGGGAAGCCCAAACCAAAAGAAATTCTCCCCCTTGCCATCTGGGCTGAGAAGGGGCAGGTGAGACAAGAAGATCCTTCACACAGGGGCAGAAGGAGAAGGGTCAAGGAACCAAGACAGATTAGAAGGGTTAAGAGGGAAGAAGAGGTAAGAGCATTACACATGGGTTTCAGGCCCACTTCTATGAACCCAGCAGCCAATGAGGGTGAGCCTCTCCATCAGGCTCTCTACCCCCTCCCTGCCCTTCTGATCTCAGCTTAGGCGCTGATGTCTCAAGCCTTCATGCTCACAGCTGGAGCCAGGACTCTCCTTTGTATTGCTCTGTAATCTTTATGCTCATGGAGGTTTTGATGTTGTTGAGAACTGGTTGGCTACCCCATATCCTCACTAAGATGTAAGCTGTAGGAGGGCAGGGCTTACATCTGAGCATGTCACCAAAAGAATACTTTACAGAGATGAGTGTAATAGCACATGCCTGTCCTCCCACCACTTGAGAGTCATCCTTAGCTACATAGTGAACTTGAGACCAACCTATGCTAAACCTGTCTCCAAAAACCATAAAAATAAATGTAGAAAAACAACAAAAAATATTGTAGCTGGGCATGGTGACAGACACTTTAAACCCTGCACTTAGGAGATAGAGGCAAGAGGATCAGAGTTCAAAGTCGTCCTCAGCTATATAGCAAGTTCAAGGACAGTGTGGACTAATTGAGACTCTGTGTCATAGAAATCAGACAACTTGATAAATATTCATTCAATATGTAAATGAATAAGTACCAAACACACATGTGATTGGCTACTAATTAATCTGTCGTCCATAGGAGGTGTACTGAGTCACTTCTCCCATGGAACAACTGTGTTCTTCGCTCTTCATCTGATGCCTTCTAAAGCCATCGGGAAAGTTCTCTAGTGTTCACCATGTCTTCTAAAGCCATCGGGAAAGTTCTCTAGTGTTCACCAAGCTCTTTGCAATAGTGAGTGGGACAAATGCTCTCAGGGAAGGTGGTTGATTTTAAACATACCTCAGGTCTAGCTGTAGAACACCAACCCTCATTCTGCATCTGTCAAAGTAGGCAAATGAATACAAGAGGTTACCAGACTTCCTAGTTATAAATTAAGCTCAGAACTGAGCAGTTAGCAAATACTATTTATTGATAATAAAGGTTTTGTTGTTGTTCACACAGGGCTGATGGTACTACAAGTTTTTCACTTGTGATTACTAGGTTCATTCATAAAGGGGGCATCAACAATAAAGGGTGTTCCTAGTTATTGGGGTGAGTTAATTTAGAGGCAGGAGACTATTAAATACCAGCTTAACAAATGTAGTAGACACCTTTAGGTTTGTTGAGATTAACTTCCAGACCAGGCACGGTTATGGAGGCAGGGATAGTTACTGAAGCTTACAGATCTAGGGGAAGCTCCATAATGGCAGAAGCAGCTGGCCCTGTTTTTATAGGTCTAAGCAGAGAAAGAGAAGCCACAAGCCAAAACCCACACAGCACACTTTAGGAACTCTGGACAGAACTAGGCACTTTGTATATCTTTAGATTGGAATTTTAAACCCATCACCACATCTTAGGGAAGGACCCTAAGATCTTACCCAGTGATACTGCCTCCAACCAGGTGGCTGTCAATGTAAATTACAAACTAATAAAACACTGAATAATATATTGGGGGCCATCTATTTAAACTACCACAACAGATAAAAGGGGGCTTTGCAGAATTTGGCATTCAGAGTCCAGAGTGCTAATCACTACCCAATAGAACCCACTGAATATAGCATTCAGATAGCATCCATTGTTCACCACGCAGGTGACCTGAGTTGAAAGGGATGAGCAGTCTTAAGGGAGGCATTTATAGGCACTGTTATCTTGATGCTTCTTCCCTCAGACACGTTGCTTTCTGGGCATATGTATTCTTGTCTTAGCATAAGCATTTGAAGGAGACTCTTTAAAATATGAGGTTAATGCCATCCAAGTATGACTCAAAGTCTGGAAGGCCATTCTTTGGTGGAAGGGGAGATTCAGTGCAAAGCTTCAAAAACTTGCCAAAAGAAATCCCATCCCTTTACAGTAACCACATTTTATTGCTCACTCCTTACAAAAGAAAACAGAGGGCTGGAGAGATGGCTCAGCAATTAAAGGCTCTTGCTTGCAAAGCCTGATGACCACAGTCAAGTCCCAAGTAGCCATATAATGTTAGATGCACAAAGTGGCACATTTGTGTGGAGTTCATTTGCAGTGGCAGGAGGCCCTGGAGCAATCATACCAATTCTCTCTCTGCCTCTTTCTGTCTCTCCAAATCTAGGATGGGGATACCACATGATCTCAGTGATAGAGAGATAGCTCAATTGGTAAAGTGCTTAGCTCACAAGCGTGAGGACCTGAATTCCAGCCCCAGAACCCACTAAAAGCACCCAGTATGGTGGCACAAGCTTTGAACCCCAGTGCTGAAGGGGCACAGACAGATGCATCGCTGGGGCTCACTGGCTAGCTAATCTAACCTGCTGAGTGAGCTTCAGACCATGAATGACCCTGTCTTAAAACAAAATGGATGGCACCTGAGAAATGACATCCAAGGTTGCCTTCTCATCTCCACACACATGTGCACACATGTGAACGTACACCCAGACATGCACACACACATAAAAAAATCTAGTAAGAACAAAACCTAATCAGGCAAAGGGCCTCAGCTCTGTTTCCTGAAGGCATCATCATGCCCAGCAGTTTGGTCCTATCATTTTTTGAACAACTATTGAAGGAAGGTATTGATTATGGGTTTCTTATAAATGCCCTCTCTCAGGCTGAGAAAGCTCTTATAAACTTGGATGGGCACTGGGTGTTTTTTTTGTCGACTACTTTTTCTGTGTCTTCTGAAACATTATATTGTATCTTTTTTAGTTTATTAATATGATGAATCATTTTGATTTATTTCTGAATTTTGAATCAGCTTAGCTTTCCTGCAAGAAACCACTTGTCTTAATAGTTTACATATTGCATATTTATTTATCTATTTTATATATAAATTTATATCAATTATTTAAATATATAAATAGTTGCATGTATATATTATACATTAATATATTTGATTTGCTAAAATGCCATTTAGGATTTGGAGTGTATGTTTTTTCAAATTTTTTTTGTTTTTTATTTATTTTATTTGAGAGTGACAGGCAGACAGAGAAAGAGGCAGAGAGAGAGAGAGAGAGAATGGGCATGCCAGGGCCTCCAGCCACTGCAAATGAACTCCAGGTGTATGTGCCACCTTGTGCATCTGCATTATGTGGGTCCTGGGAACTGAGCCTCCAACCGGGGTCCTTAGGCTTCACAGGTAAGTGCTTAACTGTTAAGCCAACTCTCCAGGCTCGGTGTATGTTTTTAAGATTATATTGTACTTACCTTTTCTTATCATACTAGCTTTTGATATGAGGATGATGCTGGCTTGATAAATACTTACTAGATAAATGTTCTCTTGTTCTCTAAAAGACTTTATGTAGACTGATGGCCCCTAAATATTTAGAAGAATTTTCAAATGAAGTCATGAGTTTAGAGATTTCTTTTTTAAAAATATATTTTAGTTTAATTTATTTATTAGCAAGAAAGAAATGGGCATGCCAGGACCTTTAGCCACTGCAAACAAACTCCAGATGCATGCACCACTTTTTGCATCTGGCTTTACATGGGTAGTGGGGAATCAAACCCAGGTCCTTAGGCTTTGCAGGCAAGTGCCTTAACCACTGAGCAATCTCTCCAGCCATCAGAGATGTAATATCTTAAAGAGAGGATTGTTTGAAGATTTTTTATTAGTTATGCAGACAGTGTACATACAGTCATGCTGGTACCACTTCCAAAGGGACCCTCCTCGTTGGGGAATGTGGGTCATGCATTGTGGGGGTAGCCCTCAGTTATGGGGAAGAGGCAATGTCTCTGTGCATAATGTCCCAACTTGTGGCTCTAACAACCTTTCTGCTTTCTTATGAGACAAGTTTATTTATTTATTTATGAGAGACTGACAGAGAGAAAAAGGCAGCTAGAGAGAAAGAATCGGCACGCCAGGACCTCTAGCCACTGCAAACAAACTCCAGACGGATGTGCCACCTTGTGCATCTAGCTTACATGGGCACTGGGGAATTGAACCTGGATCCTTAAGCTTCACAGGCAAGTTCCTCAACCAGTAAGCAATGTCTCCTGCCCTGAGACAAGTTTTAACAACAACTTACTTATTTTTAATTATTTCTTATTACTAATTTCTAAATAAACATATTAACTTATTTCCTATATATTCTAGTGCATAAATTACAATAATAATTTCTGTTACATAAATTTCTTTAACTGCTCTTATGTAAATACCTTTTGTTATTGGTACTTAGTGTTAGTGTGATCATAGAGCATACATCGTATTACTTGTGCCCTTTTAAATGTATTAAGACATTTTGACAGAATAGAGTTTAACTTGGTGAATGTTACAAGTATACTAAAAAATGTTCATTCTGCTAGTTGGGTGTGGTGGTGCACACCTTTAATCCCAGCACTAGGGAGGCAGGAGTAGGAGGATTGCAGTGAATTTGAGGCCACCCTGAGACGACAGAGTGAATTCCAGGTCAGCCTGGGAGAGAGCAAGACCCTACCTCAAAGAAACAAAAAAAAAGGACTGGAGAGATGGCTTAGTAGCTAAGCACTTGCCTGTGAACTCTAAGGACCCCAGTGCCAGGCTCAATTACCCAGCACCCATGTAAGCCTGATGCACAAAGTGGTGCATGTATCTGGAGTTTGTTTGCAGTGTCTGGAGGCCCTGGTGCACCCATTCTCTGTCTCTCTCTCTCTCTCTCTCTCTTTCTCTCTGTCTGTCTTTCGCTCTCAAATAAATAAAAATAAAATAAACAACAACAACAACAACAAATTTTTTTTTTGAGGGCAGTTTGGTGGGAATAGCATATACATTTAGCCAGACAAGAGCAGGCTCATGATCTCCCCTGATATAGACTTTTGATTAGTTTTTTCAGTACCAGGCATGTATTCTCTCCCATAGAGAAGGCCTTCAGTCCAATTAGGGAGCAGTTGGTTTCCCCAAGAGCAGACATGCCACTATTGCATCCATTTGGTCATTGGGCCCTTCTGGCCAAACTTGAATTATCCAATGTCCACTGTTTTCACTGCTGATGACTTCTGTATCCCATACGGCTGCATGCAGTGCAGGTTTTTGCAGCTTTCGATGACCACTGGGATGACCCAAAAGGCAACATAGTGCTGAGAAGAGGGGATGGAGGAGTGTCCAGCACTGAAACATCTCTGTCACACCCTCCAAGGCTCAGGGTCCATTGTGGAAGAGGAGGCAGAAAGAATGTAAGAGTCAAAGGAAGGGTACAACTCCTTACAATGCATCTGTCCAGATAGAAATTGGCCTTGATATCCATGACCTTGCAGTGCCTAGCAATACCTTCGCAAGACCCTCATAATAGGAGAAAAAGATGATGACATCAAATTAAAACAGAGACTAATGGAGAGAGGGAGGGAATATGATGGAGAATGGAGTTCTGAAAGGGAGTGGGGGGAGGGGAGGGAAATACTGTTTTTTTTCTCTGTAAGTATAGAAGTTGTCAATAAAAAATTTAAATTTTTTTAAAGATTGAATTTTTAAAAAACAAAAGAAAAAAAGAAAAAAGTTCATTCTTTATGGCTGACTGGTGAACTTTATAGATGTCAATTAGGCCAAGTTGGTTTAATTTTGTTCATATTTTCTGACTGTTACTGATTTCCTGTTCTACTGAGTATTACAAATTGTGCCCAAATCTCTGTGATGCACTCGATCTGCTTCTGCTTTGCACCTCAGCAACTTTTCCTTTTGTGTATTTTGAAGCTCTTTTATGCCAACCCCAAATGCTTGGGATGACTATGTCCCCTATTAATTTATTTCTTTAACATTATAGAATAAATAACCTTCAAAAAAATCTCTACTTGGCCTGGAGAGATGGCTTAGCTGTTAAGGTGCCTGCCTCCTAAGCCTAAGAACGCTGGTTCCAATCTCCAGCAGTTCCAATCTCCAGGTCCCACGTTTAGCCAGATGCAAAGTGACTCAAGGGCGCAATGCCGCACTTGACCACAAGGCAGAGCACACATCTGGATTTCGTTCACAGCAGTTGAGACACTGCTGGCGCACCCATCTCTAGCTGTCTCCCTCTCCCTCTCTCTCTATCCCTGTCTGTGTCTCTCTCCCAAAAAAAAAAAAAAATCTCTACTTAATGTTTGCTGCCTTGAAATCAGTTTTGTATAATACTAATCTAGCCACTTTGGCTCTTCAAAAATTAGTTTCAAAATGGCATAAAAATTTCAGTCATAATGAAACTCATGCCATGTATAATTAACATATGCTAATAAAAACATTTAAAAGTAAGTGATTTTTTTATTTTACTATTGTGTATATGATTTTGACTGTAAAAACAATATAATAAACAATATTAGTGAACTGGAAAAAAATGTCACTTAAACTACTTGTACCTTTATACTTACAGTATATTTCTTGGAAGCAGCATATAGTTGGGGTTTTCTCTTTTTTCCAATCTGATATACTCTGTGTTTTTGATGGGATATTTTAAAATCATTTACATTTAATATAATTATCAATATGGATGAATACAAGCCTATTATCTTGTTGTTTGTTTTATATTTCTCCTATATGTTCTTTATTCCCTTTCCCTTTTTTCTTTTTCTTGATATCTTTATTCATTTATTTACTTATTTATTTGAAAGCAGAAAGAGGTAGAGAGAAGAGATAATGGGGCACCAGAGCCTCCAGCCACTGCAAACGAACTCCAGATGCATGTGTGTGCCACCTTGTACATCTGGCTTTGTATGGATACTGAGGAACTAAACTTGGGCCCTCAGACAAGCACCTTAACTGCTAAGCCATCTCTCCAGCCCCCTTTCCATTTTTTCGTGGCTTGCTCTTGGACAATTGTGTCTTGTCAATTATCTCATTTCAGATCTTCTAATCCCTTCAGAGTTTTCATCCCTGGCTTCAGGTATGCACATGCATGCCTTGGTCAGTACTCAGCAAATAGTAGAGACCCTTTGTATTACTCCAGAGTTGGCCATCTCCTCTGCACAGCTCCCTCATCTGCGGTGGGCTGGCATGTAGCCTCCAGCTACTCTTATCTTCCTTGATGCACAGCTCCATATGTTCAACTCAGAGAGATAGAGAGATTCACAGGCTCTACCAGAGTTTCTCCTCTAAATATGGCCAAGAAGCATGCTGAGGTAGTAGCTGGGGCAATGACTCGCTTGTCTTCCATCTTTCAGCATCCCTATCCTTTGTCATCTGATGTCCAATTATTAGTTTACAGGCTATGTCATATGTTTTATGTTTGGGGTTTGATTGCACAGTAGACTGTGTATTTGTATTTCCTTAAAATTTATATATTGACACTATCCCCAATGTGATAATATTAAGAGTTGGAGCCATTTGGAAGATGACTAGAGCATGAGAGGAAAGCCTTTATGAATGGAATAGATCTCATAAAATAGGTATAAGGGTGCTTGTTCACTCCTTCTGTTCTGTGACTATACACACAAAACACTATTTGGCGAATGTTCCTCACCAGACTCCAGATCTCCTGGCACCTTGACCTTGGGACCACCAGCTTTCAGAAATGTGAGCAATAACTTTCTGTTGTTTATAAATGCCCAGTCTGAGATATTTTACTGTAACAGCCTGAATGAAGTGAGAAAGATAGTCCATGGAAGACAGAAAATATAGTTCCTATCATTGTGTCTTAGCCAGATGTGATTCTGGGTGGCATTATGAGTTATTTTGATAAAAATTAAACATATTTTAAAACATTAACCTGAAGGTTATCTGGAACTCTTCACAGAATATCCTAAAATATTTAAGAAAACTGGTCAAAATTTTCCTTATGTTAATTAACTCAAATTTATAGTGTCATTAAAATACTGAAGGAAAATAAACCAGAAACAAATAGCTAATTCTTGTTCTAGTCTAACAATCCCTGCAAACACTAATGGGACCTCTCTCCCAAGGGCTTAGTTAAAAGGAATGCCTGCTTGATTTATTTTATTTTCAGGAAAGAGAGGTCATTACAGGTTAACAATTGTGCAACTTTCTCTTTGGTTTAATCTGTAAACACAAGTCTATGTTTTGAAAACTATCATATTGAGTCAAGTAAACTTCTTGCTGAAATTGATGACTACATGTTTCCCCATGCCTGGAAAATGCTAATTTACGTCCACACACTGTCTGAAAATAGTCTTCGGTATCATGTTGGTCTAAAAATACTCCTTAGTCCTCTGAAACCAATGATTTGATGAAGAATCCCACATCAATTCTTACACATGTCATTTTTAAGGGACTTTTTTGTTTGTATTTCTCTTTGTTTCTGTGAGGTGTTTATCATACAGCAGCTGATTCCCCAAACCTTTTATTTTCAAGAACATCTGACATAAAGCCAGTGCACCATATTTTTATGTTAATAGGGATGCCTGAGCTTTCTGAGCAAATAGCTTAGTGCTTTCCAACTTAGTTTTTCTTCACAGTCAACCTTATTCATTTTCCTCTTTCTTCTCCAAACTCGTGTGTGTGTGTGTGTGTGTGTGTGTGTGTGTGTGTGTGTGTGTGTGTGTCCATCCATCCTGAGGCTTATTTCCTCAGTTTTAAGAAGAGAAGAAATAGTACCCTTGGATTTTGAGAGACAGAGACCCATCCACACCCCTGGGAGAAGAGGAAGCACATAGATTTGCCAGATGCTGGATTCTTTTCCTCCATCCCTTTGAAGCCAGAAGAAGAGCCTTAGACGTGATGAAGATGAGGTCCTTCATGAATCACTGTCCTTATGCTGTGCTGAATAGAAAAGAGCCCCTCAAATTAGTCTTTCAGCTTCAATTTACAGCCGCTGGCTGACCTCAGGCACCTCGAGCCTGTGCCGCAGACACATTCCTTAATCTCAACCCCACACTCTACACTCGCCTTCAGCTTCTGAGGGCTGACATTAGCGGCTGCCTTGATACCTACTTTGACCTTTCTGCATGTGTTGACACTGAGGTGGTAAGTCACCACTGTGACAATCTGTCCCTCTATTGCCTGAGTCCCCTCACCTAACATATGCTCAGTTGCCCACTTCCTGCTCATACGGTAGGGCACGGGTACATAAAGTAATTGTCCTTTATTCTCCTGCATGCAAGGAAGGTGTAAGGAAACCCCCAAGAGGAAGGGATAAAAAGAAAAATAGAAGCACGTTCTGATCTGAGCTGTCACCTCATGATCCATATTGCCTTTATGGTGAGCATCTTTATATCAGTGGGCCAGGACAGGGATGCAAGGATGGGAAAAAAAATAATATGGAGATTGAATTGAGATAGGAATGACAAGAAGGAAAGAAACATTGGCAGAGAGATGATAGAAAACAAAAACTGGAGTCAACAGAAGGGGAGATTAGAGAATTAGGGAGAAATGAAAGCAGATATGTTGCAAAGAAAACTCCAGAAGTTGATGCCATAGGATTTTTTTTTTTTTTTCACAGAAATAAATTGTTTTTCTGGAACCAAGTATGTCCAAAGCAGGCACACTGTGGCTCTTAGTGGAATGTCTAGTTGTATTTTTCTTTTTTTTTTTTTTTTTTTTGTTTGTTTTTTTTGTATTTCTCTACAACTTAGAGCTAGGCAGGTCCCAGGCCTGCAGGACTGTCCTTACTGTACTTACTACTGAACTTCCTGTAGGATTGTACTTACTATCTTGGTCTTTCATTGTCATTGTGGCACAGTCCCCATTCATTATTTTTGAGAGAAATAAAAAATTATAAGTAGTTCCATTACTGTCATGGAATAATGACAGGGTCTCACTCTAGCCCAGGCTAACCTGGAATTCACTATGTAATCTCAAGGTAGTCTCGAACCCACTAACTGAAATCCTCCTACTTCTGCCTCCTGAGTGCTGGGATTAAAGGTGTGCACCACCACACCCAACTCTCTTCTTTTCTTACACAACTGTTTTGTCAATACGTGGTCTTGTCATTTCACCACCATGACAATGATATTTTTCTACAAAACTTCCCAAGGTCCCACATTTCAAAACGCAAATAAATAAACAAGTAAATAAACATAGTGACACTGTTTTAACTGGGTAGAGAAAAGAATGCAAGTAAGGCATGGGTGTTACCCACAGTTTATACAAGGCAGAGTCCCCAGGTAGCATCTTTCACACAGTGCCACATGCCAACTAAGGAAGATCATACACTGATTATGTTAGAAATTACACTTATTGAGGTTGGTTTTGCACTTTATATGTGCAAAATACTTTTCGAAATGATGGGAGTTATTCTATTGGAGACATGACAATATTCTACATAATTAATATTTATTTTCTCCCATAGCTGATTTTCTAGTTTGCAAATCTCTGTCTTCTCTCAGCACTGCTTTGCCACAGAGAAAATGGGTGGATTGCACTGTGTCACAAACTGCTCCCTTGATATCCACTTATAGCCTTTATTTAGGAATCGGGCAGCTAAATCACCATGATATTAGCAGTTCATATCATCTATCTTATGGTAATATCATTTCCTTTGTAAGGACAAGGGATACATTTTTCATTATTCCATGACAATAATGGAACTACTTATAATTTTTTATTTCTCTCAAAAATAATGAATGGGGCGGGCTGGAGAGATGGCTTAGCTGTTAAATGCTTGCCTATGAAGCCTAAGGACCCAGGTTCAAGGCTCGATTCTCCAGGACCCACATAAGCCAGATGCACAAGGAAGTGCATGCATCTGGAGTTTGTTTGCAGTGGCTGGAGGCCCTGGCGCACCCATTCTCTCTCTCTCTCTCTCTCTCTCTCTCTCTCTCTACCTGCCTATTTCTGTATCTCTCTCAAATAAATAAATAAATAAATAATAAAATATTAAAAAAATAATAATGAATGGGGACTGTGCCACGGTGACAATGAAAGACCAGGATAGTTAGTACAATCCTACAGGAAGTTCAGTAGTAAGTACAGTAAGGACAGTGCTGCAGGCCTGGGACCTGCCTAGCTCTAAGTTGTAGAGAAATAAGCAAACCAGTAAACATCCTCAATGCTAACTCCAGCACTCAAACATTTCCTTATGCTTGTCATTCATCACCATTGACCCTAGGTACCAAGGAGAAAAAGCTCAGAGGCAGAGGACTAAATAAATGGGACAGGAATCAAAAAGAGAACACTCAGTCTGGCTTTAATAGACAGGAATAGGATGGAGGGATGGAGACTGAGTGAGGCATATTAGCTAAACTCATTGGTTGAATTCTTCAGATTATTGGGACCCCTTAGTCATACTCTAAATAGCTGATAGATAAATAGATTTAGATATAGATGTATGTATGATCTATAGTATACATGCATATATATATATATTTAAAATACTGAAATTGTAAATATAAGTATTTCAAAGAAAACTTGAAGACTTCCTGTATCTTTCACAGGATGTTCAAAACAAATTTAAAAGAGTTTGGAATATTTCCTTGAAATTTAGTCCAGTTAGTTAGGATAGCATATTAGACACTTAGCTCCCAATGTCACATCAAAGTAAGGTTAAAATTTCAGGGACTCTCGGATGGAATGTAGGCACGTGTGCACAGATGTGCACATTTCCCACTAGCAGAATCACTTGAGGAGGTACACAGAAACACCCACCCTAAGCCTAACACAGATGGCCTTGGTCCATCCACGTAATTCCCCTGACCTTGGTTTCTTGAGCTACAGATGTCAGTGGCGCTGAGTCACCTAGTACCCTTCCTTTCCATGTCCTTTATGAGAATCCTGCTTATGACTCCCTCCCAAAGACCTTTCACATCCTGCAACACATTCCATGGGGAAAAGGAACTGACTCTGGAAGACGATTACAGAGTTTTTGTTTGCATTTACCAGACCATCAAATGTTTGTCCAGGACTCAAACATACCTTGTTGGCAGTGGAACTTAAGGGATATCTAGCATATGTATGTATATATTTGTTTCCTGAAAAATAATGTGTGCAGAAATAATTCAGTTATTGAATTTCCTAAGACATTATTTTCTAAGATCATTTTCTCCATAATGTGAGGTATTTGAAGATGGACAGAAAGATCTCAAGTATATTTAGTTTCATGGTTTTTTTAATTTTTATTTATTTATTTGCAATCAGAGAGTCAGAGAAGAGAGACAGACAGAGAGACAATGGGCACACCAGGGCCTCTAGCCACTGAAAACAAACTCCAGACATATGTGCCCAATGTGCATCTGGCTTATGTGGGCCCTGGAGAATCAAACCTTGGTCTTTTGGCTTCACCTTAACCACTAAGCTATCTCTCCAACCCCTAGTTTCATGGGTTTGTTTGTTTGTTTGTTTGTTTTTTGTTTGTTCATTTGTTTGTTTTTGGTTTTTTGAGGTAGGGTCTCACTCTAGCTCAGGCTGACCTGGAATTCACTATGCAATCTCAGGGTAGCCTTGAAGTCATGGCGATCCTCCTACCTCTGCCTCCCTAGTGCTGGCATGCGCCACCACGCCCAACTTCATGTTTTCTTAATTGTGCTATATCTTCCTGAGTCCAAATGAAAATTAATTTGCAAATAAAGTCAGAGTACCAAAACTGACCTCAAACTATTGCTGCTGTGACTTTTGGTGCTGGGGTTCAAGCCCAGGGTTCAACACACGCAATGTATGTGCTCCTCTGGTAAGCCACACGTCCAGCCCTCACTCATTTTCAAAACCATACCCAGTGAACTTGCATTTTCTCGGGAATGTTGTTGCTGATGTATATGACGTATTGCCTCTCTCTCTCTCTTTTTTTTCCTTCCTTTTTTCACCTTCTGTATGAACAGGGTGTTGACATAGAGTCAGTGTTTATCACTCCATGAAACTAGGTTGTACTCTGCTTTCTCTTTATGGTCTTATAGCATTGTTTACAAACACTTTATCTCTGTTATAGAAAATAATTGAAACTCTAGGCTTTTGATGAAATATTGGACTGAAATGGATGGTCCAAAAATCTAAATGTAGCTGACTGGCTCCTGTCTGAGGGAGCCGTAATCAATGTCTCATGCGCATAGACTGAAGGATGATGAATTCAGTGATCATACCCTAACTGCAGAATGCTATTTGGAAATAATTAAATGTTCCATCATTTGCAAGTCTAAATAGTTCATTGTTAGCTCCTGGGTTTGTCTGTCAACAGTTCCTGCCATTTTGTAAAGGAAATTTATCACTAAAACAATGGAACTGATAACAACATACCACCCAAGTATGTCAGCAACAGCACGTGTCACGGGACTCTAATTCATAGCTACAGGTTAGGAAAACTTAATTTATGTATGAATCTACTTCATAAATGGCAAACATGACACACATTGTTTAAAAGCTATGGGTAGATATTCATCTTCAGGTGCTAAGGAGTTTTTCCTCTCCAAGAGATGGATAAGCCTTTTGTCAGATGAAAAGTTTTATGGCCTAGAATATTATTCAGGCAGCATTCAGCAATTAATTAATCATTTCATAATTTGTTTTCTTCCTGATCTGCTTACATTGAGAGTTTTTTTTTACACCCTATGTTTCTTTAAAAATCTTTATTTTCAAAGCATTTCAAGATCATTTTGTCTAATTATATTATATGTGCATAGTTTAGTATATATTTTAATGTGGGTATTTTCTAAGTCTTGGTCTTTTAGCCAGCAGAATGGTAGTAGAGAAATTGAATGATCTGGTGAGTATACTATTAATCCTATACCAAGACAGATAGATTGATAGCTTAATTGTTAGGTAGATGACAGATTGCTAGACAGATCATAGGTAGGTAGGTAGGTAGATGAAACATCGAAATGTAGACAACATAGACAGATGATAGACTGATAGACATATATGTGAGCATATAACTTCCTTCTAGTGAATTTTTTTTCCTTATTTGTAAAGCAAGAATAAAGAAAAACTTCCCTGAGCTCAAATGTTTAAAGTCAAATGTTTGTTGTATTTAAGATCCTCTGTACCAGTGTGAATTTTGCATAGCTATGACAACCCTACAATGGAATGGCATAGTTCCACATTAGTAACATATGAATAACACATCAATCACTTCTTGAATCAACAGCTCCTCTCTCTTATTGCTGGCACAATGTATGTTTCTAGGAATTACTTACATGTAGCTGTGTTGTGTGGCTGTACTTGAGAATTTGCTAGAAAAACCACTATTTCCATGACTGGGTCCCAGAAATCAAAACAACTGGACAGATGACCAGAAACACGTGGTCACGTTGTTGATTAGATTGAGTCACTGAGTCCAGTTCAGATGCTCTCCAATTAATTATTAAGATGCCTGCAAGCAGCAGATGGATCATGCCATGACCAACAGATTTGGATTGTGCAGTATGTGCTGTGTGGTCCATATGTGGAGCTTTTGCAGATGGGCAGGCCTGGCTGGGCATGGTAGAAATCATGCCTGCCACTCACAGCTTGCTGGGTCAGGGCAGTGGCAGGGACACGATGGTGAAGTGAGGACTAAATTGCTTCTGACTTAATGTGAGCTGCAGTAATGATGGAAATAGTCGTTCATTAGAAGCTAGAGTCTGCTTTTAAGAACTCTGTACTGGAGATTTTTTCAAACTACTTGAATGGAGCTTCTTGCCATCCTTGTTATCTCATGTAACCTAAGTACAGCCAGTATCAAATTGATTTTGATTGGCCACTTTTGATCAAGGCCACCTGAAGATGTTAAGTCTCCGCATATAAACTGTGATCCAGCCAGGCAGTGTGAGCCCATCAAACCTGACCAGGTCAATTTGGTATTTTCAGATACTCTAATGACCAAATACACTGAGATATTCAGAATTATTCTTAGGAATTTTAAACTCAATTTATATGTGATTTCTATCATTAAGACATATTGAAACTAAATCACCTGCCAGTTGGGAAATTTTATGATGAGAAAGACCAGTGATTTAACCATCTGCCCTGAGAAGATAAGGTCTTAGATTAAAAATAAGCTTGTACCAGTGGATATTGATGGAGTTCAAGGAATTTCCATGAAAGAGAAGAAAATAAAATGTTTAAATAAACATTTTATAAACAATTTGAGCAAAAGGAAAGAAAGTGTCTAGTTGATGGGAATCAGGGGATAAGGAGCAGTGGAAGCTAAGGAAGAAAAGACGCATGTTGACTGAGTATGGTCTGTCTTTTGAGGTTGTCTTAGAATATTTCATTAACCAAGGCGGGCTGCAAGCACTCACCAATGGGGAGGAACAAGTATCGGAACTGTGGGATGGGTGTAAGTTTTGTTTTTTTTTAATTTTTGTTTATTTTTATTTATTTATTTGAGAGCAACAGAGAGAGAGAGAAAGAGAGAGAGAGAGAGAATAGGCGCACTGGGGTATCCAGCCACTGCAAACAAACTCCAGATGCATGCGCCACCTTGTGCATCTGGCTTACATGGGTACTGGGGAATCAAGCCTCCAACTGGGGTCCTTAGGCTTCACAGGCAAGAGCTTAACTGCTAACCCATCTCTACAGCCCGGATGTAAGTTTTATAAAGGAAGAGTCATCCCAGCATTATTGTCAGTGACATGCATGGATTTATTGCAGGGCCTCTTATTAGCCACAAGTTAGTCATTAAATATATAATGAAAGAAATTGCACCCGTAAACATTCTGATTTAGTGGACCAGTGTAGACATGGCTTTGTCAGAGATTAATTGCACTTTAGTCATAATCCTAGCCATACATGAATACTGAAGCATTATTTAGAATTGTAGAATATTCACAGAAAAAGTGTCCCCTTAAAGGGGACAAGGAAGAATAGCTGTCCTCATACAGTCACACTTGATTACGTTGCAGGAAAATGCACAGGAGAAAGGCCACAAGCCACCACTTGTCCACTCTCACACCCAACACTTTTCCATGTTTTCTAATATACATTAATGACTTTTAGACAGTTACTTAACTGAATTATAGAACAACAACAAAAAAAAAAAAACAAGAAAAACTACTTGGAAATTAAGAGTGGGTAATTGTTTTTGTTAAAATAGCCTCAAACTCACTGCCAAGGATGATCTTGAACTCCTGATCCTCCTGCCTCCACTTCTCAAGTACTGAAACAACAGGCATGGGCCACCATGCCTTGTTTTCTGTGATACTAAGACTCAAACCCAAGGCTTTACTCTACCAACTGAGCTATATCCCCAACACTGGCTCTATCTCTTGTTCGTTTTGCTGTTATTAAGTCTCTTAAATTCTTACTTCTGCATAAAATTAGAACTGAATCTTTTCTTACCTACTTCTTAAGATTGTCAAAATGATTTATAAAATGCACGTGCATGTACTTGGACTATATCAATAAACCGAAAGAATAAATGGATGATTTGCCTATTTATATCTGTAATGCTAATACAAGTATGATTGGATGTCATACAAGTAAGTTAGTGAATTGAATACTGACATATAAATGAGGTGTTTTCTCATTTTCTCTGGTCTTTAGAACATTAGTATCGGTTGATTTTGTAGAATTGGAACCCGACTGCTATTTGCAGCTGGAGAAATTGAATGCATGGAAGAAGAGGACAGTAAAAAATAAACATTCTGGGCTGGAGAGATGGTTGGGCATTTAGGACATTTGCCTGCAAAGCCTAATGACCCAAGTTTGATTCCGCAGTACCCACATCAAGCCAGATACACAAAGGGGAGCATTTGTCTGGAGTTTGTTTGCAAGCTCGTGTGCCCTTTCTCTCTCTGCTGTGCATGGTTGTACACACCTTTAATCCTAACACTCTTGGGAAGCAGAAGTAGGAAGATTACTGTGAGATCCAGGCCAACATGAGGCTACATAGTAAATTCCAGGTCGGCCTGGGCAAGAGCGAGACCCTACCTCGAAAAACCAAAAATAAAAAATAAAAAGATAAACAATCTACTGTGCAGAACCAACCTCTTCAATGTTTCTTAGACATACGTGCATAATGATATGCAATCCATAGACAAACCAATATACATACCTCTGCATTCAAAACAATTATTAGTGTTTAAATGATTCATATAAAGTTTGCATTATATTTAAAGGATTTTTTAAAATTATTTGATTTCTTTCTGAAAGCATGCAGAAAGGGGTGCACCTATGCCTTCCTCTTCCTATTTCCTCCTTCATGGCATGTTATGGTGACTCTTGCATTCAGACCTGTGTCTGTATTTCTTACAATAGCCCAGCTGGGATTCTGGATGCCAGTGGGCCTGAAACTAATTCTAGAGTGTTTACACTTTCATTTTGATGGTGTTTGGGCTGTTCTTCTACTCTATTCCTTGTCCAGCACATCTCCTGGCTGATTCCATCTTTGCAGCTTTTTCGAGAGCAGCTCCTGTGAAGTGTTGCCCCTGAACCCTCTCATGCTTGAAGATGCATCTCTCTTGGTTTATGCTGGAAAGAATCCTAGCGTGGGTATGCACTCTTAAGTTGTTCAGGTCACGTTTTCTTTCCTTCAGACCTCTGGTTTGATGGTCCACTCTTTTCTTCCAGGGAGCGTCACTGTGGCCAGGTGACCCGTGTGATGTGTTTGCCTCATGCCTGACCTGTTTCTCAGTCTGATTCTCCTCTTGGTCCCTAGCATGCATCTTCTCCTCAAAGGCTGGAATGACCTTCAGAAGAAATAAATCAAATCCTGTTATCCTGATAAAAGTACTTAAGGTACTTCTTATGATGATTTATCTAGCACAGATGCCAACAAGCTTCTCCATGTTGTCACAGCACCTCCAAATTTCATGTAGCCTGCTTTTCGTGTTTTACATAGCTGTCCATCAAGCTCCATCCCTATCCACAGACCACCAGACTAACTTTTTCATTCCTTATATAATAACATACCTACCTGTTACTTTTCTGGGTCTGTCATCCATCTGGGCTTCATTTCCTCAAGCTCAGAGCTAGCTGTGTGATTCATCTCAGGGCTTATGTTTCAGCATACATACCTTTTCCTCAGAGAGACTCCAGACCACCTGTCCCTCCCACCTGCCCACCACGGACTCACTCAATCATCTCATCACTCACTTTCCCCTGCTTAATTCTCTATGCCTGCCAATGCCCACCTCTGCAGACTGAAGATATAGACATCACCTATTGATGTTGGCATATACTTTCTTTTGTTATATTTTTCTCTTTACTCATTCTCAGTTCCTTCATAAACTACCCCTTATGATACATATTTATAGGTTCTGACTTTTCTTCTTTTTTTCCCCTTTTTTTTGTTGTTGTTGTTTTGTTTTTTCAAGGTAGGGTCTCACTCTATCTCAGGCTGACCTGGAAATCACTATGTAGTCTCAGGGTGGCCTCAAACTCGTGGTGATCCTCCTACCTCTGCCTCCTAAGTGCTGGGATTAAAGACGTGAGCCACTACGCCCAGCTGGTTCTGATTTTTTAATTTAATTTTGTGCTTTTAGACTTATTCATGAATATATGCATGGATGTAGTCTATTCCTTTTAGCTGCAACTTAGTATTCCATCATTTGTAAGTATCACAGATTTATTCATAAAAATTATATATTATAAAACACATATTTATTCATAAAGTAATATTTATTCCATATGTGTTATCTCAAAAAGTTCAATGAATATCCATTTGTTTGTAGCCTTGTGAATTTCTCTAGGGGCTTGTGGAGATATATATTTAGGAATAGAATTGCTAGATTAGAGACAAATCACAGGCAGCCTCAAATTCATGAAATCACGAACAATTTTCAAATTGTTCTCCAAAGTGATATAGCACTTTGTATCCTACCCGATAACTGAGCCACTGCTTATCTCTGATATATTTTTCTTTTATTCTCTGTAACTTGAAATTATACAGCTCCTACATTGATATTAATTTAAGGTCTATGTGGCTCTGCATAGCATAACAATATGGACCATCTCATCACTTCTGTTTGGTTCTTGTTTGTTTGTTTGTTTGTTTGTTTGTTTGTTTGTTTTGAAAAGTGCTTAGATATGTTAACCCTTTAGCAGTGACATCAACTAAAGACCTATAATCTATCTCCTACTTATTTCCTTGGGTAAAAAGAGATCATTCATATTTACCTATGATTTGTGCACATTGGTAAATAAATTGTCCTCCAACAATGTCACAAAATAGCTCCTATTATCTTCTCTACTACATGTACCTATTTTTGTCTCCTGTGCTTGAAACTTGGAAGCATCTGGAATTTATCTGGGCATAGGGTATGAGACAGGGAACAAAGTTGGGTTCGGTACAAATGGTAAAATACTTTCCTCAGAACAATTCATTTTTTGAGTTGATGGCTCTCACTACTTACAATTTCTCAACTGGCACATATCATGTTCCCATCTATATGGATTTGCTTCTGGTACACTGTTTAAATTATCTGATCATTTTTTTTTTTTTATCACTAAGTCACTTTAACATGATGGATTTGAAACTGGCCTTAATAAATGAAGATCATGATCTTCCATTTAGGAATACCCTTAGCTCTTTGCTGGACTTTGTCTACATAGATTTAATGAATTAATTAATTATTAGGTTTTGTAAATTTTTGAGACAGTGTCTCATGCATCCCAGGTTGTCCTCAAAGTTCCCATCTATGTAGCTGAGGATGGTCTTGAACTTTTGATCCTCCTGCCTTTACCTCCCAACTACTGACATTGTGCAGCTATCTGCCATCACACTAGGTTTATGTGGTGCTAGGGAAAGAATGCAGAGCTTTGTGCATGTCTAGGCAGGCGCTCTACCGACTGAGATACCTCTCCTGCTCCTACATAAATTTTAAATAGTTGATTTAATCCTACCATGTGCTGTGATACTTATGAAAATATTATTGAATATATTCATTAACTAGAAGAAAGTTGACATGTATAAAATGTTGGGTTCTATCTTAAAATACATTATAGACTTCAGTTTGTTTATTCAATTTTCTTCAAGAAGGTTTAAATATTTTTCCATAAATGTCTTTGATTTTTGTTAGGGCTAGAATTCTGCTTCCCCCTTGCCAATCAATTTGATAAGCTTAATGCTTGTTTCAGATCTGCAACATATACAGCTCACTTTCCACATCATCATAATCAGCTTGAGACCTTTGTATAAAATTGTTCAGTTGCCAGTATCTCATTGTTTCCCCCTTGATGTCTCAACATTCCTCCAATGTTCTTTCAGAACACAAATGTTTGTATGATAAATATTTAGAGTTGTAAAATATCTAAAAATTTCCTTATGTCACCTTTGCATTTAAACAAAAGCTCAGCTACATTTTTTAAAAGGAAGTCATTTTTTAAATATTTTGTTCATTTATTTGCAAGGAGAGAGAAAGAGACAGAGAGAGGGGCAGAATGGATGTTCCAGAGCCTCTAACCACTGCAAACTCAAAAGACTCAATTCACAGTCTTATCCTTTCACTATGAAACTATCACTCTATTTTCCTCTTTGGAAGTGGCTGTTGAAAGCCAGATGCTAACATGATTTTTGTTCATTTGTAAGTCTTCCTCTATTTATTTTGAAATCTTAGATATTCTCCTGGGTTTGACTCCTCTTAAATTCATGCACGTTGTGTTTTAAGTTTATAATTTCCCTCACTTGTCTTTTCCCCCCTCATTTGTCTTATGAGGCACTCTCTATGATCTTTTAACACCTTCTTATATTTTTATTTACATGTCAGGATCCTTAGCTATTAATTCTTTTAAATTGTAGGACTGGGGAAAGCCTTCCTTCTGGCCTGCATGTGCATAGCCTGAGTCTGCCTGGCGCCAGGTAGAACGTCACCATCAAGTTCAGTCACTTGGCATCCCTCAGATCACAGCAAAAACATAAAGAGTTTCGACACTCCAGCGTATGAGCAGAAAACTGACATCTCCACTCTCCAAGGAGTTGAGGCGAAGGACCATGTTTGCTTCCTTTTACTCTGGAGGCCTGAGATCCCTGTGGCTGACACCCAAGTTACAAAAGTTGCGGAGGAAATGCATCTTCACATCTCACGGTTCTGATAGGGATTCCCCAGAGCAAGGCAGATGCTGCCACACTAAACCCTGAAGATGGGGAAAAGAAATCCTGAACACAAAGCAGAGTCCTGACAGGTGGAAAACCAGAAAAGCAATGAACGTAACTTGTCAGGGTAGGCACGTTCTGTGGCTTTCCAGCCCAATGAGTGCTTCTTTGAGATGTCTCTGGAAGCTTGCCTTCCTGTTTTGTGATGGATGTGTAGCTCTGGAAATCTGCCTTAGCAAAGTTGTGGTTACATGGTCACCTCGCTTACATTTGTCTTACATATAAAAGCCATCTTATCCAGAACAATTATTACATTGTCAATTAATTCCATCTATTTTCTTTCTTACAAAGACCTGGAACTTGTTTTAGAAACATTCTCTAGTCACACCTCTCTTATCTTGGGTCTGTTTCAACTTGAACTTAGAGAATGGCTGAGGCACACCTTACTTCTTTGTGTTATCTAAAAGTATTTTGCTTACTTATTTTCTTATTTCTTATGCCTTCCCATTAGAATGTGAACCCCATAAGAGAAGATTTTGTAAATCTCCACTTATATTTAGTGTTCCAAAAGTAGTGCCTGACATATACAACATGCCCAAGCAACACACATTTTATGAATGAGTATATAAATAACTCCCTGAACCTGCTTAATCAGACTGAGTTATGCTGTAGATATATAAGCAGTCTTCAAATCTCTGTAGCTTCAAACTTGCTTATCACAGGGGCTAAGCTTCACTCCTTTCTCATCTATGGGCATGGGCATAGGCTGGGGCATCTGAGGCACAGAAGCTGGTTGCAGAGCAGAGGAGAAATGTTAAAGATGAGTTCAGAAAGTGGACAGGGATCAGGCCAGATGATCTTGGAAAACAAAGTGCAATTTAGATCTTACTTTGAATGTGAGGAAACCTACTCGGACAATTTAAACAGGGAACGGGACTATGATTCAGCTTATTCCATTTGAGGGCCAGGTTGGGAGCCTGTGAGTCATTTAAATGTGGAAGTCAAGCAGTCATGGAGGTCAGGACAGAAAGAATGGATTTGGGGTTCATTATCATATAGATGATAGCAGGAGAGAGGGGACTTGACAATTACCTGGGGAAGAAGCACAGGTGTAGAGGAGGAGGCTGGGATTATGAGGTAGATATCGAACAGAAGAGAAGGAGTCAAGAAGTGGCTGTCAGTAGACAGAAGAGCACAGGGTGGAAGAGACTTTAGGAACAAAGTAGTGTATGTTGAAGTGTTTTGAAAATGACTAAGTCAGGTAAGAAAAAGAAAGGTAAATGATTACTGCACTTTGAAAAGAGCAATTTCACAGGGTGATGGGGAAGGAGGGCTGACTGGAGAGGGTTGAGTGTCCAAATGAGGGCAGAAGTGGAGATCTGCTGTTTTAAAAAATATATAAGCCTTTCAGGAGAGTTGGGGAGATAGCTCAGTTGATAAAGTGCTTGCTGTGCAAGTGTGAGGGCTCAAGATCATATCCCCGGAATCTGTGTAAAAGCCAGAAGTTGTGGTGGGATTCTGTGATCCCAGCATGCCTATGGTGAGAAGGGAGACAGAGACAGGAGAATCCTGGAAGCTCGTGGACCAGCTAGGCTGGTGTTCGAAGTGGTGAATGACAGATCCTGTCTCAAACAAGGGGGAAGGCTAGGACCTGGAAGTTGTCCTTTGATCTCCACACATGCATGGTGGCACATGTGCCCACCCACACACATGAACACACACACATACACACACTCAAAAAACGAGAATCATTCCAGCTTGCAAGAAGCATTGCTGGGAAAGGAGCTGATGAATTAGAAATGCTGAGTAGATTTTGTTCCCTGCCTTTGCCTTGGCAGAAGACAAGAGTTTGGCTTGAGGGAAAGAAAAGGAAAAGAAAAACATAATTAAAAATTTCTCAAAATAAGTTGCAAGTAATAAAATGGTTTCTGTAGATGAAAAGTTCTAGATATAAATTAATGGCTTGCTTAGGAACAATTTTGTCTTTGTTTATCATAAGAGTTGAAAAATCACAAGACCAATCAGATATGAGTATTAATTTGTTGTCTTATATTACTAATAAAATGTTATAGGACAGGCTTGGGAGATGGCTTAGTGGTTAAATAAGGTGTTTGCTTGCAAATCCTGCTGACCCAGGTGCATGAAGTGGTGCTTGCATCTGCCATTCATTGTAGTGGCAAGAAGCCATAGCATGCCCATTCTCTCCCCACTCTCTCCCTTTTTCTCTCCTCGCTCTCATAAATAAATTACAAGTATTTAAAAAAATAAAAAGTTAATTTCAAGCCAGGCATGGTGGTGCACACCTTCAATCCCAGGACTTGGGAGGCAGAGGTAGGAAGATGGCTCTGAGTTCAAGGCCACCCTGAGACAACATAGTGAATTCCAGCTCAGCCTGAACCAGAGCGAGACCCTACCTCAGAAAAAAAAAAAAAAGTCAACTTCAGCTATTTATGTAAAGAACAGGTAGGACAAATATACTCTTAACATTTTTAAATAATCACATGCCAATAAAACTATTAAATTACAATTTTAGGCCATGAAAAGGAATAATTTAAAGGCTTAAAGGGAAGCTTTCACATTAATAAGTTCACAAGGTATCCAACTTTGCAATTTATTACAGATTCTCTACCTAATTTGCTATAATTAATTTGAATGAAATATATTTCATTGCCTAAATATCCTGTTTATGTATTCCTTTCTAATGATGAAACAAAAGGATTAATTTGTTAAAGATGTTCCTTAATTGATTCCAAAGGGAATACTTAGAATATAATTTGCTGACTGGCTTTATGCAATCTCCGATACTTACCACTCAATGAGGCCAATAGTTTTATAATGACAAAGCAATATAATCAAGTAGCAAGCTCCCAAGTCTCCATGCTAATTTTCTATCAGTTGTATGGTTTAGGAGAAACAATACTGGAATTAAGGCATGAATACTATAGGCCTTCAACTAGGAACCAGTTATACAATCTTGGTGGTTTAGCTAAAATTTTATTGTTGTTGTTATTGTTTTGCTCATTTTTTTTAGCTCACGTACCCCAGACTGAACTCAAACTTGTTATATACCTAAGGATGACCTTGAACTCCTGATCCTCCTGTCTCCTCCTCCTGAGTGTTGGGATAATAGGCATATGCTACCACACTTGGCTCTTTTTCTTTCATTTTTTTGAAATATTGTAAGAAATATAGGTAGGTTCTTCTGGGAAAGTAGAAATTTCCACCAAGGAGAGACAAAGGAAATGCATTAGTAAAGGTGTACACTGCCATTTACTTCCAAACACTCGCCCCTTTGGAGAAGGGAAGGCTGGAGGGAGGGGGAGGTTGTGTTCAAACCTGTCCACTTCAGAAGGATGCAAGATGTCAGGAGCTGAGAGAACAGGATTCTCGCCAGGCATTCTGGTGACTCCTGTCATCCCATTCTTGTGATGCAGAGGCAAGAATATAGCACATTTAGTTTAACCTGGCCTATGATTCTTTCTTACAAAAGTGACGGCGGGGCAGGGGAGAGGGGAGGGCAGGTGGTAGGGGAAGGAAAGGAAGGGAAGAAGGGAAACCAGGGTTAGAGTTCTCCACCAGAGAGATTAGCCTGGTTTAGGTGATAGAGAAAGACAGAACTCTGCCAGCTTGCTTGTTTTGTGGAGTCCAAGCATTTACTGGCTGGGCAGCACATGGACACGTGCACAGAACCAAAACAAAAACCTTCACTAGTTCTCTCAGTCATATCTTCATAATTCCAATGTGGCAGTTGTGGCTAAATTTTAGCTATTACATTGTTATAATGCTTTTATTTTTAAAATGCTTTTCCCTCATTTGTTATTTCAGTAACCTGCAGGCAAAGCAATTGGTTGAGAAACCAGTCCCATAAGCATTCGTTTACTTTAGATTAGATTTGCAGAGTTCACCACTTACAATGTACTTGTGCACATGGAACCATATCGAACCCTGCAGTTTGCCCAATGGTAAAAGGATAACGGAATTAGGAGCCACCTAATACCCAGCAGTATGTCTGTGAGACCAGCTGGAACCATGTCTGGGAAGGCACTCAGGTAAGTCCATTCCACCTCACAATGACACCAGCTAGAAACCTGCTTTGTTTTGGTGTTCAACCCTGAAAATTCTAATCACCTTGGGCGTTTGTTCTCATAAAACCTGGGTGAAAGGCTGTAACTCCTAACTTCTAGGACCTGGGAGAGAATTAGTGAGTTATCCATCCACACAAGACTTCTCTATTCTGGAAGTTACCCCAGGCAGCACATGTGTGGACCCAGGATGAGGTACTCACATTATGTCATGTGCCCAGAATATGAAAAGTGAAAGCCAAGTCATTCTTTAACTTACTTGTCATGTGTTAAGCCCTTTATGAATATGCTCTGCCCAGATGGGGTCTTTGCTACTAGAGAAACAGAAAATTTGGACCAGATCCAGAGGAACTTGACAATTATTAATGACTCAGAGAAAGGACCTATGAAGAAAGTTCAAGGAAACTCAGAACTTTTCAAAGATGACTTAAGTATCATCATAATTTCAAAGTGGGTAATTAACCTGAAATCACTCACTAATTCAGGAGGAGTGTAGCCCGACTGTTCAGGTTGTCAACCATTAGCAGAAGCTTCGGAGGGGCCGTGCGGACTCTTATCTAGAGGTGATTAGGGGCTGGTTGGGCTTTGCTTTAAATCTTCTGTTATCTCACGACATGGGCTTCTTGAGTTTATACAACAGGCTTATCCCAAAGGAAATATGTCAGACCGAGAGCTAAAAACAAAGGCAGAAATTGAGATTCTACCATTTTATTCTCATAACCTAATTGTGCAGCACTTGATATGATGTACCAAAATAAAAATCTGCTCAGAAGAAACAAAAATCATTTGAATACTTAATTGTTCCTTCTATGAGGTACCATGCTGGATGCCCTACATACTGGGTTCGCTCTCCCCAAATCTGCCCCATGGCTCCTTCTATCTGAACCTGCTTCATGTTCTCTTCGAGAGTGCCTTTGTTCACTCTCTCCACCTATTAAAGTACTATTTTATTTCCTATTCCTTAGGGCCACTTCAGTTGGCATTTTCTCCAAGTAAACTTTCTTAATTTTCCCCTTCCATTCTGTTGGAACTAATATCTCCCACATGTGCATACAGAAAAATAGTTTCTAGAGCAATTTGTACCTTTATTTTGCTTCTACTTTGAAAGTATATGTTCCATTATTTATTTGCCTTCTCACCCAGAGACAAAGTTCCTGGAGGACTGGAGAAATTGTTCATTTTCTTGTTCCCCACGGTGCCATACATTTAATAAATTCTCAGGTAACACTCTGAAGTGACTGCTATTTATGATGAGCTCTTGTGCATTCTTAGATTTATTTTTGTAGGCTTTTGGAGACAAGTTTCACCTATTCCAGGCTGGCCTCAACTTTTCTATGTAACTGAGGATGGCCTTGAACTCCTGATCCTCCCACTTTCACCTCCCAAATTCTGGGATTACAGCATGTGCTACCATGCTCAGGACATTCTTTCCTTTAAACTTAGACTGGGCTCCCTTATCTAGAAACAAGTAATCTGTTGGTCTGGGGAGATGGCTCCGTTGGTAAAGTGCTTGACTAGCAGGCATAAGGACCTGAGTTCAGTCCCACAATCCCATGTATAAATGCCAAGCATGGTGATTCACACTTGCAATCACTTTTGGAGAGGTGGAGACAGGAGAATCCCTGGGGCTTCCTGGTCAGCCAGTGCAGCTACTTGGTAAGCTTCAATGAGAAACCCTGTCTCAAAACTGTAACTGAGAATGACAGCCAAGTTTGTCCTCTCACCTCCACATACATGCATCACCTGTGCATTCATACATATATGAGTTCACATATACACAAATAATTCATTTACTTTAAAAATCTGCTATATTCTCAATTAAAACTTATAATGTGATTCCACAGAGACAGTGGTTCACATTATTGAGAAGTATAGCGCAAAATCTACTTTAGTTATCCATGGCTTAGAGTTTTTATTGTCTTACAGTTCCCAAGAGACTGGACACATAGCTGTCTCCAGCAAATTGCATCAGCCCAGGCCTATAGCTCTGCCTGCTGCATTACAGTGAGGGAGGTGCCACCCACACGATGTTTGGCCAGGAGCTATCTGAATGGCTGCTGACTCAGGATTCTCCACTTGCAGGTTGTTGGCAGAAAGCTGTTCTTAGTACTTTGCTTCATAGGTCTTCCCAATCCCCAGTCACATCATTAAAGCTGCTAAGAACCTCTAGAATCTTGGACCTTTTGTCATCTTGTTTTTCATCCTATTTGCTGATTCTAAAGCCACCTTTGTATTTACCTTTGCATAGTTGGGACAAAACACCCAACCAAAAGCAGCTCTTGCGAGGAAAAAAGAGTTTATTTTGGCTTACAGTCTTGAGGGGAGGTTTCATGATGGCAGGGGAAAGATGGGAGGACAGAGGCTGGACATCATGTCTTGTCACAGTAGGTGGACAATAGCAGCAAGACAGTGAACTTGGCCAGAACCTGCAAGCTAGCCTACCCACAGGTGACACAGTGACACACCTCCTTTCCTCAAGGCTCTGCCTCCAAAATTGCCCCTAGCTGGAGACCAAGCAATCAAAATACATGAGCTTATGGGAGACATCTGAGTTAAACAACAGCACCAGCTTAGATGGAACAAGCTCTCGGAGACTCAGAAAAATTCCTCTTTCCCATCTGTAATTTCTAAGCCTGAAATTTCATTGGACAAAGCATGCCTTGCAAAGAGTCTGGCTTGACTGAAAGAAAATTATCACTGGAAGGGTGACAATGCTAGAGAAGAAATGCAAAGTGAATAAGTATATTAACAGCTCCCTAATGAAATTTCAATGACAAACACTGCTTACCTTTGTTTTCTGAGTTTTCAAAATTTATTTAGAGAGGAAATCAACTTTTCTTTGACAACCCATCAAACTCATACTCGAGGAATACTCCTTAAAAACACAGAGAAACTAAAGCTGTCAGAATGCCATCTTAATCCAGGAAAGTTGAGAGGATGGGGCAAAAATATTTACAGTTAGAATCAACCCCATGTGACAACCCCAAGAGGGAGTGAGATACACAATGCTTTGTGTGGGTTCAGCCCATGGGTGTGGATAAACATGTATAAAAACAGACCAAAAAAAGCCAAAAGCAAAACAAAGTGTGTATCTGACTTGTGTTAATACAAATAGGTAAATGTATTCCATCCATTTATATACCTGGGACATCCCTCCTCTGCATCTCTCCCCTCCATCCCATCCTCCTCAATGTTTTCATACCTAAGAAGTCGGTGGGAACTATTGGAAGGAATGACAAGGGGACGCGGCCACACAGCAGCTACAAGGTGCTTCCTACTGTACCGTCACGTGTACAGACCTGAAACTTGTGTCACTGGCCTGAGTCATTCTAAGATACACCCGAGAAGGGTGAAGAGGGAAAAAGGTCCCACGAGGCATTGATAGCAGAGGACAGCAATGTGCCTTAGACAGCTATGAAATCTACTGAGCCGCAACCAACTGCTCCACAACAGCCTGTTTTACTATCCAGTGAGACTTCATCCCCTATTCTTCCAAAGTACAGTATTAATAAATTGTCCTGGAAAACATCAAAGTTATTTGAAAAGGTCCATTATGGCATATTATTTCTTTATGCAAAATGGCTGTTTAACAAGATTGCCTCCTTGAACTTTTCACATGAATGGGAAAGCCAATCTCATTTGCTAATGGAGCCTTTACAGCAGGTCTTTCCCTGCCCTTGTCTCGCTTTACCAATATTTTATGGATAATAATTTACAATTTGTGTAAGCTGTGGGGAAAATACCCTAGAGCGTAGGGTGACATTCTCAGAGCTGCCATATGGTGTGAACATCCCAGGGGTACATCTGAAAGAAGCCAGATCTGTTCGTGTTGGCAGCAGGAAGAGAAACAGGAGAAGGCAAGGGCTGGCCACTGAGGTGAGGCCAGGACTAACTAACTTCATAAGCTCCTTGTTGTTGCTAGTGAAATCCCACCCATGAGACAGTCTGCATCTTTTGTGGTTAGGAAGGCAGGGAGGTGGCTCCTTAGTCTAGGGGTATGATTCTTGCATAGGAAGGCAAGGAGTCCACAGGAAGTAATCATATCTCTTACCTTCCTCTGCCTATGGTACAGTTCAGGAAGGCAATGGGGGAATTAGTCTCTGATCCTGGTAACTTCATTGAACAGGGTCTAGGCAGGACGAGAGAACCAAGAGCAGATGCAAGAAGGAATTCTATTGAAGGACCTGGGCATGGTGGTGGCACATGCCTATAATGCCAACATTTGGAAGGTAGAGACAAGAGGATTAAAAGTTCAAGGTCAACCTGGACTATACAGTGGATTTTAAGGCTATCTTGGAATATAGGACACCCTGTCTCCAACAAAAAGAAAAAGTTCTAGAAGGGTAGCTTAAACCACATTAAGTACCATCTGCCCCAGGGTGGGTCGTGGGCAAGAACAGGCTGTTCTTTCTTAAGCTTACACCCTGGACTCTCTGGGCATCACAGAAAGTATTTTCTGTTCTTTATTTAAGAATTCCTGTGTAATTTATGTTAAATGCATGATTCCCTCTAGGCAGTGTACAAAGATGTTTTCATTTGCTTTGCAGAAAGGGAATGGAAGGAGGTGGTGGGCATCATTCCAGTTTCCCTAGATAACAGGGGAAAATCAAGAGGGCAATGTTCTCACTACACAAGCACATGGGACAAAAAAGACAAGAGAGGACAGTTAAGGAATTAAGGGACTGAATTTTTTCAAAGATGATATTATGAGTATTTAAAATTTAAATGACTTGGGGATGCAATTTTGCAGAAAATGTGTAATACAAAAGATAATTAATTGAAGTTTATTTTGGTTTGTTTCTTCTAGACACAAGTAACTGAAAAAAAAACATTTTGAGAGGAGAAAGGAGCTGCAAATTTACTAGTTTGTCAAGATTTTAATTAGAGAAAGAAAGAGTAATTGCTTCTGGTGGAAAACTCACTTTTATTCATGGATAAACACAGAGCCATTGAAAAAAACAATTTTTAAGCACATTGACTCCAATTTCAACCACATTGTAACCATTGTTACTGGTTTCCTGAAACCTATGTTAAATAGACTCTCCCTATTTGCAGAGACCACACTAGTGATGCTAGGAATCCTGGGCTCCCTGTGGAAGGAGTCAAACAGACAGATCTAATTTGCTACAGTTGACCTTGAAGATGTGATACTTTCTCAGAATTAGCAGATGCAAGAACCATAGGTCAGAAACACCCAAAAGTGGAAGAAGATATTTTTCATTCTCCAATCAGCCCTTTATCCTGTATCAAGTTCCTTGATTTAGAAATTGAAACTAAAAGTGGACAGTGGGGTGAAGGTCCATGTGTGCATAGGAAAAGATGGAGTTAGGAAATAAACCTGTAGAGAAATAGTATTGGTAATGCCATAGGCACTTCACACGTAGTGATGGTGCCACGCCCATCAACACTCACTTGGACTACAATGTGAGCACTCAAGGTAATTGTATGTCTGCATCAAAAGGTGAATCTGGGGCTGGAGAGATGGCTAATGGGTTAAGGTGTTTGCCTGCAAAGCCAAAGGACCCCAGGTCAATTCTCCAGGAGCCACGTAAGCCACATGCATAAGGGGACACATTCATCTGGAGTTTGTTTGCAGTGGCTGGATGCCCTGGCATGCCCATTCTCTCTTCCATTCTCCCTCTCTCTCTCTCTCTCTCCCTCTTTCTCTCTCTCAAATGAGTAAATAAATAATATATATTTTGTTAAAAGGCTAATCTGTATGTGATTAGGTCGATTTAAGTTTATGGAGACTTAGCCAAACAACAAAATTGGGAGGTTATCACGTGATCTATCTTTATTGTTTATCTATTATAATCAAAACATCCAGGCTTTGGAGATGGCTCAGCAGTTAACAGAGCTTGCATGCAAAGCGTGCCAACCAAGGATTACTTCTCCCGTGCCATGGAAAACCAGATGAACAAAGTGGTACATGTGGCAACAGGCCCTGGCATGCCCATTCTCCTCTCTTTCTCATCAATAAATAATCTTTTTAAATATGTCCCCTTTTGTGTTCATTACCTTCTCATTGCTGGGACAAAAATACCTGACAAAAATCAGCAAGGGGATGAAGGGTTTATTTAGGCTTTAAGTTCCAGGTTGCAGTCCACAATGATGGACAAGGCATGGCCGCAGAAGCTTAAGGAAGCTCGTCTCATATTCAGCACAGGGAGGAAGTAGAAAATGATGAATATTGAATGCTACTCAGCTAACTTTCTCCTCCTTTTGTACCCCAGGACCCCAGCCCAGCACAGAAAGGTGCCACCCATAGATAAGATGGGTCTTTCCACCTTAATTAACTTAATTCTTCACAGGCCTACAAAGAGGCTAACCTAATCTACATAATCACCTGTCTCAAAAATAATAAAATGACAGTATGGTATCCCAGAAGAGTTTTATATAAAACTTCATAAATACAATTGTATGTTAGATGCTCAAGGAAAATCCACTACCATAAAAAAATCTTAAGTGCCTTCTACAAGGCAAAGAAAAGGAAAAATGAAGAAAAAAAAAAAAAAAACCAGGAAAAAATTCTTTTACTCTATAGTCTCTGACTTGTAACTTTTTACATTTTATAATTCTTTAAAAGAAAGCACAGCTGTTCTCATGTAGTAAAATATCATTTAAAAACAGCATAATATATCCAACCTTTTAAAAATCCATGTGACATAAATATTACCTTTTCACAAATGGCAAAAAAAAAAAAAGTCCCTTTATAGTGTTTACCATAAAGATACCTTATGCAGAACAAATTTGTAGGGCATGGTATTGTATGGAAAAATTCCACTGTTTTTTTCCCACATAAAGTAAGCCTGTGTGTGTGTGTGTGTGTGTGTGTGTGTGTGTGTGTGTGTAGAGGACAGCCTGGAGTATTAGTTCTCACCTCCTACCTATTTGAAACAGGGTCTCTCATTGTTCAGCACTGCATGTGCCAGAACAGGTGGCCCAGGAGCTTCGGGGGATTCTCCTGTCTCTGCCTCACTGTAGGTGTGTTGGGATTACAGAACCTCTTGCTGCAGCATCCATCTTTAGATGGGGTCTAGATTTCTAAACTCTGGTTCTCATGTTACACAGCAAGGGCTTTATCCATGAAGGCATCTCCCCTGCCCTGAAAGCAAAATCCTTTGTTCTTTATGCTGGACAATTTTTTGATCCTGTGCTGTTAAAAAAAGGCATCAGCATGCATTTTCATTTTTACCTTAAAAGAGGCTATTTGTTTAAAAAATATTTTCCTTATCAAATTAATGTAAATACATTAAAATATAATTTAAATGACCTTTCCTTGCAGCAGTCTAATGTATTTCCTTGGTGTAATACTAATTGATACATTAGGCTTTCAAAACAACATAAAGCAAGTGCACACATTTGCTGGTTAGCGTTGATGTAGATACAAGCAGCGCAGTACAGGGATGTGAAGGAAGTTCTTATAAAGTTGTGATGCCCAATAAATTTTAGAATGCTTTCCTTTCATTCATTCTGATAGACTATGAAGGTCAAAGAGAGACCAATCCACAGTAAAGTTAGTAGAAATTTAATTAGGGTTGTCTAGATCTAAAATATCATCTAATCCACTTATTGCTGGTGGGAAAATGTGTGTATCTATATTTGTCAAAAGCAATTATGTACTTTTATAACCCGAAAAAATTATACACAAATTCCATGAAGAACACAGTGCTATGCAACATTAAACTGGCAATATATTTAATGTCACACGCAACAGTTTTTAAAGGAATGGTGTTTTTTTTTCCTCTTTGCATGTGGAACTATGCACAATGGCCATGGTGAAGGATCACCTAGGAAGTGCTTATGCCAAGTTCCTCGCTGTTCTAAAGGAAACTGACTGGCCACATTGGCTCAGATGGCATGGCATGCTCGTTGGATCTCTACCAGCAGGCTACATTTCGATGACAGGTTCTTGTCGCTGTCACAGGACCCACCGAGTTGGAGAGAAGCCAAAGCGGTGCAGCATCCCTAGTCACCCTTCCAGGACACTTCAGCAGACAGCACTCTAATGCATTCAAATGAAATGCACAGACTGTGAAGCCAGTGGCAGAAACTGGGAATCCCAGGAACCTTACGGGTGTGTGAGAGCAATTAGGGAAAACAAAGCTCCCATTTATTGTTCCTGTGGGGCCAAACTTGGGTGGCAGCTCTGATGGACAGTGCAATTCACCTGGGTGTCCTACACCTGAGGTGCTATGCAAATATGGTGGACAAAACACATTTGCTTTGTGACTCCAGCTGAGGCTAGGGAAATGCTACTGCTATGCTAATAGGGCCCTGTTAACTCGGGTCTGACGGCTTTTCAGTTGTCCTTACCAGTTTTTCCCTCAGTTGTTCTTTCCAGGCACCAAATCCACCAAGAAGCTGATAAGAGAAATTATAATTAACTATTAATAAATAAGACTCCTTCTCAAGGCAAGTCCCGTTTTTCCCAAAGGCTCCTAAAGACATTTAGTGACTAATTGCTTAGGCACTTCTGTCACCTGTGACCTTGCATTGAGACCTCTCATTATAAAGAAAGCTTCACGAAGTCAGTCAATTTGTTCCAGGAAAGATGGTGTTTATGTAGAATCTCATTTCTGCCTGTAACAATGACCAAAGTGCAGGGACATGGTACTTAGATTTCAGTTCCAATGAGGCTTGAGGAGTTTATTAAATTATGCCCATTTCATTTAGTATTTTCCTAAGGATTCTACAAACTGCTAAGTGAATATAACATCGGTTCTTTTTCTTAACAGGTGTGCTCAGGGCAGAAAGAGAAGGTGTGGGAGGGCAGTTACTGGATAAGAACTTCTGAAGCTGGGTGTGGTAGCACACGCCTTTAATCCCAGCACCAGGGAGGCAGAGGTAGGAGGATCGCTGTGAGTTCAAGGCCACCCTGAGACTACATAGTGAATTCCAGGTCAGCCTGGGCTACAGAGAAACCCTACCACAAACAAACAGACAAACAAACAAAAATAAAAACCAGAGCCTTCAAAGTGGATGTGATCATGTGGAAAGAGATGTCTCTAGAAAAGATAACAGAACTCACACTCCAGATGTGCACTTCTTTTTGTGGCCTGAGACATATATATGGGCAAAGTCTAGAACTTTCTTTTTACTTTTTTTGCATGTGGGTATACAGTGCACATGCATGTGATGGGACAGAGGTCAATGTCAATTATCTTCTTCAATCCACTTTATTTTTTATGTTTTATTTAATAGAGACAGACAGAGTATAGGTGCTCTAATGCCTCCCGCCACTACAAATGAACTCCAGATGCATGAGCCACTTGGAGCATCTGGCTTTATGTAGGTACTAGCGTATCAAACCTGGATGGTCACACTTCACAAACAAATACTTTTAACCACTGAGCAATCTCTTGAGGCCCATTTTATTTTTTGTCACACAGTAAGTAGAAGCCTGTGATTCAAACCCAGGTCTATTTAACACCAAATTTCAAGACTGATTTACCTTAAAACAGTAAGTCAGCCGGGCATGGTGGCACATGCCTTTAATTCCAGCACTCGGGAGGCAGAGGTAGGAGGATCTTTGAGAGTTCAAGGCCACCCTGAGACTACATAGTTAATTCCAGGTCAGCCTGGACCAGAGTGAAACCCTACCTCAAAAAAAAAAAAAAAACAAACAAACAACAACAACAACAAAAAAAAAAACAGTAAGTCCCCAAAATGAAGTTTATAAGCAATGTTCTCACTGAGCCTAGAGCTCACTCATTTGGGTAGACTAGGGAGCTAATAAGTCCCAGCGATCTTCGTAACTCTCCCTCCCAGCATTGGTATTACAGGCATACACCACCACATACAGCTTCTATGCAGTTCTGGGAACCAGACTCATGTACTTGTGAGGCAAGTACTTTACCCACTGAGCAATATCCCAGCCATATACTTTCTTATTTTTTTATTTTATTTTATTTATTTATTTGAGAGAGAGAGAGAAAGAGGCAGAGAGAGAGAGAGAATGGGCAAACCAGGGCCTCCAGCCACTGCAAACAAACTCCAGATGCATGTGCCACCTTGTGCATCTGGCTTATGTGGGTACTGGAGAATTGAGCCTTGAACCGGAGTCCTTAGTCTTTATAGGCAAGCGATCAACCACTAAGCCATCTCTCCAGCCCTACTTTCTTATTTTTAATGAACTAAGAGGTAACATTTAAGTGATAATATGACAGGAAGCTTCTAAGCAGTTCCCACAATCGGCTTTGAAGGGAGGGACCTGAAGCTGAACAGAACTTGGGGCTTTCACAATGAGTTCCAGATTACCATATGGGTTCAGATGAAAGTTAAAGTCAGTGAGCTGGCGACTTTTCAAATCAGATACATGACAATTTGGTGGGAATGTAGGGGTGGGCTTAAAAAATATACTTTAATTAAAGATCACCGCATGCTCTTCACAGCTTTTCTGTGTTTCGAATTGGCAGCCCTGTGATGAGTCCCCATCAGTGACCACAGATAGGCAGAAAAATATTTACTTTTCATGATTTTAGAACACTACTTGTAGACTTCTCTCCTGGTACTAACAATTTTATGGTAAATTGATCCTGAGATTTGGTGTCCAGTGGAGCTGGGTTTAAATCCCAGGCTTCTAATTTACCATATGATACTGGTTAAAACACCAAAGCTTGGGGACAAGGCAACACCATTTTATTACGCTCATGGATTAGGATAAAGAATTTAATCAAACTGGCTTGCCTCTGCTTCACAATACCTGGGGCATCTGCATGAAAGACAGAAGCTATGAGGTATGGGAATTCTCTCAAAGGTCTGGCACCTGTTGGCATGAATTCCAGGAAAGGCCAGTTCAGGCAGGATGGTCACCTGGTTGTGCATTGGGCTTCCTCGCTGCATGGTGGCCTCTTCTGTGACAGCTCATACCTCGCAGCTCCCCTAGCAAATGTTCCAGAAAGCAAGATAAAGACACGGGGTCTTTGAAGACACCTGAGAATGTCACATGGTGCCGCTTTTCCAAAGTCTTGTCCAGATGTCAGGAGAGGGGACATAGAATCTACCACTCAAAGGGATTACAACAGAATGTGTGCCAATGTTCGTAAGGCACCAACTGACTACATAGGAACGCTGTGAGGGTGAAATGAGAAAAAGCTTAGGAAATGCTATGTGAAACCAGGAAGCGTGGGAGGCATGCTTAGCTGCATACTTTCTGGTCGGTGGTATGTTACAGGCTTTGGATTATAAATTAATGTGCTTTTTGGAATTTTGTAGAGGACAATAACCCCTAGGTAGCTTATTAAGGAACACTATTTTCCCCAAAGCATTTAAAGAAAGCGCTTTGGAATTGCCAACAAGTTATAAAATTAGGCTTGGATATTGATGATTTGATTTTGGGAAGCTCTAACTGCATTTGTTTCTACTAAACCAGCTGTCCCTTAAAATGCTGCTTACTCAGAGACTTAAGAACCCAACTTTCCCTTGCCTTTTCTTTGTTATTGTTGCTGCTGTTAAATACACATGGCCCGAGACTGTGCAAACCAGTGAAAGGAGAGGTTATAAAGGAAAACTGTGCAGGCCAAAATGAGTTTGCACAGCTGTAAGAAAATCAAGCAGCCATAGCAACCCTCTCCTGCGACCAGATAATACATTTGAAATGAGGTTATTAGAATTATTAATTCACATTAGTGGCTATTAAAATTACTACCTGCCGGTGTGCTGCCTGAAAGCCCTTTTTGTATGTGTCAGAGAAGAGCTTTGTTTCTGAAGGGATCTGGACTCTTAAACAGATGTATTCTATTGTGCATACGGTGTTAGAGGAAGACCAGCCCATAATAGACTCTCAGTGAGGTCAGCATTGCGCCTCATGAGGCCAGGAGAGCTTTGTTCTCATCGTGGCAAAGGACCAACTGGGCTTGGAAGGCTGGGACAGGGGACACCAGGCTCCTGAATTTCCTGAAAAGGATTACTTAAAAATCCAATCTAGTGTGGGTTGCTTTACAGAACTCAGAAGGCATATAAGATATCCAAGCTTGGCAAGACATAAACAAATCAAATGAAATCAGCTGAAAATGTGAGCTATGTGTGAGGGAGTTATGGGGGTTCTCAGACAGCCTGTGGAGATTCAGTGAACTCCCCTTCCGTCCCCCATGAATTCAACTCAAAAAGCAGGTGCCTGCTGTTTTAAGCAGCAGAAGAAACACCATTCCAGAGAGAGGCCGTGGTAGGAATTATCAGGGAGAAAAAAAAAAAAAAAGCTAAGAACAAAGGTTTTCATGTATAGAAATGAGCGGAAGAAACACACACCCAGCGTAAAGCAAGCCTACACGTATAAAAGCTGAACTCTGGCTCTGAGACTAGAGCTGCCTCACCTTCCTCTCGCACAGGAGGGTCCTGCTGTATTGAGGATTTTGCCATCCTCCACACTAACCCCTCCCAAGAGTACAAAAGCCCCTTATCGTCTTGGGCAAGAAGGAAATCACTGTCTTACACATAGTCATAGAGACAGAGATGAGAACGTGTCAGTCTGTTTTGAGTTCTGGAGTAGAGGAGAGCATTCCTCAAGTCCGGGAGTTCTTTTCCTTTACAACCAGACTCACGTAAACAGTCACCACTCAGAACCAAGAGCCTAACAGAACAGAAGTGGAGTCACGCCAGCCACTTACCACAGCTTCATCCATAGAAGGATCCACCCACCCTGGTCTAGCCTAGGAGCAGCTGGTTCAGAAGTCCAGCTGCCAGGTCTCCAACTGGAACGTCACACACACATGCCAAAATGGATTTGGTCACGGCGTCCAAAATCTCTGAGCATTCTGAGTCACAGAGCTTCTGTCAAAAATGCTGAATCTGGGGGCTAGAGAGTTGGCTTAGCGGTTAAGGCACTTGCCTGCAAAGCCAAAGGACCTTGGTTTGATTACCCAGAACCCACGTAAGCCAGAAACACAAAGGGGATCATGCATCTGGAGTTAATTTGCAATGGCTGGAGGCCCTGGCGCACCCATTCTCTCTCTCTCTCTTTCTCTTTCTGCCTCTTTCTCTCAAATAAATAAATAAAAGTAAAACTATTTAAAACCTGGGCTGGGGAGATGGCTCATTGGGAAAAGTGTTTGTTTTGTAAGCAGGAAGGCCTCAGTTCAGCCCCTAAAACCCACATTTAAAAAGCCAGGCATAGTGGTGCTCTGGAGAGCTGAAGTCAGGAGGATCCTCGGAGCTCAATGGCCAGCCAGTCTAGCCTAACTGGCAATCTCCAGGCCAATGAAAGACCCTGTCTCAAAAAAAAAGCTGTATGGCACCTGAAGAAGCCCACTAAAGATTGTACTTTGGCCTCCATACACGTGCACATGCACCTGCACACATATACATGCACCCCCCACACACAATATACACATATATGCACACACAAAAATGCTGAGCGTGCTGAGACCTTCTAATGATTTGTGGGCTGCTTAGATAACACGTTTGAAATTGAGTCTGGGCCAGAAAAGCCAGAAGGTATGTGTGCCTAAAGAGGTCACCCACAGAGGCCTTCCTGAGCAGGATGTTGTCATGGAGACAAGCCTTTGAGAATAGTTAATTCCCACCTGAAGAGAAGAGCACCCATGAGATTTTCTAGTGGTTTGCAGACCTGTTCTTACTGTGAGGGATATAAACACCTGTACAGCTTAACCCAATTCACAATTATACTCTAGCCAACAAGTCCCTATTGAGTAGTTCTCTGTTCTAGTCCAATGCTAGCTACAGTGGAATGGAAAAATGAAAACACACAGCAATGAGTCTTAGTTTTTTGAAGTCATAATACCTTATAATTCTTACCTCCTGGCAAAACTGCCACAGCATTGATAGAGTACATTAAAAAAAAAAATTTTTAAAGGATTAGCTTCTTAAATATCTGGTCATTAAGAGTGCTTAACCTTTCATTCAACTTAATTTTCAAAATTATCTGGCTCTCTTAAGGTCTTGAAAATAAGGGTTTTTTTTTTTCTGATTACAAAGGAATTTAAATTGTAAGTAATATAAAAGCATGAAAGTAGAAAATGACCACCTGCAAGTCACCGTCTGTGTGTGTGTGTGTGTGTGTGTGTGTGTGTGTGTGAGTGTGTGAGAGAGAGAGAGAGAGAGAGAGGCCTTAATGGAAGTCGTCAGATCTCCATTTCCCATGATTCCCAAACCCCACACCTCTGTCTCTGTCAGTCTTTGCATCATCTACTGATATTCCAGACTTTCATTCCCTCTGTAACACACACATATGCTGTTATTTTCTTGAGTCACAAAAACTCTGGACATAGCTTTAGCAGGAGTGTTGTTTATTGCATTCACTTCTAAATTACCAACTACTTAAAAAGAAAGATCAGGAGCCAGGCATGGTGGCACACACCTTTAATCCCAGCACTCGGGAGGAGGAGGTATGAGAATTGCCATGAGTTCAAGGCCACCCTGAGACTACATAGTGAATTCCAGGTCAGCCTGGGCCAGAGTGAGACCCTACCTCAAAAATACAAAGACAAAAAAGAAAGATCAGGCAGGGCTGGAGAGAAATGGCTTTGAGGCTAAAGATCTTGCCTGTGAAGCCTAAGCACCCATGTTTTACTCTCCAGATCCCCCATAAGCCAGGTGACACAAGGGCACAAGGTGGAGCACATGTCTGGAGTTTGATTGTAGTTGGTGGGAAGGCCATGGAGTGCCAATTCTCTCTCTCTCTCTCTCTTTCTCTCCCTCTCTCTTTTTCTCTGTCTTTCTCTCTCATAAAAAATAACTAAAATTAAAAATAAAAAAATAATAATAAAGATCAATCCTTGTTTGTCCAACTTCTAATACTAGTATACAAATTGCAGTAAAAAAATTCTAATATTTTTAGATTTTTTATGTGGCATTTGTGTTTTCAGCTGCTATGAGGATGCCGTGGAGTGCCTTTGTTTCTCAGGAAGGACAAGTGGCCCTGGCTTCTTCCAGAACACCTGGCAGCTTACCCTTATCAGCAGATCCTTGTCACTCTATCTGTACTACTTCTCTGTCTTTCACCACCACTCTTGGGTTTGCCTTGTAAGATCTCTTGTGTCTTCCCTTCTGCCTGCCTTCTGCTTATTTGAAGAACTCTGGCTTCACTGTCACACAAGAGGACTCAACATTTCACTTTGCTTGATCCCTGAGCTCTTCTGTGCCTTCCTCATCTTCTTCAGAATCACAGATTCATTCTTTCATTTATTGTTTCTTTGATGAGGGTCTCGTGTAACCCACCCTGGCCCCAAACTCCCAAGTGTAGCCAGAGATGATCTTGAACTTCTGATCATGTTATTTCCACCTCCCGAATGCTGGGATTACAGGTATGCACCACCACACCCAGTTTACACTGTGCAGAGGATTGAATCTGGGGCCTTACTCGTGCTAGGCAAGCACTCTTCCAGCTGAACTACAGCCCCAGTCCGTCATTCTTGTTATTTATGAACATTACATGCAGTCGGGCATGGTGGCACAAACCTTTAATCCCAGCACTCGGGAGGCAGAGGTAGGAGGATTGCCCTGAGTTCAAGACCACCCTGAGACTACATAGTGAATTCCAAGTCAGTCTGAGCTAGAGAGAGACCCTACCTCAAAAAAAAAAAAAAACAGCAAAAAACAACAATAACAAAAAAAAAAATTACATGCAACAAGCTCCATGAGTCAGCCATGTCCACTGAAAACTATGCAGATATAGAGACACAGAAAACCCAGAGATTTAAGATGCTCTCAGGCAGCCATGTCCTCTTTTCTCCTCCTGACAAACATGGCATTGAAGACATTTTTCCTACACTCATGGTTAAGTGCAGCCATTCCCGCAGGCAGCTATCCCAGCTACCTCCTCCTACTTCCTAGACATGTCCTCCCCAAGCCCTGACTTCTAAACATTCCTCCTCATACATCAAACAACCAACCTAAAAATGAGCCCTGTTTGTTTCTTTTGTAGGACACCTTCTATCCCTTCGTGGCTGTCAATAACACCTCCCTACTTCCCAGACTGGGGCAGCACTCATCCATTATTCCTCCATTTCCTTCTCTGGCCATGTTTGTTCCCACAGGGCTCCACTCCACTTCCTGAGCAGCAATCCCACAAATTGAGTGTTTTCTTTCTCGCTTCCAGTGTCTCTAGTTTAGGCTGAAATAATTTCCTGCTGAGACTGTGGAGAGCCCCACCTTCCCATTTTCCACCCTCCTGCTTGCCTCTGCACTTCTTGGAATTGAAGATTTTGCTATCAAAAGGTCTTGATTTCTCAGCTCCTCGAGCTACCCACCCCCACATGTAGTCCAGCCATTTGGATTTTTTTCTTTTTGATATCCAATTTTATTGCCCCTTCTTGACAATGTAAACACATTTCATAATATTTGTGTGCTCTTCCCTTTATATAAAATTCAGCATTTCACAATGTGTATAAGCTTTGAAGCTCAGCTTTCTCTGCTCCCCTGCTTCCATGTCTGCTCACATATTAGCAAGTACTCTCACACTCACCTTATTTCCATCACAGTTTGTTTCTGTATCTTTAATTTGGAGAATCTCTGCACTTTAACATACTTAAGTTAAATATGAACATATATATGTGTGTGTATGTATATTTCATCCTGTGTACCATATCCTCTTCCGGAACAGGTTTGGTTACAAACAAAAAGATACGCTGTATTTTTATTGCTGTGTCTCAAATGACTTCTAAACACTCCTTGTTTTGAATCATAACAAGCTGTGTTCCAAGACATGATTGTTACTATTTTACTATTTCTTTAAGAACACTTCCTGACCTTGGACAGGAAATGGGAAGTGGGACAGCCCTCGAGAATAGCTTTGAGGAAATGCTGTGTTATGGAGACTGCTGTGGGGATAAAATGGGCCATTTCCAAAGACCCAAGTAAAGGCTGAAGTAGGAGAAAAGCTGCCTCAGCTGCTTCCTGGGGAGTTTTCATGCCCTGAAACTCATCCAAGTGGCTCTGCTCATTTAACTTAGAAGGTACTTGAGACCTTTAAACTGCTTAGTCTCAAGTTAAGGGAATTGGATTGGTGCCCATGATAACCCAGGATAGCGGGTCCTACAACCTGCTTTCTGATTTCCTGCTCCAGTCCTCAATCCCTCCTTTGTGATGTATGCAATAATGTTTCAGCTGGAAGATCTTTTTTGTATCTTATTGCTATGAAACACCTTGTTTCCTTCAGTCTAACTCAGAATCATTGGTCAGTGTGAAGCTGTGTTGATCAGCTTTGTTTTGGCTCACAGATTTTTGTAGGGGTTGGCATGTGTGTATGTGGTATGTGTATTATATGTTCATATGTGTGTGGACACACGTGTGTACACGTGTATGGAGGCCAGAGGTCAACAGTAGATATCTTCCTCAATCACTCTCACACTATTCTTTGAGACAGAGTCTCTCCATTAACCTGGAGCCTATGGATTCAGCTTGACTAGCTAACCATCATGCCCAACATGAGGTCTTTGTCGCCCTAGTGTTGGGATTACAGGTGTGTGCTACCATGCCTGGTTTTTACATGGGGGCTGAGAATCCACACTCGAGTCATGTCTGCATGGAAAATATTCTATCCACTGAGCCATCTCCACAGCCCTGGCTGTCAGTTTTGTAGGATTTAGTGGGTGACCATTTTGTCCTCTGGTTTGGGCCCATGACAGGAATGCATGATGGAGCAAAGCATCTTATTGTATGGCCAGAAAGTGAATAAGAGAAAGGGCTGAGATCCCATGGTGCCCTCAAGGGCATTCCCCCCACCACCACTGGAAGACCTGCTGGGCTGCAGAGATTAACATTTCCACATCATCCCAATAGCATCAAGGTGGAGACCAAGCCTTTAACCCATGGGCCCTTCAGAGACATTCTGGACCTGAGCTCTTGCATATTCACTCACTTTCTCTTAGCTTTGGCTCATAGCCCTTCGGCGCAAAGACATATGGAAATGGCTAATGCCGTCCAAGTGTCACAGTTCCATGCCTGCTATAAAGGCCACTTCTCAGAAGAGCCAGCTATCTTTCTGATGCTGCCCCAAGCTGGCTTCCCGCAGCCACCCCACGAGAGTCTGCCACAATCAGTTACACTGTTTTACCTCTTGGGTTTTAATACATATTAGCAAAACTTAAATGAGATTCTTCATTGAGGTAATTTCAATTTCTTCCTGAAGACAGGCAGGGAAAGCAGCGTGAGGCTCCACCAGCTGCAGCTGTAGCACTTTGATGGAAAGAAGCAAGCTCACTCTTTGTCTCTTTATGGATCACAAAGGCCGGAACTAATTAGTGCTTATTAGAAACCCAATTACAAATACATTTCATTTCTCCACTTGGTGGAAACGGAAGATGCCAGGGCTGACTGTGGAGGAGACATGCTGTCCAGCAATGTTGTGGACACAGGGTCTGCAGCATGATGGGAGTACAGGAATAAGATTGGCCTCAGCGCCTGGGAGTGAGAGTCTCTTTAACCCTAAACTGGACACAATGTTCTGAAGACATTATTGTCTCTATGAACTTGGGAAAAGAAATATCTGTTGCTCAGTTTAGCCCCAGCAGACCAACAGATTTCCCTTCTAGAATATTTCCTTTTCCATTCTCATTTTATTCCTTCTCAACCTTGTACATCGTGGATTTTGTTGAATTCATGAAGGACACTGTTGTGATTTGAATATAAGTGCAGGTTAAACAGGAGTTATTAGAACATAAAGCAGAAAATGAAATAAGGCAGAAAGTAAAAGTAGAGCAGAGCTCCTTAGCTGGGAGAGGTCCCAAGTAGTAGCAACTTGGATCAGTGGTTTTTAAACCCTTGATGTAAATTACTTGGGATGTATATAAGGGCTTCTGATAGGTGGGTGATTGCTATCCTTGGAAATGTAAATTAGGCATCAAGTTGGGTTAGATTAGATTGGTTATGTTGAGTGCATGTGAGGGATCCTGATCGACTGATGAATTAGACAGAAGCTTGGTTGCTTTGAATAGGTCAAATGACATCCTCTTGAGTTGGCAAAATCAGAATTTTTGACCTTTTGGATGTCAGGGTATTTTGGATTTCAGTTCCCAGATTCTGCTTTGTGGACCCATTATAAAATCTGTGCTTACTGGCTCTGACAGGCCACAGACCCGTGTTTGTTCTTTTTTTGGACTGCAACCCTGACTAGCTGCCTATTAAATGGGAGCTGCCTTCCTCCTCACCAATCATTATTCAGTTACCCAAAGGGGCCCAATGCACCGCCACCTCCCCTTAGCTGTTAGACCTTGCAATGGACTTGAGTGTGGTTTCTAATTTTCCCTAAGAATCTGTTGCCCATTAATTTAACCAAAGAATATGAAAGACCCAGACTCATATTCTACAAATGTCCCATAAGTGCAACTGATATTAGAATGCTAATGACATCTATTACAAAATGTAATGTATATCTCCATGACTTTAACTCATATGAGCAAGCTGTAACAGTTAGCCATATGTGTATATGACTTCGAAGGGAGATGCTTTCTTCCGGCCCTCCACTCACAACATGGATGCGCATGTAATCATTTTATGTGCTTCTTTCCCCTCATTAGACTGAATGGTTCTCAGTAGCCAGCATTATGTTCATTTTTGAAATGGGTATCATAAGTCCCATAATCTCCATGTAGACAAAAGATATCTTCTAATTATCAGAAGTACTTACTCAGGACCTCGATTCTGCCCCACTGTTCCGCTGAGCTGACAAAGCCCCCTGCTAGCCTGCTTTCTTCTATCTTAAGGTCTGGGGCCTCCTGTGTGCCATTCTGAAACTTTCCACTGCTTCTCCCTGAATTGCTTTCCACAGCTTAAACTCTTTATTGCCACTGTCTTATTTTAGAATCTTACATTGTCCTCATTCTTCACTTGCCGTTGAGCTTAAGCAAAAGTGACCTCATTGTTTAGGCCTCCCTATATGGGTATTCAAAATTAAATGAAATCATTAGCACAAAATGGTCTAATAAAGGCATTGCTTATTTTATCCTGTAACATCACTGTTGTGTGGCAGGCGTGTGTGTGTGTGTGTGTGTGTGTGTGTGTGTGTGTGTGTGTGTCTCACACAGGGACAGAATTTCAAGGTTTGTGATTCTAAACTAAAATGCCCAAGAAGTTATATTACTCATAAAGTACAAAATAAACAAATGTCCACAAAAAGGGCACTTTCCTTATGCCCGTAAAATTGCCTTCAAAGCACTGGCGACTTGGGTAACATTTACACTGCTATTGTCTTCTACTTTTTTCCATGAGATTCGCTTCATCTCTCTTTTTATAAGCATCTCACTTGTGAACATTTATAAGTAGAAATCCAGGACATGCTTTTTCTTGTCCTGAGAGCCATATAGCTCATGGAACCTCATTTATCACTAACATCAGCTCTTCCTATCCATACCAGAACACTGCGATGAGCCTTTCAAAATTTCCCCTGTATGTCTTCCCTTTGTGCAATCAAGGTTCTCTATCCATCTTGTGTTGACTCATGAGTCTTTGTTTCATTAAAGGAAATGCCAGGGCTAGAGATTTGAGTTATTTTTGATCCATGGGTGCTTGTAGCATTCTGTTCTCAAACCCTTATCCACGTGAAGAAAGTTCCAATAGAATGTTTGCTACAAATTAAAAGTGTGATTCTTTCAGTTTCCAAAGTTTCTTGGGCCTTTGGCCATTGGGTGTTCAGTACTGCACACTGTCAAGTATACAGCCCACGGTGATGTGGTACTTCCATTCACATTTCTCCAACCTCTTCCTCTGATGGGTAGAACTCCTTCCTACCTCCCTCTACACACATTGAAAGTCTTTCCTATCCGTCTGGCTTCTAGGATGATTTTCATGGTAATTCTGGTCCACTTCCCACTTTGTTCTGTTAGACAGGTGAAGAGGCATTCCACAATTTGCCTTGCAGTTTCCTATAGATCCTGCCTGTATGGTGAAGATCCAAGTCACCTTGATGTGGACAGCAGAGCTAGCATCTGAAATAAGCGTGGATTTGCATTTTCGCAGCTTGCTTGAAAGCAAAGGTGATTATCAGACTTGCATGACCTCCTGGGGAGCAAGGCCACCGCGCTCTTTCATTTTCTGAGAACCTGGAGGATGACAGGAAGGACGGAGACTCCTCCGTGACAGTTTTCACATCTAATCACTAAGCATATATGTACATTTGTGCAATCATTAGTGCGTGTATACTCTTCCGAACCTGACAGCCCTGAGAAGCAACTTTGTGACTCTGAAACGTCCCTTTTAGTGGCCCCTGTTTGTTTCCAGCTCCTACTCGCACGCTTGCTGACTTTGGACTCTGAACATCAAAAGTAAAGACAGCTTTCTTGCTGGGCTACAAGGCTCCACTTCCCCGTGGGCTCTCCATCTTAGAAAATCACTAAGGTGTCCCCCAAGTGCAGATGGCTACAAGCGTATCGGTAAGGTTTTCCCCTTCTTCCTTTAAATGGTTTCCAAACAAAGCTTCATCCAGCCTTGTCTTTGTCATTCACATTCCTGCCTTCACCCCCACATCCCTCAGTCATCCACAGCAAAGCTGTCCTCTGTCCCCAGACTTGTCACCACCAGTCAGCGAGATTACACATTTACATGCTCTGGTTTCTCTCCTCAGCCCACTTACTGAGGTTGCTGCCAAGTCAACCCGTGTCTCACCCTCAGAATGAGGCAGAAGCTGCTCAACCTCCCATGTTTACTCTGTCCTCTCTCAACTGTGGAATCTGAATCACAGCTGAAATGTTTATGCGTCATGCCACAGTGAATATGGAAAGTTCCCATGACTGTTGTGCCAGTGTGGGCACCGACTTCTGCGCTGACCCCCATCCTGTCTGTGGCCTCCAGGTTTACCCTCCTGACCACTGCTTCCCAGAGCTCATCTGCCTTTGGCCAACCAGGTCCTTCTCAGAACTAACTAGTCATTTCTACCCATACCAGAAATTTCAACCTGTTAAGCCAAATGGTTTCCTCATAATAATATTCTACTTTCTCCTTTTTTCCTTCAAGTGGTAATTACCTCCATGAGTTCTCTGGCTTTTGTGGGCTTATCCTGATACCAGTACTGTCCTCCATCATGTTGGTTCCTGCACGTTTCTTAAACATTCTTCCCAAGCCCCAGCAACTTTTGTGACCCCTTTTCAGCTTTCTCTTGCTCCACTCAGCATGCCTCTGTTCGTAGGAACTGCCCCTTCCTGTCACTTCACACATGGAGAATGTTTGTCCAGAACCATGCGTGTCTCAGATTTCTAGAAGGACAAGTACACAGAAGTGTAAGACCCCAATACTGTGACCAGACTTCTAAGGGACAGTATTTTCCATCTGTTCAAAACTATCACTTTGAGCTGGGCAGAGACTAAAATATAGCAATTATGGATGGCAAAAATATTTATGAGGGACTGGAGAGATGCCTTAGCAGTTAAGGCACTTGTCTGCAAAGCCTAAGGACCCAGGTTTGATTCCCCAGTACCCACTTAAGCCAGATGCACAAGGTGGCACATGTGCCTGGAGTTTGCAGTGGCTGGAGGCCCTGGCACTCCCATTTCCTCACTCCCTTCAGTCTGATCTCTCTCTCTCTCTCTCTCTCTCTCTCTCTCTCATAAATAAATAAATAAATAAAAATAAATAAATAAATAAGTAAAATATTTTTTAAAATATTTATGAAGCAGGAGAAGTGGCTTAGTGGGTGAAGTGCTTGCTGTGCAAGTATGAGGACCTGAGTTCAGATTCCCAAAACCTACTTAAAGCCACACACAGTAGCGCACATCTGTAATCCCTACAGCACACCTGCTACAGGATAGAAAGGTAGAGATAGGAGAATCCCATAGCTCACAGGCCAGCTAGCTTGGCAAACACAGTGGTGAACAATAAAAGGCTTTGCTTCAAATAAGATGGAAGGCAATGACCAACATGCTAGGTAGGCATTCTGCCTGCCCACTGAGCTATATCATAGCCCTTAACTTGCTTTAAAATGAGTTCACTCTTACACGACCATCTGACTGCTTTCAAAAATCACATGGTCACTGTTCTTCAGCTGGGTACATGTTCAGCTGTCATTCCTGTTGAGATGATCTTTCCTGGGATTTAAGCTTATAATCTGCAGGATTTCTAGAGAGTGACTAGGTATGGTTTGTTCTTGGTTAATACTGTCATCTTGACAGAATCACCTAGGAGAAAAATCTGTGGGCAGACTGTGAAGGATTCTTCTAGATTGGTTAACTGAGGATAGAAGACCCACCCTGCACATGGGCAATACCATCCCATTGGTTGATGCCTTGGGATGAATAAAATGGATAGAAAGGAAGTGAGCAACACCATCCATCTCTCCCCGCAGCTCCCTGCCAGGACTAAACATGAGCAGCTGGTACATGCTTCTGCCACAGTGTCTTTCCCCATCACGATGGACCATACCTGTGAAAAATGGGCCAAAATGAACTTTTTCTTTATTAAATTGCTTTGGTCAGTATTCATCTGATCATGGCAACATGAAAAATAACTAATATATTTCCCTAGCTAAACATGCAGAATACAATCTGGATCCCAGTACTTGGGCCAGGACTCAGTCTCTCTCTTAAGCATTTCTCATTTTCTTTTCCTAGTACCCTCCGTAAGCACATGTCTCTATTAATCCTATTTTAAGTATGAGATTAATTTTTTAAATTTATTTATTTATTTATTTATGAGAGAAAGAAAGAGACAAAGAGAGGGGCAGGTAGAGAGAGAATGGACAAACCAGGCCTCTAACCACTGCAAACAAACCAGATGCATGTGCCACCTTTTGCATCTGGCTTCATGTGGGTATTGGGAAATCAAACCTGGGTCCTCAGGCTTGTAGGCAAGCACCTTAACCCTTGAGCCCTCTCTCCAGCCCAGGATTAATTTAGCATCATTGTCGTGGTTAATCTTAACTATGAACTTGACTAGAGACACCTCTGAGTGTGACTTGGAGAGGTTTCCACAGAGGTTTAAGCAAAGAGGAAAGACCCACCCTAAGTGTGGACAGCACCATCCCATGAACTAGGGACCCAGACGTAATGAAATGAAAAAGAAGAAAAGAATGAGCCAGGCAGCAGCATTCATTTTTGTCTGCCTTCTGACAGTGGACACAGTGTGATTCGATACTTCATGCCCATGTCATTACAACCAGAGCTGCTCCCTACACCACACTTCCCCTACCATGATGGACTGTACCCTCAAACTATGGCCCAAAGTACACACTTCCTTCCTTAAGTCGCTTTTGTCAAGTGTTTAATCTGAGCAATGAGAAATGTAACCAATGCAATCATACAGATTTTAGTTCTTCACTCGCATGGTTTTAAGTCTTGGATGAAATTGTTACTGAATTTTAAATAGGGCAGAGAAGGCATTTTATAAGGAAGTGTTTTCAAATCTGAGAGATTTAAGAAGATCTAGAAACATCATTCACCCATGTTAAGCACCTACTCATAAAATGCTGTTCAATGGCACCCATAGCTTAGCTTTTTGAGTTCCTTAATGGTTTCATTCATATTTTTGGTTCTTTTTGTGACAGAGAATATCCTTCAAGATCTGGAATAGAGAGACCCTGCTCAGTTCATTCATGCAAGCCCAGGATGAAACATAGGAAACCCAGTGTGTCTTGCCTGCGCTATCTGTGTTGCTCCAACAATTCCTTGTTTTCTTCAACCTTATCTATAACAGATAATGTGCAGGTGGGCAACAGATACCTGTTATTTGTGGAGACTCTTTTACTAGGCATAAAATGAAAAACAGGAGTCAGGAGTGGCATCTCAGTACCCAGAGACCAAGATTGTGTTATAAGCTTGTGTGACTGGGTCACAGTAAGGAAATGTGTGTATGTGTCAGAGCCCTTCAAAGTCAGTGTCTTCTAATTCAACTTGAATGTCGTTTAGGGCCTAATATGGTAAAAAAAATACATTCTGAGATACTCGACACATTCCTGCTGAATGATTGCCTTTTGCCAGTACTCACACAGTGAATTTGAGAGCTTCCTATAGGGCCAGGAAACCTGGCCTTCACACAAGTGATTCCCTGCTACTAGGCACTGGACTCTGAGATATGTTGCATTTGGCCAGTTGGATTAGCAAATATGAAAAGTTTCATTTACAGTAAGCATTAAATTCTGTCACTATGAACACCCCCTTTCCCATATCCTCATAGTCCCTTGGCCTGGCAGTTTGGAAAAATGTAAAACAATGGTAGGGCTTGGCTTTGTCTACTTTGTGATTCAGTTTTTCTTGGTTATTCTTGTACTGCAGCATTCATGTGCCTCCTGAGAATTTGGTGCTGGGCACATATTTTATTTATCTGAATTTTAAAAGGCTACCATCCTTTGTTAGGACAGATAAGTTAGAGTGATTTTCTTTGTTCCCTCCCTGGAGCTGTTCTTTGTTTTATCAGCAATACCCTGGGCCAGGGAATAACTTTAGAGTGGCTGATGGATGTGTCCATATTGGAACTCCCTTCAGGGGAATTGTCTTCAGTCTGAGGAGAGGTTCCCTCTCTAGCTTATCCATGCTTTAGCCTTTAACATGCAGAGGGAGGCTGAACCCAGTGTCTCCTACAGATGTCCCTGGGCTCATTCTTAAAACCTGTGAGTTTACCTTAGGTAATAAAAGGAGTTTGCTGATGTGATCAAATTAGGATTTTGAGATTAAAACATTGCCCTGGATTGTTGGGGTGAGCCCAGCACCTCCATTTAGTCCGTGAACATGCACTTGCAACATCCAGAAATAGAAAAGATTGTGTTGTCTTTTGTTTAAGTCTCTGACAATTTATTATAGCAGCAATATATGGCATGATACATATGCCATCTATCCTAACTGACAAACTCTTAATAAACAATGAAGCATATCTTTCAAGCTATTCTTTAAACAGGACCTGAAATCCAGGAAATCTAACATCTCAAATGATGGGTGAATTCTATTGCAATACCCATGGCAGAGACCACCAGATAGAAAGGAACTACATTCCCAGAGTGTGATCCATTTCACCTCAGATACATCCATTTGCAGGAGGAGGGAGATAAAAACACTTTAGAGAATTTCTCAAGAGATCTTGATGCAATGGAGTCAGACAGGTGGCTTTGAACTTCAACAGCACCCGAAGGCTCTGAAGCATGATGAAGATAAAAACATGGACCTCATGAGCTTGTTAGGACAGTCAGGAAGACCAGGGGAGTGACAGTGACAATGACAGAAGTCAGTGTCTACATGATAGAACATGGACCTCATGAGCTTGTTAGGAGGGTCAGGAAGACCAGGGGAGTGACAGTGACAATGACAGAAGTCAATGTCTACATGATAGAACATGGACCTCATGAGCTTGTTAGGAGGGTCAGGAAGACCAGGGGAGTGACAGTGACAATAACAGAAGTCAGTGTCTATATGATAGGACATGGACCTCTTGAGCTTGTTAGGAGGGTCAAAGTCAGGAAGACCAGGGGAGTGGCAGTGACAGAAGTCACTACCTGCATGATAGGCACTATGATTTTTACTATGAACCAAGTCATTTTTTTCCTATAGTTTCACTGAACCAGACAATGTATACTTTATAACCACATAGAAAATATCAAATCTTTGTTCTCTTGCATGTAAAACCCTTTGTGGTGGCTTGAATGTCCCTCGTAGGCTGATAGGTTTGAAAACTTGTTCCCCAACTGGTGGTGTGTTTTGAGGATGGTGTAGAACCTTTAGGAAGTGCACCCTTGCTAGAGAAGGGGTGTCACTGGGGGCAGGCCACGAGGTGTCATATACTGACTCCACCTCCTGTTCACCTTCTGCCTTTCCTCTGCAGACATGATAATGGGATGACTGGCTCTCTGCCCCTGCCATGCCTCTGTCATGAAACTGTCTCTTAAAACGATAAGCCACATTAAACCTGTTCCTGTCCATAAACTCCTTCTGGTTGTATATTTATTCACAGCAACAAGAAAAAAACCTGCTACAAAAAGAATTGGTACTAAACAATAGGACCATTGCTATAGTATACCTGTCCATGTTGTTCACAGGCTTTTGAAACTGTTTTGTGGCAGGAATGCAAAAAAGTTGGAACTTTGGACTAGAAAAGGCTTATAATGCTATAAGCAGAGCTTAGTGGGCCATTCTAATGGAAGTTTAGAAGACCAGAAAGTTGAAAGAATTGTAGATTATGGAGGGCTCATGAGGTTTCAGAGGGGAACAAGGACTCTCCTGGGAACTGAGATAGAGGCAGGTCATGTGATTTTCTAGCAGAGATGCTGGCTGTATTCTGCACATGTCCTGAGAACTTGAACAAAGCTGAATTTAAAAAATAATAATAATGGACTTGAGTTAGAGAGATGGATCAGCAGTTAATGGAACTTGTTTTCAAAAATAATGAACTAGCCAGGTACAATGGTTCACACCTATAAGTCCTGATTTTGCAGGAGGATTGCCATGAGTTCAAGGTCATCCTGGGCTAGAGAGAGACCTTCACACAAACAAAACAAAATAAACTAAAAAAATGGACTAATGTGTTTAGCCAAGGAAACTTCAAGATAGAATAGCACCACATCTGTACCACGGCTTCTCTTAGAGGCTTTTATTCAACTCTGCAATGGAAAGGAACCAAATTTCTACAGAGCAGAAAGATATGAAAAATGTGGCATCTGGTACAGAAAGAAATGTGAGAAAATTTAAAGTTCTGGGCAAGGAGATTATGGCCTCTTCTGTTATAATTGTTCAGAAGATTAGCACTTTAAAGAGAACTCTGCTGCTCTGCATGAGATAAAAGGAAAGATGTCCTAAGAACATGAACTAACTCATTGAAAGCTCACGCCATTAACAAGTAAATTATCTCCAAAGCAAAAAGCCTGAAAGGAGAAACCAGACTCCATCCCTGGTTAACAGCAGTGGAAACTGGTGTCAGCTATCACCCATGTGGTACCAGTTTTGAAGGTCTGAGAAATGCAAGGTAGCTATGAAATATTTCATCACAGTTCCAGAGAAATGCTGAGACAAGGTCAGGACCCCTGCAAAGAGGTCCTGAGAGGCCACTGTGTGAAACTATAAAGGTGAACTCTAAGTTGCAATGGAGATCCCAGGATATTGGAGGTGCCAAGACCATGGAACACAGGCCAAGAAATGCTATGGGCACAGAGCAGATCATACCCACAAGGAAGCAGTGGGTGTTACAAGGATGCAGAGTTCTAGGTGTACAGCTATCCAAGATTTTGGAGCCCAGACGGTTTTGTCCCAAATCCCAGATAGCAGACATGGGCTTGCATGATTTGGTATTTACCCTGTTTGTTTTAGGCTTTGCTTTGGTCCGATCTCTTCTTCACATGCCCCATTCCATCCTTTTGGAGTGAGAATTGTTACTCTGCACCATGATGTTTCCTGCTTAGCTGGTTTGTCCCAGGCAAAGGGCATGGAGCCCTGGGTAGTTAGGTGCCTAGTAATAGCCTCTGCCCACTAACATTTAGTGGATGCTCTATCCATAGTCCTCTACCCAGGAAATAGGTAAGTCAAGAGCAACAATTTGATTGCATCTATTAAAAACATAAATATAGTTTTTTAACCAATCTGTGAGACTCAGCATAATGGCCCTTGCTTGTACTTTCTCAAGATAGCAACTAAATGTTCTCAGCTCAGCATGCAGCAGAATTCCAGCCACAGTTCTGCCTTTTCTATCACATTACTACCCTGCATGGGCCCTTCAATGAATGATTATCTTTGGCTCTAGTCCACCTCAAGCTTTTCGAGCCCATTCTAGACAACCCCACAGTCCTGCCACAGTAAATTCCTTGCAGCTTTGTGGAGTCCTCATGAGCAAACTCCACTCTCACCTGCCTGACATGGTCTGCTGAGATAATTTCTGTTTCATCCTCAAGATCCATGTTCATGTCCCCTTTATTCAGAATATCTTCCATTACCCTTCCTACTGCACCATCACCACAGGCATGAATCATACCACCTCTATGCTTGGTAATATCATATATTTGCTGTCATTATCTGATGTGTTTATATCCATTATATGTGATGACCATTTGTCTTTATCCTACATGGGTCTGAACTGTTTGGGAGAAATGATTTTTCATTTGCATTTTGTAGGTCTTAGCACAGAGCTAGACTCTTGATGAACACACGTGGAATGAGGAGTGCTCCAGAGAATTCCACATGTGTGTCCTGGCTTGGTATAACAGATACTTTGTTACTTGAACAGAATACTTGGCAGATATCAATTTAAGGGAAGAAACGTTTATTTCAGCTCACAGTAGGGAGAAAGGCATGGTGGCAGGAACTTGAGGCCGCTGGTCACATTCAGTCCATATTGAGGAAGCAGAGGGAGACAAGTGCTGCTATTCAGCCAGTGCCTCTCCTTTTTGTATAGTTCAGGACCCTAGCCCATGGAATGGTGCCAGCCACAGTTAAGGTGATTCTCCCCTCCTTAACCTAATCACAATCATCCCTTAGAGATGTGCCCAGAGGTTAACGTAATCTACATAATCCCTCATAGTTCATTGCAAGTCCTGTGAGGATGACTATCAACCATCACACTTGACCTCTCAAATCATCATGCTTGTCCACCAACAAAGTCTGCCTGTTCCACACCACTCCCACATGCTCCTCATGAACACTGAGCCCAGTGTGAGAGCACCAGCCTACTCCTGGTGCCTAGATCTCCTCCAGGGTGACTTCTTTAGTGAACAGATGCTCAACAGGAACAGCATCCCGAGATCTTCCAAACACAGAAATGATTTACCCAGGAGAAACAACCCAGAACAACCCTGTGAGCTCTCCAAGCGGCCTGTGCCTAGCAAACTAGAAGTCAGTCCCTGACTGATGCTGAGTTACTTAACCCCATTTCACCTTTAACCAATTAATCATTTCTAAAAAGGCATTCTTTTCTGGAAGTGTTCTAGTCCATATTTCAGGCATGTTGTTTATCTTCAATCATTTCTTCTTGACAAAAGCTGCTTCCTGGATTTGATATTTACTTCCACCCACTTTAATATGATGCTCTGTGAGGTATTTTTTCCTGATAGCATTTAAAAATACGTGCTTATCCCTCCACAAGAATTGCTACTTTCTGATACATATTTATTTGGTTGCTTTTGTTTCAAAGCAATAAATTGCAAGGTCTTAAGCAATTCTCTTGGTAGAAACCTATGCTAGGGAGATAATCTGGACAGAAGGATATGATTTTCAGTTAGTATTAAACAAACAGTAGAATCTTACAATTTCTAGCAAGAGTTTCTAGTAATTCCCCTGCTCCTCAAAATCCTAATTAAGGCTCAATTATATTGTTTAGTGTTTGTATAAATACTGGCCCAGTGGTTATGATCTTCTAAAGAAAGATAAGTTAAGGTCTGTCTCTCAAACTTGCTGGATGAAAACCACCAATAGCAAAACTAGGGCTTCTTTAACTACATAATCAGAAGCCAAAAGTTCCTCTTCTCTGAGTGAGGAAATTCATCCAGTAACAAATCAAACACAATCAATTTTCGAACTCTACTACTTTGTCCCTTACCTTGTGTATTAATGACTTTTCTTGTTATGACAATATATATAACAAAAACAACTCAAAGAAGGAGAGGTTTATGTTAACTTGTGTTTCCAGTCCATCATTGCAGAAAAGGCATGACAGAGTTCAGGGCAGCAGGAGCCTGTGTCCAAGGCTCCTCACATCTTGGCCAGAGAGCTTGTCTGGACCAGAGGTGGGCTGTAACCCTCTGAGGGGGGGATCAGGTAGCCAGTCAGGAGAGAAGGCCCAAAGAGGGAACACCATGCCTACCTGCTTCAGCAGAACCAGAGTTTAGGGTCTGATACAGCCAATCCAATCAGCTTTCTCACTCCATACTCCAGAGCCAGCCCCTAGCCTAGACTGATCAACCCTCTCTCAGGCTCACCTGAGTCTGGGGGAAAGCCCACCAGGTAGGTAGGGTCTCTTTTTGGCTTTTCACCTTTCCTGAACTTCCAGGTGCCTGCTCTGGTAAGAGAGCCCTTCATCTTGGCCCTGCTGAGCTGAAATGGTGGGGAACCCCCGACCCCTACTCCCACATGGGCTCCCTAACCCCTGCCTTCCACATGGCAAGAGCTCTCTGTATTTTTCTTCCCTTTTCTTTTCTAAATCTAACAAAGTCTTTCTAAGTCTTACCCTTTGTTCTATGAATTTAATTCTTTAAACTCATAAGACAAGGATCCAGGGTACCCTAAGTTTATTGGTGTGAATGGCATTGGCAAGGAGCCTCAAAACTCACATAACACCTCCAGGCCCGCTCTTACTTTCTGATGTCTGTTAGCTAGGCACTATATCCCTAAGGTTCCATAACCTCTCAGAACGGCACCACCAGCTGGGGACCAGGTGTTCGAACACATGAGCCTCTGTGGTAATATTCACATTCCATTCAGAATGCCCACCTTGCTGCCTCAGTGCCTGCCCAACAGTTTCCTTACAAGGTTAGAGAGCCAGGGCTGGATAAATGGCTTAGTGATTAAGACATTTGCCTGCGAAGCTTAAGAATTCATGTTCAAATCTCCAGGTCCCAAGTAAGCCAAACACACAGTGACACAAGCATGCAATGTTGCACATGTGCACAAAGAGGTGCACATGTCTGGAGTTCATTTGCACTGGCTAAAGGCCCTGGTTCATTTTCTCTCTCTCCCTCTCCCCCCAAAAAGGGTTAGAAAGTCATAGTGTCTGGGAGCATGCTTATGCTTTACAAGCATGAGGACCTGAGTTCCATCCTCAGAATCCATGCCCAAAAAATGCCAGGTGTGGCGGCATGCACCTGTAGGCCCAGCACTGGGGATATGGAGATAGGAGAATCCCTGAGGCTTGCTGGCCAGCCAGTCTATCCTTTTTGGTGGGCTCCAGGCCAGTGAGAGACCCTTTCTCAAAAAAGGTGCACAGTGCCCTGAGGAACAACAGCTGGGGCTGTCCTCTAGCCTCCATACACATGTGCACATACACCTCCACACACATGAACATGCATACACAAAATAAATAAGTTATAAAATTTATAATCAAAGGGCTGGAGAGATTGCTCAGTGGTTAAGTGATTTGCTTACAAAGCCTAACAACCTGGGTTTGATTCCCCAGTACCTAGGTAAAGCCAGATGTACAATCTGGTACACACATCTGGAGTTCATTTGCAGTGGTTAAAAGCATTGGTATACTCATTCTCTCTTTCTCTCTCGCTCTCTCTCTTCTCTCTCTCTTCTCTCTGTGTCTCTCTGCTAGCAAGTAAATAAATAAATTGTTAAAGTGCATAGAGCAGCTGGACAGATGGCTCAGTGGTTAAAGACCCTTGTTGCAAAGCCTGGCACCTGGGATTCAATTCCCCAGTACCCACCTCAAGACAGATGCACAAAGTTGGTCATGAGTTTAATTAGAGTTTGTATTTACAATGGCAAGAGTCCCAGTCTTTCATTCATTTATTCATTCTCACTCTTTTTCTCTTCTCTCTCTGCCTCTCTGTGCTTGCAAATGAATAAATAACTATTTTTAAAAATTATAGTTATAACTAGCAAGCTTCTGTTGTGCATAAAACCAAACTTCTTTTCTTAAGTCCTGCAGCACCTATTCAAGAAAACGTTTGTCCCTCAGCACCTGAGTGTATCACAGAAGACCCGGAAGAAACAGTAGCTTTGAAGAGGGGATAACACTGGACAAGGCCAATGTCACTTACTTCTAAAACTCATTTTCATACATGGTACAAGTGATCCATCATCCAAATGCACGGAAGCTCAATATGACCTTTCATTCTCTTACATCGAAGAAAATTTCTTGATCTCTTGATTTAAGACATAAAATATGATTTAGACTACTTACAGGTAGAAATGATAAAATGATAGAACATGAGATTGGGGAGATGGCAGCAGCAGTTAAAGCTCCTTGTTTGGCAAAGCATGTTCTAGGTTCAATTCCTCTGCATCCATGTAAAGCCAGATGCAAAGTGGCACGTGCATTTCTGATCCTCATGCGTTATAGCAATGGGAGGTGGAGGCAGGAGAATCTGAAGGTCATGGGCCAGCTAGTCTTTGCAGTCAGGCAGTTCCTCTGCAGTGGTAAGAGATCCTGTCTCAAGGAAGATAGAGCACAGACATTTCAAAGTTAGTCTTCAATCTCCACGTGTGCACCATAGTACTGGTGCTCATATATACATATACAATAAATAAATAAAAGATGATTAAATAAAACTACAAAATGGAGGGGGGACAAGCAGCCACTTCACTGAAGGAGATATGAGGTGGCAAACAGGTACATGAGAAGATATTCTACATTTGGGCTGGAGAGCTGGCTCTGTGGCTAAAGTACTTGCCACACAAGTGTGACTTCAATCCCAATCCCCAGAACCCATGTCTTAAAAAAATGCCTGATGTGGTGGCATGAGTTTATAATCCCAGTCTTGGGGAACCAAAGACATGATGATTCCTGGGGCTCCCTGGCCAGCTAGTCTAATTAGCCAATGTAATCAGTGAGCTCTAGGCCAGTGAATGACCTTGTCCCCCAAAAGGTGAAAAGTGTTGCTGAGGACAACACCCAAGTTTGTACTCTCATCTGCTCAGACCTGCATGAACACACACACACACACACACACAGTTGTGTACCTGGAAAATGTCTGAGCTGAGATTTGAACCTGGATTATTTTCTCCAGAGCATGTCTATACACAGTATATCCTGCTGAACTCAGCCCCAGAAAATCATGATTTGCCTACCACCCTCCTGTTTGCTCACTCAGTCAGCCAGTTAATCAGGTCAGGACAACTCTACTTTTGGGGGATTCTAAAGAGGAATTACTTTCTTGCCCTCATTATCCAGGATTCCCTTTGTTCTTGGATTCTGTTGGCCCCACTTTCTCCTTGGCCCTGTGAATCATCCCTAGAATGTCCCTGCTCGCTACAAGCTCCCTCCCCAGCAGTTTCTCTAGGTACGCAGGTGAAATATAAGCTTGCCACTGCTTTGCCCAGCCTGGCAACAACTCCTTGCTCTGGCCACAGGGACCAGCCAGGCTGCTGCCTGGTCTCTTTCCTACATGGGGCTGGCTGCCTTTGCTCCTGCCAGCATCTCTGCTCCTCCCTCCCTGACATTGTTCTTCCTTTCCTGCTGCTTAGATCCTACCTCCTTAAGATCTCACTGGATTTCCAGGTCATGACCTCTCCTCTCCAGATTCCTGGACCACTCCCACACATCCAGCGGGCTGGGCCATATTATCTGCTTTTTACTTGTCTATTGTTTCTTGCTTTGTTTTGATCATTTTAAGGAGAAGTTAAACTCCTTGAAGGAAGTAACCCAGACTTAGAGATCTTTGAATGTAAATTCATGCAGTGCCTGTGCAGCTTGAGAAACAGTGAGAAGCTGTTGGTGCATAGGCAATGGATGCGTGGGTCATGGGACAAATCCAATGAGGGGCAGCATATGGGAAGGACCTGGGAATGGGAATGACGAAAGGGTGGAAAAAGGGGAGACCTAAAGACCTGGCTTCTGCACAGGGGATAAGGGGTGTGGGAAGTTGCAGCATACCTTAAAAGCCACATTTTAGGGCTCGGGAGATGACTCTGTGGGTAAGGTACTTGTCACCGTCCACGAGGACATGGGTTCGGATCCCCAGTGCCCATGTCAATGCTGAATGTGGCAGTACACTCCTATAATCCCAGTTCTGAGAAAGCAGAGACAAGAGGGTCCCTAGTGAGATCTAGTCAGATCAGTGAAAGAGCTTGTCTCAATAAATAAGGGGGAAAGTGATTAAGGAAGCTACCCCAGGTCAGCCTCTGGCCTCCACACATATGAGAACACACATGCACCCACCCACACACATGTACTCACACACACATATACATGCAAAAGCTAAAAAAGCTGGAGTTCATTGTGTCTGAGTACCCCGTGCACACCGAGCTGGACTCCTCAGCACATTGTTGTATTCCCAGTCAGAGCCCCAGGTGCTGTCTTCCCACATTGATCATCTGCTCATTTGAAAACAGGACTCACGAATCCAGCCCATGGCTACTGAGCTCAATGCTGAGTGCCTGTTCCAGCCTGGCTGGGTTGTCTTGAGGCCTGTCCTCTGTATCTATGATCTACAGTAATATTTCTGATAAAGCCTTCTGTTTCATCTTGGTGACTGCAAACAGAGTATATGAGCTTGGTGTGGGAGAAAGGGCAGGAGTCGCTTTCCTTAAAAACTCTTTGGCAGACTCCTTCTCCAGTTTGCAGGATACATAGCATTATGAAACACCCTGCTGGCCTGCACAGCTAATTTATGAAAATCACAAGTATGCATGCATTGGATTCTTTTTTGTGTGCTATAAAACTATTTACTGGTTTGATTTTTTTTTTTTTTTTTTTGTCTCTGAAGATTAAGAGAGCCCAGAAACTTCCCAACATTCGGTACATCAGAATCCTGCTAATCTTTTGGTGGCTGTGAGCCCAAAGACAGAGAGCCTTTGAAGGGGCCCCCTGCTTTCTGCTCCGCATGGCCTCCCAGAGTCACCTTTCATGGGTTTATTTTGGTGGGAGCTTTAGAGTTCTTTTTTGGCGCGAGCTGTTTTGTTCACCTTGCTTGACATTTTCTAACATCTCAACAGATAGTATTTTCAGGCAAAAGTCCTCTGAAATTGTACACCAATGAAATCCTCAACAAAAACACATTAAAATCAGTCTTTGGGGTCCAGCTTAAATCACCTGAAACACCCTTACAGTGTGGAAAAACATTTAATTGAAAGGCTTTTCTTTTTTTTTTTATTTTTTCAAAAATAAGCACAGTCAACTGGCCTGGAGATATAAATACACTCAACAGTACTGAATCAAGGTTATCTTTATCACAAAAAAATGGCTGCTAATTTGTGTAGGTTTTCATTTTGTGTGTGTGTGTTGTGTGTACCTGCATGTATGCGTGTTCCTCTGTGTGTAGGCACACGTGTGTGCACTGACATGCAGAGAGCAGACGTTAATCACAAGTGTCTTCCTTAACTGTTCTCCGCCATATTTTCTTAAGACAGGTTCTCTCAGAACTCAGAGCTCACCAATTTGGATAGACTCACTACCAGTGAGCTTCGGGGAGCCATCTTCTCCACGTTGTTGGGATTACAGGCAAGTGCCTCCAAGCCTGGCATTTCTGTGGGTGCTGGGGATCCCACTTCAGATTCTTGTGCTTGCACAGCAAGTGCTTTACCAGCTGAGCTACTTTCTCACAGCCCCTTGTTGAGCTTTTATGATCAATTCCATTTTGTCTAGGCATATTATAAACTTCTAGGGATTCGTCTGTCAGGATACAAAGATGACATGGTGGGTTTGTCTGTATTTAATATGTAATTGTCATTTGAGATCATGTTTACACAGATCTCAATAGACCTTAGATCCCCAAAATGAGGTAGCCTATTGTCAACTTATATCTAAATTGATAATATTAAATAATATAATTATCAGTTTTGCCACTTTGATAAATCCCTTCTCCAATCTTAGAGTTCAGGCAAGACAAAAACCAAAAACAAACTATTTGCTAAAATCATCTTAAATTATTCTGGTATTTTCTTTAAACTTTAATCAATTCCTTTCCTGAAGTCTTCCTGTAATTAGGTGTGGAATATCTGCTTCTTTCATTCACCCAGACAACAGACATTTTCTCTACAAATTCTCATTTCTCTGTTCCAATTTTGGCTCTGCAAGCAAGTCTGCTGTTTATCCCTGGGACTGATCAGTGTCTCTCAACTTAATCCTCAGATGATTATATTCAAACTCCCAAAGATCACAACTGTAGTAGCCCAACTGTTTGACTCAAATTTTAAATCACTGCTTATTCATGCTGATGGTTATAATGAGTTTTTAAAAGTATATATTATCATTTTTTAACATGCCAGAAAGAGGGTTGGCATTTCTTTCCCTCACTCAATGAAAGATGGCTGAGGTTAAGGTCATAACAAGCCTGTGGGTCTTGTGTGGGTGTCAGGGCCTCCTTCCTCCTGACTGTCAGCTTAGAGACCAAAAGCAAGACAGGACTGTCTCATCTTTGCATTTTCTCCATCTTTTCATATGGTACCCATACTTACACAATTGTTTTCTGACAGAAAATCTGAGAGAACACGGGTATTCTTCATGGCTTCACACACACACACATATACAAGTATGGTTACTGCTTCCTGGTCTCACATCACCCTTTATTTTTATTAGTGTGCTTGTGAGTGATGTGTGTGTGTGTGTGTGTATGTTCATATATGTGAGGGCACAGGTTGCATATGCACATTTGCGTGCACATATGTGGAGGCCACTAAACAACCTCAAGTGTCATCCTCAAGACCACTGTTCACTTTTTAAAATTTTTTAAATTTATTTATTTGGAAGCAGTGAGAGATAGAAGAGAAACAGACAGAGAGAATGGGCATGCCAGGGCACCCAGCCACTGCAAACAAACTCCAGATGCATGTGCCCCTTGTGCATCTGGTTTATGTGGGTCCTGGAGAATCGAACTGGGATCCTTTGGCTTTGCAGGCAAATGCCTTAACTGCTAAGCCATTTCTCCAGCCCCTGTTCACTTTTTTTTTTTTTTTTTTGAGACAGACTCTCCCTGTCTTGGAGCTCACCAAATAGGCTAGACTGGCTGACCTGAAAGCCCCAGGGATCCTCCTGTTTCTACCCCACCCTGTCACCCACACTGAGATTACAAACACATATCACTATGATTAGCCTTTTTGCATAGGTTCTGAGAATTGAACCCAGGTCCTTGCTGACTGAGCCACCTTCCCATCCCCTCTCATATCCTTTTGAAATTGCCCCAGTCATTCACGCTGGAGACATTGATGATTTCTGCTGCAGAAAGCACAACATGACACAACAAAAGAACAGAAGTCAGGTTAGGACAGGGTCAGTGATTCTGTGCTCCTTCTACAGAAGAATGCCTCCTCATAGCTGCCCATTCCACTCCCTGGGTCACAGCCAGCTTGCGCAGAGCATGGAGTGAAAAGGGTCTGACTCTGACAGTAGGATACCCACACAGGCAGATACCTCCTCATGACCCTAGAAAGACTCTCAGCCTTAATACTGCTTTCCTCCTACCCTGACTGAACCTATGGTGAGGCCAAACCTCTGGCTTAGTCACTTTTCTTCCTCAAGCATCCCCTTTCTTGCCATCTACTCCACTACTGCTTCAGGGCTACCTCTCACTTCCATCCCGGAAGGAACTAGAACATAATCTTTCAGGTTCATAGCCTGTTCTCCTCCACGGCTGCTCTTCAGGTGGTACCAGGCCTGTACCCTTGAGAGACTCCCCTTGTCTGGTGACCTGATGTTTCTTTTCAGCAATGGCAATGGTAGTGGAAGTCTGTTTGGTAAACTGGCACTTTTGAGGATTATCTGTCCTGACAGTGGGACTATTTCCTTCCATCTCCCGTGAAACTAAGGGACAACGAGAATCAACTTCTCACTTCACTGGCTTTATTTTACTTGCTTTGAATTGGCTTTACTTTTAAATTTTTTATTTATTTATTTATTTATTTATTTATTTATTTATTTATTTATTTCGAGGTAGAGTCTCACTCTAGCCCAGGCTGACCTGGAATTCACTATGTAGTCTCAGGGTGGCCTTGAACTCAGGACGATACTCCTATCTCTGTCTCCCGAGCGCTGGGATTAAAGGCCTGTGCCACCATGCTGGCTTTTGTTTGTTTATTTTGTAGTGCTAGAGATTGAATCCAGGGCCTTGAACATACTAGGCAAGCAATCTAGTGCTGAGCTGTATCCCAATCCTCTTTTTAACTGTTTATTTTAAGACTGGGTCTTGCTACGTTGCCCAGACAGGCCTTTTATTCATTCATGTCTCCTGCTCCTGCTCCTGAGCAGCTAGGTGGTATACAGGCCTTCACTATGATGTCTGACTTACTTTAGCTGACTTTAAAAAAATCTCACGTTTTGGAGGCCACAGAGCTGAGTGTGGTATTGTTGGTTTCTCAGTAGCTTTGCTGTAGAGATCACCTCTGATGGGTGGGCTCTGATGATAACTTAAAATGTACACATGTTAATCCGGGCGTGGTGGCACATGCCTTTAATACCAGCACTCAGGAGGCAGAGGTAGGAGGATCGCCATGAGTTCAAGGCCACCCTGAGAGTACATAGTGAATTCCAGGTCTGCCAGGGCTAGAGTGAGACCCTACCTCGAAAAACCAAAAAAAAAAAAAAAACACATGTGTGTGAGAGTGCAGGCCAGAATGCAACCTCAGGTGTCATTTCTTAAGAGCACCATCCACCTTTTGAGACAGTGTCTCTTACTGATCAATTAGGCTAGACGGTGAGACCCAGAGATTCTCCTGTCTCTGCTCCCCAGGGCTGTGACTCTAAGTGTGCACCAACATACCCAGTGTAACAGTTACCTTCTCATTGCTGAGATAAAACACCTAACCAGAGCAGCTTATGAAAAGAAAAGATTTATTTTGGCTTAGTGTATTGTGAGGAAGTTTCTTCATGGTGGGAAATCATGACAAGAGCAGCCAGGCAGGCATCATATCTCCCCAGCATTAGGAAGGAAGTGGACTGAATACTGTCTTGGAGCTGTGCTACAATGTCCCAAAGCCAGCCCTGAACCACACACCTCCTCCAGCAAGGCTCCACCTCCCAGTGGTCCCATAACTTATCAAAATTGCTACCAGTTGGGGATCAAGTATTCAAAACACATGAGACAATAGGAAACATTTTACTCAAAGTACCATATTCAGCAGTTCCTTCCCCTGATAGACTCATAGCCTTCTTGTGATGCAAAAATGCATTCAGTCCAACAAGTGTCATCTGAGACCCAAGACAGTCTCTTAACTGTGAGCCCTGTAAAATCAAAATACAAGTTAGATACTTACAACACATAATGGCACAGAATAAACATTCTTATACCAAAAAGGAGGAATAAAGGCATAGCAAGAACAGATTGAAGCAATGTAAGATTGAAAACCAGCAGGGCAAACATCAAACCTTGAAGCTCTATGTCTTCCCCTGGGACTTGGGATAGAATCCCCTGGACTCCAAAAGGCTTGGGCAACTCAGTCAATCCAGCAGTGTTACTTCCTTCCTGGGAAGAACCTATCCCAAGCCAGCAGCTTTTCTGACAGCTGTCCCATAGTTCTAGCATCTCTCACATTCTGGTATCTCCACTGCAACCCACAGTTATTTTCACAACTCCATGTCATGGCCCCTGATGGCCTCAATGCAAGGACCTCAACATTTCACATCATCTGGTGGCCATCTCCAGAATTATGTTACAATTTAATGACCCTCTATTTTCTACATTTGTCATATTTCCAAAACCAATACCAGGTAGGCTACCATGTTTGTGAATCATGAGGAAACAAAGCCTGCCTTTGAAGAGCGATATACTCCTACGTCATTCTTCCTTCAGACAGCCTCCTTTCAAAAGAACCAGCCCTCCTCCTATTTTCCCAGTGCAGAGCAGCTGGCCTGTCCTCAATGGTGGTTATTACTTAACAATTGGCTCTGAAGCTACAGTTTCTGAGGCTTAAACATTATTTGCTCATATTTTCTTCTGTGCCAAACATTACATCTTTCACATCCTTCTGTTTTTCACTTTCCTCTGTCAAACACACCATTATTTTAAAATTCAACTTTATACAAGTTCTCAGGACATGGACAGATTGTAGCCAATCTCCTTGCCAGAACACCACATGAACTGCCTCTAGCCTAGTTCCTGACAAAGCCCTTTCTCCCCTCTAAAACCTCATAAGCTGAGCCTTCTCAGTCTACAGTTCTTTCTACATTGTGGTCTTTCAAACTCTCACTAGAATGACCCATTTAATTATGTTTCACTAATCAGAAAGTCAAAATTCTTCCTTATTCCTACCACAGACCAGTTCCAAAAAACTAAAAACCACATAGTCAAATTTATCACAGCAAAATCCCACTTTCAGCACCTTCTTTTTTGTAGCAGTTACCTTCTTGTTGCTGGAACAAACCACTTGAGGCAAAGCTTATGGAAGGATAGAGTTTATTTCTGGTTTAAAGTTTCTGTCAGAGCAGACAGCCAAGCATCACATCTAGTCCCATCAGCTGGGAGGAAGCAGCAAGAATGAGCTGGCTAGCACTGGTAAAGGAGGCTGAACTCTAAAATCTCAAGACCCACCCCCCAGTGACACACCTCCTCCAGCAAGGCTCCACCTCCAAAGGTCCCACAACTTTCCCAAATTATCACCTGCTGGGGACCAAGTATTCAAAACACATGAGCCTATGGGAGACTTTTCATTCAAACCACCACACCCAGCTTTTTTCCGGTTATTTTTATTTTTATTTATTGATTTAAGACAGTGTAAGAGAGAGGCAGATATATAGAGAGACAATAGGCACACCAGGGCCTTCAGCTTTTACAAAAGAACTCCAAATAAAAGAGCCATCTTGTGCATCTGGCTTGCATGGGTACTGGGGAATCAAACCTGGGTATTTTGGCTTTGTAGGCAAGTACCTTAACCACTAAGCCATCTCTCTTGCACAACACCCACTTTTTGACATGGGTTCTAGGGATCAAACTTAGGTCCTTATGTTTGCAAGAAGCTTTACTGACTGAGCCGTTGTCCCAGCCCTTCAGAAGCCATTTATTGTCAAAGGCATTGACTGCTCATGTGGTCCTGAACAGATGTCCAATGGGTGACCTTTAAGAAACCCAAAATCACCACCCACAGATCACACAACACCATAATCCTCTGAATGTAGAAAATGAAGATTCCACAAGATGCAGTTCAAATGTTCAGAGACTGTCAGCCCAATTCTCCCACACCGCACAGCATTCTGCTTCTTCATCTCACATGGCTCCAAACCATGGCCTTAGGACCATCTTGGGTCTCCAACCTCCATACTTGTCCAGCTTGCAAATGAGTTCTTTTTCTGTTTCAGAACTCATTGTTTTGGCAATTGGCATGCAGTGTAATAGGTAAAAAAATAAAAAATAAAAAAAAAAAAGGGGGACTGCTTTCATAAAAGTAATACAGCATTTACCAAAAGTCCAAAAGGACAATCTGAGAGGATGTAATATAGCCCAGTGGTTTAGCATGCCTAGCATGTGTAAGAATCTGAATTTCTCCCCTATCACCAAACACACACACACACACACAGACAGAGAGAGAACGAGAGACAATGAGAAAGAGAGAGAGAGAGAGAGAGAGAGAGAGAGAGAAAGGAGAATATCTTCCTATTAATGACTTTTGCATCAGTGGCTTAGTAGATTAACAGATGAATACTCCAGCTTTGCCTGTCAGGGGCTTCCTTCCTCTTTGATTGTCTCCTAAAACATATTAATTACCAAAACTGAGAATGAGCTATATTTAGTATATTTATATTGCTGAATAATTCTGAGAATGAGTTTTATTATATTTATATTCTCATTTACCTGGTTTACTATAAATGGATTTTTTTAAATTTACTCACTCAGAACCAGGCAGATGCCTTGCCTGCAGACTACTCATAACTCAGTGAAAAGTCATCTTCCGCAGTGCCACAAAGACTTTGGAGTGTTCTCTGGCTGTCTCCAAAGTCGTTGCAAACAGCAATCTTCCCCTAGCTCTGTAACAGAGGCCAGAATTGGTATTCAACAGCACAGAGCCTTCCTCTTCTTCCTGCCAACTCGAGGCATCTTTAAAGCTTCAAAGGACAAGAAGATTCAGTAACTGCCAAGACTAAATGCATCTGTCCCCAAAAGCTCTAGTAAAAGTTATAAAGGAAATACCAGGCCAAGATCACCCAGTGCAGAAACAGTGGTGATTTTGAGAATAAATATCACGTTTTCCTTTTTGTTTTAATGTTACAAAAGAAACAAAGAAGTTAATAGTGACCTTAGGCCTGCAAACATTAGTGTGGAATTTAGGATGGAAGTGTGACAAATAAGTTTAAAGATTTTAATAAAAATTGGCAGTTTTTAGACAAAATACAAGTCTTGCATTTCATCAAACTTCTCCTTAGAAGATCATAAAATACTCCATTATGAAAATCATGGAAACATGATGAACTATTGTTTTTGGCTTGCTTGCCAGAAAGCAATAAAGTTGCCTTTTCTTGGCTGTTATTAAGATGCTTGTCATTGTCCCTGGCACTACATGAACTTATGCTATCTTTAATTTTGTTTCTGCACACTGATAGTCCTAAGAAAATCTCCTCTCTTCCCCTCAGTGAATTCCTTGTTTTCAGTCTCTCCCGTATTATGAAGCCAGATCCCAGGACAGGGAGTTGAGAACCCGTAGAAGGTTGGAAAGTACTCCAGACACCAGCAGAGGGGCACAGTAAGGTCTCAGTAGACCTGTAATAGCTGTTTGTTCAAATGTCTTCAGTGGGGTTGGAGAGATGGTTTAGCAGTTAAGGCATTTGCTTAAGAAGCCTAAGGACCCAGATTCAATTCTCCAGGACCTACATAAGCCAGATGTACAAGGTGGCACATGCATCTGGAGTTTGTTTGCAGTGGTTGGAGCCGTGGAACACCTGGCATTCTTTCTATTCACTCCCCCCATAAACAAATTTAAAAAAAACAAAAAAATTTCTTAAAATAAATAAATAATAGGGCTAGAGAGATTACTTAGTGGTTAAGGCACTTGACTGCAAAGCTTAAGGACTCAGATTCTATTCACCAGTACCCACACAAGCCAGATGTACAAGAAAGCACATGTGACTGGAGCTTATCTGCAGTGGCTAGAGGCCCTGGAGTGCCCATTCGTTTTCCTTATCAGTCTCTTTCTTTCTCCCTCTGTCTAACTCAAATAAATAAATAAATAAAAAAATATTTATAAAAATAAATAAATGTCTTTAGAGCTATTAACATTCATAGTCTGCCACAATACTGATGATAGACAAGAAGAATTCCCCACCTCTGTGCATTTCCATGGGCATCCCCTTCCTCCATTCACCAGCACACAGGGTAGCCAAGCCCAGGGATGAACTAATGGGTCAGACTGATTTGTGATGACTGGCCTGACATATGTGATAAAGGCAGGGCCAAAATGGCTATGTGGGCTCACAGGAATATAGCAACATCAGGCTAAGGTTGTGGTTCATGGGTATAGGGCTTGCCTGGCATGTAGGAAGTCCTGGATTTCATCCTTGGCACCACACACAAAAGAAAATAAAATCAGCAACATCATAAAACAAGCCTTACAGTGCCTTCCCATTCAACTTGGAGTCAACAGCCACTTAGCCTTGCTCCTCTGCCTGGCACTCAGGGACACCATTCACAGAATAACTTAAGAGAGCATGATAGCAACAACTGGACAAGATTAACTTAAAAGTAAGTAACATCAAGAGGCTGGCGAGATGGCTTAACTGGGTAAAGAGCTTGCCTTGCAAGCATGATGACCCTAGTTTTACCTGCAGAACCCACATAAACAAAGCCTAAAGCCCTAGTGTGTGTTTGTAATTCCAGTGCTGGGGAGGCTGGGACAGGCGGGTCCCTGGGACTCACTGGCCAGTCATTGCAGCCTAATTAGGATGTTCAGAATCAGTGAGAGACCCTGTCCCATAAATGCCTGAGGAACAACACCTGGGACTATCTTCTGACCTCCACAAACATATACACAAGAAAAAGAAAGTTCAAGAATTCGAATCCTGGGCTGGAAAGATGGCTTAGCAGTTAAAGCACTTGCTTGCAAAGCCAAAGGACCTCAGTTCAATTCCACAGGACCCATGTAAGCCAGATGTACAAAGTGGTGCATGTATCTGGAATTCATTTGCAGTGGCTGGAGACCCTGGTGCACCCATTCTCTCCCTCTCTCTCTCTCTCTCTCTCTCTCTCTCTCTCTGTCTCCCTCTCTCCCTCATTCATGCTGTCAAATAAATAAATAAAAATAAAATACTGAAAAAATAGAATTCTAATCCTTTACAAGATTAAAAGAGAAGTGTAGAGCAAGAAAAAGAAAAGCTTCGTGTCTGGGAACGGAAAGCCTCTCCATGCAGAAGGAACCCAGAAATCTAAGACAAAAAATACAATAGACCTGCTCATGATTCTGTCAACCACGTAAGGGGACAGAACAAAGGAATCCAAGGTAGGGAATACTGCCAACCTATGGGGCATCTACCATAAAGCTGAAAGAAGGTCTACATGCAAGCAAGCCTGCACCCCTCAGCCCAGGCCATGAGCAGGACTCTAGAAATCTGATGTCTCTTTCCAGGAGATGGGGCCATTCCCGAAAACATGCGATTTGTTCCTAACTTTTCAAATAAGGAAGAATGAAAATTTATTCAAAATGGCATTCATCCATAGACTCCAAGTCTCTGACTCCTTCCACAACATAGCACTACCTCTCCAGGACTCAAATTTCTGAGCAATAATGAGGCAAATAGAATTAGGTATCTCCTAACCCAATTTCTCTTTTCTCAATGAGATCAGGAAAGGAAATGTGAAGTCAGGATGTGCGTGACTAGAAGATAGGGTGGCTCAGAGGAGCCCCAGGGTAGACAGGGGCTTGAGTTGACATCCATCAGAGAGGCGTCTTCTTCATCTGTCAGTCTTCGGAAAGTCTGTGGACAGGTGCAAAAAGGGCCTTGCAGGCAGGTATGTGGGAACCACCATGAAGGTCAAGTGCAGATAAAACCAATCTGTCCAGCAGAATGGACCAGGTCCTCCCTCACTTCAGGCCAATTGCTCCCCATGTCCCCAGTTTCATGGGGATCTTGTATAAAAACACTATGCCTGCCCTAACTTGGTGTTTGTCTCAGAGAAACAGGACCTCAAGGGAGCTTCTGAACGCCACCCGAAGCTTCTGTGAATGAGGGCTTGAGAATTCTAGATCTTTCCATTGAAGAACCAGAGGAAACCACTTAATTATTGAAAAGAATGACTAGATATTAGCTGGGCCTCTTGCTACAGGTGACATTTCCTTTCATTTTATTATGCACTTGTGTGCCTGCGTGTATGTATGTGTGTGCATGTGAGTACAGAGGCCAGGACAATGTTGGATGTCATTCTTCAGTCATCTTTTCTGAGACAGGCCCTCCCATTGGCCTGGAGCCCACCCAGTAAATAGTCTAGGCTAGACTGGCTGGACAGAGAGCCCCAGAGATCACATATGTGCCTCTCCAAGGCTGGGGTTTCAAGTGTGTTACCACACCTGGGAGTTTTACGTCGATTCTAGACTGAACTCAGTTCCTCATATTTCAAACACAAGCAATTTACCAACTGAATTACCTCCTCAGTCCTAGTCATGCTTTTCATCCAAAATAAAAAATAAAAAAAAAGACAAAGAGTGTATTTACTACAAGCTGTCTTCTGTACACCAAGATAAGGGACCCTTCAGGCTTCAGTAAGATCGGGTATTACCTGAATTCTCTGCTTGTTGGGTCCGTTTGGCTCTGTGAATGCTACGCACGCCAACTCCAGCCCATTCTGACCGTCTCTGCCTGGCTGCTCATTCTCCTAGCTCTCAAGTCCACAAGCACCAATGCCTCCATATGTAGATTGTGGTCAATGGGTCCTCAGCCAGCACCACAGAGCTGGCAGAAGCCATGAGCTCATACCAGCAAGGCTACAGTGTCCACCTCTGGCTTAAATAGTATGTCCAGAGAAAAGTATGCTATCCAGTGAGATGATCATGGAACTGAGCAAACAGTTCAGAAGAGATGATAGGAGAGCCCTGGGCAGTACTATATATTCATTTATGAAACTTAAGGCTGGGGGACCTTCCAGACAAACCAACCATGTCATAAACAAAGCATCAGAGGCTCCAAGGTAGAACACTTATCCAGCTTATAAAGATTTAATCCAAAGTTCTTTTGTTCCCCGCTCGTTTCTTCACCTAATGATGACAGACAGTCAGCTTACACCAGGTCTGGCTCTTGATAGGGACCCCAAAGATGGTACTGTCCAGTCCTTTTAGAAAGATCTCTTTTGGGATCACAGTGACATGTTGTAAAAACACACTATGAAATATATAAAATTTTAACCTTGATCAGGGTTTAGAAAGCTGTATGGTGCCAATTGTCATTGACCAAATCAAGATTAGGCCCCGGCACTGAGCCTTATGAAAAGACGAGGAATTGCATCCATGTGCATGTGCACAAGAAGGTGTGTTTGTATGTGTGAGTGCATGTGTGTGTACAGGTTCACTTGCATGGGCGTGTATGCACACAATCAGAATACCTCGTGTAAACCCCATGTGCCCTCTTAGAGCTTGAGAAGCAGTTACCTTCTTGTGGCTGGGGAAAATACTTGACAAAAAGCAATCAATTTTAAGGAAGGGAGGTTTTATTTCAACCTTTTCAGTTTACAGATTATAGTCCACTGAGGAAGGGAAGATAGGGTAGCAGGAGAAACAACAGCAGCTGGTCACATTGTGCCTACAGCCCAAAAGTTGTGAAAACTCTGTTCAGCCTGCTCTCTCCTTTTCATACAGTCCAGGACTATAGTACTGCCCATAGGCAGGGTGGGCATTCCCTCTCCAAGTAACCTGATGAAGACAGGCCCTACAGGCGTGCTCAGAGTCCAGTTCCTTAGGTCACTCTTGGGCCTGTCAACTATCATTATAAACCACACCTTCATAAGATTTTTTTTTTTTTTTTTTTTTTTTTTCTAGATAGAGTCTCACGGGGTAGCCCAGGCTGACCTGGGATTCACTATGGAGTCTCAGGGTGGCCTCTAACTCATGGCAATCCTTCTACCTCTGCCTCCCAAGTGCTGGGATTAAAGGCATGCACCACCAAAAAGGGCAAAATCCTTTTTGAGTTAAATCAACACTAAAGTGGACATTTAAAAACAGTGGAGCTATATATTTTGTTAACCTAAAATGTATGGTCTTTTTCAGAAATTCCCCCAGAAAAACCAACCCCAGATACATGTTTTTCAGATTCAACTAGGATGCCATCATCAAAAATGTAAAAGTCCATGAAAAATTAAAATGACTTTGGTTTGGCTCAGGCCCTCAGCTGGAGTAATGCCATCACATATATCCACTTGTATGTATGGAGTGGTACTCTGGGGATTTTTTTTCCCTTCTCTGTTCTTCTTTCTGCTGAAACCACGTCAATTTCAAAGTATCCAGACGCCTTTCTTCTTCAGGAAGTTCTCTTGATTTTCATGTCATTATCCTCTTCCATTCTAACACAGCTCTAAACAAGTTAGTGTTCTTAATCTTTTCTTCCATTCCGTGAGACACAAACAGAATCAGAAGAAACAATAAATAAGTCCAAAAAAGCATGCTTCTATTTTTGCCATTTTATATGATTATAACATGCTAGAAATGTCTCTATAATTATAGCAACAAATTATTTCAACGATCCTCACAAGGGATGCTATTTATAGACAGCTGGAGAAGAACAGCAAGAAGGAGCCCACCGTCCTCAGAGAAGCCCAGTTCACCAGGCTATGACCCACTGGAATCACGTGGGAGCAAGGGTTACCACAGGTCCACTTAAAACCAGGAAACAAGAGATGGAATAACTAAAGAGACACATTTAAGTGATGTCAGCTGGACACATTTCTGAATAGTTACCACCACTGCTTACCATCTGTAGCAGACAGCTTCAGGTTCGCTGAAATGAACTTCCAGACCAGGCACAGTTATGGAGGAAGGGATATTATTTATTGAAGCTTACAGATCCAGGGGAAGTTCCATAATGGCAGGAGAAGCGACCTGCTCTCACAGGGCCAAGCAGAGAGAGCAAAGCCCCCAGCCACAAAGCACACAGAGCAAAACTACTGCCAACAAAGTCACAACACACTTCAGGAACTCCTACTGGGCACACTTTGCATATCTTTACAATGGAATCTCAAACCCACCATTAACACCTTAAGACCAGCCCCCAGTGACATTGCCTCTAGGAAGGTGATTGCAGATGCAAACTATAAAGTAATAAAACATTGAATATATTGGGGGACATATATTCAAACTACCATATCATCCTTCCCAGTCAAAGATGGGCAAGTCAGAAGATATGAATGACAGGACACAACTTTGAGGCGAGTAACAAAAAAACAGGATGAGCACAGATCTTTTGATGAACGTCCATAGATGATTAAGGGAGACAAAATGCGATCCGCTATTATCATCCTTACTTCTTGCATTTCATCTAGAGCAGGGGAAAAGAATTAATGGAAATTGTTGGTGTGTTAATACATTTTCCTCTTTTTATTTTTTAGCAAGATGTAAATTCAGGGATGGAGTCAGTTTCACAGTGGCTCCTTTTATGACATGTGCATGTGTGTGGTGTGCATGTGCATATGCATGTTTATATGTGCATAGATGCACATGTGGAGGCCAGAGGCTGACATCAGCTATCTTCCTCCGTTCCTCTTCAACTTACTTTTTGAGACAGGGTCTCCACTGAAACTGGAACTCACCACTTCAGCTGGACTAGCTAGCCAATAAGGTCTAGAAATCCTCCCGTCTCTACTTCTGCTTCTAGGTGCATGCCACCTCTCTAGCTTTTACATGGGTTCTGGGGATCTGAACTCAGGACCTCACATTTGAGTGGCATGCACTTTACCCACTGTGCCATTTCCTGAGTCCTCACCATGGCTCTTTAACCTCCGTTGAAGAGCGTGTTTGTAGAAGTTTCAATCTCGCTCTGAGACCTTTGCTTGGGATGGAGTTAGAGAGGAGGAAAAACAAATTGTTTAAGGAAAGAGAATCCTTTTGTAAATTGCACTTGGTTCCAAATGGCCTGTGTCACTTTCCTATCAGTTAAAGTAGCTCTCCCCATGGGTCACCAAGGAGAGCAGACAGCACTGTCCTTCTGGGGTGATGGGTAAGTAGCTGGCCAATTCTATTCAAGAACCTGGTCATGCAGTTCTGGGATGTCTCCCAGGAAAGTATGAATGACAGTCACAGTTGCTGATGATGACAATCCTATGTTTGAAATTGTTTTAGCGAATAGAAATTATAATTTTCCTACCTTAATTGTACAGGTCTGATGTTGTGCCATTGAGTGTTTCCCATTCTTTAGGTTTCATAAAAGATTGCCTTTTTCCCATCATATCTTTTTTTTAAGATTTCATTTTATTTATTTATGAGAGAGAGAGAGAATGGGTGCACCCAGGCCTGTAGCCACTGCAGATGAATTCCAGATGCATGTGCCACCATGTGCATCTGGCTAATGTGGAACCTGGAGAATAGAACCAGGGTCCTTAGGCTTTGCAGGCATGTGCCTTAACCACTAAGCCATCTCTCCAGCCCCCTATCATATCTTATTAGGCATATACTATCACTTCTATGCTCTAAGGATAGGTTTATATTAGGTGGCTTTCACTATATGCTGGAAGACTACCTAGAGAGGGAAGTCTAATGCAAGCACTCAGCAGAACTTCCAGTTCGTGTCACCAGGCGCCTAAACAGCAATCAGAGACCCGCTTCTCAGGGAAATAGCCAGGCCAGAAGAGTGTCTTCAAGGCAGAAGGCAATGATTTCAGGAGTTAATTGCTACTTGCTTCTTCTAATCCATGTGAAGAACCATCCTACAAAGGAAAAGTTATAACCACCAAAATACAGCTTCAGTAACGTGTAGCGTGGCCATTGCTGCAGCCCTAGGAGGAGTGAATCAACATACGTCAATCATTAGAGTCTGAAACTGATCCTACAGTGAGCTGCTCTCCCACTGCAGCCATGAGAAATGAATCACTGCAGACAATAGCCATGCATGCTTAGATGGCAACAAAGCCCCGCCTGGTAGTGGCACCCTAGCCTGGCCTGAGACAGACAACGTGATGTCATGGGTCACACTGGAAGGAAAAGGACAAGCCTTTTCTTCGTAGGTAGCAAGATGTTCTCTGGCACGCAGTCTCCCAGCTTTGTAAAGACAGTTCCAGATGGAGCCTGAGAACAAGATGCTAAACACAGCAACAACGCGCTAGTTGGATGGCCACCTGACAGCAGTGGAAGACGCCTGCAGAAAGGGTCCCTTCATTAAACTAATAATATGCCAGCTTATGTGGTTAACTGAAGCCAAGGGCTGGGGATAATTTTACAAAAAGGAAAAAATTTAGCTGCCATGGAAACCGGGACAGCGACAGATCTCCTGGATGTGACAAGATTCCAGACTGAATTACACAAAGTCACCATAAGCCCAGAAAGCAAAGTGGATTTAATTAGTTAGTTAAGTCTGCAGCACAGGGAGGGGATAACAACATTTGTCCTTTATTCTCTTTCCAAACGAACAATGTGTCACTAGCCCAAGCATGCCTAGAAAAGGACCATTTTTAGCTAAGCACATGATCACAAAATGATGTCGCACATGGGAAATCCTCAAATTTAAATTCCCTCAAAACTCCACATCCAAATGAGCTGCGACTGCTTGAGGGAGTGTGGAGGACAGGTTTCAGTCAGTCTATGTCATTTCCAAATGTGCAGTCTTCAAGCACTTCTCCTCAAAGCCACAGATGCCAAGATTAGCACCTTCTAATTTTAGCAGTCTATTAAGACAACTTTTAGCATGGGAGCCTTCTTCATCTTATTAATCAAAATATATTTGGTAAGTGCATATGGCATTTTGTTGAATATTAAATAAAGCCAACGTCAATGGACAGGATTGCCTGGGCTTGGATTGTACTGTCTATCTAAGGCGGCATCCATGTTACCAGGGGCAAAGCGGTGGAGGCATGGAAAAGGCATGGAGGAGTCTCTAAAATGAAGAATTCATGAGACTGCTGCATATGTATCTTACTTTCTAATCTTCACTTCCTTGTTGTCTCAGCTGTGTCTTATACTCTTGTGAATGTGATGGTTAATCTCCATTGTCAGTTTGACAGAATTTGGGATCACCATGGAAACAAATCTCTGGGCAAGTCTCTGAGTGAGTTTCGACATTACGTTAACTGAGATGGGAAGACCCACCCCAAATGTGGGCAGCACCACTGGCAAGGTGGGTAGGGCTGAATAAAAGGGAGAAAATCCGATGAGCACTACATTTGTCTCTCTCTGCTTCTTGACTGTGGATGCTCTGTGCCTGGCTGCCTCCCACTCTTGCTCCAAGTCTTCCCCACCTGGACAGACTGTATCTCTTGAACTGTGAACCAAAATAAGCCCTTCTTCCTTTAAACTGATTTGGCAAGTTGTATTAGTTACCTTCTCATTACCGGGACAAGATGCCTGAGCAGAAGCAGCCTATGTAAGGAGAGGGTCCAATTCAGTTTACAATTTGAAAGGGAGTCAACTATGGTGGAGAAATCTTAGTAGGAGCAGAAAACGAATATCATATGGTCACACCAGCAGGGAGGAGGAGAGAGAACACCACAGTGGGCCTGGGCTGTAAAACCTCAAAGCTGGTGACATGCTTCTGGCAGCGAGGCTCCACCTTCTAAAAGTTTTCACTTGCGTCTGTGTGGGACATTTTACATTCAAACCCCCACATGGGTATTTGTTACAGCAATGAAAATAAAAGTCAACACCTTTTTAAATAAAATGTTTAGTGTGGGGGTTTGGCTCAGTGGTAGAGTGTTTGCCTAACACATGCAAAGTTCTGGATTCCATACCCGGAAGTACGAAGAAACATTTTCTTTTCATGCCAGCCAACTTTGACTTCTATAGTGTTCCTCATGCCTCACTGGGCTCTCTTCCTCTGTCTCTCTAATGTTCCTGCAGGTACCTCTTTCATCTTCCTTTTCTTCATCTTCTTAGCTTTACTTCAAAGTTTCAGGGCTTTCCTAGCTTTGAACTTCAGATTGAATCATTTCTGCCTTTTCTCAGCTTCCTCTGTACCACGCCTTACTACCTTATGCCAGGCCCAGAAATACAAGCCAGAAGACCCTGGCTGAACTCTTTGAAACTGTGAGCCAAAATAAATCTGTCCTCCTTAGCAACAAAGATCTAGTCAATTTCATGTTGTGTATCTGATCAATCAGTCACTGGCTCTCTTTGCTTCTTCCTTCAGATTCTCCCTCCATTTCATCTATCTATTTAATACTTGTCAATATCAAACAAATTATAATTATATAACCAGACTGTAGCCCCTCAGGTCTGTGTGCCATGGAATACAGGCTTTATCCAAACATCATTAGGTAATAAGCTATGGTTCACAATAAAGGAGATTAAATGTCAAGATTCATCAAGACCTCAGGCAGCTTTAGGCAGGCAGAAACTCTGTTGATTCACCAACATGAAAATGACCAGAAGGCGGTAAACCCGCCAGCTCTGTCTGTGCTTTCACCTGGCCTCATGTGGGTGTCCTACATCAAAGCTCTCATGGAGAACAAAGGATTGCACTAACTCACCAATTTAGCTAAGAGCATACTTCAGTGGTTCCAGGGACAAGTGCCTGTGATGGTCTTTGTGTCCTCTTACAGGTGATCCACCCTGATAGTCAATCATGGCTCAGGAAGGAGGATGGTACATTCGTCTTCTATCACGGTGGCCAACTTCCCTAACAGAAATAAGTTTAAGGCAGGATTGATTTTGGATCCCAGTCTTAGAGAGTTCCCCATCAGAGTGAAAAAGGCTTTATCTTCGGTGGACCAGGAATCAGAGAAAGAGGGTGCTCAGTTGACCTTTTCCCCCTTTTGCTCTTTTAGCCTTTTATTTCTCTTGTGCTCCTGGATATGGTGGGTAATCCTTGGCCTGGACTAAGGATTGGTCTTTTCTCAGTCAATGTTTTGGAAACACCCTCACAGTCATAGCCAAAAGTATGCCTCCATCTCCAAGGTATTTCTGAATCAAGGAAAACTTAGGTTTTGGGTTTTTTTTTTGGGGGGGGGGTGAAGGTTTTGTTTATTTGATTGTTTTGTTGTTATTTTGAGACAGGCTCTCACTATGTAACCAAGGCTGCCCTTGAACTCGTGGAAACCATCCAGGCTCATCCTCCCAAATGCTAGGGACTATAGGCAGGAGGCCCCTGGCCTGCTGTAAAATCCAGTCAAACTGATGATAAAGATTAACCATTGCTCGCTCTTGTTGGGACAGGCTCGGGCTCAAGATGGCCTTCTGCAGGGCCTCCGGGTAGACAGGGCCTGGGACAGTTCTTGTCCAAGCTGCTATTTCCCAGCCTACCCACTCAGAATATCATTCTTTGCGTCTCAGACAGGGTGCTTCTTTTGTTCCACATCTCAGTCATCATCTTCAGCGGGCCCATGGAACAATGAAGCCCTGCTCTAGGTCATGTTTCCTTCTCAGCTCAGGTCCCAAACTGCATATGAATCCCCAAACTGTAATTATTTATTTGCATGGTTGGGTCTCATATTGGACTAAAACTTTCTTAAAATTAGGTCTTGAACTTTATTTACTTTGGTATTCCTAACACTGAACATACAGCCTGGTAGTAAGTGCTCAACAAATGTTTTCTTGACTGCATTGCTTTTACTATGCTAATTTATTAATTAATATTTATGAGTGATGTCTCCCAAGTCTGCCCCTTGCTTTATGGGATTAATTGTGTGTAATTGAAAGGGTAGAAGTTGGATTTAGAGGCAATGAATTAGATGGATCCATAGAAATACAGATGAGCCAATAAAAAGATGCAGTCATTAGTGAACAAAAAAGTCAGATATATAATAGTATCTTTTCCATAAATTAAAATATAGACACACAAAATAAAAGGACTCATATTTTCATGAATATGTAACAATTTACATCAAATACACTGCAATTATTGACTATGGGTCAAGAGGAATGGGAACAGGGTATGGGGATTTTTTTTTTAAGGATAAAAAATAAATAAGGAAAGGAAAGAAAAAAGGGGCTCTGCACAGAGGAAAGAAAAAGTGTCTTGACCAGAGGAGAATGATTAACTCCACCATCTGATATTGACTTAAAAATAAAGAATAAAAAGGGATGAGCTTTGACATCGTAATTAGGTTCATATCTTAGCTCTTGCTTGCTTATGAATTGGTACTGGGAAATTTATTCAAACTTTATTATACTTTAGTTTCCCTTCTTATAATACCGGGACATTATTACCAACTTCATAAATTAAATCAGAAAACACAGAGAACATAGGACACATTGTAGCTTAAGCAATATTTATGTAAATGGATTCTGATATCTGCCTGGCTGTGGATTCTTCCAGGTCAAATATACCTGTCAACAATCTGTCTTTCAAACATATCTTTTCCCGACAAAGAAGAAAGGGAAAAAATCTTGAGGCTCCAAGAAGACACTGTAACTGTCCACTGATATGCCCAGGCATGAGGGGAAAGAGACCCCTGAAGTCACCTGCCAGGTCCAGATTGTCCTTTCCTCCACACTGCCCACCCACATCTGCTTTCTACTGTCTCCCAAGATGTCTAGATTATCCAGGTTTTACATTTTCAAGATCTTTCAAAACATTGTTTATTTGGTGTGTTTGTGAGCAATTTTGTGTGTGAATACAGGTGTGTGCAAGCCACGGTGCACATGAGGAATCAAGGATAAATTTTAGGCCTGTCCCTGCCTCACTTTTTAAGGAAGGGTTTCTCATTGTTGGTCACCACTCCACTCTCAAGCTTCTGGGAAGTTTTCCTCTGTCCACCTCCCATCTCACCATAGGCTGCCACAGTTTCTACCTTTTATGTGGGGCTGTGGGGATCCAAACTCTGCTACTCAGAGTTGAATTGTAAGCACTTCATGCTATGAGCCATCTTCCCAGCCACAAGATCTTTTGTAAATGCATGTGTCTATATGTGTGTGCATGTTTGTATGTATACAGGTACACATTGTGTGTGCATGTGTGTGTGTAGAAGCCAGAAGATAACCTCAGATGTGGTTTCTCAGGAATTCTGTTCACCTCCTTTCAGAGAGGATCTCTCATTGGCCTGAAGCAATTAGGCATAACTAGTTAGCCAGAGAGCTCCAGGGATCCTCCTGTCTCTGCCTCACCAGTGCTGGGATAACAAGTATGCTTTGCCACACCCAGCATTTTTACATGGTTACTGGGAATCAACTTCAGGTCCTCATGCTTGCAAGGCAAGCATTTTACAGATTGAGCCATCTCCCCAGTCCAAGATCTTTTTTTTTTTTTTTAATGGAGTCTCACTATATTGTCAATTTCTTAATACCTGGATTCAAACAATCCTCCTGCCTACACTTCCTGGTAGATATATGTCGTTCTATACCCAGCTTGAGTTTTTTTCCCAACTAAAAGGTAATATCAATAATACTCCATGTGTTGGAGCACCTTTTTAATATAGAAAGAAGTAAATTACAGACGAAATGTCTTTCAAAAGACAATCTTTTTGCAATGTTTCCATGGCGTGCTGCTTCCTTTATAATCAATTTTCTGGTTTGTTGGGAATCTGGTAGAGGTCAGTGACAAGTAAAAGAAGTTAGAAATGATGTCTTAAATCTTGACACCTGTAAGTTCAACATGGTTGAGCAGAAGATGTCCAGGACAGCTACAGAGAGGACAGCAAAGTCCTTGTGGGGTGGAACCATGGGCCTGGCTCCTGCAAACTCATTCCTCTTCTGAGTGTGAGGTGTGGTGACTGCTGTCACATGGTGATGATGTCTCTCCATCAGTGCTCAGTGACTCCTGGTCACATCATCTTTCATAAGTTTCTCTACAGAAAACTAATTTTGCTCTCATTTGCTCTATGGAAGCCTTGAGTTTTCCTGTATCTGCAACTTCACTGCAGATAATCCACTCATCCAATCTCCTTGCCACGTCTGTGCCGAGCTTCCCTCCATCACCCTGCATGAGAGCTGCTTCTCCTAGTAGATGCTCATACTCATGGCATTACTGGTTTTCTCTCACAAGGCAGAGTCATCTACTCAACCTGCGTGACACCTAAGTGGCTATTAGAGACTTTTCTTTGTGCCAGCTCTGTGCCTAGATGTACATGAAAAGCCCGCAAAAATATGGTCTAATGAAAAAGCTGATTTAACAGTACTCAACAGTGCCACGTTCAGACAAGTGAGGTGAGCATCAAAATCTCAGCCTAATCAGGAGAGGGCAAGTGACTCAAATTGGTAGCTTGGACTTACAATTGCTCTCTCTGTCTCCCTTAACTGGCCAGGGTTCTTAGGTATGTTGCTTTGAAATAAGTCACTCTATGATGACCTCAGTTTTGCTATTGGTTAAATGGAAATGTTTGACTGGCTCTTGTTTCAGTTGGAAATGTATTGCCTATGGCTGAAGTTGAGGGCAGTGGGAACCCACATCTTCCCACCCAGGCTCTTTGTAGCTGATTTGGAAAACTCCAAAATGAAACAGTCTCCACGGCTCTCAGCTGCCTATCTCTGCTGGCTGTGTATGTGAGAGCAGGGGATTGAGCAATGCTCACCATCCTCTAGGTTTTTTTTTTACATGTGCGTGTGTATGTGCACATCCATGTGGGAGCACACCTTTGTATGTGCAGGTGGATGTGAACATGTGTGTGTGTGTATGTGTTTGTGCAAGTGGAGGCCAGAGGTTAACACTGAATATCTTCCTCATCACTTTTCACTTTTTAAAAACTGTTTTTCTTAGGGCTGGAGAGATGGCTTAGCAGTTAAGGCGCCTGCCTGCTAAGCCTAAAGAACACTTGTTCCAATCTCCAGGTCCCACGTTTAGCCAGATGCAAAGTGACGCAAGGGCACAATGCCTCACTTGCCCAAAAGGGGGAGCACACATCTAGATTTCATTCACAGCAACTGAGAGGCTGCTGGTGCACCCATCTCTATCTGTCTCCTCCTCCTCCTTCTTCTTCTCTCTCTCTCTCTCTCTCTCTCTCTCTCCAAAAAAAAACTGTTTTTTTAAGAGTTTTAAGTATTTTTATTTATTTCAGAGGGTGGAAAAGAGCGATGGTGTGTGTGTGTGTGTGTGTGTGTATTGGCACGTCAAACCCTCCTACCATTGCAAATGAACTGTAGACACAAGAACCACTTTGTGGATCTGGCTTTATGTCAGTTCTTAGGAATCAAACCCAGGCTGGCAGGCTCCTCAAGCAAGCATCTTTAACTGCTGAGCCATCTCTCTAGCCTCATCTTGGTTTTTTTGTTTGTTTGTTTGTTTGTTTGTTTGTTTGTTTGTTTGTTTTTTGGTTTTTTGGAGGTAGGGTCTCACTCTGGCTCAGGCTGTATTCTCAGGGTGGCCTTGAACTCACAGCAATCCTCCTACCTCTGCCTCCCAAATGCTGGGATTAAAGGCGTGTGCCACCATGCCCGGCTCTTGTTTTTTAATATTTTATTTATTCATTTATTTGCAAGGAGAGAGGGAGTGTGTGTGTGCATGGGCATGTTAGGACACTGCACATGAACTCAGCTGCATCACTTTGTGCATCTGGTTTTATATGAGTACTGGGGAACTGAACCCTGGCCAACAGGATTTGCAAGCAAGCACTTTAAGCAGTGATCCCTCTCCCCAGCCCCCCCCCCGCCACCTTATTTTTTTAAGGCAGTACCTCTTGCTGAATCTAGAGCCCGCCAACTTGGGTAGATTATCTAGTCAGTAAACTCTAGGAATCTTTCAGTCTGTCTTTGCCAAGCACTGAAATTACAGGCATATGCCACCAAATCTAGCTTTTATGTGAGTTCTGGGGATTTGAACTCAGGTCTTCATACTTTATGGCAAGCACTTTACCCACTGAGCTGTTTCCCAGCCTCTAACACGAAGCTCTTACACAGCCTCTCCATGAGCTTCCGTTGCAATAAATGATGCCATTGGGCAACGAAGACCTACCAGTCAAACTTCCCCAGAGCCAGGGACTCTGGCTCAGACAAACTCTCACTGGGCTGTTTTTTCTATTCCAGATCTTCACCTCCCATTATTGGTGATAACATCACACATTCCCACACTTACTCGCTTCCTGTAGATCTCAGACTCACACTTCTGGCAGTATGAATAAGACCTGTGCTCAGCATATGTTTACATATTCACCCATTCTGGTGCAAAACTTGTACGCTATTTTTTCATGTGTGTGTGTGCATGTGTCTAATGTGGAGGGTATGTGTATGAGTCTATGTGTGTGGTATATATATATATGTATGTGCCATTGTGGTACCCCATACACTTGCCTGCAGAATAGAGTGGAATATCTGGTATCCTGTCACTCTTCTGCCTGGACATTTTTTTGAGCCACAGTCTCTCTTTTTACTGTTTCTAGAGCTGTGGGGCAATGTTGATTCAATAGTCTTTGCTCCTCTTGGGACAAGGGTTACAGGCACACATGCCCATACCCAGCTCTTTCACATGGGATCTGGAGATTTGAACTCAGGCCCCTTCAGACCCTCATGTTTGTGCAGGAAGCACACCAAAATCCTGAGCCACCTCTCCAATGCTGTACACTTTTTTTAAAAAAAAGTTTTGCAATTCAAGACCCATCAGTCATGACAGGTAGGACAATGACACCACTCACATTGTCTCACCCAAGATCACAGAGGCAGTGAAGGATTCAACTCCTGCCACATCCACTATCCAGATCATGGGATAAGCATTAGAAACTGACCCATTTCTATCATCAGCTGATACCATTATGGACATACAGTTTCTGCAAAATTCGGCCTTTTCCTCCTTGGGAAGCCATCTGACCCTCATAAAATCAAACACTGAAAGTGCTATGCTTTGTGTCTTCAAAATCAAATCAATATATCCAATGATATAAAAGCAACATGATTCTTTGTGCTTTAAGAAATGTCTGCATGAGGTGTGGAAAGGAGCAGCTATTGGTTTTCGCTCGCTTTATTGGCCCCTAACCCCCTTGCTATTACTTCACTTTTGCAAGTGCTCACTGAACTATTGATGGTCCAGAGGGGGAGACTTTCCTCCCCTCTTCTCATAACCTCCTCTGGGATACCAAGGACATTTATGCAGGAAGAGGAACTCCAGAGACATAGAGGACTTTGTGGAAGGCCTTCAAGGCATGATGAGAATTTGAATGCTACTGTTTAGGTTTGAAATGTATCCCAAAGGCCCATGTGCTAATAACTTGGTCCTGCCTGCTACTGAGAAGCAGTGGAACCTTTAGGAAGTGGAGCCTAGTAATAGGAAGTGAGGTCACTGGGGGTGTGTCCCTGGAGGGGATAGCAGGATTCCACCTGTCCTCTTTCTCTTTCTTCCCTACTGCCATGTATGAGGTGACGTGACCAGCTACCCCACATGCTCCTCTCATGATGTCCAAGGACTCAAGCCTCTGAAAGTATGTAGCATTATAAACATCTCCTCCTATAAATGTACCTCAAGTGTCTGCCACAGTGATGGAAAGGTGACTACCACATCTTGCTTTCAGGAAGGGCAGGGACTAGAGTGGACCCCAGGTCTTCAACCTAAGGTTTCATTCTTGGGCTTTGTGCTTCATAGAAGGGTGCATCCTCTAGCATTTACAAAACCTGACTACATTTGGTAAATTGTTAGTAAAAACTAAATAACTAAACTTGTTTAGCAACATTTGAATCTACTATCACTAAATGATTTTCATTTAGAATTCATTCTTTGTATCCTGATTTGGCATCAAACTAGCACAAAATATACTTAGAACTCATCAGATTAAATCTCACATTTAGATTTAGTGGGAGAAACAGGGATTAAAGAGCAAAATGAAATTATTACTGTTCTAAACCTCTAAAAATATTCAGCCCTAGTTTGTTGTTTGGGAAAAAAAAAAATCAAACTTGGGCTTTAGTTCATTCAAATCAATATAGGCACAGCAAATAAAATGTTAGAATGTAGACAGGAGGTCTGCAAAGCATAAATTATAGGTGTATTCCCTACTGGTTTGCATGAAGGGCTTGCTACATTATAAAAGTCAAATTCAGCAAGACTCAGTTATTCTGAAAAAGCAAATGAAATTCTTCTGAAGAATCACATTCATTCACTGAAAACATTCATACTGGGTGCTTAGGACAGACAAGCACTGTGCTTGTCGCAAGTCTCTGACAGTAACAGGTACACAGCCTAGAACGTTGCTTGCAGATGTCTGAAAAGAAGGCAAAGAAGGACACTGTCCTGAGAACATTGGAAAGTGTAGTTTTTGACACTGTTGATTAGCTATTGAATTTTCTGACATTGTTTTATTTTACACAACTTTTTCATAACTGTCCAGTTTTTTTAATTTTATTTTTTTATATTATTTTGATTTTACATTCATTGAATTGGTTCCATTGTCCTCCTCCCTGTCCTCCCACTTTCAAAAGGACCTCATCAATGGGGAATGTGGGTCGTGCATTGTGAGGTTAGTCAAGAGTTTTGGGGGGTAGGCCCCGGTCTCTGTGCATAATGCCCCAACTTGTGACTCTAACAATCTTTCCGCCCCCTCTTCTGTGAATTTCCCTGAGCCACATTGGGGTCATTTTAGTTCTGCTTCAGTGATGAGGTTTTGGGAGCCTCTGTGTCTCTGGATATCTGGCTTAGTTGGAGTTGGATGTTCTCTGTGTTTATCTCCTTCAGCCTTTTTCTGGTGTCATGATCGCCATGAATGCTGTATTCTTGTCCTTCCCCTGTGTTGTTCTATGGTTTCAGCTGGGGCCCTGGTGAGGTGTGATTAGCTGATCCTCCCTTCAGGTTTGTTGTCCATCTGAAAAAAAGATAAGCAAATTCTCCAATAGAGAGAGAAGTTAGTACTAGATAGAAGGGTTGACCATAGATGTTTTGGAGGGAATTTTATATGTGTTGGCTCTCTTCTAGCCCACATTTGGTGGTATCTTGATCTTGGAGACTGAGCTCAATTTTTGTACATGGTTTTGACTTATTTCCCAGTTCCAGCAATGAGTTCCATTCCACTGAGTGGATCTATTAGCCAAATCAAGAGCAGTTGATAACTCACCATGGCTGTTTGCCACTAATGCACTTGTATGAGCATTACATCAAGTTGTTTCCTGCTGGGTATCTTAGACTGCAAGTTGTTTGGACCAATGTCAGACATTTTCCCCCAGTTGCTCGTGTAGCACCCTCTGGTACTAGATTAGCTAACTATTTGGGGAGTGACCCTCTTCCAGGTTCTGGCCAGGTCTCTCCATGTTTGGTCTCACACACGTATGCTATCTTCGACAGTAAGGTCTTACCATTAACCTTTGGTGGGTCATCAAGAACTCTGACAGGAGTCTGTCTTTTTTGGGAAACCTTGTTTTAATCACTACTCTTATGCAATGGCAACCCATAGTCATCTTCCTCAAAGACTTTACAATCTCATGATCATTTTGATAACTAGACAGTGTTTAGGACAAAAGGGAGATCTGCTAGCCTCCTGATGCAAGGACAGATATTTCTTTTTTTTTTTTTTTTTTTTTTTTTTTTGGTTTTGGGAGGTAGGGTCTCACTCTGGTCCAGGCTGACCTGGAATTAACTATGTAGTCTCAGGGTGGCCTCAAACTCTCGGCGATCCTCCTACCTCTGCTTCCCGAGTGCTGGGATTAAAGGTGTGCGCCACCACACACGGCCAGATATTTCTTTTTTGTTGTGGTTTTTGCTTTGTTGTTGTTGTTGTTGTTGTTGTTGTTGTTGTTTTTTGAGGTAGGGTCTCACTCTCACTCAGGCTGACGTGGAATTCACTATGTAATCTCAGGGTGGCCTTGAACTCATGGCGATCCTCCAACCTCTGCCTCCCAAGTGCTGGGGTTAAAGGCATGCGCCAGCATTCCAGACTAAGGACAGGTATTTCTGAATAGAGGGACTGAGGAGAAGACAAAAACACCAGGCTGGATTTTTGTTGAAAAAGTTTGACAATTGACATTTTGTTTTGTTTTGTTTTGTTTTGTTTTGTTTTGTTTTTTTTGTTTTTCGAGGTAGGATCTCACTCTAGCTCAGGCTGACTTGGAATTCTCAAGGTGGTCTTGAACTCATGGCTATCCTCCTACCTCTGCCTACCGAGTGCTGGGATTAAAGGCGTGCGCCCCTACACCCGGCAAAAATTGACTTTTAAGAGTCAATCTTAACACAGAAAAAAATGAGACTTGAGGAAGCCAATTCCAGTTCTTGGGCCAAGAGTTGACTGTGATTTGGACAGGTGACATGGACCAAAGGGAATCTCTAAGAATGGCTTCTGTCCACCAGGTGTATTGGTCACATGCCTATAACCCTAGAATTTTGGGAGATTGAGGTGGTAGGATCAGGAATTCAAGGCCAGCCTGGACTACATAGATTCTGTTTCCAAAAGAATGACTAGGCATGATGGTTATTCTCCACTGTCAGTTTGATTAGGTCCAGAATCACCACAAGACCAATCCAGGGCATGTCTGTAGGGGACTTTCTAGAATTGGTTAACTGAGGTAAGATTTACTTTGACTGTGAGCAGCACCATCCTATGGGCCAGGTCCCAGACTGAATACAAAGAGCAAAGTGAGCTGAGCACTGGTATCCATCGCTGTCTATATCCTGACTGTAGTGGTGATGTGGCCTCACATTTCTGCTGCCATGCCTTCCCCACCGTGACGGACTGCATCCCATCCAACTGTGAGCCAGAACAAACCCTTCCTGTGAGGTATTTTTGTCATAGTAACAGGAGAAGTAACTAATACCATAGTATATGCATCTTCCTATTAACAAGGACTTGGTGCTCCCACCAGACTATAAAAAGAGCTAGCCTCCCCTCAGAAGACAAGGTCTGGAGATGCATGGTTAAATCTCAGAGGCAGGAACCGCAGCATATACACTGCCCCACTTAGCACCTCAGCACTGAGCAGCAAAGCTGTGCCACTGAAAGGGCGGAGTCATGATCCACAGGAACTGCAGCAAGCAATTTAGACCCTTGGGACTGCCATTCTGCACTTTGTCAGTGTGTAGCATGTAGCACGCATGTCAGAGATGAACTCAGTGAGAAAGTGATGCTGTGATCTCGGACATTCAACACTGTCCCTGAGAGCAACTTTTATTAGAGTTTGTTCTCCTAGTCATAATAATGAGACACAAGTAAGTCTTTCAAAGATCAATTTTTTTTCCATGTTAAGTAAAACTGCCAGCACTGAAATAGAATTTATGACAAAGTTCCCTTTCCTAAGCCCTTAAATTACTTTAAAAAATAATCTCATGGAACCGCAGAAACTGAAGGTGGAGAGGACTTGGGAAGTAACGTTCACGGTTCGATCAGTGGATTTCCCTGGACATTCTCTCTTGGGGAATACAAGTGCCCAGGGTCCCGGGGAATCTGTAGTGGGAGCTAAGGGCACTCCTCTTCCTTATTTCCTCAGTATCATTAGTAAAGTCTGACTATGTCAGAGGCTGTACTTGACTCTAAAACCTAATACAAGGTAATGTTAGCATACACAAAACAAATTTGAAGGCTGGAGATGCTGGGAGAGTACTTGCCTAGCATGCACAAAGTCCTGGGTTCAGTTCCCAGCACTGCATAAATAAGGTGTGGTGGTACATGACTGCAATCCCAGTGCTCAGTGAGTGAAGGCAGGAGGGTCAGAAATTCAAGGCCATCCTCAATGACACAGTGAGTTCAAGGTCAGCCTGGGATATATGAGAACCTTGTGTTTAAAAACATTAATACACATTTGAGCTAAGAAACATAAGAAGACATCTTACCATTTGGAGCAGTAAAAGGCATGATGGAAAAGCAGATTTCTCTCCCTCGTGATTCTTTTCAAATTCTACGTGGTCTTGTTAACTTTTATACTCCTCAAACTCAACATTCTCTTTTTCCAACTTGCGTTTTCTGCATGTCTTGTTGTCTTCATTTAGATTCAAGTCTGCAATCATTTTCTCATGCTTTTAATTTTAATTTTTGACCATTTTATATATGGATACAATTAGTATCTTATCCAACCCTCATTACCCCCTCTTTTCCCCCCTCTCACTAACAAGTTCATGCCTTTGTTTTGTGACCCACTGAGTTAAATTTGGGTTGCTTGCATGAGCATGGCTAGGAGGTCATTTACTGCACTGTGGGCCAATGACTAGTGGCTATGGCATGGAAGAAAGTGACTTCCCTTCTCCTAGCGACTGTTTTTTGCCAATAGCTGCTCTGAGAGGAGTCGAGTCTCTTAAGTATTTCATCATGTTTTTAAGAGAAATTTTGGAATGTAGAGACAAAAATAATTCCAATATATTAAGTTATAAATCTAAGACATAAGGAATTAAATGACTTTCTTAAGATTAGACAGTGAATATATCAAAAACTCAAAGTGCCAGTTTCTAGAAATATTATAACCAGCTCTCCATGGGCTCTGGGGAGAAAAGAAAAATGAGATAATGCTGATAGCGCACTTAACTCTAAACATGGTCTATAGTAAGTGCCTAATAAAGATGATTATCATAAGCATCTGTCTGCAGCCAGCCAGGGTGATAAGTGCAGTGAGGAAGTGAGGTGAGGTGAGGAGAGCACTGGGTAAAGAAGGACGGCTGATTTAATACAGGGAACCTTCTTCATAGAAACACATAACCTTGCCTCCTGGACCCCCATCATAGCCCCTTCTCACCTTGGCTTTTTAAGTGTGCATGATATGTGTGTGCACATGTTCGTGTGCGTGAGTGTAGGCATGCACTTGCCACAGCGCTTGTGTAGAGGTCAGAGGACAAGTTGGGCGTCCATGTTGTTTGAGGCAGAGTCTCACATTTTCATTGTTCACTGTTATGATTGAGAGGCTAGCGAGCCTGCGAGTTTCTTATAAATGCTCCTGTCTCCACCTTCCTTCTTGGCACAGGAGCAGTGGGATTCCAGACCACAGTGTCTGTCTGGCTTTCCCATGGGTTCTGTGAATCCAAACTCTGGTACTCTGGCTTGCATGGCAAGAACTTTATTCACTGAGCCACTTCTCCAGCCCTCATCCAGGCTTTTGTTTGTTTGCTTTGTTTTGTTTCTTTGGTTTTTCTAGGTAGAGTTTCACTCTAGTCTATCCAGGCTGACCTGGAATTCACTCTGTAGTCTCAGGATGGCCTCGAACTCATGGCAATCCTCCTACCTCTACCTCCTGAGTGCTGGGATTAAAGGTGTGTGCCACCACACCTGGCTATCATCCTGGCTTTTTGATATAATTTCATTTTTGTTTTCATTTCTTTTACTTCCCAGAATTCTCTGAGTGTCCGTCAACATAAAAACATTAGCTATACCCTCAAGAAAGCAGAAGTAAATATCATTAGATATAAAAACTACTTCAGCAGACATCATAGAATTTAGCTTCATTTTTGCCAAATTCAAGGCAAGAATGTTTTCCAGCCTCTAAAAGAAAAGCATGATGTACAGAACAATCAGCTGGTCAGGCTGGGATCACAGATCTCTTTTTTATCACTTCAGAACTGATGGAATCCACTCAGGCACACTGTGGTCCACAAAACCTTATTTTCTTTTTCTTTCTTATTTTTTTGAGAGAGAGACAGATAGAGAATGGGTGCACCAGCAGCCTCTCAGCCACCATGAACGAAATCCAGATGCATGTGCCCCCTTGTGGGAAAGTGTGGCATTGTGCCCTTGTGTCACTTTTTGTGTCTGGCTAAACATGGGACCTGGAGAATCATCGAAAGGGCATTCTTCAGCTTGGCAGGCAGGTGCCTTAACTGCTAAGCCATCTCTCCAGCCCAAAACTGTATTTTCACAGTGGTATCTCCTCCTCTAAGGCTCTCTGCCAGCACCTCAAGCCATATTCCTACTCTGTCACGTGTTTATGGACTATGATCTTCCTAATGCTGAGACAAAACAATATAATTCAAAGAAATTAGAGCCAGTGTATCCTAAAAATTTTAAACTATGTAGCATCAAATAATTTCACCCAGAGAATAAAGCTAAGGTGTTTTGGAGCATGTACTGTCTTAAAACTCTTTACCTTGTTGAGTCCCTATTGCTGAAAACACCACAAGCTTCGATTGCAGGCTGTGGAGAAATCAAGCTGGAACTGAGCTGAAAGCTTCCTCCCTACTGGATAGCTTTCTTCATATTTGAAGATCTGTGCAAACTACTAGGGGAGAAAAGTCATAAACAGTCCTACCCATTTATGGACACTATGCTCTACCACTGATCTGCCAGGCAAGATGTGCTCTCTGGTGCAATAGTGGCATGGCTATGATGAGAGCATCCAACACTTTCTGGTTGGATTTGAGGCATACTCCACAGGAGGAAATTCATACCAGTTACTGTAAACCTAGCCAAAATCCTGTGGCTAGGGACATAGATTCAAGGGGCAGACCTATTATTGTTACTATGCTAAAAGGACAGGATGTCAAACTGCCTTCTAAATATTTGTGTTTAAATAGATTAGTATTTCTGGCAACCTCACTCACAATAAGTTTCTGTCCACAATGGGCAAAAGTTATGCAGAGGTGCATAGCTGACACACTTGTCAAGAATAAGTGAATATTGTATGCTCAGCTCTATTCTGGTCATCTAAACCACCTCCTCCCAGGCTCAGGGAACCTTGCAGAAGAGGAGGTGGAAAGAATGTAAAAGCAAGGGAATGGAGAGGTGGGTATGGAGTGCTGTTTTATGAATATAAGATGGTCATTCCAGTCAGGAACTTACAGCAGCTGTGGTTTCCTGCACAAGACTGAGCCTGCTCAATAGTTCATTGTGAATAGGGGAAAGACTCATAAGACCCCACACTTTCCAGAGGAGCTAATGGCAGCTTAGAGTTGTTAGAGGAGAGGAGCCATGTTCTTCAGTGGTGTAGCCACAGGTAATTTTCCCAGACTCCAGTAAATAACATCCCATCCATGCTTGTGCAAGCAGTCCTAATTGAGCTCAATGGGAAAAAATACAAGGCATGAAAATATGATAAGGACTTTAGGGTAGGGAGATAACAGAGGGGAGTTGAGGGGAATAAGATTAAAATACATTATATGCATACATGAATGTTTCAAGAATAATAAAAAAATACAAAACAAAAAAATCTTTAACTTGATTTTTAAAAAATTAATAATGTATTTTTATAATCTCTCTTGCTTGCTACTTTCCTATAAAAAGAGAATATACATACACTACTTCTCAACTTTATACTAGGAAAATAATGACAAATGCACAGCCTTAACCACCAATTTTAATACCATTCTAGCATGGGTTTCAAGCTCAAGATGCCCCCAATAAGTGGTCAGGCAGTCATTACCCTGAGTCATTGGAGTTAATAACAAACATGCCAGGGGGCTGGAGAGATGGCTCAGCAGTTAAGGCATTTGCCTGCAGTGCCTAACCACCTGGGTTCTATTCCCCAGTACCCATGTAAAGCCAGGTGCACAAAGTGGGGCATGTATCTGGAGTTTGTGGTGGCCTTAGGCCCTGGTGCAGCCATATTCTCTTTCTCTATCTCTCTCTCTCCTTGCAAATAAATAAATTAAATAACTTTTTAAAAATTGAGCATTTCTAGAACCAAATTTGCTGGAATTTTGGTTTCTTTCATAGATTTTGAATATGAATGGTAGTTTGGATGTGAAATGTCCCTTGCTCCCCTCAAAGCTCATGTGTTTGAGCACTTGGCCCTTACCTGGTGCCACTCTTTAGACAGAAGACAGCCTGGTCCCTTCTTGTCTGTTCTCTGCTTCCTATATATGGCTAGAGTGTGATTAGCCACTTCACTGTAAGGAAAAATAAGCTCTTCATTCTTTTAAAATAATTTATTTATTTATTATTAGAAACAGGAAGAAAGGGAGTATAGGTGTGTGTCAGTGTAGGTGTGTTTGCCACTGCAAACAAACTCCAGATGCTTGTACCATTTTGTGCATGTGGCTTTACATGGGTACTGGAAAGTCAAACCCCAGCTCTGCAAGCAAGTGCCTTTAACTGCTGAGCCATCTCTCCAGCCTCACTTTGTTCTTTACACTGCTCCTCATCAGATATTTGGTCACAGCAATGAGTAAAGTGTCTAATAAACCTGAACACATGTGTGCACCTGCACCCACACAAATACACACATGGAAAATTTAACAAAGAAGAAACTGATCTTAGTACATGAGCTTCACTAGCATGTTTACAGAAAAAGGCTAGTGTACCCCTGGAAGTGGCCATCACCTACCCACTCCTGTGCCCATCAAGTCCTGGCAAGCTTGAGATCCAAAAGCTGACTGCCAACTCACTACCAGGCTGATTGTTAAATGCACCATTGCTAGACTAGTGTATAGAGAGCAATATACCTTTTAAATATCAGTTCCTTTCGGTAAGGCATAGTTGAGTGGTGAGCCTATGTCCCTTCATAGCATTACAAAATGCCTTCCCTTTACACCAACAGCTTCAGGCTCTGTTGAATGAAGTAAGCCTTAGACACAGATGAGCACAGAAAATCCTATTGCTGACCCAAGAATGCAGATGGAGAGGCATCCTGGCCCCATCACAGCAGCCTGGCCCTCTCTATTCCCACTTGGGACAAGATAGCGGGAACCAAACAGAAACATGAAGCTCTACGCAGAGCCTTTCACTGAGTGTGGAAGTAAGTTGAATCAGACAGAAGGCATCAGGTTTCCAGTGGTTATATATATATATATTTATATAATATATATATGGAGTGGCTCTTGAATCAGAGTTGTGTGGCCTGGAGCATATATTCTGATTATATATATATAGAAAATATAGTTCTCAAGTGGTTGTAAGCTTAGAGGGAGATGAGCCCAAATCAGCAATGCCATGCACTGTGAGGGCAACAATGAACAAAGTCAGGTGAAACCTGGCACCTCCTGCATTTGCATACATGTCTGTTTGTAAAAGGTGTTATTCCTCTGAGATACTATCCATCTTTTTTTTTTTTTTTTTTAGATTCCAAGTGGCCAAGGGATCTGAATCTATACTGGTCTCCACCCACCCCCAGCACTGAGATTACCTCCACAGGCTTTCAAGGAAGAAGCAGTCAGTGGGGCTCAAAAGAAGGCCACTCTGGCAGCAGGGTCCCTGGACAGGGAAGAGCAAGGTGGACATTATATATATATATATATGCTGCTCTGTTCTGGGGATATGGCTCAGGTGAAACCTGGCACCCCTAAAGATGCTTGCTTGCAAAGCCAAGGGATCTGACCCTAGAGTTCAATTCCACAGGCTTTCAGTACCCATGTGGACAGGGAGATACACAAAGTGGCTTAAAGATGCTTGCTTGCAAAGCGAGCCAGGGGTTCAATTGTAGCAGCAAGAGGCCCTGGTGTGCCCAGACACTTTCTCTTTCTCTCCTTGCAAATAAATCATTGAAATGTGTGTTTTTTTTTAAGTAAACTCCTGGGCTGGAGAAATAGCTTAGTGGTTAAGGCCTTTCCTGCAATGCCTAAGGACCTAGGTTCAATTCCCCAGGACCCATGTAAGCCAGATGCACAAGGTGACATATGCATCTGGAGTTCGTTTGCAGTGGCTGAAGGCTCTAGCACACTCATTCTCTCTCTTTCTCTCTCTCTCTCTTTTTTCTATCTGCCTCTTACAAATAAATAAATAAATAAATAAATAAATATCATTTAAAAAATAAACTCCAACTAGATCTTGGCTTTACAATGATTGCTGTTTTACTGGCTGAGCATGAGGACCTGAGTTCAATTCACAGAAACATTATAAAGAAGTGAATCATCGTGGTGCACACCTGTACTGCCATAGCAGGGTAGCTGAAGACAGGAGGATCACTGGAGCTTGCTGGCCAGCCAGTCAAATCTACTTGGTGAGCTCGAGGCCTGTGAGATATCCTGTCTCAAAAAAGGTGGACAGTGCCTGAGAAACAAACCTAAGATTGTCTTCTGGCCTCTACATACACATGCACACATGTGCATGCATGCACACACATATGCACTCACTCACATACATACACAAACATGTATGCAGATAAAAGAAGGCTGCCCAAGAGTGCGGATCAAAGGTCCACTGTCTGAAGGTTACCTGTGCTAACTGGCAGACCCAATGTACCCCATAACCAGTAGAAAAGTGGTGGTCAGCAGCTACCCTTCAACCTAGATTCTGGCATCCACAGCTCGGCCATCCCTCGGGCCTGTCACCAGTATTACTCAGCCATAGAAGATGAGAGAATGTGAAGGAACGTGAAGGGAGCTGCTGGTGGTCCCAGGCAACCTTGACTTGAAGATTTATAACATTCAGCCTGGGAAAGCACGTACAAGGGTGCCCAGAAAAATAGAAATAGTGGGTCTTGGAGAATGTTTGAAAGATTCCTCTATAAGTCAGGCACTAAGGGAAATGAGCTAGGAGAAAGGAGGTTTCAGAATGGAGTCAGAAGACTTTATGTGACATTATCAGAGAAGGTGGGGACAAGCCTAAGGAAACTAGGAAGCCAAGTGTGTGTGTTGGCAGGGGCTGGGGGAGGTGTAGTTGGGTGATGACCCAAAATTTCTAGCTTAGAAAACTGAAATGAAAAAAAAGAAAAGAATGCAGGGCTGGAGAGATAGCTCAGTGGTTAAAGTGCTTGCCTGAAAAGCCTAACAACTTGGGTTTGATTTCCCTGTACCCACATAAAGCCAGATGCACAAAGTGGCATATGCATCTGGAGTTCACAGCATGTCCATCATGTTCTCATAGTCTCTCTTCTTCCTCTCTCTCTCTCACTCTCTCCCCCTGCTTGCAAATAAATAAATAAAAGTATTTAAAATTTAAAAAGAGGGCTGGAGGGATGGCTTAGCCATTAAGGCATTTGCCTGCAAAGCCAAAGAACCCAGGTTCAATTCCCCAGGACCCATGTTAGCCAGATGTACAAGGGGGCACATGTATCTGGAGTTTGTTTGCAGTGGCTGAAGGCCCTGGTGGACCCATTCTCTCTCTCTCTCTCTGTGTCAAATAATAAATAAAAATAAAATATTTTTAAAAATTAAAAAGAAACATAATACAAATAAGCTATAATCTTTTCAAATACAACATGGTTTTATTTGTCTAACTTTCAAGAGAAGATGCCTTTCACTCGAGCACTCTACTTTAGTAATGTATAGAAATTGACATAATCTTTATGCAGAGACATTTGCTGAAGTATTACTTGCATTAACCAAACAAGGAAAATTACAGAGGATGAGCTAAAATAAATTATAATATCGACACATAAATGTGCAGCCACTAAAATAGATCAATCTGTATCAACATGAAAAGATGCCTAAAACGGACTGCCATATTTAAGAAGTAAGTTACAGCATAATATATACAACTGCATTTGGGATAAAAATATATGTATGTATATTCATTTAAGAATAACTCTGAGAGGAATATACCAAAATCATTAGTAGCTATTTTGAGAGTTATGTATTATTTAAATTTTTGTTTTCACTTAGGTAGTCAGGAAATGTATATGATTTTAGTTTTCTAATGAATGTTTTAAAGGCATAAATAAGGCTATGTGTATTTGGCTTAGGGGAGGGGGTTGGATGTGAAAACAGTAGTTCCAAGATCTGTGGAATGTGTGCTCAAGTAGATGTTGTGTTATTTTTGTTGTCTTCCAAAGCACTTTGTAAAAACAGTAGTTTTCCTATTTTAGAAAAGAGAAAAACAGGCTTAGAGATGCTGTCCTCCCAATTTGAAAGATTTTTACTCAGGCTTCATGGGAAAGGTGGTTAAGGCCTAATCTAGCCTTCTGCTCTGCATAAGCCCCTAACTGGCAGAGAGTGGGTAGAACTGGAACCGGAGATGGGTGGGGCTGTGCCCTGACAGGATGCCTGGTGAGGGCAGGCCAGGAAGGGTAGGCTGAGAGTGCACAGGACAGGAAGGTGGAAGAGGAGGGGAGGGAAAGAAAGGCAATGAGCAAACTACAGCGGGTCACATATTTTACCAATGCATGCCAAATGTCAACTTAATTCCTTTGTCTATTTTCATTTCTCTGGGAGTTCTTTTATTTCCCTATTATTTCTCTATTGCACGTGCTCCTTCCCATGATGCATCTAACTTTAATCGTCTGTACGCTCAATTATCCATAGGTATTAGATGATAAATAAAGGCTTCTCCCTAACCGTTCACTTACAGGGCACAGTTTACCTTACTGAGCACGCACCCAAAACCAGTCCAAGCTGTACAACCCCCGGTGTTTCACTGCTGGGTCTATCTAAGAATATATTTGAATGAATATGATTAAGAATAAGTTTCTAAGGGGAGGAGAAAATTGGTTCAGTGTTTGTGATGGGATGAATGAAGCAGAGTGGGGGGCGTGTCCCAGGATTTCCAACAGGTCGCTAGGTACAATGTGTGGGAGGAGGGTGTGCTGACTGCTTCAGACAAGTCGTGTTCTGGGTGGGCAAGCTCTTCCCTGTGCCTTCCTGACTCAACAGCATATGTTATGAATAAGATAGAAGAAAAGTAGGGCTGGAGAGATGGCTTAGCAGTTAAGGTGCCTGCCTCCTAAACCCAAGAACACTGGTTCCAATCTCCAGAGGTTCCAATCTCCAGGTCCCACATTTAGCCAGATGCAAAAGGGTGCAATGCTGCACTTGACCACAAGGGGGCGCACACATCTGGATTTCGTTTGCAGCAGCTGAGAGGCTGCTGGTGTGCCCATGTCTATCTGTCTTCTTCTCCCTCTCTCTCTACCTCTCTCCACCCAAAAAATATAGGAGAAAAGTAAACCTAAGTCATCATCCCGTTTGTATAAACATGTCTATTTCCATGTAATGACATTCTGTGAACTACTGATGAGATCCCTGTAGAGTCACAACACTGGATGTGGGAGGAGAAAGGGAGGCACACTGAAGAAGTTTGGCTTAGTAAATATCAGTAGTAACCAGTGTTGTTAAACTTCATCCCTATTGCTTTCCTCATAAAAATAAATTTAAATACCTATGTAAATGAAAGGGTGTTCGGCAATTAATATAATAGTTTGTTACAAATGTTTTTGGAATGCAATGACCCTTTTGTTCTAAATAAAGTTAATAATTACTAAAAATGAGTTCATTTTTAAAAATATTTTTATTCATTTACTTGAGAGAGACAGAGAGAAACAGAGAGGGTGAGTATGGATTACCAGGGCCTCTTGCCACTGCAAAGGAACTACAGACACATATGCCACTTTGTTTATGTATCTTGATGTGAGTACTGGAAAATTTAACCAAGCCATCAAGCTTTTCAAGCAAGAGCCTTTAACCACTCAGCCATCTCTAGATTCTTTTTTAAATATTTTATTTTCATTTATTTATTTGAGAGAGAATGGGCATGCCAGGGCCTCCAGCCACTGCAAACAAACTCGAGATGCATGCCCCACCACCTTGTGCATCTGGCTTATGTGGGTCCTGGGGGATTGAACCTGGGTCCTTTGGTATTGCAGGCAAGGCCTTAAGTGCTAAGCCATTTCTCCAGCCCTGGTTTTAAAAAGAAAGAAAGAAAGAAAGAAAGAAAGAAAGAAAGAAAGAAAGAAAGAAAGAAAGAAAGAAAGAAAGAAAGAAAGGAAGAAAGGAAGGAAGGAAGAAAGAAAGAAAGAAAGAAAGAAAGAAAAGAAAGAAAGAAAGAAAGAAAGAAAGAAAGAAAGAAAGAAAGAAAGAAAGAAAGAAAGAAAGAAAATATAGGCTTCACCAAGCAGGTTTAATGTGAATAGATCACAGACTGCATCTAGTTTATTGCACTGTGTTCAATGAGTAGAAAGAGGTATAGTACTTTAATTTGTACTAAAAACCTATCTAATATGCTTTTCAAAAAGTATTATTGCATGAGAATATTTTAAATGATGATCCTTACTAGCAATCATCTTTAGCTTTCTCTGCCCTCAAGAAAATCAAATAAATTAGACTAGACCCAACACTAATTGGTTGCCAAGATTCATTTCTGTAAAAATCACTTTAGAGTTGTAGATGTTCATAAAAAGACTAATTGCCAAGTGGTTAAAATTATGATTATTATGATTTAATTGTTCAAAACAATTTCCCCTTAAGATTATTTTTTCCAAGTCATTTATTTCACTTTACCAAATGACCTTTTAAGAAATTCTATAATCAGCATACTTTGTCAAGCCAAAATAGGAAACATGCAGACGTGTAGTTGCACAGGCACTGTAAGCTCCATGATGCATTTCTCCCCTCCTCCTAGCTCCTCACTCTTTCCCTTCCTTCTCCCTCTCCTCCTCCCCTTGCCCATTTCTTCTCCCTCCTCTTTCCTTTCTTATTTTTATTCTCTTCCCTGCCATCCTTCTCCCCCAGTCTTCCTCCCTCTTCTTTCCTCCTCTCTTTCCCCTTACCTTCTCTCTGAAAGCCATATATCTGCCTAAAACAACTCAAACAAAGAATACACCTAAAAAGTAAAAAGACAAAATTCTCACTTTAATTATTTCATGCTAGTTTTGGCTTATATGAAAAAATCAGCATATTTTTTAAAGTATTCTCAATATTTCATATGAAAAGGAATGTGAAAGGATCTAACTACAGATTGCATATAATAGCAATTACATATATTGTGAGTATATTAATACATGATAATACATAATTATACAATATTAGTAATTTAAAATAAAATATGCAATTACATCTTTAAGTTTGTTTTGCATAAATATTTTCTGTTAATTTTTGTTTTTAAATTCTAATTTCTTTTATTTTATTTTAAATATTTTTATTTATTTGCAAGCATTGAGAGAGAGAAAGAATAGGCATGTCAGGGCCTCTAGCTGCCACAAATGAACTCCAGATGCATGCGCCACTTTGTGCATCTGGCTTTATGTGGGCACTGGGGAATCAAACCTAGGTCTTTAGGCTTTGCAGGCAAGTGCCCTAACCACCAGCTAATCTCTCCAGCCCACTTATTTATTTATTTATTGATTTTTTGAGGTAGGGTCTCACTGTAGCCCAGGCTGACCTGGAATTCACTATGTAGTCTCAGGGTGGCCTCGAACTCACAGTGATCCTCTCTACCTCTGCATCCTGAGTTTTAGGATTAAAGGTGTGCACCACCACACCTGGCTTAATTTTCTATTAAGCATAGCATTCCCTATTTAGTCTCTTTCATTCGAAGTCATTGAAACTCCTGAAATTATTCCTTCCCATGAAGTATAATTTAGTAATATTCTCTTTTGTGAACTGACTGGTACCAATGTGTGTCAACCATAAATACATGTTTAGAAAATCACATTCAACCTAGAATATTACATTTGCCTAATACAAAAAAGTGTATTACTGATATCTGAGTCCCTAAATAGAAGCGATATTTAGACTTGGTTTCTTGCCTTCTCTTTCTCTATACATTGAGCCTGGGTCCATGAAGTCAGTGCAAAAGTGTGACTATCTGTTCAATCTTAGGAAGATTCTAAGAAAAGGGACAAAGACAGGTAGAGGATGGACTCCATCTACAAAAAAATCAAAGTCAACGTGTCCCATTGGCCAGAGGCTGGTCTACTGAAAATACAATTTACTCTCGGTAATAATGTCAAAGGCTCAACTGTGCACTAGAAACCAAGAAAACAACTTCATCAGGATTCTTGCTGCTGTTTGTTGTAAGGTTTGATTGAGACAGGGTCTTTATGTGTAGCCCAGACTGGTCTGGAGTACAAGATTCGCCAACCTTGGTCTCCCAAGTGCTGAGAACACAGGCCTATCTCACCTTGTCCAACCAAGGATTCTCTTTTAAATCAACTTTTGTCTTCATATCTGGTCTTCATGTAACATAACAAAAGATAAGAAAAGGGTGATGAACCCCTTCTTATAAAACTAGAAATACTCCGCAGGAAACTTTTCAAGCACTGATATGATGCCACAGTGGAAAATTCTATACCTGACCTCATATGATGTCACCATAAAAACACAGTGGCACCGAAAATATCCTGTAAGGTCTGAGGATATGGCTTGGTGGGTAAAAACATTTTCTCTTCAGGTTGTAATGACAGAAGTTCAGATCATCAGAACCCATGTAAAGCTTGATGTGGTAGCCTACATCTATAATCCCAGTTTACCTACGTCCAGATGGGAGGAAGAGCGAGGAAAATCCCAGGAGTCTCACAGACCAGTTAAGGTGGCATTCATGGGAGCGAACAAGACACCTTGCCTTAAATAAAGTAGAAGGCACGACCTGACACCCGAGGCTTTTCTGACTCCCACACTTATGCCTGGCATGTGTGTGACCACACACAAAAGCACACATAAAAAAATAAATAAAATGACCTGGAAAACTTCTGTCAAGCCATGTGTAGAAGATGTACATATCGGAAGCACAAATGATTTTGTGTGTGCACTAGGGTCCCATCCCCAAGATATCTCATTATGTATATGCAAATATTCCAAAATCAAACAAAAAATATTTGTTATCTCTAATAGCTGCAAACATTTGGGATGAGGGCTATTCACCCTGTATTTGGAGATGAAGCCTTGGGGAGGCAAGCTGATTAGATTCTGATAGGGAAGTTCCCATGATGGGACTCACACCCTCATAGAAAGACCCAGGAAGGCTCACTGTTTCTGCTGTCTATCCTGCAGGAGAAGGCATCTTCTGTAAACAAAGGACTGCAGGAAGAATCAACCACTCTGGCAGCCTGACCCCCAAACCCCAGCCTCCAAACCTGTAAGAAAGAAATGCATCTTGCTTAAGACATCCAGTCTAGTCGGGTGTGGTGGCGCACACCTTTAATCCCAGCACTCGGGAGGCAGAGGTAGGTGGATCATCATGAGTTTGAGGCCACCCTGAGACTACATAGTGAATTCCAGGTCAGCCTGGACCAGAGTGAGACCCTACCTCAAAAACCGAAAAAAAAAAGACATCCAGTCTATGGCATTTGTTATAGCAACCCAAGCTAATACCTATGCAGCAACAACTTCTTAAAACTACGTGGCCAGCCAGGTATGGTGGTTTCTGCCTATAATCCCAGCACTCAGGAGGCTAAGGTCAGAGGATTACCACAAGTCCAAGGCCAGCCTGAGCCAACAAATAGGGAAGATGTGGGCATAGTAGGAATATGGAGGAAAACAGAAGGTGGAAACATGAAAGGAGAAGACTTTATTATGGACTGAATAGGGATACCCCCTCCTCAAATCCACATTTTAGAGCCATAATTCCTGATATAACTCTATTTGGAGATCATCTGACTTTGAGGAAGTATTTAAGGCTAAAAGAAGTCATAAGGGCATGGTTATAATCTGGTAGAGACACAAAAGATCTCTAGCCAAGAATAGCAAAAGACACAGAGGCCTCTCTGTGAGATGGCTATACTCCACCTCTGACATCTTTCATGGAGATCTCTGAGAGAAGAGCTCAAAGGATGAACCAGAAAACATAAGGAGAGTTTTGGCCAGTGTGTGCTGTGTGTATGTGCATCAGAACATCACACACTATGCCTATGTACAAAAATGTATGTGGATCAGAAGTGCACTATTGTTTAAAACTTCCCCAAATCTGGTGATTTCTTAGACATGTTCTCATCATCACCTTTTAAGGCAGGGCACAATTGAACCTAGACACTATGGAGGTCAGAGTCCAGACTTTTCCAGTCTCTTATGACCCATGAGCCCTTTCCGTAATGATCCTGCATGTTAAATGTTTTCATGATATGATATAAAACAATTTTAAGTTTAAAACAAAGTTTTTCTGGGCTTTCTTTGGTAGCACATCTACTATTATTGGAAAAATACAGAGCTGGAGAGATGGCTTAGTGGTTAAGGTGCTTGCCTGCAAAGCCTAAGGACCCAGGTTTGATTCTTCAGGTCCCACATAAACCAGATGCACATGGTGGCATGTATCTGGAGTTCATTTGCAGTGGCACACCCATTCTCTCTCTCTCTCTCTGTCTGTCATAAACTAACTAAATAAACAAATAAATAAATATAAAATCAGAAAAAAATAAAATTGGAACAATACAGAGAAAATTAGTCTGCTCTATGAAAGGATAATGTGCAAATTCATGAAGCATTCAGGATATTTTTTTAGATAATAAGGATTTTTAAAAATTTTAGATCAATGTATTATTAAAATCATATTACAATGTTCATTTAATATAATCTTCTATAATGTCTATTGTAATATATAAAAGGTTTGGCTTTTTATCATTTATTATCTGACATATACTGTTTGATTTAGTTTAATTATGTAAGGAAAAAGAATGGTTTAGTAATAAATTTGAAAATGACAGTGAATGTGATGTGGGAGCTGATGTATATTTAAATGTAGATTAAAATTTAATTGCATGTGACATCATCAGGACCTGACCACTTGAATAACTGGTATTTAGAATTTCTGCATTTTGAAATTAAAGCCCAAGAGATTCATTTTTCATAATTGTTAAGTTCTAATGGCTGTCATTTTACAAGCACTTTCCAAATAACACATTTGTATTAGTTGAAAGCAAAACTAGATAGGATTAATAGTATATTTCTCTCCTTTGCTGATTTTTAAGTGTTTGAGAATCTTCATGAACTTCATAAGAACCTTTATATCTGACTTGTAGATCTGTTTAAAATTATCTTGAGCCAAATTTGTAGAAATTTATTATCATTTTCTTCTGAACAATTTATATTCTAACATTAGTGTCCCTTAAATGCTGTGTCAAATTCTTTTTCAGTCCCAATATGTGACTGAAAAAAAAAAAAAAACATCAGTTAAGAATTTTATGAAGAGAAAAGAAGTGATACAGAGGCTGGGGAGATGCTCAGCAGAAAGGTGCCTGCTTGCAAAGCCTGCAAGCCCAGGTTCAATTCCCCTACCACCCATGTAAAACTGGATAGGCATTCATATACAGTGGTAAGAAATCCTGGCATGCATACCCACACACACACACACACACACACACACAGTGATACCAGGTCACACTCATGCTTTCTGATGTTCACCAACTGTCACACTTGCTCAAGAAGGGAGTGGGGTCCTGGATGAAAGGATTGCTTTGTTTTGCCAGTGTTTGCCTTCATGACAGATCACCAGAGGAAGCACAGTGCTCGCTCTAGAAACCAAGTCATACTCCATCACTAAATGTGTGGGTCATGAAAGTAAAAGGCTTCTGAGCATGTAACAACCAAAGCAATGATTCAAAATCAAACACGCAATGAATTTGAGATGCTCTTGTAATGCTTGCCTGTGTTGGGTCTCACAATGTCACTGCAGCCTTGCTTCTGGGCATACAACATATGCACCTTGTACTGTGCCTGTTGTCGCACCACACAGTGCCAGCAAGTGCCACCTGAAACACCTCAGATTCAAGACTATTGTATGTATGTTTTTACAACACATACAAAATTTCCTGTTTTATAGGAATACAATGGCTTAGTTATGGAAAACAAGGTATTTAATATTTTCTATCACCATTCTTCAATTCAGCATGTAGGTATGAATTGGTGTATCTTTGGATTGTGTTGTGTCAGAAGGTTTGATTTTAAAATTTTCTAATTGAATTACTGACTTGGGTATAAGTAAAAAAAAAAAATCAATGTATTTGGGACTAGGACAAGGGGAGAATTTCCAGAAATTTCTGAAATAACCATAGCCACACTTCTGCCATTTTGTTCTACATATTTATGCAAAGCAGCATTTTATGTATTGATGGTTCTAAAATCAAAATATCAATCAACTCTGAAAAATGTTGCTGATTCTGTACATCTGCAGTATCAAATATTCAGCCAAGTTTTAATTCGTTATGTAAAAATAAACAAGCACATTCATCTCATTAGTATGCAAATTTGTTTTCATCTTTAATAAATAGCAAAATCATATGCATACCAAAGAATTCTTTTAATATAATTTTACTTTTGACTTATTATCAGTACATGTTTGATTTGTATAGCTATTTTATGCCTGTATACCTGGAGTCACTCAGGTGAAAAAAGGTTACAAGTGGAATACGTTTAAGAAGCCCTGACAGAGCAGTGGGCTTAAGCCATTATGGGAGTCTGGAGGAGGGACTCACGTGTACAAGTTACCCACAAAATTCTGATGCAGTGACTCCAGGGGGAAGAGTGGCAGGGTCACAAGTTGCATCTCTAACAATTCTCAACAGCTACCAGTGGTGCTGGTCCATGACCATAATGGGAATAGTAGCACCACCATTCCAGACTGCTCACCATTAGCTCCATGTGTCTATTATATCCTTGCCAGAGATACTCTATCCTCTGAGTCATACCTGTTGAAATCCTACCTGTTCTTCAAGTCAGAACCCAATGCCAGGGGTGGGAAGATGGCTCCATGATTAAAAGGTGCTTGTTTACACAGTGTGCTAGCCCAGCTTCAATTCCCCAGTCATCCACATAAAGCTGGGTGCAAAAAGTGGCATAAGCATCTGGCATTCATTTGCAGTGGTAAGAGACCATGACATACCCATACACACCCATGTAAATGAATAAATAAAATATATTTTTTAAATCTGCTGCACTTGCTCTGTCTGGCCCTGTCTTCTCTCCGGAGCTCCCATTGTTCTTGGCCCAAGGAGAATGCACCCACTGAGCACCCACGATGAGCCAGACTCCAGCACAGTTCTCAGAGCATGGTGTCTGCATGATGGTTTTCCCCTGTGAGGACACCTTCTTTGTGTCTCACTCTGGTCTGATGAGGCAAATCCTCCATTTTGAAAACTATATTTTATTGATCTCTAAATCCCCCTAATAGCCCAGAGCACACATAGGCATTTAATAAGGCCACTTCTAGTTTTAATTAACTTATGAAAAATATTGTTTACATATTCAACAAGTAGTTATTGCATGCGCCATGATAAATGAGGCAGCTGTAATCCCAGTCTCATAATAACAGCGACAGTCACAATGATTTATCTAATGTTTACTATCTGTCAGACACTATGCTAAGTATCTTGTGTTTATTAACCCATTTAAACCTCAAAACAGATCTATACAGTGGCATCCCTAATAGCCTTAATTTTACCCTGAGAAAGTCTAAAACCTGCTCAAGTTCACACAGGTAAGAAAGAAAAAGGAACCAGTTTTTGGATCCCAAGAAATCTAGCCCCAGAGCTATTTCCCATGTGCAGCAGACAGCTTCAAGTTCGCTGAGATGAACTTCCAGACCAGGCACAGTTATGGAGGAAGGGATATTATTTATTGAAGCTTACAGATCCAGGGGAAGTTCCATAATGGCAGAAGAAGCTGGCCTGCCTTCATAGGGCCAAGCAAGAGAGAAAACCCAACCAGGCACACAGCACACAGAGCAAAACTACAGCCAAAAGCCACAGCACACTTCAGGAACTCCTATTAGGCACACTTTGCATATCTTTACAATGGAATCTCAAACCATCACCACATCTTAAGATCCTGCCCCCAGTGACATTGCCTCCAGCAAGGTGATTGCAGATGCAAATTATAACTAATAAAACAATGAATATATTGGGGGACATATATTCAAACTACCACACCATGATATTTTACCTATAGAGACACCATAGCAAGGGGAGTGGTGTAAAATACTAACCCAGCATGTGCTGCAAAAGAGAAGCTACAACTGAAATGGGAGAAGGGGCCAATCCAGTCGTGGCAGGTGTCAACAGGACTGAGGTAGCCCTGCAGGGAACCAGTTACAGAAAAGCTGGACAGTAGCTAGTGGTGACGCACACCTTTAGTCCCAGCACTCAGGAAGCAGAGGTAGGAGGATCGCTGTGAGTTCAAGACCAGCCTGGGCTAAAGTAAAACCTTACCTAACAACAAAACATACAAAGCTGGACTGCACATAGGAAGACATGTCAGATGCTACCATCCCAGCTCAGGTGAAAGATGCTGGCAGCTTTGCTAGGGAAATGAATTCAAGGAAAACTTCAACAGGAGATGGTGGGGTGATGAAGGAGTGAAGAGTCTGCCTTGGCCTGGAGAGATGACTCAGCAGTTAAAGGCACTTGCTTGCAAAGCCTGACTGCCCAGGTTCAATTCTCCAGCACCCATGCAAAGCCAGGTACATCCGGCACATGTGTCTGGAGTTCCTTCTCAGTGGCAGGAGGCCCTGCTGCTCGTTTGCTCTCTCTCTCTCTTCTTCCCTCCCTCAAACAAGTAAATGAAAATAGTTTTTAAAAAAAGACTCTTCCACAATAGCGGCCAATGGAACTTCCTGTTTGCTTGGAGGGAGCATGGTGGGAAAGCTCAGCTCAGGTGGGAGAATGGCTGCCGCTGTGTTTGCTGGGTGGTGTCTGAGGGACCCACTAGATTTTCAAGTGGAAAGCTAGTGAGCTGTGACACAGAGTTGTAGTCCTGGGGTTTATCTCCACAGATGCAACCACCCTCAGAAAGAGCCAGTCACCTTCTCATTTGGGGGACCAAACACCTGACTAAAATCAGTTTAAAGAAGGAATGGTGTATGTCAGTTTATGGTTCAAGGTTCCAGTCCACCATGGTGAGGAAGGGGCTCAGGACAGCTGGTCACACTGACTTCCCAGTGCAGAAGCAGAGCACAGAGCAATGAAAGCTGAATGTTCAGCTCACTTGCTTTTTGTGTAATGCAGCACCCAGCCCATGGGATGGGCCCACCCACAATTAAGGTGGCTATTGAGTCTTTCTACCTCAACTAACCTAATCTAGAAAACGTCTCACAGACATGAGCAAAGATTTGTTTCCATGGTGATTCCAACTTCCCTCAAGTTGAATCAGACATTAACCATCAAAGGTAGAAAATATTTGTTTTAATGCAGAAAGTTGAAGCTGGGGAGACGGCTTAGTGGGTGAAAGCACTTGCAACATAACATGATGACCTAAGTTTGATCCCAGCACCCAGATAAAAAGCCAAATATGGCTACACACACCTGGAACTCCAGTTCTGAGGCGGGTGGAGACAGGAGAATTCCTGAGGCCTATACTCACCAAAAAACAGTTCAGGGAGAACTCTGTCTCAAAGAAACATGTGGGGGAGAGAGAAGGCACCTAGCATTCTGCTTTGGCTACTACATGTATGTACACAGGGCAGACACCTGCATAGACATGTGCATAAACTATACACACACACCACACACTCACACACAATTCAAAAATTTTCAAAGGCTAAAATTTGAATTTTCCATGTTCTAAGTTCTCACTGAATCAGTGTGAATAAAAAACATGTCAGCAGAGCCTACTGCAGCTACAGCCACTGCAGATTCAGCCTCTCACTGGCACCTGTATAAATGGAGGCCTCACACCCAGTTTGTAAAATACTTACACCTATGATGGATGCATCTGTACTGGCATGTACAGATGTTTTCCCTTGCCATCTAAAACAACCATTTTCATAGTATTTTCCTTGGATTGGGAGATGATTGTAAATAAATGGGAGGAAGTGCATAGATCATGTGCAAACACTACACCATGTTATAGAAGGCATTTGGGCATCTAAGGATCCTCCATGGATCCCGAGGTCTGGGACTATCATCCATGGATACTAGGGGCTTGCATCAGAGCTCAAGATAAGGGAGCAAGTTGGGAAAGTGCTTACCTCGTGAGTAGGAGAACCTGAGTTCCATTCCTAGAACCCACATAAATGTCTTCCCCAGCTTCCAGATACACACACACACACACACACACACACACACACACACTATAAAAAAAGGTAGGAGGGCTATAATTTGGAATTTTACCTAAAGTCAGGGAGTTGGATAAGAGCAGTGAAATGAGATGCCCCAGCATTCATCAGCTCAGAATTTAGGGGGTCAGCAGAAGAAATAACCAGAGGTCTGGAAGAGAGAGAGAGAGAGAGAGAGAGAGAGAGAGAGAGATTATGCTGTCACAGATACCAAGAGAAGAAAATGGTTCTGGGAGAAAAGTTCATGGCAGCTAGCTGATAGATCAGTGTGGGACCAGAGGAGTGGCCACTATCTAGGGACACCTGTAGGTCACTTGGGATCTGGACAAAGAATGTCAGTGTCATGGAGGCATCTAGGACCTATGGAACTGTGGAGGAAGAGAAAGCGAGGGAGTGATGCTGGCAACCTCTGTCCTGAAGTGTGCTGTGATGAAAACCAGAATGGGGACAGGAGGGAGTGCAGGGGTGGAGGGCACTTTGCAGATACGACGACATGTTTTGGTGTCCGGGAATATTGACAAGAGAGAGAGAGAATACAACTATAAGAATGATATCCCTGAGAAGGCCAAAGGAAGTGGCATGTGTGGGGAAGATTTTTAAAATAAGAACAGTGATTATTTATCTACTGAAACTGGGGAAGAGGAGTAAGTTGTAAACATGATGCAGTTAGGTTGGTGGAGGTGAAATGAATGAACTGTTTTCCTTTTCTGCTTACATTTTCTCAATGAATTATCAAATAAGCTGAATGAGATAGGTAATTGAATAAGGATGTTTAAAGGTACAGCATAACCAGATAAACACAGATGCTAGTGACTAATGCAGTGCTGTGCTCTCGGGTCCTGCAGAGGTTGCAGTTATGAATTTATTCTTTAACATACTTATCTCTCTTTCTCTCTCTTTTGTGTGTGTGTGTGTCTGTACATGTATGCACACACATCTGGGTCTCTTGCCACTGCAAACCAACACCAGATGCATGTGCCCACATTTTGTGTCTGGCTTTACCTGTGTGCTATGGAATGGAACCCTGGCCATCAGGCTTTGTAAAGCAAGTGCCTTTAACTGCTTAGCCATCTCCCCAGCCCCAATGTGATTATGAATTTAAATGAAGCCTGTCAGCACAAATATGAGACTTTTCCCCTACAATTCTCAGCCGTTTGGGGGAATGCCTAAAGTGAGTGGATCATTGATGAAAAGTATGATGGAGGCTGGGGAGATGGCTCAGCAGTAAAAGGTGCTTATTTGCAAAGCTTGCTGGCCTGGGTTTAATTCCCCAGTGCCCACATAAAGTCAGATGGGCAAAGTGGAATCTAGAGTTTATTTGTAGCAGCAAGAGGGCCTGGTGCACCCATGCACACACACACAATCTCTCTCTCTCTCTCTCTCTCTCAGAAATGAAAAAGAAAAGTATGATGATACTCTGGACTGGTGGGTCTGACCTATAATCCTAGTTACTCAGGAGTCTGAGGCAGGAGGATCACAAGTTCAAGGCCTGCTTGGGCCACATAGTGAGTCAAAGGCCAGCCTGAGCAACTTGGGAAGACTTTGTCTCAAAATGAAATTTAAAACAATAAGAGCTAGAGATGTAGATCACTGGTAAAATATTCACCTGCCATGCTCAAAGCCTTGGGTCCCATGCCCATCATGGAAAGAAGGAAGGGAAAAATTAAAGAAGGAGGGAGGGAAGGAGGGAAAGATGGACAGAGAAGCAAGAGGAAGAAGAAAGGAGGGGAGAAGGGAAGAAGGGAGAAAGGGAGGAAGATAGATCAGGCAAGAGAAGAAGGGCTATGGGACTAAGAGACCATAAGACCAGATCAATAGATTCAAGATCTCTACAGTGTTTAAGGATACTAGATGTGGATTACTACAGTCTATGAGTTGGTGGCGGGGGAGCATTTAGGGAGAAGGATTTCTAAAATCAATATATTCCTCTCTTGCATATGGAACATAGTCAGTTATAAAATCCTTCTTGGCCAGATGGGTTCACCAATCAGGATTTTCCAAATCTCACAAAGGAAATATGGTATGTATGCTCAGTATTATGTAACACCCTGGTGAGCTTCAAGGTTCTGCCTTCTCATCAAACACATTAATATTTCTGCAGTGACATTGTGAATTTTCAGGCTAAGTGGGATAAATGAAGACTATTAATAGGCTCACAAAAAGGCAGATCGTGTCCTTTGACAAATGAGTTCTGACCAACGTGGGTTTGGCCTCCAAATAAGTAGCCAATAAATAAATACTGGTATTAGAATGATTTGAATTTGGGGATTGCAGGAAGAGCATGAATTCAACAACCCTTAATGCTGAAGTCATTTGGTTTTTAAAAATGTTTCTCTTTTTTTCCCCTTCAAGAGATTCTACACACTCCCCAAGGAAGAGACCCGTAGTGTTCAAACAATAGACATAATTTTAATGTGCTATTTCTCTGAATGTCACACATGTTTACTATAGCTCCCTCAGAGGAATAAAAGCTCATGTCCAAGTCTGATGTGCAACCCATGAAAAATTTAACCCTGTATAAAAATATGTGAATAAGTGGAGACTTGCCCTGTGGGGTGGGAAAGGCTGGAGTGGGGTGGGGACATTCTTCTTGTGAAGGACCAGCTCTAGGGTGGCTCTGAGGTGGGCCCCCACCCTCGAGTGTACAGTCGCTGGAAGGACCCACCCACCAGCTGTGCTTCAATCATCTTTAGAGAGTCTCTGTCCCACCCCCTGTCCCAAGTTAGTGAATTGTAATCAAAAAACAGAACTGAATGAGCCGAGAAATATACATTATCCCCCATTGTGTGACTGTGTAATTACTGTACCATACACGCTAGACCAGAGATTGACGGAACACAGGAAGATTAAACAAACTTGTGGCCAATCCTGGATCCCATCCATCAGATGAATGAGACAATACTGATTTTCTGCAAGCATCAGGGCTCTGGCTAACTGAACTGGGTAAGCATGAGATAAAGAATTGGCTAAGTGAAAGTTCGAATAAGAAAGTGGATGAGTGTGACAAGTTTGTTCCAAATGATACCTTAGCCTGTCAGTAATTAATAATAACAATAATAGTGAACTAAAGATCAGTTTTCTATATCAAGTTTTAGCAATGCTACCCACAACCCAATGAAAACTCCAGTGTTCTTCTCTGTAACTTACTGAAATGAGCATGTATCTCCTAAGATGAAGTTTCTAGCTTGACATTCTTGAAGCTCCAGAAACCAGAGTCTGCAATTATGAATTTAATATGGAGGGCTGGGGCAGGTAATTTGGGTTGTTGTGGTTACCTTCAAACCACCCTACCAAAAGCAGCTGATGGGGAAAAAGTTTTATTTTGGCTTACAGTCTTGAGGGGAAGCTTTGTGATGGCAGGGGAAGGGATAGCATGAGCAGAGGCTGCACATCACCACCTTGTCACAGCAGGTGGAAAAGAACAGCAGGAGAGTGAGCTGAGCTCTGGAAAGGGGCAGCTGCTATACCATCCCTAAGCCTGCCCCAACAACACACCTCCTCCAGCAAGGCTCCACCTCCCAATCGGCCATGATATAGGCACCAATCATGCAGAACACATGAGTTAATGGGGGACACCTAGTTCAAACCATCACACTGGTAGATCAGATACTGCACATGGATGAAGTCCTGCATCCCATCCCCAACACCAGAGGGAAAAAAAGGAATATATTTTAAGAATTTTATGATTCTAAAAACAAAAAAAATATTAATTAGATAAGGATCGTAAGGTCATTAACATGGTAAATATATTCTCCACAAAGTATATTCCAGAGAAAGAGAATGATCAAAGATAGACAAATTTATGTGTACAAAGTCCAGCTGGACAGAATGCTTAGGTAGAAATAATAGAAGAAAAGAACAGAGGGCTGGAGAGATAGTTTAACGGTTAAGGCACCTGCCTGCCAAGCCTAAGAACGCCTGCCATTGGATCCTCCAGGTCCCACGTTTAGCCAGATGCAAGTGAGCAATGCTGCGCTTGTCCCCAAGGGGGCACATGCATCTGGAGTTCATTCACAGTGGCTGAAATGGCCCTGGCTCACCCATTCTCTATCTGTCTCTCTCCCTCTCTCTCAAAAAAAATAAATAAAAGAAAGAAAGAGAGAGAGAGAAAGAAAAGAAAAGAAAAAGCAGAAGTGAGTAGAACTACCCAGTTTGGAGAATCTTAAATTCTAACTGAAAGAAGTGGAATTTAATTAGCATGTTTGCCAAAACAATGCTATCAGAGGAATTTTGAACAAGAAAATGGCATTATCCTTATATAGTTTTTCTCATCAACTTAAGCCATGTCATTAGCTGTATCTGTGACTTGAGGTTAACATCGAGTTCATCTTAGTTCTTGTCCTATTTTTCACTGAATTCCAAGACCTGAAACCCACAGAGTGTTCCAAGAATTCAGGCTCACTGGATTCATATATGGAAGGGGATAATAACACTAGTCTTATAAAGTCCTCATGAGAATCAAAGGAGACTATATATAACCCACACTGAGCAGTGTGCAGCACAGAGGAGGTGCTTGTTATGAGTCAGTCCTCCCAGACCCTCCATGCCATCTAGCGAGCAAAGGGGTGTCAAAAAGGATGGATTCTCCAGGAAAACCAGTCAGCTATTTCTGTGTTCAATGTACTGAACTCTTACATGGATCCTTGACAGGCTGTAGGAGACAAAGATGAGTAACAGGATATGGTCTCCATCCTCCAGGATTCTGCAGGTGTGGAAATGAGGCAAAGCCACATCAGTTAGGAGAACACCAACTGGAGCGGACCCAGAGAAGACTGGGGAGCAGGGGGAAGAGCCCATCCCATCCAGTGGGTCTGGGAGGAAGGAGTTTATGGGAAAGCCCCTCCACCATGAAAGTAAAAGAAGGATATAGCCTCTTACCTAACAGGAGTTCCCTGGGTCTGCCTTTCCATAAATGCAGCCTGCATCCCTCCCTAGGAATAAGTTCCCCTTTCCTAGAATTAAGATCCCTGGAAGGATTAAACCTGAACCTGGCATTGTGGCTAGGTTGCTCCTCCCTTCCCCCCACAAACTTGCTGCCAGGCCTATTTGGGTCTTTAGATGAGTTTACCCCTCTTCTGCCATCTCATGGGCAGGAGCTGTTTGTTCTTTGTCCTCCTCTTCCTGAAGTCTGGGCTTTACCCTGTTTCCACTTTCTCATGGGCAGCAGCTCTCTGTATTCTCTTCCTTCCTTCTCTTAAGCTCTGGGCTTCCTCATTTCCAGGAGCCTCCTTCATGCCCCTTGAACATGAGCTCTGTCTTCCTTCCTGCTCTTTAATTCTATCTATAGTCCAATAAGACTTGTGAACTTGACCCTCTGGTCTGGAGACTTCAATTCTTTGAATTTATAAGACAATTTATAAGAACACCTCCAAATTATTGATGTGTTGGCAGAGGAACCCCCATTCCTGTATCATATTGATACATTTGCAAGCAACCCCAAAATTCCTGTTTCAGGAGAACTCCTGTGGAGTCGTTGAGGAATTAGTTTGGAATGTGAGCAAATCTCAGAGGCACAGACAGACATGGAAGTTCCTCAAAGAAGCATTGGTGACATGTGATTCCAGAAGGAACATGACAGTTGGTTACTAAAGAGTGTGTTTATCCTATCTTGGATGTGATTATTGATGCAGGACATTGGGGGCTCAGGGGAGGGGGATCCCTCAGGACAGTGAATCACAATCATTGGATTCTTGTCCAATCAACAAAGAATAGAGAAAACAGACTCTGAGAAGGATAAATTATGATTTATTATGTTTATTTAGAAAGAAATTATGAATTATGAGGTTTTATTTTAGGGGGAATTAAGATCCAGGAATAAAGCCATCTGAAAGACCCAAGCCAGAGGAGAATTCCCCTCCTTGTCCAGCTGTAAAGGGAGAGGGGAGCTGGAGAGAACCTCCTTCACAGAGCAATCGCCCTGGGTCAAGGGCTTTGGAGGAGGCACGTGCTCACAAACAAGGAAGGCAATGCATGAGAACCAAAAAATCCCCTTCACACAAAAGACCACAGAGGATTAAGAAATAGTGAAGGACTCAGAGCTCAGGGGAAAATCATGCATGTAGCAATGTGAGAAAGTACCCCAAAACAAGACATGTTGAATACAAACAGGAAACTACCCAGGCTGAAAGAAGTGCTTCTCTCTTCCCAGACTTACACACTGGTTCAGGCAAAAATTACAGGAAGAAAAAGAGAGCTCAGGGCTGGAGAGAAGGCTCAGCAGTTAAGACCTTTGCCTGAAAAGCCTAAAGACCTGGGTTCCCCAGTGCCCATGTAAAGCCAGATGCACTAACCAATCAGTGTATGCATCTGGAGATTCGAGTGGCTAGAAGCTCTCGTGTGTCGGTTCTGTCTCTCTCTCTCAATCTCTTTCCCTCCCTCCTAACTCCCTCTCTCCTTACAAATAAATAAAATGTTTTTAAAAGAAAAAGGGAGCTTGCCCACACATGGTTAGGCTCGTTTATACACATCAGGCATCCAATTAGGGTGAGCCTTGTTATCAGACTCAGGTGTGCAAGGAGAGACTTGATTGGTTCATGAACTCAATGTGCTGACTCAGGAGGGGCCAGCCCACATAGGTGTGCTGAGCTGAGGAAGAAGCAGGGAGTTCCTGTTGTCCAGTGTTGCTGGCAGCCATCTTAGAGAGACTGTTCTAGTTTTGCCAAGGCAAGCGGGGTGGCATCTTCTGGATAACTTACTACTGGCCTATGAAAAAGAAAAGCTCTCTTCCTCCTGATTCTCTTTCACTGTCATCCCAAACACAAGGAATACCAGTAACAGTGAAGCCACAGGTTGGGCTGGACGTGAAAGAAAAAGAGGGGACCACAGAAGGAGAGTTAGAAAATCCAAAGGCTCCAAGTTGCCAGCTTTGTCCCAGTACGAGTAGAAATTAGAACCAGGAGAAGAGTTCAAAAAGCAAAGGCAGGGCCAGTAGGCTGAGGGGTTAAGATGGTTTGGATTTGAGATTATTGTGGTCCACCTAGATGCAAACATGGGCCTGAAATTCAGCTAAGAATCTTGATGCATTCATGGGACCAGAGTACAAATGACAAGAGACACCCAGGAGGTGACAGGTTCAACCAGAGGCTCTGAAGGTGAGAAGTAAAGTGGCCTGGGATGGAATCACAGTGTGGAGCACAGTGTAGAAGAGGAAAGGTGTGGTCGGGAGAGTACAGATAGAGAAAGAACAGAAAAAGGAATGCCTGGAAAGTCAATGCAGAAGGCCAGGAGAGACCAGCTGTGATTTAAGCAGAAAGAAGGTCAAAACAAATTTAAGCAAAAAAACACAACCCACTACATTCCTTTTATAGCCACTTCAAAAACAAGGCGCAACGCCTTGCTGATTTTTTTTTTCTCCATGTCTTATGTATTGGCTGCAAACAGCAAAACAATTCCTGAAAAGAATGCTCGCTTCTCTCATTCTGAGATGATTTCAAATGCAACATTTAGTCGTCCATGCCTTGATCGATTCCATTTAACCTTAAAGACACAACTCCCTTAAACCACCGAAATATACTACCAGGACCCTCGGTTACTTCTCATTGCATACAGGAGAAAGTGGAAAATCTTTCTGTTTGCCATTCATAAGTCTTCTTATGCAAATCACTATCTCATTTTCTCTTGTGGGAACATTTCTTTGATCTAGTCATTGCCATCAAACAAATCTTACATACTTCATGCCTCTGGTAGTTTGTTGACACTTGACATAATTTAGTCTCCCCTAAGTCAGAAGCAAGCAGAAGCTCTGCTATGTCAATCTCCATGCATCCTTGGAGGCTCAGCTGGAGCTCTCACCTACCAAAGTGCTCTCTACCTTTTGTTAGTTCTTATTTCTACTTAGAATCTATTATGCTAGAGGCCTGTAGACCCAAGCTCCCAAATGATCCCTGGTATCATCTTAGGACCTCCGTGTTCTCATCAGTAAAATTGAGATCATTTTAACTTCTTAGATTTCAAAATAACTTGATCCTATCTGCTGAGGTATATGAATAGCTAAAGAGATAGCGATCTCTAAGCCAAACAGAACAAGCCACAGTGTGTCTGTGCACATGTTCACTCCTGCATGAGCACATCCACACTGGGTATGTGTTGGGGTCCCCCCCTAGGGCCAGCCCAGAAGGAACGGCAGGGTCTCTGCCGAGTTAGGGGTGAGAGGCGCGGAGTCACAACACAAACTCTGGGAGTTGGGTGGAAGCAGCAGAGGGCGAGCTGCCGCAAACTCCTTTACTGAGGAAATGCAGGTGGGTTTTAAGGGGCTTGGCTGGCCAATCATGATATGGGATGGTCCCCTTTTTGTGACCAATGACAGCCTGTCTCCAGACAGATCATCTCGTACCAGGTTTCTCGTGAGCATGGGACTGTAGCTGTGGTCACGCCAGATCTACGCAGAACGCCATGTTCACAGAAGCTACTTCCTGGTTTCTCTGCCATGCAGTCTGGCTAGGGCCAGGCCTGCATTGTGCCATACAGGTATGTTCAAAAGAAATAAATGAGGGCTGGAGAGATGGCTTAGCGGCTAAGGCACCTGCCTGCTAAGCCTAAGAATGCCAGTTCCAATCTCCAGGTCCCATTTAGCCAGATGCAAAATGACGCAAGGGCACAATGCTGCACTTGCCCACAAGGGGGCGCACACATCTGGAGTTTGTTCACAGCGGCTAAGAGGCTGCTGGTGTGTCCATTCTCTACCTGCCTCTTCCTCTCTGTCTGTCTCTCTCTCTCTCTGTCCCTCTCTCCAAAAAAAAAAAAAGAAAGAAAGAAATGAGCTACTAGGAAGAGTTCACCAGTGACCATGGATTTGGAACAGAGCCCACACAAGGGATGGAATAGTGGTACAGTCATGGGAAAATCCAAGCATTTCATTCACAAAATTGTAGCTAAAGTCCAGAACAAAGTTAAGATTTGAAAAAACACTATGAATAAAATGGACTTAGCATCCTGTTATCTGACTCCAGTGACTTCTCAACACATCACCTGGGGTTCCTTCCGTACACATTGTTTCATCATGAGAGGTGTTGTCTTCTCAAGCCTCTGAATATGATGCTAGAGGTTGGGAAACTGTGTGTGTGTGTGTGTGTGTGTGTGTGTGTGTGTGTGTGTGTGTACATGTGTGCACATGCACATAGAGACCAAAGGATATCCTTGGATGTGACTCTTCAGGCAAATCCTCCATTTTTTTATAGAAAGAGTCTCTCATTAAGCTAGACTGGCCAGCCATCCAACTCCATATTTCCACCTGTCTTTGCTTTTCCAGTGCTGAGCTTACAAGTGTACATCACCACACCTGGCCTTTTTATGTGACTTTGAAAGATACGACTCGGGTCCTCATGCTTTTAAGGCAAGCGCTTTTCACATTGAGCCATTTCCAACAGCTCCAAGTTTGAAAGATTTGTAAGTTTTCTTTTACTTCCTAAATAATCCCTTTTTCCTTCTTGACAGTTCTGCTGTCTCTTGTTCAGTAGAAGGCTATTCTCAAGGCCTATTGATCTCTTCTTGGTCCTCAATAACAAGTGTAATGGTTTGAATGCCTGGTCCCCAGCTGGTGACAATTTGGGAGGTGGAGCCTCACTGGAAGAGGTGTGTTGCTGGCGGTGGGTTTGGGACTATTATAGCCAGCTTCCCCTTGCCAAATTTGGCTCACTCTGTTGCTGCTACTTTCCAAGTGCTGTGGGAGAGGTGATGTCCAGCCTTTTCTCATACCATGTTTTCCCCTGTCACTATGAAGCTTTCTGCAGACTGTAAGCCAAAATAAACAACTTTCCTCACATCAGCTGCTTTTGGTTGGGAGCTTTACCCAGCATGGAGAAGGTAACTGCAACCACAAGGGAATATACAGCTGTGTGCACGTGACTGCTCTTAAGGTTTGGAAGTGTGTTTTGTTTACCTTTTTGACTGAAACACTCTTTCAAATTTGGAGTATTAGAGCATAACTGAGCCACCCTTTTTTGATTCACGTCATATTTGAAGCAAGTTATGACATCAAAAACCAGCAAGAAGGACTGAGTCAGTTACAAAATTTTATTGCATGACCAATAGTTGAATGATATGTTATTTATGACACAAATGGTAAAATTTTCCTGGAAAACAGCAAACATAAGGAAACAGCTGAAAGGGAACATGAAGGGGCATAGTTGAATATGTGAACAACTTCTGGGTAACTCGTTCTAATATGATGTACCCTTTCTATCTAGCAAGAACTATTCTCAAAATTCAACAGGTAACTCTCCTTCCTATTTTGCATGTATGAAATTGGAATGTAGAAACATTTCAAGTTGGGCTGAGGAGATGGTTCAATGGATAAAGCACTAGTCACACAAGCATAAGGACTTGAGTGTTCATCCCCAGAACTCATGTAACTGCACCAGATCAGTGTGATGGCCAACCTGTAATTCTAGAACTCGGGGAAGGGAAATCGGAGGTCCCCAAGGAAAGCTTGCTAGACAGGCCAGCTGAATCAGAGAGACGTGGGTTTAAGAGAGACTCTGTCTCAATAAATAAATGGGGGAGTGCCTGAGGAAGACGCCTACCGTCTACCTCTGGCCTCCACATGGGTGAATGCATATATCCCCATGTACACACACAGCACATACATACCAGAAAACATTCAAGTTCATAACTTTTAAGCCAAAATTTGTATCCAGTTTATTTCTACAACAGTCATTTAACCTCTACAGACATAGCTATCTTTCATCAGACACTTCCGAATTTAGACCTGGGAGGAAGTCATTGCAACTAGAACTTCCCAGTGGGCAATGATAGATTCAAGACTGCACATTTTCTGTGACCAAGACATGAGACCTTCAAGATCTGACCTCAGTCTAGGAGTCACTGATGGGGGCTTTATGTATCTATGTATATCCATTCTCTGAATGCAATGGAAGATTCTTGGGGCATTCGATGATATCTTGTAGTTTGTCAATGTCCTTTACACACTATTTCATGTGCATAGTACACACAAATAGTTTGTTGGTTGTTTTTGAAGTGCTTTCCGCTAGTGAGCTTTTGAGAGCAGGCGCGAAGAGCTCACCTCTGATCGTCTGATGTTGAGCATGAAGACCAAAAAAAAAAAAAAAAAAAAAGTTTGATGACTTCTAAAGCTCCCTTCCCAGGCTACAATTTGGTAGGGGACAAAAATAGACCAGCATCCTCATGGCCTTCCAGGACTCAGTTGGAAAGTGCTATGCCAGAATTTCTGACTTAAAAAAAAAAAAAAATAAAATGAAGCTCTGAGCATTTCTCAAAAATGGCTCATTGATCCTGCGGTCAGCCTTCTACATTCCACTCTGAAATACACCAGGGACACCAGGTTGGTGTTGGGAAATGGAACAGGTCTTCCCAGTGACCTCAAGGAAGTCACAGTCAACGCCACAAGCTGGCTTAGTATTTTGAGGCTCCAACATTCAAAGACAAGACAAGAGGAGCAATCACAACAGTTTTACAAAACAATTGTCAGCAATGAGAACGTGTCCAAAAAGTCACAGCAGGATTGGGAGTAACAGATCCTAAATATCTGATGAATTGTTGAAAATACGTTGAAAGGATCATTTTGCCTCTCAGCAATGGCCATTTGGTATTACAAATAGCACAACAGAATTGAAAACAAAACTATAGGGGTCACTTAGCAATTGACTCTGTACTTAGATGCATTATTGTTCTATTTCTTAAGGCTAAATGCAAGTGCAAAAAATATTTTTGAGTCCTGACAGGAAAAGTATAGGATAATGGCGAAAATCCTCCAAGTCTACTTGTGACAACTTAAAAATGATACATTGTGTGTAACCATTTTCATCCCATAACAAAAATGTGAAAGCATGATGTGAAGAAAAGAGAAGTGACGAGGGTAGAGTCTGAAAACCGTTAAGTAATCCTATAATGAAATGCCATTGATTTCAAAGTCATCATTTTACCATCGTTGAATAAGACAGGCCCTAATTTCCAAATGAGTTGTGTACAAATTAGAAACTGTATTATTACTGGCTATCCTCTGGCCTCCAAAGCCAACCCATCCTTGCTAAACACACCCATTCCTTCTGCCCCCATTGGCACACTCATTTGCCTATGCTCAGAGAGGGCCACCTGCCAGCTCTGCTTACTGTCAGGCCCCAATAGGAAGATGTTACTTACATACAATGCCGTGAGAATGACCCAAAGCCTGTACTTGTCCACGCTTTCCCTACTACCCCATTAACTTATCATCCTTGACCCCTTAAAATAACCAGGATCAGGGTGGTAAGGGAACCCCAAGTTCACAGCTGCTGATAATGCAAATTCCACCATGTAAAGGGTGTAAAATGTCCTAGTGGACTGTGCTAAGGCTGGTCCCTTTTGACATTGTTTCTGTCGAATTCTAACAAACTTACTCTGGAATTGGGATCTAGAGCAGAACCTGTTGCCAGGCTAGGGATGATGCCTGTAATGACCCAAAACAAGGCCAGACTTGGTGGTTCAGGCCTGTAATTTCATCTGCTCTGGAGCCTGAAGCAGAAGATTGAAAGTTCATGGCCAGAATGGGCTACTTAATCAGAACCTGCCTCCAAATAAAAAGCATTATGAGTGTCAGGTTTGGGACATGAAAATAGAGGACCAAGACAGTTTCTTGGGCCCAAGGCTTATTCAAGGCCAGGAGAGACGTGTGGGATCTGAAGCAAAGTGGAAGGAAGATTCAGAACACCAAGAAAGACTGGCAGGATCCACAGGAAAAGAGAGGGAAGGTTCGGAACTCTGAAGGGAGGAAGGAGACAGTAAGGACTTTCAGGAAGGGGAAGGGGGAGACTTCACTAAGAGGGGGTTCAGCACCTGGCACTCAAGGTGACTCGAGCCTAAGTGATGGGGGACATTCCTTTCCTGGGTCTGGATTGTATGGTCACTTGTTAGGGTTCTCTGGAGGGCTTGTACAAACTCCCTCCCTCTGGGAAATGTGACTTGGATTGCTACATCTGGGCCCAGGGTCACGGGCGTTGGCTAGGCAGTCTCATTCCTCCTCCAGACATGAGGCTGTGTGGCTTACTCAATTTCCATAACAGTAAATAGGGATTATCTGGTCCTGGACAAACCCATTGGGAGAGGGTAGGCAGAAAGAAGCAGCTGCTTAAAAATCTAATAAAGAGTTCTGTGGATGGAGCCCAGTGGTGGAGTGCTTGCCCAGAATACACAAGGCCTTAGGTTCAACCCCCAGTACCACAAAAACCAGTACCACCCACAAGAAGAAGTAGAGAAGAAATCACAAACTCAAAAATATTCTTCCAGGGAATGAGGAGAAATTAAAATATCAAGAATATATATTTAGCAATATCAGCCCCCCTGACTCCCAACAAAAGTTCTGCCCATATGTCTCTCCTGTCTCATTTGTACCCTGCCTGCTGGTGGACATGTGTCCCTGAGAGTCCTGCCTTCCCACTAGTGCTATGATGCAGGCCATGTCCTTTTCCCTTGGGTCTGTGAACAAAGGCTTCTGTTATTACATGTGCATTGTGAACCTCTGTCTTTTCTGCCGAACATCCTAGAACCTGGTTTCTGCCTGATTACAGGCTTTCTTTGGAGCAACTGTCTTGATGGGGATAAACTGAGCACAAAGAGAAAAATCTATTGACCAAAAAAAAAAAAAAATTAAGAAGACTTTTAGGTGAAACCATTTGCTAATAACAGCGTCATGGGACCTCTATAAAATGAAGTCTATCTAGTCTCAGAATCTTCCAATATAGTCAGGTATGGTATCACACGCCTTTAATCCCAGCACTCAGGAGGCAGAGGTAGAAAGGATCTCAGTGAGTTCGAGGCCAGCCTGGGACTACATAGTTTTAAGTCAGCCTGGGCTAGAGCAAGATATTAACTTGAAAAAAAAAAAAGAGAGAGAGAGAGAGAGAGAGAGTCTTCCAGTTTGGGAAATCAGTTGTTGAGAGTACAGAATCTTTTGTAATTAGAATGTCCTCTCTCTGCATCAGGATAGAAATAAACATAGCTGAAAGAAAAGCAAGCAAGCAAACACAAATCATGGTGGCCATTCTTCTTTTAAGATAAAAACGCTGGGGAAAGAAAGAGAGAGAAGTAACAAGGCCATACTCAGAACGGATCCAGCTGGAATTGAGAGAGACACAGTTAAGGTCACAGGTGTGCCAAGCACACGAGCTCAACAGCCAAGGATGTGGACGCCATTGTGCTTTGACTTGACACTGTGCAAGTGGGCTTCATTACGGAAGCCCTTGGGGGAGCTTCCTTGAACTCTTCGAATGTGGGAAGTCATCAGGAATGGAAATTACCTGGTTGTGAACTTAAGAAGACTGCAATAGATGCCAAACAGCGGGATATCACTCTGGGGGATTTTCCCATCATCCAAAGCGCTCCTACTTGATCTCTATAGACATGGCCTTCAATTACGGCCAAATCTCCTCATCTCGTTTTCAGAGGCTTATTTTGCAGACATTCTCCCAGGGAGCATGAAATGGGAGAACACAGAAGGAATAAGAAAAAGGATTTTAAAACCAGAATAGTCATTATAGCCACAGGGGAACACAGTTGAGCGTTGGGCAGCTTTTATAAAACTTTATTTTATTTATCTTGTTTGCTGAGGATGGCTTTTACTAAGGGATGTGATTGTCAAGATGGTAGCAAATATATCTTCGGTTACCTAGAATAGGAAGCTGTGCTCTGACTCTCCCCTTGCATGTAGGCCTTGCAATATAGGCCAGCATGTGGCTCAGGAATATTTTCATATTAGCAACAAAGCCCTCCTCCAGGACTTCATAACACTGAAAATGTTTTCTGTAAGCACAGCTTAGCTAGTATGAGCCCTTCTAGTATCCCTATGAAGAATCAAAAATCGCCCAGAAGTCTCCTCTACTGAAGGAACTTCTTCACATACTGCCTAAGCCAGCAGTTAAGTTCAGGGCTGGTCTGAAAAGGGACTGTGGACAGCCCAGTAGATAAAGTGCTTGCCATCCAAGCACAAGGACCTAAGGAGTTTCGTCCAAGCACCCACATAAAAAAGCCAAGTGGGCATGGCAGACTCTTTGGATTCATGGCACTTGGAAAGCAGAGATAGGGGATCCCTAGGGCAAGCTAGCTAGCTAGACCCATCCAATAAGCAAGATCTGGGTTCAAATGAGAGGTTCTGCATGAGTGAAAATAAAGAGAACAGCAAGTAGAAAGACACCAATCATCAACCTCTGGCCTCCACATGTATGCACACACATGTGCCCATGTGTCTACAACAACACACACATGCCAAAACAAACAAACAAACAAACAAACAAAAACCTGAAAAACACACCAGAAAGCTATGTTCTTGGTAATGGAGCCAGAGATGATATGAAAGGAGGTCCACCAACAAACTATTATTGTTTGTCTTCTATATGATTAGCACCCCCCATTGGGCTTTGGGAATGAAGGAGCAAGGATGTGGATTGTGGCGTGACCCCTTCCTACTGACAAGGGGATCCAGTAAGGCAGGTCCTGCCCACAGTCCAGCAGCATGGGATCCCAGAGCCAAGAGGAATAGCCTTGCCTTCACCCACATTTGCTTACCAATCTTTCCCTTTAAATATTTAACTATTTAAATATTTAGCTTCATGAACTCCTGAAGATCCTTCATGAAACCAAGGCTCCAGTTCCTTACTGAAGGGGAATTCAGACTTACTTGCTATACAGCCAAGAAAAATTAAGCAGGAAACTGGGAAAGAGGTCTTCACATGTTCTGTGGTTTCTTCACTGAGTTATCCTTCTTGCCTTGGACACCCTTGGCTTTATTCTATTTTTTCTTACTGAGAGGTGACCATCTGTGCTGACTGACTCAGGACATGGTCTCCACATTCACTTCAGAGCTTTGTAGCCAAACAATTCAAAAAGAGAACATGTTCAGTGGGTTCCAAATAATGTAGAAAGAAGCCAGTGCATTCCACACACTCACAGCTTCCTGCACTACTAGGCAGTAACAAATCTACTATAAGGTTGAATGTTTTTTAAATTTCTCACAAAGAAATAGGATTGCCAGGCGTGGTGGATCACACCTTTAGTCCCAGCACTTGGGAGACAGAGGTAGGAGATTGCCATGAGTTTGAGGCCACCCTGAGACTACACAGTGTTTTCCAGGTAGCCTGGGATAGAGCCAGACCCTACCTCTAAAAGAAAGAAAGAGAGATAGGAAGAAAGAAAGAAGAAAGAAAGAAAGAAAGAAGAAAGAAAGAAAGAAAGAAAGAAAGAAAGAAAGAAAGAGAGAGAGAGAGAGAGGAAGGAAGGAAGGAAGGAAGGAAGGAAGGAAGGAAGGAAGGAAGGAAGGAAGGGAAAGAGAGAGAGAGGAGGAAGAGGAGGAGGAGAGGAGAGGAGAGAGAAGAACAAAAGAAATAGGATTATTCAGTTCTTCAATGGAAAAGGTCCAGAAAGATCACTTAGCTCCCCACCTGAGGCCCAGCAGAACAAGCAGGTAGTTTTAGTTTTAGGTTGCTTCAACACTCATTTTAAATGCCACTTAGGCCGGGTGTGGTGGCTCACACCTTTAATCCAAGCACTCAGAAGGCAGAGGTAGGAGGATCGCCATGAGTTTGAGGCCACCCTGAGACTACAGAGTGAATTCCAGGTCAGCCTGAGCTAGAAGGAGACCCTACATCAAAAAATCAAATAAAAAAAATGCCAGTTAGACTTTCTCATACCAGAAGTCCTTCAAGACTCAGTTCCTCAAAGTGAGGGATCCAGAGAGCTACCTTTTAACCTACTTCCTGCTGAGCACTCCCCATGGCATAGCTAGATTTAACCCTCTTGACTGCCCCTCAGTCGTCACAGTGCAGATGAATATGCCACAGGATCTTTCCTCACAGAGTGACTGCATGCCCATGGTAAGCCCACAAGCCACAGCTCCCTTCCAGAAATATAATCCAGGAACATTCTGACTACCAACAAAGACTCTGCCCATAAGTCTCTCCCTTCACGCTTGTGTCCTACCTGTCACTGGACAGGTCCCTGACAGTCCTGCCTTCCCCCTGGTGCTATGACGCAGGCTTCTGTCTTCTCTCTGTGGTCTGTGAGTAATAAAATGCTTCTAGGGCTGGAGAGAGATGGTCCAGCAGTTAAGTGTGCTTCCTGTACAAGTATGAGGGTTTGAGGGGGCCTGAGATCATACAAATTTGAATTTCTAGAATCTATGTTACACAGTTGGCCATGGCCATGTGCACCTGTAGCCCTAGTCCATAGCGGAACAGAGACCCAGGAATTACCAGAGCTCAATGAATAAATGGCAAACTATGGGATCAGTAAGAGACTCTGGCTCAAATGAGAACAGGTGGAAGAACTGTGGAGTGGGCACTGGACTCTATGCTCAGGCATCAGAGGCAGGTGCATTTGGTCTACAGGCAAGCACGCAGGGAGCCTCAAGGGCACATACATATGAATAAACCACACCATAGCACCCACGCCATTCCCCACACACAAGCAAAAATGAATAAATAAAATGCTTCTGTTATTGTATGCGCTGTTGAGCTGTCACCTTAGTCTCGCCTGCTGGGCACCCGTAACTCTGATTTCCTTCCTGATCATAACCCTTCTAGAGAGCAAGCATCTTGACAGGGACAAACTGACCACAAGTTGGACAAGATCCACATGAGCATTCACAAGGACAAGTAAGCTCCCTGTGAGAGGGATCCACGCTCACAGGTGAGACTCGAGGTCCTTGAAATTTCACCAGGACATCTACATACCCAGTAAAGCACACTCTAGTGATGCCTAGCCACCTCCTGAAAGCACAGACTGTGTGCAGCTGAAGTTCTGAGCTATGCTCAAGTGAGAGGAAGGCCCACCTGAAGATGCTCAGTCCTGCGGTGGCTGGGGACTGGCCTCCTCCCACAGGAGTGTCTCCTAGGTGATTCCAAACCTGTGCTTCCGGATACACGCTTCTATGCAGGAAACTGCTCGTGCTGTTCCCATCCCCATTTAAGCACATAACTATAACATTTTCAGAAAAGGTCACATTTCGTAAAGGGATAAACTAGTACCAGATGTGTGTGGGCCTGTTCCAGATATATCTCGGTGTCATCAAATATTTCTTTTGTTCCAGGAGTCTGAGCACATCTCACACAAACAAAATCTGCAGAATAACAGATTGTTCCAAGACTTTCCTTTGATGCTAGTATATGGCAACCTTCATACCTGGAGTTCAACAGGCATACACCTGTGAAAACTTTACATTGCCTAAAGAGTACTTATCAGTACTCTTATAAATGATTCATTAACCATATCTGCATGAAAATATCTCCATTCTCCACTCAAAGGTTGTTTAGATTTTCTGAGCCCCAGGCTGGGGAGATGGCTCAGCAGTTAAAGTCATTGGCTTGTAAAGCCTGCCAGCCTGGATTCAATTCCCCAATACCCATGTAAATTAGATGCACCAAGTGTTGCATGCATCTGGGGTTCATGTGGACCAACAAAAGGTGCTGGCATGTCCATTTTTTCTCTCTCTTTCTCTCACATGCACACTCATGCGTGCATGCAAGTGAATAGATTAAAATATTTTTTAAACTTTCTGAGCCTGGTAGTGTATTCTGACACCAGTCTATATAGGCTCTATAATTTAGTATAGTAATGAGAACATTCTAGAAAGCTCCTTACTTCTACAAAGGTTTCCTACTAGGTTAATAGGAGAATTTAAAATTCATTAGCTGTTGCACTTTTCCAATATTAAATTTGTTTTTAAAAGGCTGATTCTGCTATTCTGTATATATATGTTTGCTTACTTATTTATTTGAGAGACAAGAGAGAGAAAGGACACACCAGAGCAAACAAACTCCAGATTCATGCACCACTTTGTGCATCTGGCTTTACATGGGTACTGGGGAACTGAACCCAGGCCAGCAGGCTTTGCTAGCAAGTGCCTTTAGCCACTGAGCCATCTTCCCAGCCCACAATAATAAATTTCTTCAAAGACCTTTACAAGGGGACAAAGAAGAAAGCATGAAAGAGACATAACTAGATTAGTTATGGACTAATTGCTGTGACCAAATACCTGACAAGAAGCACTTTAGGGAAAGAAAGGTTTATTTTGGTTTACAGTGTAATGTTACAGTGTATGGCAACAGGAGGTGGCTGCTAACATAGCACACTCCTACAGCCATGCCTTTCCACCATGATGGACCATAGCCCCTCGAACTGTAAGCCATTAAGTTGCTTTTTGTCAGATGCTTTCTCATTCTCTAGCCAAGGTTCCAAGAGTCTTGAAAATCAGTGAGGTCTATGTGGCTTCATCTAATCCATGTCTTAGCATAATTTCTTGATCTGCAAAAATCACAAAGGGACTTAAAATTTCAAAAGAAGAACTACAGTGGGCAATGTACCTGTGCCCATCAGACCTCTGTGCAACAGCACTATATGAACTTAGGGATGCCATTAACCTCATGAAATACAAAGTCATTAGAATTCATGTGAATGCATAAAGGATAAACAAAAATTTTTAGCTTTCTTTTATTATAAATTTTTTAATTTCACTTACTTTAAGATACAGACCCAAATTCAAGATATCCCACTTCCTGGATAAAATTTTATTGCAGAATTACTGTGTGACTTAGCCACATCTGAACTCATGATGTGCCTCAGTTTCTCCATCTGTGGCATGACAGGGAGAAAAGATGATTTTAGGGGAAGGTGATACCCAGGTCTGCTTTGAACACTGGAGGCAAATTATAATTTAAAACTCCAATGTATAATGTCTTTTTGCTTCATATTCCTTCTTCATGGATCACATTATAATGTCACTGCCTCCACTTTGGCACCTCTATTCTTTCTGCAAGTCAAACCCCTTGGAAGAAAGAAGGAGAGAAAGTGCAGGGACAGTTCTTGCCACGTGTTTTTCTTCTCTGTGGTTATGCTCATGCCTTACTCCAGCCACAGGGTTAGACCATCGGTGCAGACAGCACTTGTTGACAAACGCTAACCTGTCCTACCAAAAGGCTGAAGGGCTTTTAACATACAAACACTGCAAAAAGACTTGCTCTTTCTGCTTGACTTGCTCCTGTCATGTGCACGTCTGTGGGCACAAGAGGGGATCTCTGAAAGCCATGCATTTTGTGGCTACAACTCACCCACAAGGATGAATGCAGCACTCCTCACACAGGAGGCCACTTTCTGTGACAATCTGATGGCATGGCTCATAAATTAAAGAAAAAGAGCTTTATTGAAGTGAATAGCCACTGATCACCTACTCAGCTTATGTAGCTGAACTATCATCGAAGAAACTGTAGAACTACACTTAATGAAGTAACCCAGGCCCAGAAAGCCAAAAGTCACATGTTCTCTCTCAGATGTGGATCCTAGCTACAAATCACTGGACTTCTATGTGAGTTGGAATAAAACTCAGTAGCAGAGGCTAATACACTAGAAAGGGGATAGAAAGGGAGGGAGGGGGAACTTAAGAGGATGGTATTTTATATATGTAAGTAGAAAACTTTTTCAAAAGTCCTGTATAACAGTAAAGAATGGTAAAATAATGGTGAATCAAAAATTTACAAAATTGAAGAAACAATGTAGTTGTTTTCTACATGAATTATACAAACAAAACAGTGTATAGATATCTCACATAGGCTAAAAATGAAAAGTTTAAATTCTTCTTAGGCTACCTCTGGGAGTGCAACAGATCAAGAGGAGAATGGAGAATGGGAGAAAGAAAGATATTTTCATGGCAGAGAGCTACCGGAGGACACTTTCTGAACACATCAAAATACATCATTAGTTTGTTGCAAATAATGGTTGAATAAATTGTTTTCATTAAAACATCTATTGAGAGCCTGTTTTGAATCACTAAAGCTGAAATAATGCCATTAATATTGTATTACCACTTCATTATGAGTTAAGCAGAGTTTAACAAGTTTTATGAAAAACTAGCCATATGTTATGAGGCAGCATGTTCTATGAACAATGGGCTCACAGCTCAAAATGTCAACTTATGAAATTATCAACAGAACAACAAGGACAATAGCATCGTCCCTAGTCAACACAATTATCCACTCGGATGTCCAGGCTCTCTGGAAACCTCTGGCACCTCTGCTCTACCCTTATTTTGACCACACTATGTCCTTCATTGAGAAATGGGAAACAGTCCCAACCAAAATGAGAAACCCATTCGTGATGAGCCCCTTTCCTCCCCTCCTCACTGCTGTCACAGAAGAACCACCCCACCCCAGTCTAGGGTATGCAGCCCTGTGAGCTTGAGACTACACTGTGTTTCTTCTCAGGTACCTCACACCCCGATTACCTTTTCTGACTTCAATCTCAACATCTGCCATTTCAGCACAGCAGTAGTCAAGGATGCTCAAGAGTACCCCACTGAGGTATGGGGAGATGGCTCGGTGAGTAAAGTGCTTACCACACAAACATGAGGACCTGGGTTTAGATCTCCAGGTCCCCAGAACTCATGTAAAGCTGCACACAGTAGCAAGTGTCTAGAATATCGGCAATCCTAGGGACTGATGAGTGAGTTCATGGGCCAGCTAACCTGCCACTCATGAGAGAAAACAAGAGACCCTGCCTCAACAAGGTAAGAATAGACACCTGAGGTTGCCCTCTGACCTCCATATGTGCCCCTACACTATATATATATATATGTATCATCAGCTCACATTGATCATCAGCTCACAGTGATCATCGGCCTTCCAAGTTCAACAGCATTTCATCCTCACCTAGCAAGTAATGAAACCTCAGTTCCCCCAAAGCCTCAGTTGCTAAAGGCTTGGACCCCAGCCTATGGTGGACCTGGAAGATGTTAGAACTGATATAAAGCAGCGACTAGTTGGAGAAATCTCATTGGGAGTGTGCCCTTCAAAGGGACATTGGGGCTCTCTCTCTCTCTCTCTCTCTCTCTCTCTCTGTACATATCTCGAGTCAACAGGCATCTACCATACTCTCCCACAGTGGCTTTCTCTGCTACCACAGGCCCAAAGCAATGCATCCCAGTGACCATTGACCAGAACTTCCAACACTGTGAGCTAGAATGAACCTTTCCTTCTGCTAAGGTGTTCACTTCAGGTATTTTGTCATAGTAACTGAAGCTGAGTAACACAGTACTCAGCTCTTGTCCAGTATTTTCTTTTTTTTTTTTATTTATTCTTATGTATATTATTCTGGTTTTACATTCATAGTGGTGACTCCATTATCCTCCTCCCTGTTCTTCTCCCTCTTCCATAGGGACCCTCATCAATGGGGAATGTGCTTCACACATTGTGGGGATAGTCAGGAGCTATGGGGGATAGGCCAAGTCTCTGTGCATAATGCCCCAACTTGTGGCTCTAACATTCTTTCTGCCCCCTCTTCCGAAAATTTCCCTGAGCCACATTGAGGTCATTTTAGCTCTACTTCAGTGATGAGGTTTTGGGAGCCTCTGTGTCTCTGGATATCTGGCTTAGTGGGAGTTAGATGTTCTCTGTGTTTATCTCCTTCAATCTCTTTCTGGTGTCGTGATCCCCAAGAGCGCTGAACTCTTGCCCTTCCTCCACATTACTCTGTGGTTACAGCTGGAGCCCTGGTGAGGTGTGATTGGCTGATCCTCCCTTCAGGTTCGTTGTCCATCTGGAAAAAATAAGCAAATTCTCCAACGGAGAGAGAAGTTAGTACTAGATATATGGGATGGCCATAGATAGCTTGGAGGGAATTTTATATGGGTAGGCTCTCTTCTAGCCCACATTTGATGGTATCTTGGTTGGAGACTGTGCTCAGTTTTTGTACCTGGTTTTGACTTATTTCCCAGTTCCAGAAATGAGTTCCATTCCACTGAGTGGATCAATTAGCCAAATTAGCCAAATCAAGAGCCGTTGGTTGCCCACCATGGCTGTGTGCCACTACTGCACTTGTTTGAGCATTACGTCAGGTTGTTTCTTGCTGGGTATCTTAGACTGGAACTTGTTTGGACCAATGTCGGCCATTTTCCCCCACTTGCTCGTGTAGCACCCTCTGGCACTAGACTAGCTAACTGTCTGGGGACTGACCCTCTTCCAGATTCTGGCCAGGTCTCTCCATGTTTGGTCTCATACGTGTATGCTGTCTTCAACAGTAGGGTCTTACCATTAACCTTTGGTGGGTCATCAAGAACTCTGACAGAAATCTGTCTTTTTTGGGAAACCTTGTAGGTGTCTCGGATCTACAGCTCATTGTGAAAGTTAACCCCGTGCTGGTACTGGGAGTTATAAGTCAGTGCCTAGGGAAGGTGAGGGAAGAAAAAGATAGATAATATAAAAGAGAAAGTGAGTATAGAGAGGCGATGGATAGAAAGAGGGGGAGAGAGAAGAGAGAGTAAATCAGGAGAAAATTAAGGTTGGTCTTCATGATGTTTTCTCCAGTTTCCCGTGGTTCAGGTGTTCCCTCTGCGGGCCTGCTGAAGGATCAATGTTTTAGCTTGTTGTTCAGAATATAGAGTTTTATGCTATCCTTTCCTTTTGGGTCCCTATTTGTATCCCCCCACCCTTATCCTCCCTCCCACCCTCTCGCTCCCTCCCACCATCACCCTCCCTCCATCCTACCCTCCCTATTGTCTGGTCCTCAGAGTACTTATTAGGCTTGGCAGCATCTCAGGTGGATTCAGGTTAGGAGCGACAGATAAACGAGACCATGCGATGATTATCTTTTTGTGCTTGGGTGAGCTCACTGAGGATGATCTGTTCCATGTTTGACCATTTTTTCTCAAATTTCATTATTTCATCTTTCCTTACTGCTATGCAGAATTCCATAGTATAGATATACCACATCTTTGTTATCCATTCATCTAATGATGGACACCTGGGTTGATTCCAGCTCTTTGCTATTATAAATTGAGCAGCTATAAACATGGTTGAGCAAATGTCTCTGATCTGAGGCTTGGGGCCTTTAGGGTAAATGCCCAATAAGGGAATAACTGGATCTGTTGGTAGGTCATATTTTCTTTTCTTTTTTTAAAAAAAAATATTTATTTATTTATTTATTTATTTATTTATTTATTTAACAGAGAAAGAGGGAGGGAGAGAGAGAATGGGTATACCAAGGCCTCCAGCCACTGCAAACGAACTCTAGATGCATGTGCCCCCTTGTGCATCTGGTTAAGTGGGTTCTGGGGAATCAAACCTGAGTTCTTCGGCTTTGCAGGCAAATGCCTTAACCACCAAGCCATCCCTCCAGCGCCAGTATTTTCTTTTGAGGACTCCCTTTGTGCCTAGCTTTTAGGACAAGGCATTCTCCTGGCTTTCATCCTTCATGTCTTTTTGTTGGCCGATTCTGACCATCAAGCCTTTAAGAGTTATTGGCAGTTAATAGTTGCTGAGGGAAGAGGAGACATTTTCTTCAGAGGTGTAAACTTTTGTGCTCTTGAAAATAACCCCCACCCATGCTCCTGAAGGCAACCCTAATCAAACTCAGTGGGTCACAGAAATACACAAGAGAAAAAAGACATCAAAGTAGAAGAGGGACTGGTTAGGAAAAAGAAGGGGTTCAGTAGAAGGGGGATAGGTATGAAGAAGAAGAGAAAGTAATGGAAGGATATTATGATCAAAATAAATATATGTGTATAGAAATTATCAATGAGAAAAGAGAAAAGACCGTTCTTTAACATCCATCCCTTGGCCTCCTTTCCTAATTTTCTCAACAATGTTCTCCAGCCCTACTTAGATTACTAATATCTACATATCAGATATGTCTATATATCTTCAATTATAAATGTCTGCATATCAGTGATTCATACACGTACAGCCTGCAAGCCAAAGAACTCCCCTGTGTTGCAATGTGACAAGAGTCAAAAAGCCCAACCACAATTAAACTCATGATCTTCTAACCAAGCTTCCATCCAGTGTCCCCACCCCGGAGGCCCCCAAGAGCCTATCTGTGATAAAAGCTTGAGTCTGCAGGCTTATCTTTGACCCACCTTCTTCTTTGCTGCCAAGGCAACCTGACATCTGTCCTGTTAGTGACACTTTCTTTTTTTTTTTTATTAGTTATCTATATAATGTGTATACAGCCACGATGGTACCATCATTAGCCTTCTCCCTGCCCTCCCCCCCTCGGGGATTGTGGGTCTTGCATTTTGGGGATAGCCATCAGTTATGGGGGTGAGGCAATGTCTCTGTGCATAATGACCCAACTTATGGCTCTAACAATCTTTCCACCCCCTCTTCCGCGAATTTCCCTGAGCCATGTTGGGTTCATTTTAGGTCTATTTCGGTGATGAGGTCATGGGAGTGCTCCACCACACTCTGCTCTGTTAGTGACACTTTCTAACTACACTCATTAAACCTCCTTTTTCTTCCATACATTACCTCCTGCAAGCTGTTGTTGAGATCACACTATAGTGACATCTTCCCTTGCTCAACTTATGACCCATTCTCTATACAGCAGTAAGAGCTAGCCACTAAATATAGAAAACAATGGAAGTGGGGAGATAGCTCAGACTGCAAAGTGCTGCATAAAGACCAGAGTTCAGTCTTACAACCTAGGGGGCTGGAGAGATTGCTCAGAGGATAAGGTGCTTGCTTGCCAAGCTTCTGAACCCAGGTTCAATTCCCCAGAACCCACTTAAGTCAGATACATATGGTGGTACATGTGCCTGGAGTTCTTTTGCAGTGGCTAGAAGCCCTGGAGAGCCCATTCCCTCTCTCTCTCCCCACCTCATAACTCTCACAGATAAAATAAAATAATAAAATAAAATAAAGGTGTGTGGGTGTGGTGGTGCACACTTAAAATCCCAGCCATGGGAAGGCAGAAGCACCCGAAGAACAATACCCAAGGTTTGCTTCTGGTCTCCACATGCACACACATATGTGCATAAGCACCCACCACACACACACACACACACACACACACACACACACACAAACATGCACACACATGAATACACACACATTAAAAAAAATAACTTCCAGGTGTGGTATCTCACCCCTTTAATCCCAGCACTTGGGAGTGCAGAGATAGGAGAATAGCTGTGGGTTTGAGGACAACCTGGGCTATTTGAGACCCTACTTCAAAAAACATTTTATTTTAGGATAAATTAATTCTTAACTGTGCTTTGAGGACTTGCTATTTTAATAATTTTTTACTTCGTTTAAAATTCCTTCAATGTTTAGTTTTCTGTTCACAGGATGCTATGGTTAAATTTTAAGCAAATGGCCACTTCACTGTTTCAATTGCTCAAGCTATGTTTTAAAGATCATCCTATCTAAAGACAGCCCTTGAGTAATTTTGAACATATCCTCTGTAATGACATTTTAATTGGCTTGCTGGGTGTCTGTTGGTTATTATTTTTATTTTCCTAATTCAAAGATAATTCAGCTGAGCATGGGGGTACACAGCTCATAATCTCAGCATGTGGGCGACATAGTGAAACTCTGTCTCATTCTCACACTCCCCCAAACAGTAATTCACTGAATGTAGAATAATCTACTGTTATTGTTTCAGAAAATATATGGATTTAACAATCTCACCCTTCATGCTAGCATCAGCAAGAATTTTGACTCCATCAACATGCCCACAGTGTAGCATTGCTTTCCTTTATCTTGCTTATTATGGTATACAGTGTCACATAAACTTTGCTTTGCAATTTTGTTTTACAATTTTAGATAGCAGTCTTTTCTCTAATACTTGAAGAGTTTCCAAGGTTATTTTAAGGGGCTGAAAATGAATCAGAAATTAAATATTCATGTGCTCATGTACTTCCTGTTGGGCTAATACAAATTACAGAGACAGCTATGAATGGTACCCAAAAGACACCATTCCCTTGATAACCATTTGACAGAAATGGCATTAGAAAGAGGATTATTTTTTAATTTTAATATATCCTAACAGGTTATATTCCCTCATCCCAATTCCCATTACACTGGGGACCCTCCTCGGCGGGGTTATGGTATTGACTGTGGGATCATGAAGGCCTCGGTCATCCTTGTGGGGTGAGAGATGACTGTGCCTCAGGGTATTCCTACCCACTCTGGCTATTACAATTTTTCCGCCCTCTCTTCTGCAATATTTCCTGAGACATGGCAGACCTGTTGGAAGTCTGATCTAGTACTGAGTTTTCTCTAGCCTCTGGATTTCTGCTTTCATAGGTTTTGATTATGCTAAGTGTCTGTCACCATCACCCTAAGGCTGGTTGTCAGGCTAGCAGTAAGAGCAGTCAGTATTCATGATGTTGCTTCTTCTGCAATTCCTCCTGTGCCCTGGAAGATATGGAATTATTGTTTTATTATTACTATCATTATTGCACGTGTGTTGGTTTGAATGTAAATATTCCTCATAGACTCAAGTGTTTGTGCTTAAGCTTCCTGCTTAGTCTCCAGCAGGTGGAGTCTTTGGGAGGTGGAGCCCTGCTAGCGGACATGTGTCTTTAGTGTGGACCTTGAAGTTGATTAGTCTAATCTATGGTGTGAGAGCTGCCTTGCTTTTGCTGTGCGCTCTCTCCCTCCACCCCCAAGATATGTGATGAAGTGAGCCAGCTTCCTCTGCCATGATGAAGCTTGCCTGCCCTCAAAACTGTAAGCCTGAAATAAATGTTTTCCTCACATAAGCTGCTTCTGGTGGGATGTTTTGTCCCAGCAATGAGAAGGTTATTGCTACAATATATATGGGTATATGTGTGTGCACACGCATCATATATGTGTACATATGTGGAGGGCGGAGGACAATATCTGGATTTCTGTCCCAGCAATGAGAAGGTTATTGCTACTATATATGGGAGCATGTGTGTCTCAGGGTGTACATGTGGAGGGTAGAGGACCACCTTTGGATGTTGGTCCTCACCTTCCACCTGGATTGAAACAGGGCCTCTCTGGTTTACCACTGTGCAGGACAGATTAGCTGGTTCCAAAGCTTGCTGTCTCCTGACCTGACTCTACCTCCCACTGCTATAATCATGTTGTGATTCAGATACCTGAATGACATGTGCACACCTCTACATGGGTTCCGGGATCTGTACTGGGTTGTCAGGCTTGTACATCAAGTACTTTTAACAACCAAACTATCTCTCCAGCTCTGAGAGAATTATTTTAAATAATAAATTCCATTATTTTTGAGACAGGTCTTAAATAGCTCATGGTGGCCTTAGAATTCACTGTTCAGTGAGGATGACCTTGAACTTATGATCCTATCAATTTCAGTTTTGGATCTTTTCACAATTTCAGTTCCATTTTTCCACTTCAGACCTTGGTTAGCTCCTGCTAAGAATACCTTGTTTTATTGCTGCTATAAAATACACAGGCTTAACTTCGAAAAACAAAACTTGACTGTTCTTAGCAGGTTTTGAACCAAGTTCAATCCCTACATTGCATCAGTCTGACATACTTTGAAGAATTGGTGGCTCAAAATGACCCTCAGGGAGCGACCGATCTTGTCTTTTTCTTTCAAATTGAGCTGTACTTGATGTAAGAAGAACACACACAGAGTTTAACATCCACCTGTTCTTTTTTTTTTTTTTTTCTTTCTTTTTTTTTTTTTTTTTTTTTTGGTTGTGGTTGTTGTTGTTGTACTTCGAGGCAGGGTCTCACTCTAGCCCAGGCTGACCTAGAATTCACTATGCAGTCTCAAGCTGGCCTTGAACTCACAGCTTTCTTCCTACCTCTCCTGAGCGCTAGGATTAAAGGCGTGCACCACCACACCTGGCACCCTGCTCCTTATGAGGTCCAGGTTCCAGTCCAGCTCACAAAGGCTTCACTTCTGCAGCAGCCCACGGCCAGATATTGACATCTGACTGTCTCAGCCTAGTTCTCTGCGAGTGGGGCAGATAAACAAATCCCCCCACCGGTGGAACTAGGCCCTATCTCCTCTGGGATCTAGTGACATCAAAAAAGAGAGATGTGTGCGTGAGAGCAAACTGAAATCAAACTACGAACACTGTCAAATTCTTCCTATGTCTCTTGCTTACTCTCACAGGAAGCCAGTCAGCCTCTCCTAGAGGGAAATTGCAGAAATCTCCAACTGGCCCTTTGCCCTGCTTGGTGGAAACCTCAGGCAAAGAAGAGGCTGTTAGCTGGAATCGTTTGCTGGGGACCACCGCACTAGCCCGCAATTATTCATCCATCCGTGCAGCCCCGCTCCATCTCGCTGCACCAACTGTGGAAACCGAGGCGTCTAAGAAAGCCACAGAGAAGCTCAGCCCTGGAAAATCAGAGGCAGAGCTTAAGTAGCCTTCCCCAGTGTGCGATGGGCATGGCTTGCTAGTTTAGAAAGGCTGGCAAACGTGCTCAGCTGCAGGGCAGAAAGCTGGGTTTTCTAGGTGTATTGCCCGGCTAACAGGCCCTTTCCCTGCAAACAGGAGAGGTTGGTTGGGTGTGGGGAGCTGACCCCCACTCACCCCAGGGTGAGACTCATGACTTGAATTCTGGCCTGGCTGAGAAATGCACACTCAGCAGGAAAGAGGAAGAGATATTGGAAGCAATTTTCCAAAAAAAACACAGCTAAATGTCCCGTGTGTGCCCCCTAGCCCACCCCACCCAGCTAACAGGCTGGTTACAGGGTTTCTTTCCTTGAAAGGAGGCGGGTATCCCTGACTCCAGGTCGCCCTGGCATCTGCCCCATCCCTTCTCTATCAACTTGCCAGGTCCGGAGAGGCCCTGTTCCTCTGAGTCCCTTACGGAGGTGGTTTGGGGTCACCCGCAGGTGAAATTAGTAAGGCTGCTCCCAGCGCGGGCCACAGGGCGCAGGGAGGCGGAGACACGCGCTCCGCTCGTGGTGGCAGAGCGCCAGGGCTGTCCCCCGCCGCCCTCGCTAACCCGGGTCTGCGCTGGGCGCGGCTGGCGTCCCGGTCTTGGCTGTCGCCGGCCAGCGTCCCCACAGCCGCCACTTCTGCTCGACCCACGCGGCCACTCCTTGCGCCCTTCCCACCCGCGCCTCTCGGGAGCTGGAGAGCGGAGGAGAAAAGTGACAAGAAGGGATGCGCTCCGGGACAGGGGAGGTTCGAGGCGCCCGGGTTGCTGAGCCTCCAGGACGCGGGCGACAGAGAAAGGACGCTTGACTCTGAGGAAGCCAGCTTCCAGGCCGGGTGCCCAGGGTGCAGTTGGGCCCTTCCCATGCCCAGACCCGCCATCTAGCGCCGAGTACTGGTCTGGATCCCGTGCGCCCCTTCGCCCTTTCTCCCTTCCAAAACCTTTGACCAGAGTCTTCTTGCTAACATTCCTAAATTTTTGCCAGCTCTTTGCACCAGCTAGGCTCTGCGTTGGCGGCGAGTCTCCAAACGCCACCTACCAGAAGGCGTGTGACCTTTTCACCTTCGCCACGAGCTCCTCGGGAGGACGTGCATGGGCGCTGAGCCTGGTTAAGTGCCTGATCTGTGGCTGCGACCTGTGAGTTGTAGTTCTGAGTGGTCCTTGCTGTACACACGCCGCCTGCTGCATTTCTTAGGAAGCCCTTGGGGTTAGAACTCTTGGGGGGAAGGGGTACCCAGCGGACTACCCTTAGAAGGTGGCTGGGGACAGGGGCTGGAGGGTTTGCAGATACTATTGTCTGTGACCTGCAGCAGGCACCGTGAGGTCCCTGTAAAGATTGCCCCGCCACACCCCATCACCTTTTCCCCCTCCGCTACCAATCTAGTCTCTCCCTGGAGAAGCACTAAAATGGGCCACTGGAAGCCTACTTTAGAAAGCCTGGGGCACCTGGCTCCTGTGAGGTTGGGCGGGGTCTGGTGGAGGCGGCTGCCCCCTAGCAGGAAAGACAGCCACCTCCTATCCTGGCGGGTTTATGCGCCCCAAAGGAGAGGTGACCAGATCTCTGGAAACAATGCAGCCCACGGCTCCTGGGGTCACCCTGTGGCGTTCCCTGATGCGGTGCGGGGGGGACGCCCAGTGTGGCCGCAGCCCAGCTCCACGCGCCCGGGCGGCCTGACTCGGCTTTACGTGGCAGCGACACTGCCTGGGCTCTCCCGGCTTGGCAGCGAGCGTCCTCCCTCTCCAGCAGCCCGGCTTTCTCCTCCCGGCCTACAGTCCCTCCCGGAGCGCCCAGGGGCGCCCTGCTGCTTCCCGCCCCGAGTCTCAATCTGGAACCAGCAAAGTGTGGGGACTGGTCCCTATTCCCCTAGGGGCCGCGGGAGAGAACCCCGGTGTTTGGAGTGGCAAGAAGCCAAGCAGCCGCCACCTCCCAGGCGCTCGGCACTCCGCGGTGGCACGGGGATCCCAGGCTCCCGGAGCTGCCCGGCTCTTCCCCTAGAGGTGCTGAGCTAGCGGGCACGCCGAGGTAGGCTGGCCGGAGCCTAGGGCTGCCACCGCCACCCCACCCCAACCCCATGCCTCTCATGAGACGCACCAGCCCGCGCGCCCTGGGCGCAGGACCCCGGAGCCCCGCCGCCAGAGCTCTCCTTCCCGCGGACTGCCCCGCAGGGTCCCCGGGCGAGCCCGACAGTAGGACCGGGAAAGCGCGGGGAGGGAAACTTGTGCCTCCCGGTCTTCTGTCAGGCAATTACTGGCGGCCTGTGCGGGGAGGGGGAGGAGAGACCGAGGGAAGGGCTCCAAGGGGAGGAGAGGGAAAGGGAGGGGAGGGGAGGAAGGGGAGGAGAGGGGAGGTCTGGAGTGGGGAGGGGGTGCCGGGGAGAAACTCCTCCGTCCACCGTTCATCTTTTCATTGCACGCTCCGCTCCTTCCCGCAGACAACCCGGACCTCCCCTGGGCGCCAGCAGCTCGGCTCCAACCCGTCCTGAAACAAGCCGGATTTTTTTTTTTTTTTCTCTTCTGGAAATTGGCTTTGGTGTGTCGCCTCCCTCTCTCCCTCCTCCCCTCCCCTCCCAGATCTTTTTTTTTTTTTTTTTTTTTTTTTTTTTTTTCCTGAGGCATGGCCCGGGCAGTAGCTCCTGGAAGAGGAACAAGTGTGGGAAAAGGGAAAGGAAATCGGAGCTAAATGACAGGATGCAGGCGACTTGAGACACAAAAAGAGACGGGTTTCTCTGGGCTCCAGGCACTGCCTCGCTGCCTCCCAGCCTCCCAAGACGCACAGAGGATTTGGACGGCTGTGCGCGGACTTGGAGCGCTCCGGGAGTGGACGTCTCACGTCTTCGCCGCGCTTTTCCCAGCCCCGCGCGATCCTTCCCCCGCCGTCGCCCGGAGCTCCAATCGGCCGAGGAGGATGGAGAGGAAGCTGCCGCTGCTCTGCGCCGCGCTGGTCCTCGTCCTCTCCCGGGCCAGCGCTCTCCGCGGAGGTAAGTGACAGGCAGGCGGAGGCGCGGGTGACAGACAGGGGGGACCCCGCCGCCTGGGGTCGGCTTCCCCGCCCCAGCCACGGGACGCGCGCACGGCTGCCTGGCGCAGGAAACTTGCCTGCTATTAAGTCCCAGAGTCAGCCTAGGGCGCGGGGATCGCCAGCCCCGGGCTTCCTCGCTTAGGTTGGCTTCCTTGGCTGTGGGGGTTTTCTTGCCTCCACTCCGAGGCAGAGCTGCCTACCTTCCCAGATCAGCACACCAATTATCTTAATAATGTTTCCTCCCAAAGGCAATTAAATGAGACTCCCTTTCAAAAAAAAAAAAAAAAATCTGCTGAGAGTCAATGAACCCTTCACCAAGAGGACTTCCTGGTTCCTGCTGCAACTCGGGTTCCTCTGGTGGGCGAAGACCAGAGAGATAGCGGTCTGTCTTGGCGGGTGTTGGAACTCTCCCCCGCCTTTGTAAGCCTTCTCGGTCGTCTACAGTATGAATGAAAGTTGCAGTGTCAATAAAGGAATCTGATATATACAATGCAAGGCACCAGCTATCTGAAAAATCCACAAACCAGTTGCAGCTCCCGCTTAGATTTTTTTTTTTAACCCACTCACTGCTGAGTAAATGGAAGCAATCTTGGGAATAAACAGTGCCGGGGAACCTAAATAGTGTGTTTGAAAATGGGATGCGATCTGGGCATGTTTGACTTCCAGTGGAAAGACACAGAGGGGAAGGGCATGTGATGATCTTTACAGTAAATCTTCAACAATTACTATTAACTAATGGCCAAATATTTACTTTTGTCTGGCTTAGATCTCAATCAAAGTAATTAGAGAAACAAGAACATCCACTCCTTACTGTGGTATATTGTTTTAATAAGACTGTGAGTGGAGGGGGCCCTACCAAAAGAAATTTAAATCACATCTTCATGTTGGAAGTTAGTCTCTTTAATGAGATTTTTGCAGGTTTTTGTGATTTGAGGAATAGATCTCCTCCAACAGGTACCAGAGTTCTCAAAAGATATGCAAAAATTTGTGAACGTGGATGGAACTCAATTTATTAATGAATCTGAGTTGGCGGAGTCTTTCTATATACTTTGGCAGGGAAGCAAAACACTCAAAAATTGTGAATGTGGAGTTCGATTTATTAATGAACCTGAGTTTGTGGCATGTTTCTGTGCTCTGGCAAGGGATAAAATAACATTCTCCTCCAACCCCAGAGCTCAAATGGCTAGACTTGAGGAGCAGTGACTCACACTGTGTACCTCACAACTCCTGAGATTAGAACCATGGGTGAGTACCCCCCCAGGATGGATGTGGCCTCTCCAGAGAAAAACTTTCAGATTTGGGTTCTGAACTCCACAGACACATGTGCATGTGTGCACACACACAAACACACATGCACACCCTTCCTAATTTCCTCAGCAGAAATCTAGAGAATGCTGAAAATCAGGGCTTTTGAAGAGCTGAATTCCTGTTGCTATGTTAGAGGTGGCCTGAACCTGCACATGCCTCAGTAAGCCTGTGGTCCTCTTAAAGCCATGTCCACCTCCTCCCCATACTGTGTCTGCTAAATTAATTCATTAACCTAATTTAGGGCTAATGGTCCACTCATTAGAAATTGTGCTTTCTTAATCAACTGTTGGAGAGGCTGAGCAGAGTGTGGGAGTTGAGCAGTCCACATTATCTTATTACACTGTCACTTTCTCAGAAGTCACAGATTAAAGAGCTCTGGTGTGGTACCAAGCCCACCTCAGAGACTTCTGAAGTGACTCTGTTCAGTGACTGTTTTATGTCACTGTCCTAACAGATGCCAGACACTGCCATGATGGCTGTTCAGAGCTGGAGGACTTAATGAGCTGGAGGTCACTGTGCACGAGTCTCAGTCGAATCACCCCAGAGTTCGTGAGGATCATTAGCTGAGATTCCGAGTGTTGGGTGCAACATCATCTCTTCTTGCAAAACTAAAGCTTTTAAATGACAGTGCAGAGACAATCTGTGTAAGACTGCCCCCATCTAAGAAACAGCCAGAAACATCTAGCAATTCAAGAAAACAGCATAATTTATATTGTCTTCTTTTTAATTTATGGGAAATGACTTCTGTAATGCATGTAGCTTTATGCATTTTTGATGCGCACTTCATCTTTCATTTCCATTTGACCTGGTTTTCCTGTAATAAAATTCTGTAGATTTATAAATTCATGCTGAGAGCAAAGAAAGCCATTCTCTTTCCACAGGGAATCTATTAGATGCAATATTAAAATCTATATATACCACTACTGAATGTTTGTGATTGATAGACTTATATAATTCACCACTTTCCTACCTGTTCCTCTTACAGTTTATGCACCAAAGTTTTATTGCCTAAAATTAAGCATCAATAAACGGGGTGGCATTGCAGGGTAAGGCTCTTCCAGCATGAAATCTGTCATAAAAAGTGACAATGGGAATCTATTCTGAGTTGTAAACCAGCCCAGCATCTGGTTTATTTGGCTCTCAGAGCATTTGGGCTTTTTTGTTCTGCTTTTAAACAAAAGCTCAGGACTAGATAGCTCACCTTTTCCAGAATGTGAAAACGTGGCTCACCATATGTGATACCCAGACCACAGTGGACAGAGGGTTTCCCCTTCAACATTTCGCGATTAGAATTAATGCCGTGTGGCTATTTATTTTTCTTTCTGCCCCATTGCTTTGATCTGGTCTCCAAGCCTGAGCAACTTGGAGAGGCAAAGCAGAATTACTTCTGCCTCACCAACTGCACTTTGTTCTCCGCTGATTTGGATCTCCAAAGCAGAGATAACTCAAAATCACCTAGATTTACAGGCCGATAAAACAAAACAAAAAGAGGTTAGGCTTTAGGCCAAAGTCTGGAAGACAGTCCCTACTGATCAGTGACACGCAAGAGGCTTATCATCAAAAAGGGACTTGCAAGGATCGCAAGAGGTCGGACAACACCCTTTAGTCACCTTCCACTTAGAACTGCGACTTAATGTGATTACACTTCTTGGGGGATAATTAAGTCTAGCAGGAGATCCCAGGGGGCCATGTTAACATCAATTGAGGGGATTTAATGTTTTTAATGCTAGAAGACCTTCTTCTTGGGAAGGAACTTTAGGGGCGGGAGAGGCTTGTCAATCTCTGCCTGAGCCGCCCTCTGTGAGATCAGACAGTCCTCCTTGTTGGCTCGGTGCTCTTGGAGGCACCCTGAACGTCTCGGAGGGACTTCATGGAGTTCCCCTTTAAGAGTTATGAAATGCTTGCTAATTGACAATGTGTGTGTGAGGAGGCTGAAGGACTCCACTGGTTGTGGGCGACTGATCTGCTAAAACGTTATTTTTATTGCAGATAAATGTGGCGGAACTATAAAAATCGAAAGCCCTGGGTACCTTACCTCTCCCGGTTACCCTCACTCTTACCACCCAAGTGAAAAATGCGAATGGCTGATACAGGCTCCAGACCAATACCAGAGAATCATGATCAACTTCAACCCTCACTTCGATTTGGAGGACAGAGACTGCAAGTAAGTGGGAGCGCCTCTGAACAGGGCGCCACGGCGCCATCTAGTGGCCACGCGCGCCTGTGCAGTGTGAGTGTAAGAGGGTAAATGGGTCCATAGAGGAGGGGGCCCAAGTTAGCCAGATCAAGTGTCCGCGGCGTGGAAATTAAATTATGAGCTGTTTCCTGAGGTCCTCTGACTAGGAGGACTGTCTTTAAAGGCTGATCTCTCGTTCTGTCTTCTGTTAACACTTTTGGTTTTGGAAATCTTTTGTTAAGTAATGTGCGTACCATTCTTCCCTCCTTGGAAAGGGTTTTAAAGAAGCCCAGCTCTTGCTTGCATTTGCTTAAATATCGTGGGTCACCAATATACGTTATCCACAGATGGTGAGGTCGGGTGTTGTTTAAACAAATCTGCGGCACATTTTATGTATGATTCAAGAAAGGCATTGCTCAGGCCTGAGGATGTAACTTGGTGGTTGAGTGCCTGTTTAGTAAGGGGGGGGGGGCTGCGGTTGGTCCCCAGCACCCTGTCACCAAAATCCCCTGTATTTGTCTAAGTTTAGCATGAAAAAAGCGAGCTGTCATGCAATAGAAGGTAAGTGCACAGTGTAAATTAAGTGAGGCTTTAAAACATATCAGTGATTCAAAGATTTATGAAAATGCTAGAAAGTAATTGATAATTCACAGTAAATTCAATGGGAAGATGGGTATAAATCAGCTTTTCCTTCACCTAGCTTCCTCTGGCTACATCCTTCTCTTGTTAAGTTGCTAAGCATCAATGTATGTCACATTTTATTATCATGAGGATATTTCACTATAGACATCATCAAAATGATGGTCACTCCCTTTACCTGGAAACACTGGTTCTGACATCGAATGGGGCGGTTCACCACCCTGCGTTTGTTCTTCGCTCTTGACACCCAGCGCTGCTTCTTGTGCCTTGTCCATGTTATCCTATTGTGCAGCACTGAAGTAGTGCAGTCTCCAGATTGAGCCTGAATATATAACTTATTGAACCCAAATAATTCTTTTATGATCTTCTTGAGTTTCGAAATGGATCAGTTTGATATAGTTTTACACAAAGTCTATAGGCTGCTACTTATTGTGCACAGAACTGCTGTGCAAACTTGTTCAACTATCAAAAATAGTCTACTCACCATGGCCTCATCACAGACAGAACAGACTTATTTGGCAATGTTCCCACCTGTAGAAAGTAACAACCTGTAGAGTTGGTATAAACTAACTTTCCATGGTCAGGACATGAGGTCATCTGCCTAATTCCACATTTCTGTGCCTGGAGAAAGAGCAGAAATCCATAGACTGAATATTATTTTTCAAGTAATCAGTATCTATTACAATCCAACAAAACTATGCTGATTCCAACTTAATCTTCATACTGCCGTTCAGAAGTGCTTCAGGGCACAGTATTGACTTTTTAATCCTTTGTGGAAATTGCTATTGATATAATGTTCCAGTTACCCTACTAAGAACGGGGAGGATTTTGGGGTTTTATTTTTTTTGTTTTTGGCATGGGTGGGGACTCAGTGATGGAAGTAAAGAGTCTATTCCTGAACTGTGTGCTGACTAGTATCTTTCATGGTAGCTTTCACAGTGCTAATTTTATAGACAACTTGGAGACTTCTATGTTATTTCTTTTTTTTTTTTTTTTTGATAATGCTTAAATTTCTGTAGGAAATATTTTGAAGAAACTCTGGTAATGCATGATTAAATAATAACATTGTTCCAAAAATTAAGGTGCTGACAGATTTCAATAAACCCATGCTCACTGATCCCTGATTAAAATATCAAGGCCATGGAGATGAGTAAAGTGATGAAGATGGAGATACAGATGAGGGAGATGAGTAAGATGATGGGGATGCATAAGATGATAAACTCACAGAGGTCATAGTTAGCAGCAGTGGTACTGATAAAGGTTTAACAACTGGCTGTTGGGATGGAGTGGGTGGGGTCCTGTTTATAATATTTGCCCATTCCCATGGTGTTAATGCTCCACCATGGCCAGTCGACTCCCGTGAGAGGACACCATGCACAGACTTGCAGAGTGATATGTGGGCACCCATGGCTTTTTGCAAGCTGGGCTCAGCACACACTAGAGTAGAAGTTTGGGAGGGAAACTAGTTGATGAATCATTATGTTGGGTGCTTGCAGGGTGTGACACACATGCACAATAAGCCTTATTCTGCCATGTAATGGAGTTGCAGAAGGCATGACAGGACCAAGGACACATCTTTTCAGTTAGTTTCTTTTTTTATAAAAAGAATCAGATAAAAATGATTATAATTTATGGATAGAGGCAATTTTGGTGATAGTGGTAAGATACTTAAGACAATAACATAGCCCAGAAGATTATCTATAACAATCGTATGGTAGTGGGATTGGGGAGTGGTTGTGGAGTTTTGTTTATTTTCTCCAGAATAATGTGACTTCTTCATTGTCACAACTAAGGCTGTCCTGTCGAAGGTGCTGTCTTCTGGCCAATATTGAAAAGCAGATATATTTAACCTGATGAAGTCTGTGGAGATTATGCTTATGGGAGATATCTCTGTGCCGTGTTTGGAGTGTGCTACCTGATCTGTTTAACAATGAAAATTTTCAAAATGATATAGGAAGGACCAACTTGAGACACTGCCTTCACTGTCTTTCCAAGTTGTTGAAGATTATTGTTAGGATCAATTGTTTACAGATGCCCAGAACTATAGCTTCAAAGATACAGGTGGTGAGAATTCCCTGAAAGAGTGGAACACAGAGACTCTTGGAAAAAACACGGTCAACGACTGGAAAGTTTCTATTAAATGCTCCCCTAAAACATAGTTTTGATATTTTCTTTTATTTTTGTAATTTGTATTGAGCTATTTACAAAAGTAGGCTCAGTGAGCTTTAAACTATATTCTTTTTAAGAATTTGTTTTCGTGTTTTACACATGGGAGGCAAGGTCTCTAGGATTGAACTAAAACTCAACCCTCGATTACTTCTCTTAAGAGCCAACTGTTCTGCAGGCTGTGGGGCACAAGCTTATAATCTCAGCGTTTAATAATAAGTACAGGTTGGAGGATCAAAAGTTCAGAGTCATCCTCAGCTACTTAATGAGTTCAAGGCCAGCCTAGGCTACATGAGACCCTGTTTCAAGAAGGAAGGGAGGAAGAGAGGGAGGGAGGGAAGGAGGGAGGAAGGGGAGAGAAGGGATGGTTCACATTAATCTTATTTCAGATAGCTATTTTCCTTGCTTCCACCATCATAATGACAATAAAAGTCACTTGCTATGACAATGACATTAGGTTAGTATTAGTATAACACAAGATAGCATATCGGAAACTCCTTTGAAGCCACAAGCTCTCTACCAATACACTATGATCACCACTATATCTTCAACAACTTGGTTATTGTTAGAACATTTGGAAACATGAATGTGAACATATGTCAAACTAAATATATTGATCCAGTAATGAGCTGGTTCTCATTTAATACATCCTCCATTTTTCTCTAGAAACTGCTAGTATTTTTGTACAGTCAACTTTCACCACGAGACATCTCAAAAATCAATTTCTTAGTACATTTGCTTATGGAGAAGCATGTTTGAGACCCAAGTAAGCAATTTTTCTTTTCCACAGGGAAGTTATGGGTACATATAATAAGTAGACCAGCCAAGTAGTTGTGGTGGGGAAAATCTTTGTATTTAAATTTTTTGTAATGATGTAAAAAGCTACCAGTTTATAATTTTAACAATACAGTGTATAACCCTGACACTTTTCATGAGAGTAGAAATAAAACTGACCCCACTCATAAGTCAATTGTGGACCTTACTGTGCTAAGTGAGGGTTAAGTTTCCACAGTAGCTATCAAAGAGAGGTGTTTCCTTGGGGAAGATGAACGTGGTTTGAAAGTGCAACTGTCTGTGTTGAAGCTACCATTCAATCAGGTTCACTATAAATAAGCTTGGAAGCCATGGTAATGTGACCCCTTGCATTCTTTTATTGAACAAGGTGTGATGTAAATCAATCCATGAGCTGGGCAGTAGAGCATGTGCCTGTACAGTTAATGCAGTGCTAAGATTTCCAGCTGGATTTTGTTGTGTTGATGTAAAAGAGGACACTGAATAATTTTCTGAGCAGACAAGGAGTTGAGGAGATAGAAGGAGTGGTGATTTCTCTTTCTTGTGCCAGCTAAATCCTGCCTGCTTGCAAAGTGTTAAAGCCTAGTTCAAAGTAGAACCAGCTGAGTGTCTCTCAAACAGAACTAGTCATGGTCCATTGTAAGGGGTTTTCACTGTTTACACTGAACTGTTTAGAACTCACTCCACCAGTTTTCTTCAGTGGTAGGGAGGCATCTTGGATCTCATAAAACTTTATTTCTGTATAATAAACAAGAATGCCATTGATGGAGTAGTTAGGATTTATGAAACTTTTCCGGTTTCCCAGCAATGCAAACTATCAGTATGATAATTTATAATGGTTTCTGACAAATACTGCTGAGCAAAGAAGCGTGTGGTTACATTGGGATCAGATGTCATCATCTGGGGAGCAATAAAGATTTCACAGACATTGGGTTAAAAACATTAAGAAAACGAATGTGAAGCTTCAGGGGGGATAAAAATAAAACCCTCTACAAAGGTAGTGCTAGGGAGGAAAAGCTCAATAGTGCTATCCTATGAGGAGACCTTCACACAAGCCTCTGATTGGACAGTATGGTTTCATAACACAGCATAGATGGTTTTCTGTCTATTCAAATCACCTGTCATAGACATGGTTTTCTTCCTAATTCAGTAAACCCAATGGAAGATTGCACATCGGAAACTTTGTGTGATGTGTAACCAGAGTGAAATTGTAATTCCATAGAAACAATGAACAAGTCTAGAGATTTTCATGAAATAAATCACCAAATGATTCCTCATTGTTACTTCTTAAATCACCTAGACTTTTTACAAACTTTGAAACACTGCTCATCTCCTTTCCTTTCATACAATATAAACTCAGACTTTACTGAAAATTAAGCCACCCTTAGTTTCTCAAATCTGATTATTTATAAAGTTAAATTTTGTAATTTTGCAATATCTACTTGGTGACTTATTGGCTATTTTGAAGGATTTAAGTCCTGTTTTTTTGTGTCCTTGAATAATATTTTCTTATTTGGCCCTTTCTTTATTTGGGAGGTTCAACATGGATTTTTTTGCATTAATTTTGATTTTGAAAATGTTTATTTAAACAATTTTTAGTATTTATTTATTTATGAGAGAGAGAGAGAGAGAGAGAGAAAGAGGGATATATATAGAGAAAGAGAATGGGTGTTCCAGGGCCTCTAGCCACTGCAAATGAACTCCAGACACATGTGCCACCCTATGCGTATGGCTTTATGTGAATACTGAGGAACTGAACCTGGGTGCTTAGGCTATGCAGGCAAGCACCTTAACTGCTAAGCCATCTCTATAGCCCTAAATACCCAATATTTTTTTGGTGTGTATGTGTGTGTGTAAGACAAGTGCTCCAATCTACTTTTCAGCATCACTCAGACTAAAACAAAGTCTACATAGAAATATAGAAATACATGTACTTTCAATTGGAATACAATGACGAGTGAGAGAAAATGCATAACTTAGGTCTACAAGTTGGTGGACAGTTACAAGGTCAGAAAGCAGGTCCAGCTTCAGGATGTCTACACTCAGTCTCAAACCTTTGCTGTCACCCGTGTGATTCCATCTCAGCAAATTACAAAATCTACCAAAATAAAACCATAGTCTTAGACCCCTTCCCATGAGCAGATCCCATGAAACTCTGGGGTGGAGTTAGAAAAACATACCATCCCCTCTCATGATGGAGCAGCGTCTTGCTAGAGCCATTTCTGGTCTTCTCAGTGGCTGCTGAGGAAATTGCCTGTCTTCACACTGACAGCCACAGCAGATAAAACGTCTTCCATCTGCATCAGCTCTCCATGCAAGGCAAATTCTGAGACCCCTCCCCTTGTTTTTTGAATCACCTCCTCATGGCTGTTTTGGCTTTCTGGCAACTTCCCTGAACTGTAAGTGCAGCCAGTGCTGCTGTCACCACCTACAGTCTCCTTGGTTATGACTCAGACAGGTCATTTTCTACTTTTCTCCTTTTGATTTTGCCCCCTTGGCAGTGATGAGTTTGAACAGAGCCCCATGTGCCTCATAAACTAAGTTTTTTTCTACCTTAGAATAGTAGTCACAATCACAGTGATGACTTTTGAGTATGATGAGGGATTTCGTTTGGCATTTCTGAAAGTTAAAAGAAGTGGCTCATGAGAGAGAAGATGAGTTAAAACTTTATCAGACTGGGGCTGGAGAGATGGCTCAGCAGTTAAGGCCTTTGCCTGCAAAGCCAAAGGACCTCAGTTCAATTCCCCAGGACCCACAAAAGCCAGATGCACAAGGTGGCGCATGCGTCTGGAGTTCGTTTGCAGTGGCTGGAGGCCTTGGCATGCCCATTTGCTCTCTCTCACACTCACTTGCTCTCTCAAATAAATAAAATAAATTTTTAAAAATCTTTATCACACTGAATTCACAAGTGCACAGTGTTCCTATCCAGATTTCTCTTTGGGATGCAGATTCCTGAGAAGGGATCTAAGGCAGCCATATGCTCCTGCCCCAATCCCATTCTCCACAGCTTCCTTCCCAGCATAAACCTTGATGGCTGGATGCATGTTGACATGCTTGAGCAGAAAGAAATGTCCACACCACACCTCAAACACATATGTGTGTGAAGAGAAGGCTGAAAAATAAGCTTGAGTCATCACAGTTGCCTGTTCATCAAGGCTGATAATTAGAGCGAAAGAAAAGACAAGATTAGTGCTCAGGTCAGTTTCCAAATGCCTCTTCACTGGGTGTTTGTAATCAGTCAGGATTGTCAGAGGCAGTGACTCAGAGGTACAAGCATCTTACTGGCACATTTGTCCTGGGAGTGTCTCTGACTGGCCTTTGTCTAGGACGTGGGTTAGTTAGTGCTGTCTGTAGGTTGAAATAGAGCAGGCAGCTAGAAAGTGCGGTCCATCCGCTCAGGACAGCTACATTCCACAGACAAGCAGAGACAAACAAGCCACCAGTCATCTTTTGGCTTCTGTCCACTCCATAGCTTAAAGAAGTTCAAGTTCAAGAAAGAAAACTTTGGTCTTATTACGACATGTTTCCTCTCATTATCCAGCCTGTGTTTGTATTGATGTATCTTATTTGGTCTACATGACTTTTTCTCTCTCACCTTCCATTTAAGTCATCACAGACTGCTTAGAGAGGAATAACTGGCTGATTCTGACAGTTGGAGCCCAGATCTGTGCCCCGCACAGCACTCAGGAGGCATGGCCCCATGGCTTATGTGGGACCTGGAGAATCGAACCAGGATCCTTAGGCTTCACAGGCAAACACCTCAACCACTAAGCCATCTCTTCAACCCCATATCATATATTTTATTAGTGACAACCCTGTGGTTTGGAGATTGGAACTTGCTTGCCCACATACTCAATTGCACACCCAAACTCTGTTCCCCATTGTGACAGAAAGTGCACTTGCGACGTACCTTTTGACATATTGCCAGGCGATTTTTTTTTCTGGCGGCCATATTTTCCCACAAAAGTTTAAGTATAAACTAAATAGTTTAGAGGAATAACTTAGTCTTTTCAACTTTTGGTTCTGATTAAGCAAACACCTGTGCAAACTACAGAGGCACTTCAACCAATTATTGCCCTCCCACTCAACCCAAAGTTGTCATCGTGTGAGGACGGAAATGTGGGTGGAGCTGTAACTGATTTCCTGTGTCTTGGGCTAATGGAGCCAGAGAATGCACCACACACGTAAATACAATGTTTATTGGAACCTGGCAACCACACAGACCACAGCTTGGATTTGTTCACTTAGTTAAAAGGATGTATGAGGTACCAGCTGTACCCAGGACTTAGCCCCGGACTCAGAGTAAGAAGGCATCTTTTCTTCCAAACACTGCTCATTGATTTAATCTCAGGCAAATATCAGGAAAGCGCTCTTTTCCCATAGCTGCCCATTTTCAATATTTTGATACTTTTCTTTGCTACTGTGGCTTTGGAAGGGTTAGGGGGACTATTTGACCAGGCACTGGCTTCCTATGACAAAAGAGGAGTGTTTTCTGAGGAAAAAAATAAATAAAACAGATGCTGCAAAGTATTTTGTTTTTATCTGGATAGATACTTTGTACCAGCAGCCCAGCCTGGTTGGAGATAAGTACAGTGGCCTCCTCCATGATAGGCTGGCCTGTGATGGGGGGAGCTTCCAGGACGGCCTGAAAGAGGATGGACGGTAGAAAGCTCATTCTCCAAGATCTTAAATATCCTTTGAGTAGCCAGAGATAGCCAAGGCTGGCCAGTCAATCGTCGGCACAATTCCAGATCCCAGTCTGTATCTCCAATCCATGGATACTTACAAGCTGTGCAGCCATTACATAAGACACCAGCCATGGTGAAAGAGGCATGGAACACATTAGAAGAGAGCAGAAAGTTTAGTCTTAGAAAAATAAGCTGAACTATTTGAGAATCATTAACTTCTCGAGCTTAAACGACAAAGAATGGCCTCTTGATGCTAAGATAAAACAGCTGCATAGGACTCTAAAAATTTGCTGTCACTTAGCTGACATGGTCTGATAAGGGGGTTGTGCTGTTTGTTCTTAGATAAGGCGGAAAGAGGATTTTTACTTGCTAAATATGGCTATAGAAAAAATTGAAATGAATGAATTTTTGAATTTCTAGATGAATTCTCTCTATGAAAAAGATAATAGCCCATAAAAATGACAAATCCCAATTAATTTGGCAGCCAGCCATCTCCCTAGCTGTGCACTTCTAGTCTAACTCACATCTCTGGAGGTTCCCTTCCTGTCCCCTTATTTATTTCCCCTCCCTTTCTCTTTCCTCTTCCCTTCTTCTTCACTTCCCCTTTCCCTTCCCTCCCTCCCTCCCCCTTCTTTTCATTGGAGAGATAGTTCTGCATTTTTCTTAAGCTTTTTCCCAATGCCAACTTCTTTGTCCTTGGCTGGGGGCTTGCTGAGTACTGTGGCTGTGTCGGTTCAGTCATCCAAGACATCTCCCTATTTCTCTCCCCAGCTGTCTAGCATCACAGCTGATGTGTATGTTGGTTCATTACTGCAAGCTGGGGACTCCTGATTACCTGGGGACCCATGCTCACAGATCCCTGAGAGAAAAGACTCTGGTGAGAATTGAGGCCAAGGCTTATAATTGTCCCTCTGCCGTTCATTCCCATCTGTGAGACAGGAGATAGGTCATATGGGCTAGATCCCAATTATATGTGATTGGCGTGATTATGGCACAGTTAGTATGCTGTTTTGACAATGTCACCAGCACAACTTGGGGAGATAGGACAAAGGACCAGGTTATCTATCTTGAGGTCTGGCTAAGGACACTACCTAGACATAGCTTTTATATTCATTTTGTTTCCCCCTTCTCTTCTGGAAGACGCACTCCCTTCCTTCCTCGGCCTATCTCACAAACACAGTGTGGATGAGATACTTGATGTGGAAGTGCCTTAGGAATACAAGACAAATATGTTAAATAAACCTAGGTATTACTCCAACAGGAAGTGCATCCGCAGGTTTTGTTCCTTAAAATAAGTTGAGACTGTAAACAGTCACGTCAGCATCCTTAGCAGGACACAAATATTTCTAGAGACATGCACATACCCACAAATGAAATAGCGCCCCACATTCAGGTTATATTCAGCAAGCAAGGATTTCTTCACGATCTGGTTAAGTAAGTTGACTGGGCTATGATTACAGTTGTCTAAAACCCAGATGGTGGGGTTTCTGGAAGGTCACGTCGAAGATGCTGTCACACACTTCACACACTTGATGATAATAGCATGTGTTGTTGTTTTCCCATGTGTAGCCTAGGGTTTGGGAAACCAGCCTACACTTAAATCCAAAGGCAGAAGAACGTGGGACATGGTGAACCATTGCATAGGAAGCCAGTCCTTCCAAGTTTGACCAAAGCGTAGCACCATGTCCATTTCCAAGAAGTTTTTGTGTCATAAACTCATAGGGAAAGATGACTGGGAAAATAAAGATTTCCAAATGGATAGCCCGTCCTGTTTTGTCCCTTTGCCTCTTTTTGTAGTAGCCCCAGGTCCTTTGACCTTGCCATGAGCTTCTCCATTTTTTGGTTATATCAGATTCCCTGAGAGTGAAGGGATAATTCTTGGAAGAGCCTGTTTGCATGCAGGTCCTTGAGATGGTGACAAAGGACAACCATTTTTGTCCCTCTTCCCCAGCTCACCCTCATGAATGGCCCTGAAGGACATGAATTATAGCTGAAGCCTACAGAAAGCACACAGGTGTGGCAGGGAGGCCCAGCAGAAGGAATTTACCCTCTTAGCTGTGGGACCCCCCCATGGAGCCTCCACAGGTCAGAGGGGTTCTGTAGGAATCCTTTCCTGTTTGTCAGAAGGAGAAATCAACCGAAGGTCCTGTGCCTTCTGTGTTCCTCTGCTGTCCCTTCTCTCAGTGCCCAGGGCCCATGAGTGCCCATTGCATCCTGGAGCCCACTCTCTCAACTCTTCTCGCCATCATCTCTCGATCTCGGACATGTTGCTTTTCTCCTCCTGGTGGCTCAAATGTCACCCCCACTCCTGCTATGAGTCTTTGAACTGTTGTTTATTATATGGTCCTAATTTCTTCAACACAGTCAGCCCACCCCCATGTATCATACCTTCCTTTTCCTAGGGTGCTTCATGGTCCTACCCCAGCATGACTTCCTCGCACTGCCCCAACTACTTCTCTATTCCACATCATTTTGTTCAACACTCAAACTTCAGGATGTGCCTTTGACCCAAATCTCTCCTCTTTAAATAACCTTTTTGATCTCAGCCACTTGGCTCACTTAACACCGGGCTTCCTGGCTAACCTTACATCTGACCTAACTGTTGAACTCAAAATTCCCAGTGATGTTCCCTGCCTGGTTGCTTGGTCATTTCCACAAGTGAAAATTCACACTTTGTAACTCCTTGTGCATATGTTTCTTCTTCCATTCTTCTCTTCTTCTTGTCCCTTCATTCTCTGTTTATCCAAATATGAAACTGAAACATCTCCTGACCCTATTTGTCCCCCAAATCTAGCCAGTGTAAAGACCCTAAATCACAAATCTATGATCTCGCTATGTTTTCTTGCTGCCATCATTGAAATCCTAGTACTTTTCAACCTGTCCCTAGTTCTCTCCAAAGTGTTCTTTCCCTTCTGGCCCTCTGCTTAGAAACACCTAACCCCATTGTCTCCTTGCCTCTGTGCTTTTTAGCCACCCCAGGTGTAGCTCCCTCCAGTCCTCTGGCCTCACTTCCTGCTGTCCCACTATACACTGTATTGGAAGCCATTACCTTACAGTTCTTCCCGCTCCCCTGCCTTCCTCATGCCAATGCTCTGTGTTTCCTTAGCCCCCATACACCTGCCTCTCCCTGTCTAAATGTTCCCATCCAACTCGCTCCATCTGAAATGACACTTTCTTCATTATGCCATTTTATTTTTTAAATTTTATGTATTTATTATTTGAGACAGAGAGAGAGAGAGAGAGAGAGAGAGAGAGAGAGAGAGAGAACGAGTGCACCAGGGCCTCCAGACACTGCAAACGAACTCCAGATACATGTTCCCCCCTTGTGCATCTGGCTTACGTGAGTCCTGGGGAATCGAACTGAGGTCCTTTGGCTTTACAGGCAAATGCCTTAACCACTAAACCATCTCTCCAGCCCCATTATACCATTTTAATGAGCAGTTACCAATGTCTTCTGACAGCCCATGAACCATGTCTAAGTGACATTCAGGCTTCTTGTGTGGTGTCTTCATCAAAGACATTCTTCCAGTGCCCACCAGTTGTGTCCTGTAGTGGTTGTGAACAGAGAAGGGTACTGTTTTCACCCGTCATGGAGCTGAGCACAGGGTGCTTTCCTATGGCCATGCTGAGTGCTCCTCTAGTGTCTGCTGACTGGAACCAACCAGCTGACCTCTGCGGAGCCTCCTCCAGCTGGATCATCATCACAGCATCTTTGGACAGAGATTAAATGTAGACTATAATAATGTGCACCTCTGTATTTTCCCATCTTAGACTTTTCCTCTAAAAACGTCTACAGTTAAAAGCCTGTTGTGGGGGACATGGATCAGTTGGTAAAGTGCCTTGACTCAACTCTCAAACATGAGGCCCTCAGTTCAGATCCCTAGCACCCACCTAAAATCCAGGCATGGCAGTGTGCTCCTCTAAGCCCAGTGTTGGGAAGGCAGAGAAGGAGGAGCCTTGAGGCTCGTGGGCCAGCTTGCGTAGCCTGATCAGTGAACTCCAGGCTCAGTGCTTGACCCTGACCCTGTCTCAGAAAACTAAGGTGGGGCAGGAGAGATTGCTTAGTGGTTAAGGCACTTGTCTGTGAAGCCTATGGATCCAGGTTCTATTCCCCAGAACCCATGTAAGCCAGATTCACAAGGTGACTCATGTGCACAGGTGGCACATATGCACAAAGGTGGCACACCCATCTGGAGTTCATTTGCAGTGGCTAAGGCCCTGCTGTACCAATTCTGTCTCCCTCCCCACCACATAAAAAATAACATGGAAGCCAGTGTGGTGGCGCACACCTTTAATCCCAGCACTCGGGAGGCAGAGGCAGGAGGATCACCATGAGTTCAAGGCCACCCTGAGACTACATAGTGAATTGTGAATTCCAGGTCAGACTGAACTAGAGTGAGACCCTACCTTGAAAAACCAAAAAATAAATAAATAAATAAATAAATAAATAAATAAATAAATAACATGGAGCAACTGAAGAAGGCACATGATATTATTGACTTCTTACCTCCATATGTACATACACATGCATGTGCGCCCATATACACACGTATTTCCATACAAACACACAGACACAAATACACACACACACACACACACACACACACACACCAGCCTGAATGTCTACATATAAGTAACTTTAGCTAACTGTTCAAATTATGCACAAGTGGTGACTGAGCTGTGTGTCACAATGACCTCCATAATTTGCTGTGGAGCCAGTGGCGGGGATTATATCAACCTCGCAGGCACGCGTCCTGATGGCTAAGTGTTTTCTGACATCCTCTCGGCTCTTGGGACTTTGTGTCACAAATCTGTAAACTTTGTCTGTGTATATCCATATCTGGGCTCACATCCAAACCACCTTTACATAAATTTAACACAAATCATTGAGGGCCTCCTTCCGATCCATCTGGCAGCCCTGCCAAGTGCATGTGTGAACTTCCCAGCGGGCTTGCTGGGGAAGACACATGATGTGAACTTCTCCCTTCATTAGAGAAGGTGGCTTGGCACATGCCTTGCAGAAAGATGTAAATATGCTGGTTCATACTACCAGCAAAGCGCCACGCCAGAACTTCTGAAGTGGACAGTGATGAGTCCACCTGCCCCTTAGCTCATACCTCACCATTTCTTAAAAACATGGGGCCTGGTGGACAGTGTAGCAACTGGCAAGTGCATGGCCACCCCTACAAGAACAAAAGGCCCATATCACCACAGCAAGTTTCTGCCTTACTAGCTCCCTAGGGTCTCTGGCTGGGATATTTTCAAATATTTCCATTATCTATACTTAACAAACAAGCAAATAACAACAGAAAGTGCACACAGAGGCATCCTCACACAGCTACACAGCAGAGTGACTTGAATGCTACATGCTGTGTTTCCATGGAGATGACAGTCAGGGATGCTGTGGGCGCATGGCCCTTGGTGTATTATTCTTTGCAATGCTTCTGTGGCTATCCCCTTCAACATTCTTTTGAGAAATTGGCTTAGGTGGTGGCCTGGGCTTCGTTGGTGACCCTGTGCATACTCAGCATGATTGAGTTCTAGAATCTGTTCAGCCTCAATGATCTGTGCACAGTGGTTGTCATCTCTCTATCAGGCTCCTTGGCTGTGACAGGAGCCCAGTAGGTTCTGTTTCATAAGCCCTTTGGGTGAAGCATTAGAGGGTGCTATTTTCCCAGGGTGATCCTGTTGCCATGTTCATATTCTAGAGACTTCTCTCCTGGTGATTTAGCCTGGCCTTGATCCGGGGGTCTTCTGAGGTCAACCACACTCTGCTTTTTCTTTCTTCCTCTCTGATCTAAGTTGTGGCTTCATCCCTGTCTTTTCTACCCAGTCCCCTCCCCCTTCCTATCACCTTCTGTTTTAGACTCTATTTTCAACTGACACATTGAAGCATAAAACTTGCACGGTCGTGTTTGATGCGTGAATATTTGGTATAACTTTCACATTCATGTTAAAAAAAAAAATAATTGTCTCTTCAAATATTTATCATTTCCTTACGTGAAATCTTTCAAAATTCTTCTAGAGACTGGGGAGATGGCTCAGCAGATAAGGGTACTTGATGTGTAAGCATGAGGACCTGAGTTTAATCTTCAGCCTGCAGGCAAAAAGCTGGGCCTGGCCATGCACACCCACAACCCAGCACTGACCTGAGGGAGAGATAGGAAGCCAAACCAGTCAAATCAAATAATGTCAAGCTCCAGGTTCCATGAGAAACCCTATCTCAAGGAAATAGGTGAAAGAGTGATGGATCAGGACTCTCAACATTCTCCCTGACCTCTGCTTGTGTGCACAAAAGTGTGTGCATCATCACATATATGCGCATCCACATTAAAAATGCTTTCTAGTTCTTTTGTAAAAAAAATTATTAATTAATTTATTTGAAAGAGAGAGAAATAAATAGGTATACCAGGGCCTCTTGCCACTACTAATGAACTGCAGATATTTGTGTCACTTTGTGCATTTGGGTTTATGTGGATACTGGAGAATTGAACCAGGGTCCACAGACTTTGCAAGCAAGTGCCTTTAACCACTAAGCTATCTCCTCAGCCCCACCTTCTTCTAGATTTTTGAAATGTGCAGTACTTACTTGCTATCTGTTATCACCCTGTTGTGCAACAGTCCACCGGAGCTTGTCACTTCTACCTACCTGTAGGGCAGCCATCTGTCTGCTACTCTTCACCCCTTCTTCTGCTGTCATATTCTTCCTCCTCCTGGACGCATGACTAGTATCAGTTTCCTATCCCTAACTTGTATCAGACTCTATTCTGGCAAATTCTATTCTAAGTAATCATTGACTTTTTCACTGGATCTTATTCTTTCTCACTCGTGAGTAGATATATTACATCTGATCAGTTATTTAGAGGGGTCTATAGTATGGTCCACAGGAACACTCACTTGCTGTTCAGCTGTGGTGGGATATACCATTGTCAGCCAGTGGAAATTCTACCTCAGAATGAATGGTTTGTTCTGGAAAAAAAGACGAGTGCAAGCCAAGTCTGAGGTGTAATTTCACATAATATGCAGTTGATAACTTCATATTAACCTGAACTCTGCTTTGATTACTACCACAAAAGTAGCTTTTACCACATCTTTTTGTTCAGCAAAACATTAAAATTAGATGGTAAAGAATAGAAATTATATGGAAAAAAAAATACAAAGGAATGGCAATGGGGATTTTGTTAATGAATCCCACCTCCCTCTTCCTGTCTCCCAGGCAGCGCACACTATGTAATAAGCTATGTATCTATTTGTAAAACAGCCTCAAATTAAGGCGCTTATTCAGATGCCATTGTGAAAATAATTTTCTGAAATTGTGGTCTATCAACAGGAGATAAGATGGCACTTTCTTGTCGCCTGCTGGGGCCCATTATGAATATTCTATTTCTGAGGCGAATCACACTGTAAATACAATGTTCAGATTCATTTATTCCCACAATAGCATTTTTGCAAAGGTGCAATTTCATAATTTGACTTAGCATTGATAGCACATTCCAGAGCACTTTCTAACCACTGGTTAATTTACACATCCTCGGGAAATTGTTTATTTGCACTAGGCCCATTTAAAAAATAAACAACCACAGTACATAGAGATAAAGCATCATGATGGAGGCTGGGCAAGGACAGGGGTCTGCCTTAGCACAGCTGATAAGGTGCTCTTGAGCAATTTAAACGCAGATTTGGTACCAAGCAAGTTTTAAGATTCCCTTTAATCGTTCTGTTACAGATAGGATACATGGGGGGACAGCAGCACAAGTCCTTGGAGATGCAGATGTAAACAGGACCTGAAATGAATAGGCATACTGATGGCTCCTTTCTCCCCTCTGTGGTCCTCCCAAGCCATATTTTCATTAACACAAATAATCAATGGTGGACTGACACCAAAAGTTATTTAGCTTATTTCTAGCATTAAATGGAAAATGTCTAGTATTTCTAAACACCGGGAGAAAAAAAAATCTGAACTGTCAACTCATATTCTTTTTGTTATTACATATTTCCTGAGATTGAAACTACTCATGCTTCTTATCACTGTTGTCTTTGGGCCTGGTGGATAGTGGATATTATACAAAGCCCCAAGATTGATAGTGAACATGACTCTACTGTTTAACATTCATCATAACAAATACCCAGGGGGAAAAAAAAGATAGATGTGCTAATAAATCTAGAACTCACTAACTTGGAAGTTGGAGGAGATTCAGGCAAGTTTTTTTTTTTTTTTCTTTTCAATGTTGCATCTTTGGACATCAAAATTGTTCCTCTGCAAACTTCATCTGCAGTCTCCCTTAGTCTCTCTCTCTCTCTCTCTTTCTCTCTCTCTCATACACACACACACACATACACACACACACACTCACTCCTAAGTATTTATTGACTGGCTAGAATAGGCCAGCCAGTGCTTTAGTGATGAGTAGAGAATAGCAGACTCTATTCCCTGACCTCCTGACATTTCTACTCTAGAATGACACAGTAAACAAAGAAGACCTCCCCACACACAACTAGACCCCTCCTCTGCACACCCTCCATGCCCTTCCAGTTGACTGGTCCTTTTTACTATCTACAGGTGCCAAGGCAGGCCCTGCTCTGGGACCTGGACATGCTATATACAAGATACATGTGACCAATGTCTGGCTGAGGCACTGGGTGACAGGGTCTCTTCTTTGTCCCAGGTGGTTGGTGTTCTGTTTTCGTAAGCTCTGCCAGCTGCCCAGTGCCTGACTTTTCTCACCTCCCACATCTACTGGCTGGTTCTAATTTTTTTTTCTTGTCTTCTTTGCCTGTAATGCTAAATCCTAGCCAACTTCCTCAGCTTTCTCACCTGGGATGTGTGTCCTGTGTTCCATGCTGACAGACCTCATCTCTCTCTCTCTCTAAAAAAATGAAAAATCTTTGTGTGTGTGTGTGTGTGTGTGTGTGTGTGTGTGTGTGTGTGTGTCAACATGTATATGGAGATCAGAGGACAACCTTGGGTGTTCGTGTTTGCTGTTCACCTTGTTTGGGACAAGATCTCTTGTCCACTGCTACAGATGCCAAGATAGTGGGCCTGTGAGCTTCCGGGGGACTCTCCTGTCTCTGCCTCCCATCCCCAAGGTAGCACTAGGATTACAGCCGCTCACGACCACATCCAGCCTTACATGGGTTCTGGAGATCCAAGCTCAGATCCTCACACTTGCATATCAAGCACTTTTTCCCTCTGAGCCATCTCCCCAGCCTCAGGCTTCATGTCTTAATGGGGAAATGAACAGCCAGGGGTCACATTTTTTATGTGGGTTTATGTATACACAGAACATTCTTTTGCTTTCAAAGCAAAGATGATCAAGTTCAGTTCTGATACCATTTAGTCTTAAGGGAGAGAGGAAAGCAAAACAATTCCCAAACCATTATGAAGCCCTGTCAGGGGTGTCAAGTCTGTTCGATATTACATGATGCCTCTCATTGATCAGTGGTGGCCAAATGTACTACGTTTGAAAAATCCTCTTGGAGAGCTGGAGGCATGGATTAGCGGTTAAGGTGTTTGCCTGCAAAGCCAAAGGACCCTGGTTCAATTCCGCAGGACCCACTTTAACCAGATGCACAAAGGGCGCACGTGTCTGGAGTTCGTTTGCAGTGGCTGGATGCCCTTATGAGCCCCCCTCCCTCTTTCTGTTAAATAAATAAAACATTTTAAAAAGAAAAATATTCTTGGAAAGGCGTGACCTAGTTCATGGCAGGGTCAGCCTTCATTTGAGGAAACATAGTGTCGTAAACACCCCAGCCTGCCGTCTTCGGCTCACATGTAGAAGAGACTAACCACCAAAGAGCTTTATTTGGAATAAACATTTTGTAAATTTCATGGAAAGGCACCTGCTTTTCTTGAACATGAAGTTATCAGGAATAAGCTTTAAGATTGAATCATTTGAGGCTGAGGAGATAGCTCAGTGGGTAAAGTGTTTGTGTTACAAGCATGAAGACCTGACTTCAATTCTCAGAACTCATGTTTAAAAAGTAGCCAGCAATGGTGGAGTGCACTTGCAATCTAAGCACTGGGAAGGTAGAGACAGGTGGACCCATGGGCCTTGCTGGCCAGCCAGTCCCCAAGGTCATGAGAGGCTTATTCTAAAGAAAAGGTGAATAGTACCTGAAGTTGTCCCCTGGCTTCCACATGCATGTGGACCCACAACCTGCATGCACCCACACATACAAACATACATGTACACATAGACCTATGTGTACACATAGAGTAAAATTGTTATCTAAGCCCTATGACAGCTTTTGGATTAATTTCTTTAATTTATATAAATTTTAAAGGCTATATATTATATTCTATACATTTTAAAAAAAAAACTGTCATTTTAAAAATATTTTGTTTGTTTTTTCTTTGAGGTAAGGTCTTGCTCTAGCCCAGCCTATAATTCACTATGTAGTCTCAGCCTGGCTTTGAATTCATGGTGATCTTCCTACCTCTGCCTCCTGACCGCTGAGGTGTGTGCCACCACACCTGGCCATTTAAAAACTTTTAAATGAAAAAATTGTGCTCTGTCAAACTGTTCTACTCAGCAAACCTTTAATGGAGATATGGCTACACACTGAGGTTGTATAAGTATGCTAGAAACAATGGTATATTTTTCCTTTAGAAATAGGGGCTCGAGAGATGGCTTAGTGGTTAAGGCACTTGCCTGCAAAGCCTAAGGACCCAGGTTCAATACCCCAGTATCCATGTAAGCCAGATGCACAAGGTGGTGCATGTGTCTGGAGTACTTTTGCAGTGGCTAGAGGCCCTAGAAACCTATTCTCTCTCCCTCTCTCTCTCTCTCTTTTCTCTCTCTCTCTTTCTCTCTCTTTCTCTCTCTCATAAATAAAATAAAATAATCCAAGAAAATAAGTCATCCATAAATCATCCTGCCACTCAAGGGTAATTGTGTTATCCTGCTGTGCTGTATCTTCACCAGTCTACTTTCTTTGCATTAGAAACATGCATATGTTCAAAAACTGGTATCATACCCATAGTGAGCTTTCACTCTATCATTTTCTCTTTTTTTAATTTTTAATTTATTTATTAGAGACAGAGAGAGGGAGAGAAAGAGGGGGAGAGAGAGAGAAAGAGAGACAGAGAGAGAGAATGGGCACACTAGGGCCTCTAGCCACTGCAAATGAACTCCAGATGCATATGACACCTTGTGCATCTGGCTTATGTGGTACTGGGGAATTGAACCTGGGTCCTTAGGCTTCGCAGGCAAGTGCCATAACTGCTAAGGCATCTCTCCAGCCCCCCATTTTCTTTTAATATTAATTTTTTAAACATCATATTAGACTCATGAATATTAAATCACATCTTTTTTTTTCTTTTTTGGATGTGTATGTGGTGTGCATGCATATGGGCATGCTTGTTCACTTGTGTGTGGATGCACGTGTGTGTGGGTGCATGCGTATACCAGAGGTTTGAGGTCAGGTGAGGTATCTGCCTCAACTACTTTCTACATTATTTACAGAGGCAAAATCTCCTACTTCAACCAAGAACTTGCTGATTGCACTAATCTAGCTAGCCAGCTTGCCTCGAAAATCCTTGGTGTCTCTCTCCTGACTGCGGGGATTACAGACAGCCTGCCATGGGGCATTTATGTGGTGCTGGAGATAGAACTCTGGTCCTCATCTTCACATAACAAATGCTTTATCTGCTGAACAATCATCCCAGCACCATCACATTACCTTTTCAAAACAATAATTTTTATTTCAAACTTTGTAGGCTATTTTAAATGTTTTTAATTATTCAAAAAGTATACATAATTTTAGGTAATGATATAGTAAATGAATATCTGTATTCATAAATCTCTGTGGATTTTGTAATTTCTTTAGAAGGAATTTCTAGAAGTATGTTTTCTGAGTCCAAATAAGTAAGAACACTTTTATTGTTATTATTTACTTACTTGAGAAATAGAGAAAGAGAGAGCAATTGAATGGGTGCTCCTGGGCCTCTTACCTCTGTAAACAAATTCCAGATGCGTGTGCCATTTTCTGTGTCTGGCTTTATGTGGGTATTGGAGAATTGAACCCAGGCCAGCAGACTTTGCAAGCAAGCACCTTTAACCATGGAGCCATCTCCTTAGCCCCAAGAACAGTATGAAGATTCTTGAAACCTTACCAACTTGAGAGAGTAATTGCTGGAGCTTTTACATGAAAACTATACCTACATTTTCAAAGAAATCAATGCATTTTTATGATACAAGCTGATATTTTTTACACTTTTGCATGTGTGTGCATATGTATATACATTTGTGTAGGGATGCATATGTATGTATGCATGTATGTATGTATGTATGTGTAGAAGGCAAAGGCTGATGAGAGAGGTCTTCCTGGGTCACTTTCTGCAGGGTTTCTCACTGAACCTGGAGCTCACTGATTCATCTAACCTACCTAGCCAGCAAGCCCAGGGATTCCTTGAGATTACAAGCACACATCACTATTTATGTGAGTGCTGCAGATCTGAACTCAGATCCTCATGCTTGTGCTGCAATTTCTTTATTCACTGAGCTGTCTCCCCAGCACCAAGATGATATTTTAAATCTGGAATTAGCTCACTTTTCTAAATGAGACCATAAAATTTCCATCTTTGCTGGCAAGATGGTCTTTCAGCTCAACTTCTGTAGTGGTGAGAGAGTATTTGTAGACACGCAAATCGGTGGGTGTTGCAATTAAACTATATTTATAAGTAACAGGCACTCAGTCATTCCAGTTTGGTCTTCATTTGCTCAATTCCACTTCTTTGAAACTTCTATTGAAAACAGCTGAATTTGTGACTGTGGAAAAGTGAGGACCCTAGCTTGCAATGTTCCCGGGCATAAGATGTAAGTGTGTGGGGTCTTGAGTCCCTGTTTTAGTGCAGGGACGAGTAAATCTTTCATTGTAAAATGAGTTGGAAACTAAGCAAGGAAGTTATGAATCAGCCTGTTGTTTCAACATATGGATAGCATGGGGAAGTCTATAAAGCCAGGCTTCTGTTCACCTCTGGCAGGCAGCTATAGCCTGCCTTGAATCTTGCCATAGTATGCTTTCTGGAAAAATTCACACCAATGCCTAAAGAGTACAAATGTCCATGTACTCAGACTGATCTCACTCCTTGATGTGAGCCTCAACAACTTAGTAATTCCAACATTTCTGAGCAATTCCCAGGACTACAAAGTTGGAAGGGAAAAGTTCTTTGGAAGAAAAACTTGGTGCTCAAGAAGTCTTCTCAACAGAAACTGCTTTTCCCAGATGGGCAGCATGTGACTGTTTTCCTTAGGTGACCCTTTGGAGGGTAGTTCAAACTCTCCCTTTACTACCTCTGCAAAAATGAGCAACACAGCCAGGCATGGGTGGTAATGCACACCTATAACCCAACAACTGGAGAAGCAGAGGCAGGAGGATTGCTACAACTGCAAGGCTAGCTTGCTATAATAGTGTGTTCCAGGTCAGCTTGGGCTACATATTAAAACCCAGTCTCAATATATACACACATATCTATGTATGTATGTATATATATATATATATATACATATATATATGAAATAAAACTAAGAAAAATAAAGCACAAAGGAACTAAACCAAGTACATTTTCCAGAATAACTTCACCATGTTGTCAGTAAAGTAACTGGCCATAGTCCCTTAAAGAAATGCATGAACTGGCCATAAGCACAAAATGTGCTTTCCCATAGTTTAGTGGTTTAGGGTTGCCTGCCCTGCTCCTTTGTTCCCCTGTTGCTACCAAAGGAGCTTTGGTTTCAAAGCCTCCATATGGAAACAGAGACTGAAGAAAGTTGCTTTCACTGATACTGGCTCTTAGGGATGTGGGGGTGCCCCAACCCACTCTTCCTTCTAACCCCACAAAGCCAAGGCTGCCCCCTCAGTAAACATTGCACTTGAGGCCAGCAGTGACTTTTATGCCACTGTCACTGCCTTTTCCTCATGCTGGAGAAACAATGTGAGCTGCATGGAGGCAGCTCTGCCAATAATAGAAGTGTTGGCAGGCTAGCCCAAGCAAGCAACAAAGACCTTTGCAAATTAGTATAAACAACAATTTCCGTTTCCGTGTGTGTGTGTGTGTGTGTGTGTGAGAGAGAGAGAGAGAGAGAGAGAGAGAGAGAGAGAGAGAGAGGAATTAAAAGTTTACTTCCACTTTAAAATAATTTTATTTACTTATTTGAGAGAGAGAGAATGGGTATGTAACCAGATTCCACACACATGCACCACTTTGTGTATCTATCTGGCTTTATGTGGGTGCTAAGGAATTGAACACTAGCCAGCAGGATTTGCAAGCAAGTGCCTTTAACCGCTGAGCCATCTTCCCAGCCCCACAAACACTTTTTTAAAAAGATCTCAACTTGTGTTGCCAGCCTCATAAGCTTTAAGTGTTATATTTATTTTATAAATTTATTTATTTGGTTTTTTGTAGTAGCATTTCAGTCTAGCCCAGAATAATTTGGAATTCACTATGTAGATTCACTATGTAGTCTCAAGCTGGCTTCGAACTCACAGTGATCCTCCTACCTCTGCCTCCCAAGTACTAGGATTAAAGGTGGGTGCTACCATGCCCAGTTTTACATTTTTAAAACTATTTATTTATTTATTTATTTATTTATTTATTTATTTATTATTTGAGAGAGAGAATGAGAATGGGTATTCCTGCCACTGCAAACAAACTCCAGACACATGTGTCACTAGGCACATCTGGCTTTACGTGGGTACTGGGGAATTAAATCACCAGACAGCAGACTTTGCAAGCAAGCACTACATTTTTAAACAAATCAGAGTGTATAAACATGCACACTGTTGAGCAACTGTCAGAGGAGTTAACCCCACATCTGCATTCTGACTACTCTACTTGGTGGATAAAGGCCAGGGGTTTGGACTTACCCCAGACATGGGTTCCTCAAGCAGCATTTGTTCTCCTGATTCCAGGACATAAATCTCTCTGTCCACTTCCTTGTCAATCACATTCCTGCACTTTGTTTCTTCTGGTAGTGAAATGCACAGCTTACTGCTTTAGGGTGCATGCATCCCTTTTGCACCCAGTCCTTTGGGGGTGGTAGAACTTACTTGGTGTTGTCCTGAAGAATACCACAGGGACAAATGTAGAAATGATAGTGACAAGTCTTCAAGTTTGCATAAGCCATTTTCCTTGGAATTCTAGGTTTAGTCATGAGGCAGAAACTTTCAAATGGTTTCGGTAGATTATACATGTCTCTACAAATGTAGTTCAGCTCACTAGTACAGGTCCTGACTACCAAACATGTGTCAACAAAACCTTAGGGCAGAGTTACCACCAAATCACCAGAATTGTGGATGCTCACTCTTCTCCCTGTGAGATCCTGTGTGCTGAGTGTTCCTGTGTGATGAATGCTCCTGTGTGCTAAGTACTCCTGTGCCTGAGTCCTCTTATGCTGAGTGCTTCTGTGTGCTGAGTTCCTGTATGTTGAATGCTCTGTGCTGAGTGCTCCTGAGTGGCTTCCCAGGGCACACCATCATTACACACATTATTCCAGAGCACATCAGTCTTCAGTTAACAAGGAGTGACCTGGGTGTTTGGTTGAAATCCTCTGGTCTCATCTGGATGCTTTATTTTGGGTTGTCAGTGCTTAGTCTCAAGAAGACATGTGGTCTTCTCTGTTTCTGCAGCTGTGGCAGGCTACCTGAAAACAGCAGCAAGCATCTGTCTATCAGAAGCGTTCCAGCACCAGCTAGACACTATTAGAGAGGGGAGGGGACCCATGGGTCCCTGAAAGACAATGACCCAGGTGGATTGGACACACAGATAACTGGGGATGTCGGTGACTGCGTGCCAGCCATGTGGCCATCAGTTTACATGATGTTTCTTCATTTCCTGGCCCAGGGGACATCAAGAAAGACCTGAAACATCTCAGAGCTTGAGTGGGATTATGCCATTGAAAGGGATGCTAGGGAAAGTCATCTTGCAGTTGAGTTCCAGTGCTGTGGGTGCTAAAAAGCAGAGAAACCAGTGAGGTACTGGTGCAAAATGAGTAAATAAATGAGTGAATCAATGAATGGGGCCTTGTAGCAAAGAGTGGCTGGGGTCATGCAGAGACTATTAAAGTACTAATGGGATATGACTGAATCAGTGAATGGGTAAGTGAATGAATGAATACGTGAATGTTTTCTCTTTTACCATTTATTTTTCATTATTATTATTATTCTTATGCAAAAGTGGCATGATATTCTAGGGGAGTAGTCTCAATCAAATAAAGAAAAATAAATCAGGAAACAATGACAGAATGGATCCCCAAAATAGCAGCAATTTTAAGGAGAGTCTGTCTTAGGTCAACTCCTATACTAATGGCTCTAATATGTTCCATCATTTCCAACTGCTTGGCCTCAGCCAAATCACTTTCAGCTCTTTCCCAGGAACAATGACATACCATGCAGGTAGTTCTTGCTCCTCTTATGACTGGTTGGGTTCCCTCATCTGGGTCTTGAAGGAAAGACAGAGGAGCTGCATTTTCCGTTGTCATCATCACGCCAGTAGATTTGTTTGATTCAGAAGGCACGTCTCTGCAGGTTTGTCACACACAGTACCACAGAGGTTACCGAAAGCTGTGGAAGGCTTTGTTTATTGTGATGGTGCTGTGGTCAACAAGGGCCGGAGACTAGTAAGCAGATAGGAAACAGCCTAAGATGGGAACTGCTACAGCTGAAGGGTAACTGAAATGTCTTTGAGGATGAAGCTGGTACCCAGTTTAATAGTGTGCCTGAGCTCATTTTTTGAAAGTTTAATGAAAGTTCTTTGTTCAAAATTTTATTTATTTATTTTTGAAAGAATGCATGGGCATGGGCATACCAGGGCCTCTGGCCACTGCAAACAAACACCAGATGTATGTGCCACTTTGTGCATCTGGCTTTAGGTGGGTACCAGGAGATTGAACCCCTGGACAGCAAATGACTTTAACGGTTGAGATATCTCCCAAGACCTGCCCCCCAGAAGCTCATTTTTGCAATTATTTTCTTTTCACTTACCTGCCTATGACCTAGCCATGTTGGAACTAAACATGCACTCATTCTGCCAAGTCTGAGCCTCATCATTTTGTTTTGGTGAGAATGAAACAAGATCCTGATCATTGCCCATTAGAAATGAGCTGAGATAGGGCTTAACCGTGAAGTCGACCCTGACCTGCTGGTGTCTAGAGTGGACACTAGAGAGACCAAGAATGACACCATAACCTCCTCCTAGGATTCTAGTACTGGTTACCTGTTTCATAAAGTGGGCCTCTGCCAAGTTATGAGATGGCCAGTGAAAGAAAACACCTTTCTCAGTGCCCCTGAGTGGTACCCCAAATCCTGGGTGTGAAAAGGATTCAGGGACGGGTTGTAGCTCTGTGGTGGAGCACTTGCCTAGCACATATTTTATACCCCAAGCACAAAATAAAATAAAGCATCAAAGTACTATTTTTTTTTTCCAGGTAATTATAAAAAAAAAAAAAAACAAAAAAAAAAAAAACGTGATATCCTGTAAAGAAAACCTTTACAGGAAAAGTCTTTTAAATTTTTGTTTTGTTTTCCTCCCCTTTGATCTATTCCCCCAGTTTAGAAAGAAGGTGAAGGGTAAGATTTGAAGGCTTATTCTTCCTGAACTCTCACATGGGCAGGTTCATAAGGCAGTGTAGCCACCTAAAAAAAAAAAAAAAAAAAAAAAGCAAAATAAGGCTGGAGAAATAATTTTGCATGCATTAGGACCTGAGTTCAAGTCCCAGAACCCATATACAAATGCTGGGCACTGTTGAACACACCACACTGGGGAGGTAGAGAGGGCAAAGTACTGCAGCTTGCTGGCCAGCCAATCTAGCCTAGTTGGTGAACTCCAGGCTTAGTGGTCAAGGCACTTGCCTACACAGCCAAAGGACTAAGGTTCAATTCTCCAGGACCCACGTAAGCCAGATGCAGAAGGTGGTGCATGCGTCTGGAGTTCATTTGCAGCAACTGGAACACCCATTCTCTGTCTATCTGACTCTTTCTCTCCCTCTCTCAAATAAATAAATAAATAAAAACTTTTTTAAAAAGATGGACACCATTCCTGAGAAATGACAACAAAGATTGTCCTCTCAGGTACGTGTGTGGGGACACACACACACACACACACACACACACACACACACCCCTTTTAAAAAGTACAGGCTGGACAGATGTCTCAGTCAATAAATGACAAGCATATCTGAGCTCACATCCCCAGAACCCATATAAAAAGCTGGACGCTGTGACGAGTGTCTATAATCCCAGCACATCTAAGGCAAGAAGGGAGAAGGAGACAGGAGAATCCCCCTGAAGTTCATGGCCCATCTAACCTGAGAATACAGCGGTGAGCAAGATCCTGCTTCAAACCAAGTGGAAGGCGAGGACTGACACCCAAAGTTATGCCCTGACCTCTACACCTGCTCTGCCATACACATGTGCCCCCTACATGAACACACACATACACACACCCCACACCAGAAGCACAACCAAAAAAATGCAAAATACTGTGACTGCTGAGAACAGATTTTTGTGTTGGTCGGATACATTCTAATGAAAACACTGCAGGAGACTAGGTGCCTTGGACAAAGATGTCCCCAACTTTGAAAATATGAGCTGTGTCTATAAGCTGACCCTGACATGGGATGATGACCCTGGGATGATGTCTCCAACAATAAATCATTAACTAATCTTTTCCTCAAAACGGGCCTTTTGCTAACCACAGGGACAAAGCTGGTCTTGTTGAGGGTCTTTATTCTTATCTCTAAACCTGGGGTCCTCAGATGCCAGAGCACCTCATACGTCTCTGGGATCCCACTCAGACTTTGCACTGAAGCCTGCTTCTTTTGCCCTCTCTGACTGAGCCAGGGTGGGCCCTCGGCCTGGGCTGCTGCTGAGGGAACCCTGAATTTCTCCAGGCTGTGCTAGCCTGCTAACCCTAGTCAACTCACTGTTCCTGTGGCCCTCAGAACCCCTGGCAAGGCCTGGCTCATCCACCATGGAGACCTGGGACATGCCCAAACTGACAAGTGGAAGAGTCCTTATCCCAGATCTATCTGAGGATCAAGGAGGGGCCACAGGCTGAAAGGAAGCCTTTCCTGTTTACAGACTAAGGGGGGCTTTGAAAGCCCTGGCAGGACACAGGCCAGGCACCTCGGCTTTTATGCCAAGAGGCCAAACAGGAAGAGCCCAGGATGGAGACTGCGTATCACAGGAACCCAGAAGGGCAGGAAGGAGCCCCGTCAGAAGGAGTTCTTGATTAAACATCTAATCGGAAGATTTGTACAGGGTGGGGAGAGGGTAATGACATTAAAATATGTCTAGCTTTTACAAGGGTTTGCTGTAAGAAAACCATTAGGCCACATTCTCTTCAGTGTGCTTCCCGCTTTGCATCATTCTCCAGTGACAGAAATCAAGTTTTGATTTTCTGGAGGAAACTTTGTGCTATATCTATTGTGGAGGACCAAAACAATTAATAAATAAAACACCAAAACTATTCCATTTGACCCTCAAATTCTCTATTCATTTGTTTATTCTTCTGTTTCTCTCTCCTCTTCCTCCTGTGGCTATCTCATCTATCTTTATCTTCCTTCTTCTATTTTCTTTTTTTTTTAATTTAAAAAATATTTTATTTATTTATTTTCAAGGGGAGAGAGAGAGACAGAGATAATGGGTGCAGCTTGGCCTCTTGCCACTGCAACCGAACTCCAGATGTATGTACCACTTTTTGCATCTGGCTTTACAATGGGTACTAGGAATGGAACTGGGGTCATTGAGCATTGCAGGCAAACACCTTAACTGCTAAGCCATCTCTGTAGCCCTCCTTTCATTTTCTTTATGGGAAATAAAAGCTGGGAAAACCTTGTTATTCTTGTATACTTAACTACTTTAGAACTACACAGTTAGGAATCTGCAAGTCGGAGAAGGGTGTAAAAAGTGAAGTTACTTTCTCTATGCCTTTTCTATACTTATTCCCCAAGAATGACACCAATATCTGTGAACCCTATGAAAGGAACACCATTCCTTCCTTTAAAGCCTTCTTATGTGTGTGTGTGGAGAGAAGTTATTCAAATCTGACTCCTCTAAATCATTTTGTTGCTTTATATTATTTATTTGCTTATTTATCTATGTATTTTTGGTGCTCAGGTTGCCCCAGAGCACCATGTATTCTCAGTAACCACTTTGCCTTGGAGCCATACCCACACCCTTTCCTCATAACTTCCTAACCCTCCTGACACACCAGTGATGCAGGTGGACAGTCAGGCCACAACCACCCAGCTCTCCATCCATGCTGCAGGGTGAGCTCCCATCATGTTTCCACCTAGAAGTCAGCAGGAGTATGCTTTGTCAACTCAGTCCTGTGCCAACTAGAGAAGAAATTGTCTTCAGTCGCTGGCTCAGTGCTGCAGAAAGTGTGATAATACAGTTCTCCAGCCTCCTCCTTGGCTTCCCCCAGCAGGTGATATTTATGGACTGTTTACAAGTTGCTCACATATGGCATTCACAGGGGTTGGCAACTTTTAAACACTGTCATCCAGAATATTTATGTTGCAAAAATCCCACCTCTAAGGTCGGCTTCCTCCCACCACTCCAAAACCTCAGGCTGAAGGAGAGACTTTTCACTCTAATGTTAGGATAGAGGAACTGGACACAAAGGCTTCCAGGCTCTGCAAATTTGGTGAAACTGTGCAGCCATCTCCCTTGAAGGTGTGACCAGGTGCTAAAGGAGTGGAGTCTTTCCTGTTTGAACCATGCCACGTGCTTTTCTGTACAAATGGTTTTTTGTTTAGCCATCCAGATCCAAACTGTAGCAAAAAAGGCTACTTTAAGAAATTAGCAAGTATTGAATAATCCAGAGTATGGATGGAGAAATTGGGGTGGGCCAGTGATTCTCCCCTATTCTACAGTCTCTCTCAAGCTTGGGTCCACTCTCCTGCAGGAGAAATGGGGCAGCTACCACATGGAAAGGAGACAACTTGGCCAGGGAGGTCAGACTTATGAGCCAGCTGCAGCATCCTCTTATTGAATGCATATGTTAATCAACTTTCTATTACTATAGTGAGTGCTTAAGATAATCAACTTAGGAAGAGCAAAGGTTTAACTTAGGCTCACAGTTTTGGACATTTCATCCCCTTGTCAGTTGACCCCCATAGCCTTGGGCTTGATGAGTCAGGAAAAGCAAAATGCTCACCTCATGGCCAGAAAGTGAAAGGAGAAAGGAAATGAATGAAGTCCCACTCTCTCCTTCAAGGACAAACTGCCATGACCTGAAGATTTCCCACTAGGCCCCACCTCTTAAAGGTTGCTCCACCTCTCAGTAGGGCTATGCTGATGATCAAGGCTTCAAGATCCAAACTGGAGCAGCAGGCCTTGAAGATATAGCAAGCAGTTAATAACCCAGAGTATGGATGGGGAAATCAGGGTGGGCTGGTGATTTTCCTACTCTACAGCTTCTCTCAAGACACCCAAGATGCACGAATGATTCAAATCATGAATCAAATGCACATAGCAATTTTGTAAAAATATCTAAAGTGGGTCTGGGGAGATATCTTAGTTATTAAAGTGCTTGCCATGCAAGCGTGGGGACCTAGTTCATTCTCGAGAACCCACTTAAAAAGCCAGACATGGTGACTAAAGAGATGGCTTAGTAGTTAAGATAATTGCCTGCAGTGCCAAAAGACCCATGTTTGATTCCCCAGGACCCACATAAGCCACATGTACAAGGTGGCGCATGCATCTGGAGTTCGTTTGCAGTGACTGGATGACCTGGTGTGCTCATTCACTCTCTCTCTCTCTCTCTCCTTCTCTCTGTCTTTCTCTCTCTGTCTCTCAAATAAATAAATAAAAATAAAAATAAGCCGGGCGTGGTAGCACACGCCTTTAATCCCAGCACTCGGGAGGCAGAGGTAGGAGGATTGCCATGAGTTCAAGGCCACCCTGAGACTACATAGTTAATTCCAGGTCAGCCTGGGCCAGAGTAAGACCCTACCTCAAAAAACCAATAAATAAATAAATTAATTAATTAATTACTTAAAAATAATTTTTTTTAAAAGCCAGACATGGCTATAACACCAGCACTGGGGAGACAGACTGTTGGATCCCTGAGGCTCCCCCATCAGCCAGTCTACCCTAAATGGTGAACTCCAGGCCAATGAGAGACTTCATCTCAAAGGAGGTGAATGATGTTCCTAAGACACAACCCCTGAGTGTGTCCTCTGGCCTCCAAATGCAATGTGCACACTGATTCACATGTATTTGCACACACATGTGTATATACACACACACACGCACACTTGCCTTAAACTGGCTTTGCCTTAGACATGTTGGGGTGAATCTAGGGATGACTGCCAGGCAAGTGAATGAGAAAGTTCTGATGGACAGAATGAACTGAGGCACCCAGCTTCAGCAGCTGGGTATGTGGCCCCACAACCGGAGTGCTATGTCCAGTCTACAGAGCTGAGGGGACTTCTGCCTGGGATAACGATGCCCAGAAGAAGGGAAGGTAGCTCTGAAGGGATGGTGGGCACCACTGTGCGAGGGAGGAGTGCAGCTCAGCCATCTGTCTAGGAAGTCTATCATGGTTTGCAGATGGTTGGGTCAGGTTCAGGGGTCGGCCACTCATGGTGAGGCATTGGGCAATGGGACCTCACAAGGTTCATTTTTTCTCACCCACAATGTGGAGCTGAGAATAATACCTAGTTGGTGAGAATAATGAAGTATAAATTCAGATTATTTACCAAAATTGCCTGGTAAAGTTCCTGACATATATAAGTGCTCCATTAAAGCAGGTGGCAGCAGTAGTAATAGCTGGGGGGAGGGTGAATATTTTGATTGGTGGGAAGAATAGGGAATTGACATCCTGGCCACATTCCAGCCCAGATCTAGAATAATATAGCAGCTCCGATCGTGTGGTGTCTACAGGGTGTCGGGTGATCTGTGTATAAATATAATCTAATCCTAATGAGCTCACTGCAAGATAAGATCATCCCCCCCTTGCAGGAGAGGAAACGAAGACTAAGAAGATTAAAAGATCTCCTAAGAATGCAGAGTTTGACATGGCAAAACATGAGCTCAAAGGCAGGCCCTTCTGCCAAAACCACTCCGCACTGGCTACTGCCAGCAAAGTGGGGATTAAACCCAGTCTATATAACTGAAACCATTGTGATTCTTTCCAGGGACTAAGGGAAAAGCACTTGGAGATCTTGGGAATTCAGACAGTGTATACAGTTGGGACATTAAATGGGCCCTTCAACTTCAAGGCTGAAAATTCATGAGGCGTTTCTCAGGGTGGCTGTGAAGAATGGGCTGGAGGCTGTGTGGAAGGCTGCGGACCCATCCTCCACATGTGTGAGGCTCTCTACCGCCTGAGCAATGAGCCCCAGCAAAAAGAAGACCACGCAGGTCCTTCTTTTTCAGCTCTGATTGCCCATTTTAAATTCCATTATAACTGCAGGACACTCGAAGAATGCCTGGCTTAAATCCTCCATGGCCCAACACTGATAGGCTACAGATGGTGGCTCTGGGCTATAGCAAGAGGCCAGAGAGTGCAACACAATTGCTTTCATGAGTTGTTAATGGGCCTTGGAGATCCTCCTGGGTAGTCCCCTTAGGTGCAGATGTGGAAACCAAAGCCCAGAGAGGTGCAATCTGTCACCTGTCATCCATTTGGGGGTGGAATCTGATTTAAAGCTCTGCTGTCCGGATTCAGGGCCTAAGGCCGTCCATCACAGCTGCAGGGACCCGGCAGCTCAGCAGGTGGGAAGCAACAAGTCTGAGAACATGGTGCTTATTCGGAGATGTTGTTACAGCTTAGATAATGATGCAGATAGGTCTGCTCTCAGTGTCACGTATGGTGAAGCTGTAGTGAAGCCTTCAGATTTCACAAAACTCTATCAGTCAGCTACTTACTCTTCCAGCACCATTGCATCTCTCTGTATGGTTATTACACACAGCTTTTGCTGAAACAATATTCTTTAAAAGCACCAACTCCATGAAGAAAAGTGACACCCATGAATAGGCAGTCACATGCCACACGAGAATGTGGGCTGTCCTCTCAATCTAAGATCACCTCCAACCTCACCACTCACCGATGTTAGAGATATGGCAGCTTGTGATACACCAAGCTACACATGCAAATAAAACCCAGCAAGGGGCTTTTACTAGACAGGAAGCAACTGATGGCAAAGCACACAGTTCTACTAAGGCGAGTTTGCTCACACTGCTATGGTTCAATGGCAACACGAAATAAAGGATGGAAGTTGGGTTTAGTGACTTCTTTGGATTGTCTTAGATTGGATTTGGAAGAGAGAGTATTACTCATGCTAGGATTGTGGGGAAAAGAACACTCATTGAAATCTGTCTGCTCACACAACCATGCAAAAGTTATAACCCATTGTGTACCCTTCATGCATATCTCTTATTTATTTGCTTATTATTTTAATTGACACAAAAACATAGAAATTATATATACTATTAGTCTATCATATAGTTTTTCAGTATGTACACATATATTGTTCAGTGTTTAAGCCAGAGTAAATATATTTATCATTTCAAACATTTATGATGAAAACCTTCAAATCCTTTCTTCTACCTTTTGGAACTACACATTGTTTTTTCTATAGTCACCCTAAGTGCAATAACATCCAAGATCCTCCTGCTGCTAGCTGACTGTAACTTAGTACTGCTGATCAGCCTTTATCCGTCTTCCACACACCCCACCTCCAATCTTTAAGAAACTACCTTTGCACTCTCAGCTTCTATGAGATCCACATTCTGAGATGGAAATCTAGCCCAGAGCCGTAAGCACATAAGACAAACATGATCACTGAGATATACTTCAAGCCCTAATCAGCTCTTTCAGACTCCACATGGTGGTCATGGAGGACTCATCTCTCTGGGCAGAAGGCCAAGTTTTATTATGCAAAGAAGCTACATGTTAAGAGACTCTAGTGCATTGCATGTGCAAGCACATGGCTAGCACTGTTCCTTCAGACTTAACAAACATATTTTGAATGGTCATTGATGTTTTTTAATAGAAGCCCAGAACTCAAAACAGGCAATCTGGGGTCTGGTACCAACTACTGTGTACTGAGTCATGTGATCTTCATCTCTACCCACATAACTCACCTGAGTCTGTTTCTTTTAGACCTCAGAGAAGATAACTTCCAAACCCCCTTCTTCACAGCTCTGATTCACAGTAGTCTTTATGATTGTTGTAATTAATGGTATGTGACTGAATTGATGAAAAGGAAGTCCCTCTCCCATTGTAAAGCTGTTATGATACAAATGATTGTAAAATCCACAGCAAATGCTGTCTGTTTTCCTGTCCTGGGTTCCAAGGCATACGGATGAGGTCACTTTCAAGTTTGCAGGGCCAGAAATATTCCACAGAAAGGAAAACCTGGAAGAAAATTCTTTACTGAATTATTGTGTGAAAATTAATATATCAGAAGCATTTCTTCTGAAAGAAAGAAATAGGGACTCTATTCTAGGGTAAAAATGGATTGTGTGATTATAATATGCTGCATTTGTGTATATTTAAGTAAATTGAAAAAAACAATTGTCTCAAACTGAAACAAGACATGTTGGAACTGTCTTCTAAATCTTCTTTAATGTAAGGGCTATAGGTTGTGGGAATGAATTCTTAGGGAAGCTGGGGAATTTCTTTCTTTGGCCATTTTTTAAAATTTTTTTATTATTTTATTTATTTTTTGAGAAAGACACAGAAAGAGAGAGACAGAGAGGGAGAGGAAGACAGAGAATGGGTGCGCCAGCAGCCTCTCAGCTGTTGCGAAGGAACTCCAGATGCCTGCGCCCCTTGTGGGAAAGTGTAGCATTGCGCCCTTGTGTCACTGCATCTGGCTAAACATGAGACCTGGAGATTGGAACCGGGTTCTTAGGCTTAGCAGGCAGGCGCCTTAACTGCTAAGCCATCTCTCCAGCCCTCTTTGGCCATTTTTAAAATAGGGCAGTCACAGGTCGAGTCCTCTGTCTGACTTGAATTAGATTGTACAAGTGAACTCTCAGGGACCTTTCAAGACCTAACATGTCACAATTCCTACCAAAAATGCTACTTCGCTCTCTTGCCTGCTGGGTTTCAGGGCCAAAGTCGGCATAGTGACTCATGTACAGAGAACTTGCTCTGCAGTGTACCGTTTATTTGGAATTAAACATGAGCTGAGCCCACCAAAATGTTTCAAAGAGTGCAGTTTTTTTGAGAGAAGATTTGAGAAATCAGTTTGCTTATTGTTCAGAATATTCCAGAAAGATAAAAGGACCCCCCCCCATGCCACAATCAAAACTGCCCAGACAGAAACTTGAACATGACCTATGCCTAGAATTAAAACCTCAAAATAGAAGAAAAAGATGATGACATCAAATTAAAAGAGAGACTAATGGAGAACTGGAGACTTGAGTTCTAGGAAGTATCTGTTTTTTTGTATGTAAGTATAAAAGTCAATAAATAATAATAATTAAAAAAGTTGAACACTATAGAATTATGATCATGAAGCAAACTAAGCAGGAAGTATCTTAAAGAGGCTGAAATTCTTAACTACTACAGAAGAGAACGTATTTGAAGAAGTTTGGGGGAAAGAGCTAGATTCAGACAGTTTCCAAGTTCATTTCAAGGTCTGGGACACCTCTAAAATTTCCCTCATTGAATTGATTCTCTGCTTCCTGAAAACTCATTCTTATGTCCTTTAAATAATTGCTACTCTGGGAGTTTGTTTGATCTGTGAGAATTGTGGATTAGCGTCCACTTTATGTTCCTACTACTTTCTTCACGGAAGCCTGGCTTCTGCAAGGCCTTTCCGTTTGCATCGAGCTGGGGTTGCTGCAATACTTAGGTGTCTGGAAAAGTCATGTCTCCCCGTGGCAGTGGCGTTCTTTTTTCTTATGCTGAAGATGATGGGAGAAATACATGTGAGTTTCTGTCCTTCCAAATCAGAGATAGAATTCTTAACCCCCTTGCTCTGTCCAGAGGCTGAGTGCCACTGGGAACATGAGCCCTGTGCACATGGCAAGGTGATTGTGCAAGTTGACTTGTAGGGCTAGATTATGTTAGTTAAACTTGAGATCCTAATTTGTACTGACAAAAAAATAAGAAAAAAAACATCAAATCAGTCTACCAATGTGGATGAGACCTATAACAACTGGAAATGGAAATGTGAACTGGGCAGTTTTATGGAATGGTTTGTATCTAAAATGCAAGCAGCTTTTAAAACTCCCGAATAAAGATTTGCTTTGCATGAACACCTACGGCATGGCTCTTTCTATGAGTGCCCACTCGTTTCCCCTCCCTAAAGTGCTATTGGCAGAATAGGGCTTGGTATTTAATCTATAACCCACCATGCACTGAACCCCATGGTGGCAAAAAAAACCACACAGGGCCAGAAGAAAGAGATCAAGAAAGCATTTAAAATGTCAGGCCACAAGGCCATGTTTAAATTATTAGGTGAGACGCCGTCTTGCATTTAACAATGGCCCGGCACACCTCGAGGCCAACTTCCTCTCTGCTTGGATGTTTTGACGGGTTATTGCAATCTGTTCTGAAATTGAATTTCAGTTTGTTTCAATAGCATTTTCCAGTAAGTAGGAATGACTCTGGTATCTCGTTTGTGAATCTTGATGTAATAATCAGAAGTAATTGAAGCATGCACAAGCCACAGAGACTTATGACATGTTTTTAAACAAGTATTGACTGATCTGAAACTAATTTAACAAAAACTCAAAATTGGACTCTTGAGAAGCCAGGCCCAGAATTCAGGGTCTATTGGAATTGCATACAGTTTATTTTGCGAAGTGGTGTATTAAAGTTCCCTTACCCTTCCTTGTTAGGCACAAGTTACTGACAGGCAGGGTTGTGACCTGACCACTAGAGCTAATCATCTGACAACTGGAGTTAATCATTTGTTGGCCCTGTGGTTTGGATTAACCAGGGTCAGTTGTCATCTTGCATCTTGGTGGCCCATGTGGATACAGAAACCTCTTAGCAATAAAAGCATATAAAATGAACTCCAAATGCAACATTTTATGCAACTGAGTACAAGTTTACAATCTTTCTATTTTACAAATTAACTCCCCTTAGACTAGCTGGTAATCATTTGTCTTTATTCTCAGGAATACGCAAATAAATGCACATACAGGCAATTCCCAGACACTCATTATATATCCTCATCTTGCAAAGTAAGTGTTGGTGTTATATTCTCTTTAATGGACATCAGGTACTGAAAAGGGCAAAATTACAGGATAAAACCTGTAAAATTTGCATGTCTAAGCTGTGCAAGAGGCAAAGATTAGTAGAGTGGGGTGTGTTGTTCTTCTTCTGCTTACAGGAGGTGAAAAACATTTGTGCAAACAAATTTGAAATTCAAATGATGGAAAAAGTAGGTTGGAACACTGGCACCACAAAGGCTGACCTTAAGTCCAGTGGTGGAGGATCTTTATTTTCATGCTCCAAATGAAAGAGACGGAGTTGTATGTAGTACACTCTGAAGATGATGGTGGAGACCAAGCAAAGGAAACCATCTGATGCTTGTCTTGCCGCCGCTGGGAGGAAGTAGAAGAAATTGATAATGCAAGGAGAAAGCATTCAGGGGGAAATAATGAATAGCTCCATTAGGCAAAATTCACTGTGTGTATGTGTCTAACACACACTAGCGTCAGTTGGGCTGAAGCTCCAAGGAGACCAGAGTTCTTTAAAGGACAGGGAACTACAGTTGTGGAGTAAATGTCACCTAGAACGGTAATACTAGCAGGGATCGGGAGGAGAGTTGTGACTGAAATCGTTTGTTTTCCAAGCAGAAATCTTGCAGATGTAGACCTCATTAGCCACCTTCTACCTGTGGAAAGGTTATTGACGTGAGCACGTAGGGACTTACAGACGTGATGCCCATTATCGCCCATTATCACTGACAGACACTTGGTACCCAAGTCCCAGAACGTCTCACTGAGATTATGCCCCTAAGAATTTGGCATGCTCTTCTGAGGAGATGTTGTCGTCACAGTGGCAGTTTTAATAAGCTTTCGTGTAATTGGAACAAGTACAGCACAGCCAGTGTGCCTTGCATTTTCCCAAAAGTGATTAATGTAATTTGAGGAGGAAAAAAAAAAATGTCTAAAGGCATAAGGAGTTCTCTTCCAGAATTGCTTACTAAACAAACTGAAAGAAGCTGCTTAAATGTTGTAAAAGTAAAAATATAAAATAGGTTGGTACTGTTTGTTCTCTCAATAAGAATAAAGTCATTCCCAGGGGACAGTATTCTGTTCAATTTACAGAAAAATTCAAGTAAATAGAGACATAGCTCCCACTTACAAGATGTACAAGTTTCATTTTGTTTTGTGGGGAATTGAACCTAGAACCTTGCACATGCTAAGCAAAAAAGCTCTACCTCTGAACTATTCTCAGCCCTCCCTTTACTGTTTTTTTGGAGACACATTGCCCAAGGTGAGCTTGAACTCAAGACCCTTTGGCCTCAGCGTCCTGAGTAGAGGGCCTGTGCCACTAGGCAAGGCAATAGTTGTAACTTTTATTATATAAATTAATATGGCCTGGCAATGCCTAAAATCTAGCACAGCATATGGCAGACTTATACAGTCATAGGTCACTTATGGACTGGGTATGCTGTGGAAAAAGTGTCCTTAGGCACTTTGTCCTTGGATGGACACTAGATTGTACATAAACAAACAATTTCAGCCACAACGGTACCTCGCCAGGCAATACACTCATGGGCCAGTATGTGTCCTTTTGTGGTATGTGACTGTAATCACATGGGTGTTCCTGATCCTGTGTAACTGAGGACTTCCTACGTGCAAGTGGAAGAAACTTAGAGATGACTGGGTATGAGAACAGCCTCACAGAATACAACCTTTGAGTTGGGCTTGATGAAGATGAGATTTGAATGATCAGAAATGAGCAAAAAGAAATTTCTCTAAAAGAGATGTCAGACAAATAATCTGTGTCATTATCCTTAGGTGAGGGCTGTTACCACTGCACCTCGGAAGTACTGATCCAAATCTGAGAATGAAAAGCAGGCAGGGATTGAGGGCAGAGGCCACGTGGGGCTAGAGATTGGTTCTTTCAATATGTACCTTAAAATGAAAATCCTGAAATCCTGCAGTTGATTTCTGACCCACCTGGACCTACAAATCATTCCTACTTTTCTGTTTTACTCCACCATTTATCTACTGCAATCTGTATAGCATCTTTTTTTTTTCTTTTTTAGGACCAGCACCAAAATTCATGATACCTAGATTTAAATTCTATTTTTTAGAAATGATGGGGTAGAAGAAGAAAGAAATGCAGTGTTATTTGCAGCCCAGGAAACCCTGGGCACAAGCTCTCAGGTCCCTGAGGCAGTTCCACGTTCATGAAAGAATAATGCACACTCGCAAGGTGGTGAATCCCACGTTGCTAGAAAAATGCTTCCAATCACCTTTGGCTGGCACAGCCAGTGTTTCTTTGATCTTCTCCATGGCATCCATGCTGTTGGCTCACTTCCTAGTAACGGGCATGTGTCCAACCTAAGCATGAGGCATTAGCTGTGTTTAGATGTCACTCGTGCCTTTCAGTTCATGCAGGCACCTGCGTGGCACTCTGGGGAAGGAACTGAAATCAACCTGGGCAGCTCACTGGTCAACTCAGCATAGAACTTCCTGATCCACTGATAGGTCCCGAGTTGATGTGCACACAGCTGCCCTAACACTTTCAGGAGTCACGGGACACCACGCATTCAGTCTTTCGAGCCTATAAAATAAAGACTAGCATAAGTATTCACTTAGCTCTGCAGAAGCGAGAATGATATAAACGTAATCTATTACTACTTTCTTCACGGGGAAAAATATGTGTATTCACACATGCAAAGAATAATGCAAAGCTTAATGGGGAGGAACTAACACTCAAAGCTTCCACTAATCATTTTCTTCCATTTGTCCGGAAATTTTCCATGGAAGGGATCAATATTATTACTGTTCCAACATTTGCACAGCTTGTGTTTAACATATCTGTCGCCCATTAAGGAAAAAGTATTTTTGGAGACATTGGATTTTTCAGAAGAAAAATGAGAAAAATATGAAGTTGAAGTTATTATTTTTAATGACTGTCAAACCCTACATTACTTTTGCTTTGGAAGCATTTGAACTGTTAACCTGTGTTTCTGAGTGCATAGGGGTCAGCACGTAACTAGAGGGAATTCCTTAGTAAGTAATTGGTATGAAAATCATATGAGCTCTAAATTTATAAAAGGCTACTTTAAGGTTAAAAAATTGTGAATAGGGCTGGAGAGATGGCTTAGTGGTTAAGGCGCCTGCCTCCAAAGCCTAAGAACGCTGATTCCAATCTCCAGTGGTTCCAATCTCCAGGTCCCACGTTTAGCCAGATGCAAAGTGATGCAAGGGTGCAATGCCTCACTTGACCACAAGGGGGCGCACACATCTGGATTTCATTCGCAGCAGCTGAGAGGCTGCTGGCACGCCATCTCTACCTGTCTTCCTCTCCCTCTCTCTATATTTGGACAGTGAGATTATTACAACCTGAGTCATTGAAAAATATTTAGTGAAAATGAACCAATTTGACAGTTTATTACAACCTGAGTCATTGAAAAAAGGGCCCTGAACCAATGACATTTTCACAAAGCAACAATAGTCTTGCTGACTTACACACAGAAAGAAACATTACAGCGACCATAGGATTTGGTGTGAAGTTGTATACGACTGTGAAGAGGGACGAAGGAAAAGAAAATCCCACACAGAAATTTAAAAGCTACGAAAATAGGAATGTTCTTCATCCAGAATCTGAAGTTCTTGGCTGGCTTGCCCTGTGTATAAAAGAAAAATCAGACACATAAGTGGAATTCTTTCTTTAGCTTTAGAAAGCCAACCCTAAAAATAGACATGGAAACTGCTTGTGTTAAATCCTCACTCAGACACTTGTTTCTGTGGCCCTCTGGCTCTTCAGTCAGTCTGGGGTAGGAATTCTATGGCAGACCCGGATCCTGGATCAGCTTTCCACTGCCTTATATGTGGCTCCTTCTCCTGGGTCCTTGCTGCAAAGCACAATGGGAAAATCTTCATCCCAATGATGACCAGGCACACCTCTGGATTGCCTAGACCCCAACACAGGAAGCCCAGAGGCTGGATCATACACCAATGGGTGTGCAGTGCCTACCACTTCTGCCTTGCTGACCTAATGATGCCTCAACACATCCTGAGCAATCAGAGGAGCTATTCCTTCACTTTGTGTCATGTCTATTCAGATGTCAGTATAATAAATCAGGTCATTGACTTTTTTTTATTCTCACAATAGCAAAATATAAACTAAAAGGACTCACCCGAAAGATGCAAATATGTGGGGGCCACAGTATGGAAGAGGAATCCAGCATGGTTTTAGAATGGATGAGCAGAGACTCCATGAAATTTTGAAGACATGTTGATTGAAGAACTAGATCCCAGGCTAAGGAAGGAAGGCTTGGAATGATTGCCAGGCCATGGAAGTTGGGCGGGCACTTCTTCTTTTGGCAGTTTTGGGAACAAGTCTGAGATGTCTTGCAGAAATCCTCTAAAATGAGACATGGGTCCCCATGACAGCAGACCCCTTAGTCTACTCTGTAAATGAGTTCTACTAGTAAGTCTCTCATCAGAAAAGATAGAAGGTTCTTTTTATATTATTTTATTATATTTTTATTATTTTTTTTTCAAAGTAGGGTCTTTCTATAACCCAGCCTGACCTGGAATTACTATGTAGTCTCAGTCTGGCTTCAAACTCACAGCAATTCTCCTACCTCTGCCTCCCGAGTGCTATTGTGGCTGGAAACTGCTTCTATTAACTAAGAATGAAGTCTTGCTCCCATCCCTAACAATGATCCAGGCTTCAGTTTTCTCATCTATAAAATGGAGTACTAGTAGCTAATTTTTGTTTGGGATACTCTCTGTAATTCTAGGCAGCAGACAGTAAAACTAAGGGTTTCTTGATTCCTGTTCTCATAGACACCTTAACAAGATCCATGTTCAGTGCCTGTGCCAACCTCAGCTGAGCACCCTGAACTAGATTTGAGATGTGTACATCATACTTGATTAACCAGAACTATTTGCTACAACAGTTTTCAAAGTGCTGACTCATTCCTGTCATTAAGGGAGGATAGAAGGAATTACAAGGTCAAATTTATCTCTGTCTTTTCAAATTTATGTCATCATTTACAACACTGATTTTTTTTATTGCTAGGACAGAGAAAACTTTCAAATACCATGTACAAAATGTCCTTTAAGATGGACACTCATTCCATGATGTTATGTAATAAAAAGGTCTTATGATCAAAGAGATTAGTAAATGTGGGGTTAGAACTAGTCAAGACAAGGTATAACAACTGTGGGATTTCTCAGAGCCTTTAATATACTGATATAAACTATGACTATGAAATATTTCCCCAATAATTTGGAGGAAAATGAAACACGTTGGTTTCATTTCAATGACTAGTATCCTGAGAAACACGTTTTAGAAAATGTAGTTGAGTACTAGTTCTACTTCCTACCACAAATGAGCAAAGAGTAAACACAACACATTAGAAAGTGACTAAAAAGATGAACATAATCTAAATCACATTCATAACTAATAGGAAAGGGAGAATTAATCAAGTATCTGATATATAGTGTATTTTCAAGAACCTGTGAAGAATTTAATGTTTCCACTGAAAAAGGTACCCAATAGGCCCATTTTGCTGGACAATTATAAATAAGCACATTTACCCCCAAGTAAGTCAAGAACTAAATGCTGAAAAGCAGGCTTGCTTCTATCTCTATTATCCATGTTGGTTTTTGTTGTTATTGTTTTGAGATAGGGTCTTGTATAGCCCAGGCTGGCTTTAACTCACTATGTGTTGAGAATAACCTTGAACTTCTAATCCTCCTGCCTCCACCTCCCGAGTGCTGGGTTTACAGCCATGTGTCACCCATGCCTGGTTTTATTCAGTGCTTGGTATTGAGCACAGGGCTTCATGCATGCTAGACAAGCATGCTATTAACTAACCTACATCCCAAGTAATTTTCCTGTGTTGTTATCAACATTACAGACTCTCTTAAGACACTTTTGCTTACAAAGTGCAATCAGTTTTAGCCCTCTGCAATAGAAGTGTTCAAAGAAATTGGGTTGCTAAAGTAAAAAACTCACTTTTTGTATATATTCTAGATTTCATAAAGATGGAATAATGAGCTAGTTTAAAGAAGGAAAACTGAAGCATGACCTTCCCCTGTGCCTGCCTGTCTTATTTGTATAGCTGAGACTGTGGTGCAATGGTGTGATAGTTTGAATAGATGACCCCTAATATATTCAGTGTTTTATTAGTTTGTAGTTTGCATCTGTATCCACCGGGCTGAGGGCAGTGTCACTGGGTGGTTCTTAAGGTGTGGTGGTGGGTTTGAGATTTCAATCTAAAGATATGCAAAGTATGCCTAGCTGGAGTTCCTGAAGTGTGCTGTGCTGTGTGGCTTTTGGCTCTCTCTTTCTCTTGCCTGGTCCTATAAGAGCAGGCAGATGCTTCTGCCATTATGGAACTTCCCCTGGATCTGTAAGCTTCAATAAATATCCCTTCCTCCATAACTCTGCCTGGTCTGAAAGTTCATCTCAGCAAATCTGAAGCTGTCTGCCTCAAATGGACAAGGGGACTTTTATACCTAGCTAGAGGAACAAGCTTCAGTTGTGCTTGGGGGACGTACACATGTGGAAATAAATGCACACTTTATGGAGTCCCTTGGATGGGAGAATGGGGTTCCATATTCTCATGGCTGCATTACATCCATGCCATGACCAGAAAGCACAAAGTCTGTCTGGCCCTTTATGTAGTCAGATGATCAAACTTACTTACAATGATGCCTGGTTCTTAGGTGACCAGTGATGTTTATGGCAAAGCCTGTCTTTCTTTGAAACTCCTTAAGGTCCATGTCAATCACAAATCCACTTAGAGCATTAAAATCCTTTCTGCTCCTCCAGCATTCTCCTAGGATAGCTATAGGTTTGCTATAAACAGTTAATTAGTTTGTAAGAGAAGTCAATAAAAAAAAAAAAACTCATGGTCAACCAACAAGTTTTCAACCAGTTTACATGTTGTCATGCATGGAGAGCTACAGATGACATTTTAAGTATTATGTGTCCACAGATCTTTCTCATCTGCTCAGTCACTCTCTCTACTATGAATTCATTTAGGCCATATGTTATTGGGGCATAGGTACAATCCATGCCAGGGTAGTAACTAGAGGCCCAGTGGTTTGAAAATGACACACCCGTTGTCTGACTTCATAGGATTTCTAGTCACAAGAATGCAAAAATGAACAGATACTATAAGTCTGAATGCATGAGACTCCAGGGGAGATTTACAACCAGTGGTATGCTGCTTTCAATAAACATTAGGGATTAAAGAAAAAGAAAAGCTCTTTATGACATGATCTATTTTTCTCATGTGTATTTCATTGTAACATCATAAATCCATTAGACCCAGATCTAAAGGATGTGTATTTCAGGGCTGTGGCTTACTTTGTGCCTTGTGCTGTAAGTCGACATGAAGGATCTGCTGAAAGGAAAGCGCCTCAGTTAGTGGCCACTGCCACCCTGAATTCTACTTGTCTCTCATTTTTTAAATTTTTATTGTATTTTTTTAGCAGTGTCACTGAAAGAGATCTCCAGTGTATGTAAAGAGCCCCATGATTTTTGGCTCTCTGCTTTTTCAGGAAAGAGGGCTGGTTGCTTGAGGGACTTTACTACCACAGGCATAATCTTACCTACTTGGCACTGAAGATTCCATGGTAATTACTGGAGGAGAAAAGGCCCTAAAAATACAAGAATTTGCCAACTGTAGTTCCTGCAGCTTTGATTAGCAAACTCCCTCAATCCCCAGTGAATAATTACTAATTAATCAGGAAGAATTTTTTAAGCTCTTAAAATTAGCACATTAGGCCATATAATCTGGAAGAGAATTGTGGCTTTATTTCTTCTTTCTAAAGAATGAAAGGGAAATAGAGAATTATGGTTTTGCAGTGCTTATAAACCAGCATCGCTTCCTTCCAGAACTGGAAGTTGCCCCCTCAGGATTTCCACCCACCTTAATTAAGGGACTTTTTGTGCATGCTAATAGCATGAATCCAGCTTCAGACAATTAAATCAATTGGTCACATCACTGAAAACACTGAGTGGACTTAGTGATTTTTTAAAAATAACTTGTATTGTGTAAGTGTATGTTGCTTCCTTTAACTCCATCACTGACTCTAGCTGTGATTCATTGATTTCTGGCATGGGAATGAGGCAAAACGTACTGTCCATCTAAATAGTATTTCTAGGCTAGGCATGGTGGTGCATACCTTTAATCCCAGCACTCGAGAGGCAGAGGTAGGAGGATCACCATGAGTTCAAGGCCACCCTGAGAATACATATTGAAATCCAGGTCAGCCTGAGCTAGAGGGAGACCTTACCTAGAAAAAATAAAAAGAAAATAAATAAATAATATTTCTTCAATATCAGGTTATCATTTTCTGAGAGGTAGCCATCTAGAACTGATAGATTGCCTGGGAGATAATAACCCATTTTCTGGACTAGCAAAATTAGAGCCTGTTTGAACTGACAGAATACGTTTAAGAAAATGAAACCTCCGAGGCTGGGGAGATGGCTTCATCAATAAAGCAGCACTTGATGTGCAAGTGGTTAAGACCTGAGTTTGGATCCCAGAGCCCACGTAAAAATGTCTGCCATGGCAGTGTGCCCGTAACCCAGCTCTGGGGAGAAGAAAATGGAATACCTAGTTCTGAGTTCAGAGAGAGATTCTGTCTCAATAAAATGGAGAGCAATAGAAGAAGAAACCCAAGGTCGATCCTCTGGCTTCCACATGCATGTAAACACACATTCATGCACACCTGCATACACACATGTGCCCACAAAAACACATACACTTATACACACATATACATGCAAAAAAAGTCTTTAAGAAAAAAAGAAAACTGTCCTATTTACTTTTCTATGTATTTACTATCCTTGCTCTATAATCTGACCTCACTTAAAGAGGAATTATTAAGCCTTACATAGATCATTGTCTGTATCATATTATTTTCCCTATGACTCTTCCAATTGATTACTACTTTATCATTGCATAGATGAGAAACTGAGCCTCACAGAGAGGGACTTGCTCAGGGCTCTCTAGTACTCAATATCAGCATGCAAGAAAGATTCTAGTTTCAGCTCATTTAACTGTCTGGTGCCAGGCAACTATCTTCTTCCTTCGTGGCCCCCACTGATGTTTAGTGGGATGTCAGAGATGCTGACTATGTGAGGTAGCTTTCTGCTACTGTAAAAAAAAATACCTGAGACAATCAATGTATTAGCAGGAAGGTTTATTTTGGTTTAGGAGGCTTCAGTCTATGGTTGGTTCTGTTTTGGTCTCATTTCTGCATGGTTAGTGCTTTACCAACTGAACCATCTGCCAAGCCCCAGAGTTTTGCTTTCTGAAATGTGCATCCCCACTCCATTCAAAATAGGATTAAAACAGTCTCCACGATGGGTTTTATTCAATCTATAGGTGGACACCTCTCAGAATATGTCCTTAAACTCTTTGGATGGATAGTAGGTCTTGCCTCATTCCTACTGCCAGAATCAATCAGCAATAGAGTTAAAGGAAGCCACATAGGTATGCCATATAGCATTATTTCTGGAAGTGCAAGACAGGAAGAGGAAGGGTCTTGGATCACATGTCCCCTTCAGAGGCATATTGCCAAAGGATTTGAAGATGCACCACCCTTGAAGGTTCCACACCTCCTCATACATCCAAGTTGGGAATCAGACCTTTGGCATGTGGGACCTTGCCATTCACTCCAGAACCAAATTATAGCAGCAGGCTTCCTGGCAGAGAAAGCCTTTCTGAACACAACTGTGGAGGTGTGCCCTGAGTTCTCACTGCCCCAGCCCTCTCTTCCCTGGACTGCATTGAAAGAGACCTATTTAGCTTAAAAAATAAATCAGTTGCTTAGGAAGGTTGAACATTGAAAGATAATTTTCTATATAGAAAAAAATATATTATCCTTAAAGGTATAAAGATTTACATGAATAAGAAGGAAGTCATAGTGTCTAGAATGATCCCTCTGTCTTTCCACCTGCTCCAGAAACCCAAAGGGTCACTTTTTTTTCTGGAGAAAAGTGGAAAGTTGGCAAGAAGCAAAATCCTCTATGAAGTAGACAAGTGAGCAAGTTAGGAATGATGGTAATGTCCTCTAGGCAGCACATTGTCCTCAGGAACTGAATTTAGGGTAATTAAAGACATATGGATTTTCTGGGAACATCAAATTTGGCAAATCTGACACTGAGGGTGCCGCCTCTCCAGAAGCATAATTGCTGGAGGGAGGTTCCTGCCCCTGGCTGGGCAGTGCTCATCCCAGCCTGTCCCTTTAAAATGCAACTCAACATTTGTAATCTGAGAAGCATTTTTCCATGTGAAAGTATTTTTAAAAATCTTTCTTGCCAATAAATCTTAATTATGAAGTGAAATTCCTCAGAAACAGTTTAAACTCCCCAAATTTTCCCATTAAAATTATGAATTTGGTCATTATTCTATACCACATGTGTTGAATTCTTTTGTGTATGTATTAATTAAGTTATCATTCTGCAGTTCTTAGACATGTGTTATGAACAATCTTGGGATTGCTGTTTTTTGAGGGTTTTTTTTTTTTTTTTTGAGAAAGAGACACAGAGGGAGAGAGAGAGAGAATGAGCATGCCAATGGTCTCTCAGCTGCTGTGAATGAACTCCAGATGCGTGCACCCCCTTGTGGGCAAGTGAGGCTTGGCGCCTTTGAGTCTGGCTAAACGTGGGACCTGCAGAATGGAACCAGCGTTCTTAGGCTTGGCAGGCAGGCGCCTTAACCACTAAGCCATCTCTCCAGCCCGGGATTGCTATTTTTTTTTTATTTGAGAGAGATAGAGGGAGAGCTAGAGAGAGATAGAGAGAGAGAAAAGAGAGAGAGAGAATGGGCACGCCAGCAGCCTCTCAGCTTCTGTGAATGAACTCCAGAAGCTTGTGCCTCCTTGTGGGCAAGTGCGGCATTGCACCCTTGTGTCACTTTTTGCATCTGGCTAAATGTGGAACTTGGAGATTGGAACCAGTGTTCTTAGGCTTGGCAGGCAGGCACCTTAACCACCAAGCCATCTCTCCAGCCCCCGGAATTGCTATTTTTATAACCCAATTTGTAGGCTTGGGTTTAATTCAGACCCCTGCTTTCTCTTTCACTGGGAGTGACACCAGTCTGCTTTGAGATTCTCAACCCAAAGCCACCATCCAGGAGAATGCTGAAGTGGCCTATATCATCACTTCCAGTCCTCAGTCCTGCCCTTGATCTTGCCCTGTTCCCAGTACTCTGCCCTCTCAGGCAATGTGCAGGTAAGTCTAGAGTCTTGAAGCCACCAGGAGAGGAACTGAAAGGAGGCTGTCTTTAAAGATGGTGGGAGGAACACAGGTGGCACCTCAGATCTGTGAGCAACCTCACCAGCCACAAAAAGGAAGTTGCTATTGCCACCATGAATATGTGGAAAACAGATCTTCCACAGCAGGGTGACCTCAGATAAGGCTGCCATGTTCCAACAAGACTGAAGCCCCATCAACATCTTGGCATTAGTCCTATGGCACTGTAAGCAGAGACTCAGTCAGATCATGCCAGGCTCAGTATTGGTCTCTGCCTGGGCTGGCCTGTGGGACCGTGGGGTGATAATTGTGGGCCATCTTCAGTAGCTGCATTGGTGATGGGAACAGGAGCATCTGGTTCCTGCTATCACTGTTACCGCTGTTCCTTTTCTTTCATCCTTGGCCAGCTGTGGTCCTTTGTCACCCTCATTCTTCCTCGCATGCTTAACTCTCTCTCCAGAGCTAGGGAGACAGCTTAGTTGGTGAAGTGCATACGTTGCAGGCATAAGGACCGTACAATCTACAGAACTGTAGCAGACAGCTTCAGGTTCGCTGAGATGAGCCTCCAGACCAGGCAAAGTTATGGAGGAAGGGATACTTATTGAAGCTTATAGATCCAGGGGAAGTTCCATAATGGCAGAAGAAACTGGCCTGCTTTCACAGGACCAAACACAGAGAGTGAGAGAAAGCCAAAAACTACACAGCACAGCACACTTCAGGAATTCCAGCTAGGCACATTTTGCATGCCTTTAGATTAAAATCTTAAACTCACCACCACACCTTAAGATCCGCCCAGTGACACTGCCTCCAGCCAGGTGCTGCAGATGCAAACTACAAACTAAAAATTACTGAATATATTGGGGGCCATCTATTCAAACTACCACAGGTACCACATAAAAATGCTGCTGGGGAGGTGGAGACAGGAGGATCCCCGAGACTTTCTAGCCACCTAGTCTAGCCTAATTAGAAATTTCCAAGGCCAATGAGAGACCCTGCATTAAAAAAAAAATGGTAGATGGTATTCCTAAGGAACTATAACCAACATTGATCTCTGGCCTCTAGACACACACACATATCACATATATGGTTCCTCAACACACATGTACATACACATGTGTGCATTCTCTCTCTTAATTTTACTACAGTAAAAACAACTTGTTTGCTATTTTCTTCAACTCCTTCATACATTATTTTCTGAAACCATAAACTCATGTATGTGACATGTTAGTATCTAACCTGATAATCGTGTTTTCTATGATTATAGTGATTGTTGTGATCCTGAGACATGAAAAAAGCATAAAGTTTGAAATATTAATGTGAAATTAGCTATGTGAGCTCCACTTGATGATTAATAAGCCAGTCATGTGATCACAGTACATACAGAGACCTTTTCTAAACCTCCTCAGGTGTGTAAAAAAGAATGTGAAGGTATTATATGCTTATGTTGTTGGGATTGCTTGAAGGAAAAAGCCCATGGACAAACTCAAGAGTAACACAGTGTGGGCCTTGGAAAAGGACAATGATGTAACAAGTTTCCATGAGGTATGAGATCTGGCATTTCCTGGCAGTCAGTAATATTGGGTGCAGGTGAGGCATGGTTTGAGTGTACCCCCAGTGTTGTCAAGTTCTGCGAAGGTGTGGCTTGAGTGCACCCACAGTTCTATTGGGTGCAGAGTCACTCTTATCTTTCAGTGTTATGTTCTTGAGATTAGGCAGGGCAGGGGACCCTCCCTGAATCTAAAATTTGTACTTTGAAGAACATCTTGGTCCTTCATAGATGGACTCTGATCTTGGGTGATAGGACTGCAAGCAATTCATGGTGAAGAAATGAAAAGAATGCTAACGTATATTCAGGTGTTTTTCATAGTAACTCTTATTTGGCTATAAGGAACAATTGTCTATGGTAAAATTTTTTGACAGATACAAAAATGAGTAACATAAACTTACTAGCCAGAGATCAATACTTACTAAGAGCTTGATATATTTTTTTCCAGTTCTTTTCTGTTTATGAATAAGAATTGGGACTCTACTGTGTGTGTGTGTGTGTGTGTGTGTGTGTGTGTGTGTGTGTGTGTGTGTGTATACATATATTACAGGCAGGACCTGTTTTTTATTTTATTTTTGAAAAAGTTATGCTCATATCCCCTCTCCCCATCCCCTTGAGGTGAGAGCTGTCCTCAGTGGGATTTCTGGTATTCTCTGTGGGGTCTTGAAGGCCTTGGTCTCTGTGGATGGGGGATGGGGGCATGCCTTGGGATATTCCTACTCACCCTGTGACTCTTACAATCTTTCTGCCACCTCTTCCACAATGTTCCTGAGCCTTGACGGGCATGTCAGCAGTCTTACTTGGTGTTGAGCTCTCTGCTGCCTCTGGATTTCAGCTTGGATGAGTTTTGAGTGAACACAGTGTCTGTCGCCATCTCTCTGGAGCTGGTTGTCAGGCTTGCAGTGAGAGCATTACTTGTGATGCCACTTCTTCTGCAATGACTCCTGGGCCTGGGCAGTTATGATAGAGATGACATGCCTCATGTCTTTACTAAATAAGATGCTATGACACTTGTAAGGTGGTTCAAACATCTTGATTAGAACGTGAGAAGTGTCCAGAACGACTGGGGATAAACCTCATGTAAAATTGCTCAAAGACAACATACAAAGAGCTCCTCTTAGCTTCATCACTGTATGCTTTTATTTTCAAATCGTCTTTCTAGTTCTATTCTCTTCTGGGGACATCTAAGGTTGCTCTTAGATTTGGGAACCATTTACAGGTCATTCAGTTTGAATAGCTCTCCAATGCTGTGCGCAAAGGAAAACAACTCGCCCCTGTAGGCATCCTGCTGCCAGAGGTCATGTGGTTCTCCAGCATGCTCTCACACTGGGGATGATGGGAGGTGTCAGATTTCTCCATTACGCATAATGTTCTTGTGCCAGTGAGAAGCAGATTAAACAGATGCCAATCCTCAGACCCCACCCACATATGAAGATGTCTGGAAGCCAGGGTGTGGGGTACAGGAGTCCTCTGCATAAGAAAACACCCTCATAGAGGATTTGCTTTCTTTCCATTAGTGGCCTAACATCATGGCAGGGTCATTTGTGCTCTTAAGAGAAAATCCAATTTAAATGCAGTGGGGTCTCTGTCTGTTCAGCACTGCACACCTATAAAGTGTCCGAAATGGCTCTTCAGTGACGGAATATGTATCCCATTGCTCCATTACATTTTTTTTTTTGTACCCTATCAGGCCATTTTCCTAAAACCATAATTCAAACTGTGTAAGGAAAGGGAAATAATCTCAGCACAATCCTTTCCAGAATTCTTAGAGTGAAATCTTTATCCTTTTATCACTGTTATGGGAAACCTAACTTATGATTACTATTAAGATCTAAGACGTCTTGCCAGGCAGGGTGACATTAGGAAGTAATACTACCAAAGGCATGTCGTGTATGGGCTTGGCTTCAAAGGCTGGGGAGAGTCATGGAGAGTGCTAACAGGGTGTCACAGAACTAGCTCTAAACCTATAAGAAAGTCCGTCTTAATAACAGAGAGCTGGACAGAGAGACATTTGTATGGCTTCCCAGACAATGCCCACCCGCTGTGCCCTTGCTACTGCACAGGGAAAAGCTTAAGGACTTAAAGCATGGGAGGATGTGTACAGGAAGGGATGCTGCTTGCCTTCTGAATATTTAAAAAATCCACATTAAGTTTGTTACCTTTGTGATAAGCAAGGAGCCACTTGGTGCATGCATTTATGTACATAAGTACGTATGTGTGTGTGCGCACACACACGCGCACGTGTATATAGAAGACAAAGTCCAACCACAGGTGCCATTCCTTAGGTGTGGTCCACCTTCATTGAGACAGGGTCATAAATTGGCCTAGAGTTCACCAATTCAGCTAGAGTAGCTGGCCAAGGAGACCCGGGGTCCTCTGTCTCCACCTCTTCAGTGCTGGGATCGCACTTGCATGCCACCACTTCCAGCATTTGTACATGTGTGTTGGGGACACACATGTGTGTTGCTTTAAACAAATATCTGACAAAAGCAAGGTTTTATTTTAGTTTACCATTTGAGAGGATACAGCCTGACATGGCAGGAAGGCATACTGGTAGCAGGAGCCCAAGGCAGATTAGCCAGGAGACAGAGAGAGGAGTGCTGGTGCCCACTTAACTTTCTCCTGGTTGTTTTGTTGTTGCTGTTATTGTTGTTGTTTTGTTTTTGTTTTTGTTTTGAGGTAGGGTCTCACTCTATCCAGACTGACCTGGAATTCACTATATAGTCTAATGTCAGGTTGGTCTCCCACTCACAACAGTCCTTCTACCTCTGCCTCCTGAGTGCTAGGATTAAAAGCATGCACCACTTTCTCCTTTGTATACCATCCAAGACCCCACCCCATGGAATGGTGATACCTACTGTGAGGGTGGGTATTCCTACCTCAGTTAACCTAATCTATAAACTCCCACAAAGACACACCCCAAAAGTTTGTTTCTATTGTGAGCCCAGTCTGGATCATTCACTGGAAGGAAGAGTCAACTTCCAGAGCACTCCCTCTAGCTTAATGAATTCAATTTCTCAGATGTAGTTCCCAGTTTGAACCCAGCAGCCAGAGGCAAAGAAGTACCACGCCCCCACACACACACCTCTCCAGGGCTCTGTGTCACTGCTGGAGACTCTGTCATCCTAAGCAATGTGATGCTTGCCTCACCACCAGCAGCAACAGAGCAATGCAGAGCCACTTGTGGAGAGTAAGGGGTTGAAATTTGCAAACTCAGTATCCTGGGCCTTTGGCCAATGCAGGCTGGGTACGTTGCTGTGGTGACACATTCTGTCTCCAGAGAAAGAAGCTGGCATAGAGTTTGCCAGTGAGAATCATATGGAAGAGAGCCGGTATCAGCTCCAGAGGGAGACGCAGGCTGCTTCCTTCACTTCTTTGGCAATCCTATCCTCTCACAACTTGGGCAGGATCCACCCTCCTGAATGTGTACAAGAATGCTGATTCGTTGTGCTCCTTGGGACCTGGTTGGATGGTACTTTGAAGGAAAATGCTAAAATGATGATAGTAGCCTTCCAGCTTCCAAATGTAACTATAGTATCCTTGAATAATTCAGTTTTCTAAAATTGGCACTAACTCTGTGATGACTTGTTTCTTGCTGGGAAGGGATTCTATACTCCACCCCAACCGCCTCACTTTTAAAAATAGCTTTCATGGTTGCCAAGAGGCGGGCCTAGTATTTACTATCAAAGGGCAAGTGAATTAAAATACTAGCTTCCGGGCTAGAGAGATGGCTTAGCGGATAAGGCACTTTGCCTGCAAAGCCAAAGGACCTAGGTTTGATTCCCTAGAACCCACATAAGCCAGATGCATGTATCTAGAGTTCCTTTGCAGAAGCTGGAGGCCCTGGAGTGCCCATTCTCTCTGTTTCCCTCTGTCTCTCTTTGTCCTTCTCTCTCAGTCTCAAATAAATACATAAAAATAAAATATTTTAAAAAAAAAAAAAAACCTAGCTTCCTTCCCTCCTGCAATTCAACACTATGTCAAAGCGTCAGCAGGGATGTCCATACCTGAGAGAAAGCTCTCCTCTCAGAAAAGCCCTTCGCTCTTCAGAATGCCCAACCCACCTCTCTTATTGTGCCTGGAAGGGCCACATGCAAGAGGATTTGCCCACTTAGTATTCAAATCATGTCAAGATTGGAGTAACAAGCCTATATAGCAAAGCTGAGTGCACAGTGGCCAGACCAAACAGTTCAAATCACAGATTATAAGAAAGCACACCACAGTGCCGATTGAGCATGCAGGCCTGGCTTGTCAGTGAGGCAGCAGATGAAAGGAATGACTCCGTGAATGCCAGCTGGGGAAGCTGCGATGGACAGATGGGGCGTTCTTCCTAGCTACCCTCCCACTGCCCCCTATCCTCCCCTTGCCTCTAAGAGTTGGTTAGGGTTTAAACAGGGTTTCTTCTCCTTCCTCTTCCTCACTCTCCTCCTTTGTCTTTTAAATGCAAAGCATCTCTCTTGGGGTGGATAAAGGAGCCATTCCTCTGTGTGGGTGTTTTGCACCCAAGAACAGTGATGTTACAGGCTAGTGGAAATACCAGCTGCAACAGGAGAAAAGTCGGTTAGACAGGAATTCACATATGTTAATGCTCAGTTTCATCAGTGCTAAGTTTATTTGCTTCTTGCTATACACAAAGCTGGCACGTGACTCTTAACTGATGAGGTAATGTCATTTTTAATTTAGAGAGCCTAGCCTAAACTGTCCACTTTAACCAGTGATATCATCCCTGTAGTTGTCTCCTGAGATTTTATGTAAACGTAAGTCATGTGTCCTAGGCAGTTTGAAGAGAGGTTATTAGCGACAGCACTGGTCATCATGAAGATTTTCCCCACTTTGATTTCTTTTAAATTGACAGATACAGTTTATGTGAGCATCATATTTTAGCCATGCCTGAAAAATTAATATATCCTAGGATTTTTTTTGAAGTTGCAATGCTTTTATGCCATCTCTAGAAGAAAAATGAAAACAGCAGATTCTCTGGATCCTAGGTGACTTGCTCAATATGAAGAAACAGTAAAATACCAAGAAATATATACCGCCAAGCCAGCGAAAACTTTTTACTTGCCTCAAGGACACAAGGGTATTTCCCGGTGACGGTGGTGATGGGTTTTCTACATTATTTAGCATGTTTTATGTGAGTGTTGTGTGTGTGTATTGACATGTGGGAATGCAGGTACACACGTGTGGGCATGGGAGGTCTGAGAACCTTCAGAGGTCAGCCTTCGCCTTTTCCTTCTTTTGAAACACAGTCTCACATTATTCACTGCTGCCTTCTCCAGGCTAGCTGGTCCCTGGGCTTCTGGCACATTCTCCTGTCTCTGCCTCCCTTCTCACCCAGAGGCACTGATTATGATTATAGTGGCTGGGATTATAAATACCCACTGTAGTGCCTGGCTTTTACATGGCTGTTGGGGTTCCAAACTCTGGTACTTGTGCTGCAAGCGTTTTATATACCAGGCCATCTCCCCAGCTCTAGTTTCCAACTTCTTAAAGATAATTAAGCTGCAAATACACCTGTTAGATCAGTGTGATCTTCAGCGTAACATCCCATTATCACTTTATCATGCAGCCAGTCTCTTTGGTGTGGGCTATTAAACCTGAGTTTTCTTTGGTGATTTCATATGGGTTATATTTCTTTTCCCAACAACATCCCTTTAAAGATTCAGACTGGTGTGTATAAACAAAGTGGCTTTTCATTTTTAAATAAATTTTTTCTGTGGATAAATTATGCCTTAAGACCAAGCGTGGGCTGCGGGATGTAGTCTGCATCCTTGCCACTGAATGTGGGTCCTGAGACAGTTTTTTTTAAGAAGTCTGGGGTTTGGCAGGATGGCATTAAATAGTGAGGAATCTGTTTATTATTCTGCGGCCATATGTTTAGAAGGTCACTCACAGAAATCAAAGTATTGTTCACAGAGTGCTCAAGCCAAGAACACATTCTGAATTCATAAGAGGGCGTCACAGTTTGAGAAGAAAGCATAGCATTGTGTTCTGATACCCCCACCACAGACAAAGCAACACTTGATAATAGAGAATTGTGCTCCTAAGATTTCTCTTTTTCTTGTTAATTGGATACTTGCAGTGACATTGTCTGCAAGTATAATGGACACCATTATTCTTAACAGTTCTGAGCTGCAGAAGAAATGTACAGGCATCATAGAGTCCATTGGAACAAACTCATTTTGCTAGATGTCTCTTCCCTCCGTGTGATGAAGTAGTAAATGAAGATAATACTTTATTCTCCCTTGACAAACTATGCTGAGTAACTTAAGCTTCTTGGTTTCTTAACATTCAAAGGGCATTTCTGTCTCGGTTTATGTTCTCTTTCTCTCTCACATGCTAGGTACGACTACGTGGAGGTTATCGATGGAGAGAATGAAAATGGCCGCCTATGGGGGAAATTCTGTGGGAAGATCGCCCCTTCTCCTGTGGTGTCCTCAGGACCCTTTCTGTTCATCAAGTTTGTCTCTGACTATGAGACCCATGGGGCAGGATTCTCCATCCGCTATGAAATCTTCAAGAGAGGTGAGCAATGCCAAGATTAAACATAACTGAGTCATTATTGAGCAATGTTTGACTTCACAAGAGACAACATGAGAAGGAAGATGGAAGAAACACCAACATTTTTAAAAAATTGTATTTTTCCCTTCCAAAAAGGTTAGGACACACTTAAGTAAAGGAGAACGACCTATGATATGGAGGAAGTATGTTTAAAATTGAGCAAAAGTATTCCAAAATCAAAATTGCATCATTTAAAGGTTCCCCCACCTCACAAAAGCACAAAATCAGGGCTGTTGGTCCTCGCTCTCAGCCTTGTTTCTGAGGCGGCCTAGTCTCTCATTCGTGCTGCGCTCACCAAGCCAGCTGGCCGGCGTTGCATCCATGGATTCTCCTGCCTCTGCTTCCCATCTCACGACAGGCATAATGGAAATACGGACAGCTCCACCCCATCCAACTTTACGTGAATTCTAGGAATCCATAGTCCCCATACTGTGCTCTGAGCATTTGATCTACTGAGTCATCACCCCAGCCCTTGTTCTTGAGGTTGAAAAGTTGGTAGTGATGAGTTGTCAGTCCAGGAATAGAGGCTCAGGTTTGTAACATTGTCTGAAATCCAGGAGCTAGTGCTTTCTTTGACAGAGGGAAAAAAGGATCTAGCCACCCCGATTTCAAAAGCCTAAGGTCTTCCAGGTCAGACACAACTGAGCAATGAAAAAGAGAGTCAGTATGACATCTTTAAATTTCAAAGATCTCTGACTCTGCTCCATATGGAGAGAAGAACTTCCTTCAAAATTTTATGTAAGCACACACTTAGATCAAACGCCTTTGGTACAAATGATGGTTTACATACGCCCTCGGTATGAACCTGTGATTACATATGTATGTACATATTTCTTGTGTTGAAAGATGTGTGGCTTGGTATGTGAATCATCTTGTATGTGTTTGTATATGTATCCACGCACCCCTGCATGTGTTGGCTCTTACCACATGGCACCACCAAAGATAACAGGTGTCAGGAAAGAGTAGACTTTCATTTTCAGTATTTCTCCAAGATCTGAGGACAGTTCAGAGAGATCAGAGGGAGAAGAGAGGTCAGGCAGATGCTGGCTCATAAGAATTCCTCATCTTCTTCCAGCTGTGCTCAGATCCCTCACCACCCCTAGTACTATGAGACTATGAGTCTGCAGTAACTCTTCTGTGCCACCCTGCATCCAACATGGTTTCCTGCTCTTTATTTTTTCTTTTTTCTTTTATCTTTTTCCTTTTTTTTTTTTTTTTTTGGCTTTTTTCGAGGAAGGGTCTCACTCTGGCCCAGGCTGACCTGGAGACCTGGAATTCACTCTGTAGTCTCAAGCTGACCTCAAACTCATGGGGATCCTCCTACCTCTGCCTCCCAAGTGCTGGGATTAAAGGCGTGCACCACCATGCCCGGCCTGTTCTGTTTCTATCCAGAGGTCTCAACAGGCCACGGCTTCCTTCCTATGTCCAATGCTATTAGCCAAATAGTCTCAATGCTGCTTAATTCTACCCATGGCTTCTCCATCAGCCTTCAAGCCATTGACTTCAGAACCTGTCATGGGTCTGTGTTGCCTATTGAGTTAAGACAGAGTTATTACTGGAGGCTGGGAAGGGCCTAAGTGGCACCTGCCCTCAACCACCTTCAACTCTCACCTTGGCTAGCATTTTAATTCTGCCATAGCTATGAGTGTGAATGGGCAGGGCCTTGCTTCTTTGCTGAGAAAGGGTAGAGACCAGGACCCAGCACCAGATTGCCACTATGTGCCACTGCTCAATAAAGAGTAGCTAACTCAGTGACTGCAGCTGGGCCCCCAATCCTCTCTCCCAAAACCTTGATCTCTTAGAAGAACCTGGCTGCAGTCAGGCACAGAATTCCCTTAACCTTCCACCGCCTCAGTCTACCTCCCTCCATCCCCCACCCTGCACTTTGGCCTAGGGCACAAGCCCCAGCGCTGGGGAGGTTGGAGCAGTTGCTGTGGGACCGCTTGTGGGCGAGGGGCCACTTGGTACTGATTACATAATGAAGAGTCTAGACTGGTTGGCAGTCATGACTCTCACCTGCAATCCCAGCACTTGGACAGGCTAAAGCAGATAGCTTGCCATAGGTCTGCATAGTGAGTTCAGGATAGCATGGGCTATAAAATGACACTGTCTCAAAAAAAAAAAAAAAAAAGGATTTTGTATTTAAGGAGACCACGAATGTAGTTCAGTGGCAGAGCATGTTCCTAGCATGTCTACAGCCCTCAGTGTAATCCCGGTACCCCATAAACCAGGCATGATGGCATGAGCCTGTAATCCCAGCACCCAGCAAGTAGAAGCAAGAGGATCAGAAATTCAAGATCATCCTGGGATACAGTACAGAAGATCCTGTCTTAAAAAAAAAATACTAGGCTAAGGCTGGGGAAATGGCTTGGCAGTTAAGGCATTTGCCTGCAAAGCCTAAGGACCCTGATTTGATTCACCAGAACCCACGTAAGCCACATGCACAAGGGGGCGCATGTGTCTGGAGTTTGTTTGAAGTGGCTGGAGTCCCTGGCACACCCATTCTCTCTCTCTCTCTCTCTGCCTCTTCCTTTCTCTCTCTCTCTCTCCCTCTCTCAAATAAATAAATAAATAAATAGTATTTTTAAAAAACATTTTTGAAAAGTAGTCTGTATACTTCATGATAACTCAGAGACAGCATCTATCTTAACCATTACTATTGTTCACCCCTGTTGTTATATACCCAGACACAGCATTTTTGTAGCTACCTAAGGTTCTCTCATCTTGCAAATGACATCCCAAGAGCAGCACTCTGGCTGGTTGTGAGAGCACACCCACTCCTGCAACTTACATGCCTCCCAGCACCAGGGCTATGGGCCTCACTCTTATTTAGCTCTGGGCTCTCCAACAGACTTCGTAAAGCCACCCGCCATCGCAGCTTTTGGAGCAAACACTTGCTCCATGACAGCAAACTGATGAACAGTGCAGAAAGGAAAACATTACACATGTTGGTGGATAGTGTAGAAAATGAGAACTCACAGGAACTTTGAGCTGGAAGAGAGTTTTGTTTTCACTCCAAACCTCTGAGCCCATGTGACATGCACAGATTGAGAGAACCAGGAAGATTCAGAGGCCAGTAACTTACACATAGCATACACTAATATGATCAAGACAGGGCTGGAACCTACATTTCCCCATCAGTGTTCTCGCCCATCCCCGCCTTGCGACTTCCCTGTGCTGTGTCAAGGTACATTAGAAGACTAGAGATAGCTTCCAAGTGCAGTGGCATGGCCAGAGCCCAGTGAAAATGATGAAAGTCATTTGGTTTTGTAAGAACACAATTAATTCATGTCCCTCTTTTGTGTCTCATTAACCCTGACTCTCAGCTGAGTGAACTTACCTTTCTCAGGAGGTAATGTGAGTCTCTGCACTTGACTTAACTGCTTTGCTTTACTGTACCTGCTTTACTATACCTGCCCAAGGCATTTCATACCAAGAAAGGAGCTTTGAGACATGCACGCTGGCTGCTCCCACATCTGGAAGTAAAATCCTAAAGGATTCCCAAAATCATCTAGCATATACATTACACACTAGTGGATTACATATGCATACTCTGTAATTAATGAGTGAAATTCTGTAATCTCAGAAGCCCCAGGGTAATTTAGAAATCGGATAAAAACATTTGCCTAGAATTAACCTAGAGAAAGGCAACAAGTCCATCAGTTTTTAACTGGATTCAGATTAGCATTTTAGACCAGAGTGGTGAAGTCTAGAGCCAGGAGCAGAGGGTTAGGAGGTGTTCTCCATCCCCAGGCCAGGTGTATTGTTCCCATACAAGTACTGTTCTGTACACCAGGCCACAGCCATGGACGTGTGGGAGAAAGTGGATTGGGTCATGTGTCTTCTCAGGAGCAGCCACAGGCTCTCTGATTGAGACTCGGGGTACTGACTAACTTGAGCCACTAAAACTGGAGACCTGCTAGCTGAAGTTAACCTTATTGGGGATGGGGAGATGGCTCAGTCAGTCAAATTCTTGCCTTATAAACATGAGGACCTGACCTGAGTACAAGATCCAGAACCCACATTAAAAAAGCCAGGCCTGGGCTGGAGAGATGGCTTAGTAGTTAAGGCGCTTGTATGAGAAGCCTAAGGACTCATGTTCTTCTCCGCAGATCCCTTGCATCTGCAGGATGCAAGCGTACAAGGTCACGCAGGCACACAAGGGGGCATACACATCTGGAGTTCAATTGCACTGGCTAGAGGCCCTGGTGTGCCAGTCCTCTCTCTCTCCCTCTCGTACTCTTTCACTTTCACATTAAAAAAGGCAGTCTGTGGGGCTTGCCTCAAAAAAAAAAAAAAAAAGTTAGGCATGGTTACACATGTTGTAATGTCAATGTTGGGGAAACAGTCTAGCCTACTGGGGAAGTTTTAAGCCAGTGAGAGACCCTGTCTCAACAAAAAGTGGGCAGTGTTCCTGAGGATGACAGCTCAGGCAGTCCTCTGGCCTCCACACACATGCACCAACATGCGTGGGCAGCTCTGTCACCCATGTAGACAAACCTATTGCATTCAGTCAGTGCTGGATGCCATGAGCTGAAGTCACACTCATTCATGCAGTCATGAGGTCTTCCTGCAATACACACATGCACACGCTCTTGTTCACCTTCAATTACAAATGCTGCAATTTGTTAAGTCTTGATAACCCTAAGCAGTCGTTAAAATTGCACATTGTAAATATATGCATTTTACACATGCACATCTGTATGAACAAGCAGTTTTATGGTGGTATATTGTGCCCTAGCTGATACTTTGAGGGAGGTTAGGATGTCAGCGTTGATATCAGGTGACCCCAGCATCAGGGCCTGTAATCACAGTTTATGGTGCCCTCGCTTACAGACACACGTTGACACACACCTGTGTCAACACCACTCAGAATGAGTCAGTCACCCGGGTCCATGTACGAATTACCTTTCACATTCAGTTTGTCAAAGAGACAGAGGTCACATCTGGCAGAATGACCGACTCACTGGTGGTGGAATCTGAAACCCAAACTCCCTCCCTGAATTCTCTCCCTCACCTCTGTAAATGTTCTATTTCACCATTAAAGGGCTGTCAGCCTTGAGATTTAAAGATTTAAGCGTGAAGGGGCTATAATTATTTCTCTAGGGCTCTGTTGAGATTTCTGCAGCTTACTCATTCATTTTTCCCATATGATTTTATATTTGTCTTTTTTTTTTTTTTTTTTTTTTTTTTTTTTTTTTTGCTCCTCCTCATGCAACCACGGACGTCTTTAAATCGCTCCACACAGATGGAGAAGTCTGGGGAACACAGTCTTGACTGGCCATGCTGTGATTGCTGTGAAAATACTGAGTAAAGCCTGAGTAGGACAATGATTATAAAGTGGGGTTTTATTAGGAAAAACTGCTGTCTTCTTCCAGGTAATTTCTCAGTAAGGCTGTATGAAGTTTCACTGTGCTCCTTTTCTCTCACTCACAGGCCCTGAATGTTCTCAGAACTATACGGCACCCAGTGGAGTGATCAAGTCTCCCGGATTCCCTGAAAAATACCCCAACAGCCTTGAATGCACTTATATCATATTTGCCCCAAAGATGTCTGAGATTATCCTGGAATTTGAAAGCTTTGACCTGGAGCCAGATTCAAATCCTCCAGGGGGTGTGTCCTGTCGCTATGACCGGCTGGAGATCTGGGATGGCTTTCCTGATGGTAAGAACTAAGAACTGCAGGGAAAATCCCCAGGACAGGAGTGAGCTAGGGGACGGGCACAGGGTCTTTTTACAAATGTCATAATCCATGCACCCTTAAAAAAAAAAAAAAACAAGACAGGGCTAGAGAAATGGCTTAGTGGTTAAGGTGCTTGCCTACAAAACCAAAGACCTAGGTTTGATTTCCCAGTACCTGCTTAAGCCAGACGTGCAGTGGCGTATGTGTCTAGAGTTCGTTTGCAGTGGCTGGAGGCCCTGGCATGCCCATTCTCTCTCTCTCTCTCTCTCTCTCTCTCTCTCTCCTCTCAAAATAAATAAATAAATTTTAAAAAACTTTAAAAAAGAAAAAAAAACAAAAGACAGGAAAAATAAAATGAAGGGAAAGTATGAAATGCAGGGATGAAATATTTGAGCTCAGAGACACTTTCAGATCTATCTACTGTGTTCCTTGGCTGGGTAGATAGAGCTATTGAGGCCATGAAAAATCATGCAAGGTCTTCAACTATTTCAGCCATCATGTTAAACCAACATGTTACTTTCTCTGACTAAGTTATGTCTGCTCAGTTCACTGGCCTGCCTGCTGCTCATTAATCCACAGACTGCCAGAGGATAGGCTCTTAAGAAATCACTTAAATCAAACCACTCATTTCATAAATGTGTAACTGGGGACCACAGGGGTTAAGTACCTTTTAATTATTTTTAGAAATTTAAGGCAAGAGTGAGCTGGTGGGAGCATTCCTGATTTTGATAGATTCCATTTGTTCTCCAAGGAATTTTCATCTCTGGCAAGTTGAGTCTCCTGAGAACATCACTTATATTCATTGTTCCTGTCATGCAAATTAATCCATGCATCTAAAAGATATCACTAATCACCCACTATGTGCCAGCCATTGTCCTGGTTACTTGGTAAGCAAAACAATCAAAGATGGCTGCCCTCATGGACTTCCCATTTCCCAGGGGGAGTCAGACAATAAACAATGACAGGACAAGTCAATTAATCATGTGCATGGAATGTTAGAAGGTGACAGTGCTACAAACAAAAACAAATAAAGAAAGGAAGGAATTGAGAAAGGAAGGGTACAGTGGGTAAGAGAATGACAAGTCTGGGGAGGAGGGAGTGGAAGATGAAGTCTCAAACACCTTGGTCGTGTTAAGCCATACTCAGAAAGTGGCTTTGGGGGCCAAGGTGATGGCTCAGCAGGCATGAGGTCCTAAGATTAGATTCTTCACATCAATGCCAGGCATGGCTGTGTACAACTGTAGTCCCAGCTCTCAGGATGCACAGACAGGGGCATTCTGGGGCAAGCTGGCTAGCTAGACCAGGTGAATCAATGCTAGAGCTTCCTTATCGATAAATACAGTGGAGAGCCACCAAGGACGACACCTCATGTTGATTGCTGGCCTCCACACACACATGCACACACACAATCATGAACACACATTCATACATGCATGCCTATCACACACACATACAAATGGACATTTGAGCCAAGATTTGAAGAACATAGGGAAACAGCCATGTGAGCATAGACATGGAAACTTCCATTTAATTATGGAATTACAAAGGCAAAAGACAAAAATATGCACAGACATTCCAAACAAAGGGCAGTGATATAAATACTGTGTGGTGGCTGCATTGCTTGTGTTGTGCTTAGTCAGGGTTAGAATTAAGATTTCTCATGAGACCACACCATATAGAATAGATAGGGCAACATGGAAAATCTTAGTGGCCCTGCAGTTAGAGACATACAACCACCTATATAAAACAGAACTCCCAAGTCAAAGGAAGGAATATTTGAGTAATTGCAAGTAAACAAGTAGGATGTAAAGGCAATTGCCTTAGTATTTGAAGTGACATTAAAATTTTTAGTAATTTTATAATTAATCAAAATTAGAGAAAAGTTGGCATTAGAGAAACTTTATATTATTAACGGAATAGATGTGTGAGTTTTACCATAGAAATGCTGTTATAATGATCTTATCAAAAGTCCTTCATTGGGCTGGAGAGATGGCTTAGCAGTTAAGGCGCCTGCCTCCTAAGCCTAAGAATGCCAGTTCCAATCTCCAGGTCCCATGTTTAGCCAGATGCAAAGTGACGCAAGGGCACAATGCCACACTTGACCACAAGGGGGCGCATGCATCTGAATTTCGTTTGCAGCAGCTGAGAGGCTGCTGGCGCACCCATCTCTGTCTGTCTTCCTCTACCTCTCTCTCTATCTCTTTCTGTGACTCTCTCCAAAAAAAAAAAAAGTCCTTCATTAACAAATGAGATTCCCCAAACACAGTGCTGTTTGATTTCCAAGTGTTCAGTCTGGTAATTAGGAAAGCAACATTATCATAGTTTTGCAACAATAATTGAAACTTGTAGTAATGGGTTTGGGATTTGTTCACAACCCAAATTTGCAAACTTTCTTTCTAGAACTTTCATTTGAATTGACATCTGAAGAGGAGGTCCAATCTACCAACTTATTTAGAATACTTTCAGGAAAAAAGCATATTATTATTAGTGTCAAGGGTTTTTCAAAGTAGTAATTTTCTGGCTCTAGAAAAATCAGAGTTGAAATTAAGAATAGAATGATTAACAAGAATTACCAGCCTTGAATTCACTTGTGTTCTGAACTATAATAAATTTTACTCATTCTCAGAGTACACAGGCTTTGGACTATGAAGAAGTTTTGTTGTTGTTGTTGTTGTTGTTGTGTTTTTGGGTTTTTGTAAGTTTTTATGGAAAACTTCTGTACATATAGACAATATACTATGATCACTATCCTCTTCCACCATCCCCCCTCCCTCCCCAAGTCCCTCCTCCACTAAATCCCTTCTTCTTTCCAACTACTCTCTGGTTTTCATGTCATCATTTCTATTTCCTATTATGCTGGCCTTGTGTAGGTAGCATCAGCCACTGTTAGGCCATGAATACCATGGCCACTTTGTGTCTGGAAGACAGTATTGTAAACCACTCCTCCCCTTCCTTTGGGTCTTATATTCTTTCCACCACTCCTTCCACAGTGGTCTTTGACTCTTGAAGGGTATGCTAGAAATGTCTCACTTAGTGCTGAATGCTCTTGGAGTATGAAGAAGTTTTTATAATTTTTGTTTTTGAGAGGGGGAGAGGGACCCTCATGTAGCCCAGGCTGGCCTTAAATTCCATGTGTAACCAAGGTTAACCTTGAACTCTTGATCTTCTTGCCTCCACCTCCTGAGTGCTGGGATCACAGGGATGTGCCACAATGTCTACTTTATATAGTGCTGGAAATAAAACTCAAGGCTTCATGCATGCTAGGCAAGCACTCTAACTGAGCAACATCCCTAGCCCAAGAAGTCTTTGTACATTTGTTTTAATGTTTACCTGTCCTCACCCATTCAGTAAGAGCACAATTATGGATCTGTTTTGGTTAGGAAAAATGGAAAACTTCTTCCTCCCATTTTTTCCTCTCAGTACCACCACAAACATTTTTTTTGTTACAGTAGTTCATCGCATACAACTTGTGTGCCAACAAATTGTTAGTCTTTGATATCTTTTCCAGAAACAACAGCCAGAAGGCTCAGAAGGCTTTTAGCCATCATGTGATTTTATGTTGCATTTTATCATAAACATCAAATTAAATGACTAAGTAATTGAAAGCTAGCTACTGATTCAAACTGACTTCAAAGAAGAGCAGTTTACTCCAAAGCTCTAAATTCAAGACACACACATCAAGAGTCCCGCATCTCTGTCACTGTATTGAAAGCTCAATGGATTTGCAAGACGCAGCAGGAAAGGAGTAGATGGGATCTGTGTATGGTTTGAGAAGAAAGACAAGGAGATGATGGAATGCCTGAGCTAGGAACAACTGGAACCTCCCTGTCACCAACATTGCAGAGCCCACCCATGACCTCAGGAACAAGTTTCATATTGAGCTAGAATCAAGGTTGTTATTTGTTACTCTTACATAGAAAATAACCTACAGAGGCCACAGAGATGGATTTGAATGTGCCAGTTTGGGGAGATAAGTTGTACAATTTCTCATTAGTGTTTTGGCTACTTCCTATCAAAAGAAAAAAGAAAAGTATAAATGGCCTATCTGGCACCTTTGAAATAATTCCTTGTGTTATTTATTCAAGATGTCTCACCTTGAATGAAAGCACCTCTTTAGCTGGGGTTGTTGGTGCACATGTATAATCACAGCACTGTGGAGACTGAGACAAGACTCCTGTGAGTAATCATCATGAGCCATCACGGAGAGGCTCAGCTGAGCTACACAACAAATTAAAAAAAAAAAAAAAAAAACTCTTTATCATTGATCGTTGCTTGTTTCACATAAGAAGGTGGAAGTAGACCACACTGACCTGATTCTGAAGTAACGTTGCGATTATTGGAGAGATTCATGGGAAACTATGAAAATAAATGCACAGACGCTCTGTTACCTCATGCCTGACAAAATGCAATAGCTAGCAAACCCATTCCCAAAGGTAGCCTGCCATATCCTGCTCGCTTAAAGTCTTCAGTAGTTCAACTTTCGCATTATACTTGTGGGTTTGTTGATCATTTTTCATTCATGTCCTCGGCCTTTGGGTCCACGATTACAGAAAGAAGAAACCCAATAGCTGTGTTCATGTACAGCACAAATGAGCACACACACGCAGCGCTCCAGAGAGCCTCGTCCCGGGGCAGATCAATACTGCATTAGTTCTCGAAGCTGAGGTCTCGCTGTTGTTCAGGAAAATTCAATACCTCTTTGTATTATCGTCGCAAAAGCCTTGCTCTCTCGTATCTCGAGGGCTCCTGAGGAGACTCGCATGGAGTGTCTGGGGGCAGTGTTCTAAAAGACAGAAGGCAGATTTACCCAGCATGTCTTCAGCGTTATATACCAGTGAGTCATGGAGACTCTCTAAATTATGAGTCTGCAGTAGACAAGTTCTCTTCTGTTTCCTCTTTCAAAGAGACTCCCCTTGCCACCCTCCCTAAAGGAATGGGGTGACAGAGGAGGGGGGACAACTGGCCACCAGAGCCTCCACAACCACTCATAGCTTCCCCCTCGCCAGCACATATTCTCAGGAAGGTCAGTGGCTGTGGCGATCAGAGAATGACCCCGAGGATCAGGGCTGTAAAAGTTTGCCCACAAACTAAAGAAAAAGATTATGAAACCACACTAATGGAATTTAAATGAGGGAGAACCGCGACGGAGGATGAATGGATTCTAAGCCTTCCATTTATAACTGCAGACCAAAAATGGGATTCTTATTAAGCAAGGAAAGAACAGAGGTTTTTGGATCCAGCAAGACATTTTCATGCCTATGTTATAGGCAACCTGGCGCTCTATGGGGAAGAAAAGAAACGTTGAATTAGTGGCAGTGCCACATCCAGAATGAAGCCAACCTGGCAAAGCGCTAGCACTGGGACAAGAAATCAAAGCCCAAGATTAAGCTAAAAAGAAGTGAAATACACTGAGTTTCGTCTTCTGTGGTGGTTTCTTCTGCCAACCAGAAAGCTAAATTTAACAAAATTCTCTTTGCAACATTCAAAGCTATTGGCCAGGAGAACATGATACTTTCTACATAATCAATATCCTTCTCCCTTACTGGGACACACTCCTGTTGCTTCCTATTGAAGCAGTCTATACACACAAGTCCTCCGTCTCAGAGTGAGGGGCAGCAGTGGAGAGAAGAGTCTTCACATTCAGACAAGTCAGTTATTGGAGTTCAAGTTATCAGGTCTTCAAAACCACACATTGTGAGCTGGGGGTGTAGCTCAGTTGGTAGATCGCTCACCTAGCATGCATGAATCATTGGGCTTGATCCACAGAACCACATAAACCAGGCATAGTGATGCACTCCTACAATCCCAGCACATTAAAGGTGGAGGCAGGAGGATCAAGAGTTCAAAGTCAGGCTGGATAGGGTGGCTTAGCAGTTAAGGTACTTGACTGTGAAGCCTAAGGACCCAGGTTCGATTCCCTAGTACCCATGTAAGCCAGATACACAAGGTGGTGCATGGTGCATGAGTCTGGAGTTCATTTGCAGTGGCTGGAAGCCCTGGTGTACCCATTCTCTCTCTCTCTCTTGTTCTCGCTCTCTCAAATGAATAAATAAAAAATAAATTTTTTTTTATTATTTCATTTATTTTTTGGAGAGAGACACAGAGAGAGACAGACAGAGAGGCCGAGGGAGACAGACAGAGAATGGGTGTACCAGCAGTCTCTCAGCTGCTGTGAACAAAATCCAGATTTGTGTGCCCCCTTGTGGTCAAGTGCGGCATTGTGCCCTTGCATCACTTTGCATCTGGCTGAACGTGGGACCTGGAGATTGGAACGGGGTTCTTAGGCTTAGGAGGCAGGCGCCTTAACAGCTAAGCCATCTCTCCAGCCCTAAAATATTTTTTTTTAATGAGTTCAAAGTCAACCTCTGTTGCGTAATGTATTAAAGACTATTCTGGGATACATGAGAACTTGTCTCAACAACAATAACAAAGTAATCCATTGAGCTCAAACTCAAACATGTGAGCTGCTTTGGTTAGATTTTAAGAGGACTAGGCAAACTGAAAAGCTGCCCCTTAGGCAGTCATTGGTCCTTGGGCCCCAAGATGATCAGCTCTAGTGAGATCCACTTTTGCAATCACATTAGGAACATCTAGATTCCATCAGCTGCCTTCACATCCAAGTGGTTATCACAGACCTTGGAACCCTGCATACCCATGGAAGGCCCGCCTCCCATCCCAGGGAAACATCTACCTACTGGTTCCTTAAATAAAGCAATGTTAGTTGAAGTGAACAGAGCTATGGCTTTCTGGGAGGGGTGGACAGGCCACACCAGATAATCATTTGAAGTCCAAACCATCTGGTATGTTTTTACCACATGTGTAATGAAAACTCCTAGAAAGAAAAGGACTACTTTTTTGTGGTCTTGTTGTTGCTCTGGGCAGATAAATGGAAAGATTCCCCAAGAGCAGGGACGCTACACTGCTATTGCCAAGGTTGGACTAAAGTGTTTTAGCAAACGCACAGACATACTAAGACAATCATAATTTCACATGAACACAAGTCAGTGTTCTGGCTCCTTGATGCCCTTGGTTATACATATTGCATGTTTATGCACAAATGGTTACTTTGCTTGTTCTTGGCTGCTGGACATGTGCCATTTAGCCACCTCTTATGGGTTTGGAAGAGCAAAAACAAGACAGAAGTGAAAGGCACACATTTTCCATTCATTCTGATTATGTTTATCAGAATCTGTAGTCTCTACATTTTGAATAGTTAGAATGATTCATTAGCGGTCAGACACAGCCCTGAGTAGGACATATACTTTTGCTTCTGTCCAGGTCTGTGACATGAGCCCTGTTTAGAATCCAAAGGATCTGGGGACATAGGTCTTTCCAGGCTCTGTGCCAGAGGCAGGAGAAACAAGACCTCAGTGATGTACCTTCAGTGGAGTCCCTCCTTGTTGCACTGTGGATGGGGCTTGGGTTGGAGAGCAACACCAGGATGCCGCTTGACCTGAATGTCATTCTGTGCAATGGGAAGCAAACATTTTGATTCCTTTTCTGAAAACATCCCTGCTTGGTTGGGAGTGTGTTTGTTCCCTGGCTATCCCTGTGAACACACGTTCAGATTCTCTCCACTAACTCATCTAGTATGTTCACTGCACACCAATTAACCAGGGCTAGAACAGTTTTCAGATTCTGCTGGGACCCATGTTTGTAAATGGTCACTTTTGCACCTGTTCTAAAAGAAAAGAAAGGGCTGGAGAGATGGCTTAGTGGTTAAAGTGGTTAAAGGACCCACATAAGCCAGATGCACAAAGTGGTACATGCATCTGGAGTTCGTTTGCAGTGGCTAGAGGTCCTGGTGTACCAATGTAACCATTCTCTTTCTCTCTAAGTCTGCCTCTTTCTCATTCTCTCTCAAATAAATAAATAAATAAATAAACATTTAAAAACAGGTAATCTGACCTTCTCTGTACTTCTGCCTTTCCAGTTGGCCCTCACATTGGGCGTTACTGTGGACAGAAAACTCCAGGGCGGATCCGCTCCTCATCCGGCATTCTCTCCATGGTTTTTTACACGGACAGCGCAATAGCAAAGGAAGGCTTCTCAGCGAACTACAGTGTCTTGCAGAACAGTGTCTCCGAAGGTCAGTATTCATTCTCCTTGCAAAGCCCCGTGGTAAACATCACCCATCATTCCTCTTCACATACCAGCATCCACATGAAACACTAAAGAAGTGTCATGTGAACCTGGGTGCCAAGGGATTTTGCACTTTTTATGAATATATGAATATCAATAGGAAAAAATATTTGGTGTGCTTTCTTCATAAAATTGTATGTGAGCCTCTGCAGTTACAGGAGGGAATGGAAAATGGCTGAACAGTGAGTGGAAACAATGAATGACCAGAAGGTTTCCCAGCCACTTAAACCACAGTAGGCAAGAATCATAAAAGGACAGGCTCCCATCCAGTGAGGAGAGCCAGTCTGAAGTAGCCGATTGGCAGAGCTGCCGCACAGAAGGAATACTATACTACTGTTGGTTATGGAAAACCTCCAGGAAGCTGTGATGGTTTTCTTCCTTACGTGAGTGAAGGAAGAAAGGTTTAATTTCTGTTTTCATATCTTCACAACAAATGAAGTAATATATTTTTATATCCTTTTGAAATATTCAATGAGGGGCTGGGGAGATGGATCAGTCAGTAAAGCACCTTCCTGACCTGAATATGGATTCCCCAGAGCCATGTAAATGCTGGACTGGCACGTGCCTGTAATCCCAGCATTCAGAAGACTCCTCAGAGCAAGATGGCTTGCTAGAGTAGCCTAAGGAGTGAGCTCTGAGTTCAGGAGAGACCCTGTCTCAATAAACAAAGTGGAGAGCAATAGAGAGAGACACTCAACATTGACCTCTGGCCTCCTCATGCACATGCACATGTACCTGAAGACACATGTATAGCCACACACATATGAATATACATACAAACGTGCACACACAGAGATAAATGCATAAATAAATCACTCAATGGAGAGGCTTAGTGGTAGAGTGCTTGACCAACACTCACAAGACCCTGGGTTCAATCCTCATGATCTCCACCATCCCCATGGACAAAAAGAAAAAGAAAAAACATTCATTTAACTAAAGTTTTTATTCGTAATGGTCCCTGTGAAAGCCACAGGGATAAGGCGAAGGCCAGAGAAGGCATTGTGAGTGTCATGGTCCCAGCTGCCAGCCTGTGCAGCAATTTAACAAGCACATGTGGGGTATCTGAAGAGCTCACTTAGTGATGCTCTGGCTCAGAGCCCCTGGGGAACAAAAAGGCCCACTGAATTTCAGAACCTTGTTTGCACTTAACTTATTTGACTGGTTAATCTATACATGCTTGTACGTATAAGTGTTTGTGTTCCAAAAAAAAAACACTTAAGGTTAAGTATGAAGTTAGTGACAAAACATTATTATTATTATTATTATTATTATTATTATTATTATTGGTTTTTCAAAACAGGGTCTCACTCTAGCCCAAGCTGACCTGGAATTCACTATGTAGTCTCAGGGTGGCCTTGAACTCATGATGATCTTCCTACCTTTGCCTCCCAAGTGCTGGGATTCAAGGTGTGCACCACCACATCCGGCTCTGACAAAAAGCTTTTGACATCACAAAACTTTATCTGTTGAGGTAGAAATGTGAGAAAAACATGAAATGTTGATTAGTGGACTGTATCCGTTTTGTTACTGTAACATGGACATAAGCATAAGTACTATCTCTAGTGGCTATGACACAATATCAGACAAGGAGAAACTTCAGTGAGGAAGAGTTTCTTCCCATGAGGAAGGGTTTGTTCCTGTGAGGAAGGAAGAGTTTGTTCCTGCTTACAGTTTGAGAGGGTAACGTCCATTGTGGCGAGGCAGGCATGGCAGCAGGAATGTGAAGCAGCTGGTCACAAGAATCAGCAATGAGGATGCAGAGAAAGGTGAATGCTGGAACTTAGCTCACTTCCTCCTTTTGAAACAGTCCAAGATCCACAGCCCATGAATACTCTGCCCATAGTTAGGGCAGGTCTTCGATCTTCAGTTAAATCATTCTGGAAACACCTTCACAGACACATTCAGAGATTCCCTAAGTGAGTCTAGAGTCTGTCAAGTTAACAAGATTAACCATCACAATGTAGGATTACCAGTTTACAAGAAAAAGTTTCTTTTGACTCTCAGTTTTGAAGGTTCTAGTCTGGAATTTGTTGGTTGGTCCTGTGGCTTCTGAATGTAACAGAGCTCACCATGGTGGGGGCATGCAAGGAGGCAAAAACACTGCCTACATGCCCAGGAGCAAAAGAGAAAAAGTATAAGACAGGATCCCAATGTTTTCCTAGAAAATGTCCCCAAATGACCTAAAGGCTCCTCACTTTTAAAAGGTACCCGACCTCCCAATAGCTCACTCTTAGGTACTGTGGTAGTTTGAATATATGTCCCCCAATATATTCAGCATTTTATCAGTTATAGTTTGCATCTGCAATCACCTTGCTAGAGGCAATGTCACTTGGGGCCAGTCTTAAGGTGTGGTAGTGGGTTTGAGATTCCATTGTAAAGATATGCAAATGTGCCTAGCAGGACTTCCTGAAGTGTGCTGTGTGACCTTTTGGCTGTAGTTTTGCTCAGTGTGCTGTGTAGCTGGTGGCTTGGTTTTTCTCTTTCTTGCCTGGTCCTGTGAGAGCAGACCACTTCTCCTGCCATTATGGAACTTCCCCTGGATCTGTAGAGCTTCAATAAATAATATCCCTTCCTCCATAACTGTGCCTGGTCTGGAAGTTCATCTCAGCGAACCTGAAGCTGTCTGCTACAGTAAAGTGGTACCTAGGAGTGTGGGGTGAGATGAACCAGATCGTGTGGATGTTCATCTTTTGGAACCTTTGTTTTGGAGGAATGGGCATGGACTTGGTGCTTGCAACTGAAGATGCCTTCTGGAGTGGTAAGCCAAGTTTTATGGACTATTCTGATGAGAGTTTGAGAATGCTAAGTGCAGACAATATTGAACTTCGAGGCTTGGCTTATGAGCCATCTAAGGGGAAGGAAAGAGTGCAGAAGACTTTGTTGGAACTGGGCTACTGGCATAAGGGATGGCTACGTTCCGCTATCCAGGCCCAGAAAGTGTGATCAAGGTTAAATTTGTAATGGACTGATGTGCTTGGCTAAAGATATCAGACTGAGATTTTAAGATTTTAAGTTGAAAAACCTCAAGCAAGTTTAAATCACTGAGACTGATTTTAGGTTAATGGAGCTGCTATAGTCAACCACATTAGCAATCTTAAGGAAGGTGGAAGGAAGGTGGCCTGACTGCTTTACGTTAAAACAATGAAGAGGATGCCTGAGGAAAGACTATTAGAAATGCAAACTCTTGGAAAGAGTTGACTAGAGAAGGAACCTGCTTTTCAAGGCTATGATTTATTTCGTCCCTGGATTAAGAATATGGCTGTGTCCTGCACACCTGGTATTAGTTTTGGAAGCATGAAAAATGCATGGAGTGGTCATCAATTGCACACGGTTCCAGGAGCCGCTGCTGAGATGTGGCATGAGGCAGGGCATGAAGACCCTCAGGAATAGGCTGCAAGAGCCTTTGGAAGATGGACCGTGGTTTGCATGGAGACCTGAAGATGTTTTGGATATACCAGGACTATGCAAGGACTCCCATGTAGTGCAGTGTTGGCCTGGGATCAAAGTTTTCCCTGGCAACACTGCCCAGCTGGAGGGGCGGAATTGGAAAACCTGGAGACTGTCAGTCTCGGGTTATATTGAACTTAAACTGGAGAAGTTTGATGACTGCTGATGATGGTTGAGTTTGCATTGTTCTAGTCTCTCCTTGCTATGCCTTATACCAGTTAAAATGTTTACTCTGTGCCTTTACATGTTGCAAGTATTTAACTTGTTTGATTTTATAGGACTCACTATCTTAAGTTGGTCAAGACTGTGAGAACCTTTAAAATTGGACTGAGTACAATTTACAATGTGTGATAGTTATAAATCTATTGGGGGCCAGGGACGGAATGTGGTAGTTTGAATATATGTCCCCCAATATATTCAGTGTTTTATTAGTTATAGTTTGCATCTGCAATCACCTTGCTAGAGGCAATGTCACTGGGGGCCAGTCTTAAGGTGTGGTGGTGGGTTTGAGATTCCATTGTAAAGATATGCAAATGTGCCTAGCAGGAGTTCCTGAAGTGTGCTGTGTGACCTTTTGGCTGTAGTTTTGCTCAGTGTGCTGTGTAGCTGGTGGCTTGGTTTTTCTCTCTCTTGCCTGGTCCTGTGAGAGCAGGCCGCTTCTCCCTGCCATTATGGAACTTCCCCTGGATCTGTAAGCTTCAATAAATAATATCCCTTCCTCCATAACTGTGCCTGGTCTGGAAGTTCATCTCAGCGAACCTGAAGCTGTCTGCTACAGGTACCAACCTTTGATCTGTCAACCTTTGGGACATTTAGATCCAAACTAGAGTATTGATATTTTCTGACTGGGTGAGAATTTTTCAGTTAATACTTAAATGCTTTTTTTAAAAAAAATTGGATTAACAGTCTCCTAAAATTAATCACTTCTCCAGTGTCATAAGACTGAGTGTGACAAGCCTATGGGATACATATTCTGATCATTCCTAGTCAATGTTAGCAATATTATTATAATATAATTATTTTTTGATGCTGTCAAACTATGATGGTAAAGCATATGCAGCAGGAGCCTGAGGATGGGTTTTCGGATCCCTGCACACACAGGAAGGTCAGACGTCGTGGACGGCTTGCACCCTATCATTCCGGTGCTCAGAAGCAGGAGGATCCCTGGGACTTGCCAGCTAACTAGACTTCTCTCAGTAAATAAAGTGACCAAGGAAGACATCCAGTGACGACCTCTGCCTTCTATGTATATATGCACACCCATGCATCCCATGCACGCATGTGTGCGTGCACACACACACATGAACTGTGATGTTCTGTGGCAGCTTAGCCCTAGTGGATACTTTCATGTTTTAACTAAGTCATTGAAGAATGTTAATATTTGCAGGCAGTCTAGCGCCTGGGACCTGAGAACAAAGGGTGTAAAGGAAGAAGTGGCCAGGATGTCAACTGCAAGAAATTTGAAAGACAGACTTGGGATTGACTGTGCCTTGAGTATCAATTATGGTATTGGATGAAATAAGTCAATACCAACACTCTATTTAAATACAAATTTTTGTGTGTACCCATATGATAGGTATACACATGCACTCAACTTTGGAAATAAATCGTAATTTGCATCATTTCCTAATCAATTTCACATACATTTTTTCACCCTTGACCTACTTGTGAAAGTTATTCCTCATTGTGCTGATATTCATAGTCGTTTTTGATGTGTGCGTGGGGGGTAGTACATGTACATTTGAGTGCAGTTGCACATCTTCAGAAGTCAAGGAAAACACTGAGCATCCTCCTCAACCTTATTTCCTTGAGACAGTCTCTCATTGAACATAGAAATTCCCACTTTTTGGTAGATGGCTGACCAAGAAACCTTAGCCATCTGCCTATCTCTGACCTCCTTCCATGCTGAGGTTACAGGTATGCACAGCCATGCCTGGCTTTTGATGTGGTTGCCGCGGATCAAACCTTAATGCTTTCCCAGAAAGCACTCTTATTTGCTGAGCCATTTCCATAGCCCCAAGTTTTTAAATATTTCCTCTGATTAAAAAAAAAAAGTCTTGCTGGGAGTGATGGCGCACGCCTTTAATCTCAGCACTCAGGAGGCAGAGGTAGGAGGATCACCAAGAGTTCAAGGCCACCCTGAGACTTTTTTTTTTTTTTTTGGCAGACTTCAGCTGAATGAATGCTCTAGTTTGCTAGATTCAAATGAGGACTCCATATTCCCTCCTGCATGTTTCAATGACTTTGATCCCATGTTTTCCCCACAGATTTCAAATGTATGGAGGCTCTGGGCATGGAATCCGGGGAGATTCATTCTGACCAGATCACCGCGTCTTCACAGTACAGTACCAACTGGTCTGCAGAGCGCTCCCGCCTAAACTACCCTGAGAACGGGTGGACGCCTGGAGAAGACTCTTACAGGGAATGGATTCAGGTAGATGGAATGAGACGGGCACAGCTTGGGCTAAGGGAGATCTGGGGCATCCCGAACCGGGCCACATGCCTGTGGGTGAGACAAAGGGAAGCCAAGTTCCCAGAATCAGCATTCCCTCAGAATGCAGTCAATAAGAGTGGCCTCAAGTGATTCCCCCAAACTCCTCAGACCTTTTACATTCTGCTCTTCCCAAAATTCGAGTGTATATACCATGCTTCCACAACAACCAAAGGACCTGATTTTCTTCCCCAACAACTGCCCATTTGAATCCTGTCTGTAAGATGTACATGAAGTCATTGTTTCCAGGCACTGGGTTTTCTGTTTGTTCGGAGTAGAAGGGAAGGAAGGTCTGGCTTACATTTTGCATACAGTTCTAAATAGCTCACACTCAGTGCTCAGTCTAATTGAGGAACTCTGTTAACTTGCTTTCAGGGTCGTGTGAAATGTGCATAATTGTGTCTCTATTGGTCGTATTGTTGCCACAGTACTTACTTGGTCCTGATATCCTGTCCCTGATGTGACTACACATTCCCACTGATCCTCCCCCTATCCTTGCCCTCTCGTCATTTTCCAGAAGCTTCCCCAGCACCATTCTGAGAACTCAATCTTGACATGTGGATGTCCTCCCCCAAGGCCTGATACTTGCATTCATAAGGTTTGCACCTATTGCCTAATGAAGCAGCCATATCTGCATCTTTGGGTTCAGCCCGAAGAGGGGTTGCGTATCAATTAATCTGAGTTTCCTTTACAGGAGGGAAGGTAGGGCTTGTCTTCCATTCATTGCTGAGATACAAAAATGACTAACTCCCTGAGTCTCTAGACAAGACAAAAAAGCAAGATGATCCTTTCCTTTCCGTATCTATTGCTATTTCAGTGGTTCGAGCACAAATACAGACTTTTGTTTTACTTGGGAAAGGTCAATATTAGTTTAACCTACACTTAAAGTCCAAGAGCCCATTGTGGGAGAATGAACTCATGCTAAACTTTAAATGATATCCCTGAGCCTGGTGGAGAGGGTGGGGAAAGGTGAGATTTCACCTCAGGATTGCTGGACCTGGCTCTAGACGAAACAGGAAGTGAAATGAACTTGTTTGTCCATATCTCCAATGCTGCAAGTAGCTCAATGTGATTGACAGACATGGCTCCGGAGGAAAGCTTGCATTTCTGCAGTGCTCAGCATGTCTGCATGGTAATGGAGCCCTACACTGGGTAATGCAGAATGCTCAATAACAGAGGGCCCGCTGGTCCTTCAAGACTTCTGAAATTGCAGTGGTAGCAATTCTCCTGTGCAAGGCAGTTCTGTGTGTAAAGAAACATGGAGACTAACTGGGCACGGGCAGAGCATTTGGCAATGAGCAGAGTCTTACATCATTCATGCATTAGGCCTTGTTTGAGATTGCTGAAGACATCTAACCTTCTCTCTCAGAAGGCAGTGTGGTCAGGAAAAACAAGATAACCAAGACTCGCCCCCAAAAGGTTTATTTCACTTTTTTTAATGTGTGTGTGTGTGTGTGTGTCGTGCATTTATGTGTGTATGTATGTTCACACATGTGTGTGATTACATGTGGAGGTCAGAGGTTGATTTCTTTTCACCTGACTTGACTTACTGAAACAGGGTCTCTCACTTGAACCCAGAGCTCCCTGACTCAGCTAGTCTAGCTAATCAGCCTGCCCCAGGGATCCCCTGTCTCCGCCTCCTGAGCACTGGGATTACAGGTGGGCTGCTCTGCCCATCTGCCATTTACATGGGTGTTGAGAAGCAGAGCTCAGATGTTCCTACTTGCACAGCAAGCACTTTGTCCACTGAGCCATCTCCTCAGCTCCAAGGAAGTTTATTTCTTGTACACATTACTCCACCCCTGGGCCAGCTGAGCGCCACACCCTCCCATACCAGCCTCAGGGAAAAACCATCATCTGAAATGTCACCCAGGAAGGAGAAAGAGAGCAGCAATCATCATGCCAGCTCTTGTGGTTCCCACGTAGGGCAAACAGACTACATTTCAATGCTGCTCTGTGCCCAGGGGTGGCAGGGAGTCACAACCCACCCACCTGTGCTGGAGAGAAGATAGCTAACTATATTTGGTGACGGGCACCAATGAGAACGGTGCTTTTCATCCACATCTTCCCATTAATTGAGTTATTAAGTATCCTGGCCTTTCTATATAGGTGGCCCACTTATCCAATCCTAATCTTGACCCTAGGATGGAGCTCTGCACAGTATCCTCATTTTAACATCAAGAGCATGGCCTGGGGAGATAACTCAGTTGGTAAAGTGCTTGCCTTGCAAGCATGAGGACCTGAGTTCAGTCCCAGAATCCAAACAAGTTGCCAGGCATGGTGACCCCTGCTTGTCATCCCAGTACCAGGAAGGTGAGAGACATGTGGATCTCTGAGGCTCTCTGGTGAGTTAGTCTAGCCCAAACGATGAGCTCCAGGCCAGTGAAAGACTGTTTCAAAAATGTAGACTGAGCTGGGCCTGGTGACACTCTCCTCTAATCCCAGCATTGGGAGAGAGGTAGGAGGATTGCCATGAGTTCAAGGCCACCCTGAGGCTACAGGGTGAATTCCAGGTCAGCCTGGGCTAGAGCAGGACCCTACTTTGAAAAACCAAAATATAAAAAAGAAAAGAAAAGAAAATGTAGACTGTACCCGAGGAACATCACCCAAGGTCATTCTCTGGCTTCTACATGCACTCACATGTGCTCACCCATGGACACACATTCATCTGCACACATGTGAACATGCAGACACACGCATTTCTAGACATTGAGGTTCAGAGAAATCCGTCAACACTGAAAGTCACAGGTAGGGACCAGGCTTGCAAGCAAGATTTCTTTCCAGTCTTAGACATTAAAATCTACCTCATGGACTCCAGGCACCTCCTACCGCTCTTTCCCTCCACCTGAGGAGGCTCATGCTGACATGGGTTGAAAGCTTACTGTAAATCTGGACGCAAGGACCTTGCTCCTCAATGGCTCTGAAAGGTGACTGTCACCAAAGCTTAGCTTCTAGTTCACCTTGAAGGAAAATGATCATTTTTCCTTCAGAGCTCAAAACTCATTTATATGCTTATTTCTGTGTTCATGGAGAGAGCTATTATCATCTACCCATCACCTAATTATGAATAATTTCATGTGTTTCCTGCCTTTCTGAAGCTCCTTGGAAGTAGTTGGCTGGTTGTTTTCATTGGATGGATGTTTTATAAATTAGCCAACAAGGGCGTTGTAATTCAAACAGAGGGCCAATGCTTGTACCATACTCATAGCAGCAGCAGCAGCACACGTACATTTCTATTTTTATGCACATGATTATGCAGATGACATTTGTCTTGTTTTTCAGCTTTTCCCCATTTTGCATGAAATATACCCCACAAAACATGTTGCTGTAGCAACAACCAGGAAAAATACATGCATGTGTTAAATTAATAAAGCAACATTGGAAACTGACTTTCCTTCAAGACAGGAATGGCCTTCGATTCCCATTGTTTTCTCTAGGAAATTACCCAGTGACATTAAAACAAAAAACAATGCATCGTTAGCCATGGATATGAACGTCCACATCAGGGCTTCCTGTGAGATCTATGTCTGCCAGGAAGCTTAAACACAAGACAAGGAGCTGTTAGTCAGAGGGAACATGAAGGGAAGTTCTGATTTGAAGGCTTGCACAGGGCCACATCCTGCTCACAAGGCCACTTCACATCCTTAGCAGAAAAAAAAAAAAAAAAACACTCTTGTCAATGATCAGAGTTGATCACACTGTCAAATTTGGTCATTCTTTCTGGAGTATTCTAGTCTTGTGTCTTAGGGCTCCTTAGCTTATTATTAGACATTTTTTCTTCCTTTGTTTCCAGTTAAACAATCAAAGACTAGGTGTATCCATGGTGTAGTAAAATCCTCCCTTTCCTATACACCATTAGTGCATGTGCCATTGGAGTCATGGAAACTGAGCTACTTTTCCTACAGAACTGTGATGACGTAGTCGTCACTCCATGGAAGCGCTCCCTGTCTACGTAGGGAACCAAGACTCTCAGAGACCGTCTCATCCTTCTGTTTTCTTCTCTACAAAGTATATAACATGATCTATCCGTTCAAGAGATGTGATTTCATAGAGCCTAAATGTATCCTTTCACACACAAAGCAGAATTTAATTTGTTAATTATTCCAATGTTTTATTAATGATAGTGTTCACACTGTAAACAGATTTATTCTTCCTTTAATTAAAGCCCTTGGGAGAATTTCCCTCAAAACAACTGTGACTTTCCCTGTTTAAAATGCCAGGAGACAAAGAAAGAAAAGAAAAAAACAAGAGACCCAAGCCTGGGTGGGATATGAACTTTGTTGATCCAGAGAAATAAACATGGCACTGGGGAGTAATCGATTACCACACCCTCCAGCGATTTCAGAAATAGAATTATTTGATAAACTAAATCAGGCTGAAACTCCACTCTGCTCCAAATTGGAAGGCATTGTCTTTGGTAGGAAAAAAAAATGCACTAGATTATTTCAGCCTGATCTTATTCAAGAGGAGAGGAAAGCAGTTGACTTCTTAGCCACATCCTGTTTGGTTTGGTACATTGGCCTGTTCTGGGTAATTCCCACAGAAGGAAGGAGCCTCTGGGAAAGGTCTTTAGCTTCAAGAATCCATCAGCCAGCCCCAGAAGCAAAATTTCTTCTCTCTTTACCATATTTTATAGTACATCTGCTCATTCTGAGGGGCGAGAAGGAAAGTTCCAGAAGAAAGGAGCTAGAGCTAATCTCTGGGGAAGTTTGTTCTGTTTCCTGTTGCTTGAGGTGGACTTCTCAGTAAACACACTGCAGTGGACCATACTGTTCCCCTGCAGGAACCTTGAAAGCAGACACCAGTGGTAACATGCACAGAGTGACCTGAATCAAAATAGCCCTACACACACACACACACACACACACACACACACACACACACACACAGTATCACTCTCTGACTAATTCATGACAAAACAGCAAGTCTTCTCCTTATGGCCTTAACATGTGAAACTAGACAAAATCATCTAGACTTTAGGGCACCTTGTGGATTTTAAGATAGTTGTGAGGGCCAAGGATATTGTGCAGTGGGAGGGTACTTGCCTAGCGGAGGTGAGGCCCTGGATCCAATCCTTTCAATTGTGAGACGTGTTTCAACATGACTATTTTACGCTTTCCTCTACATAGCACCTCTTCATACCACATCCCACAGTCATGGAAGCGTGGATGCCCAGATGGGTAGAAATGGTACACCCAAGTAGCAAGTTTGGAAAAGATACAACTTCCGGGGAAGCTCAGGACTTCCTTCCGAATACCTGGGAGGCAGTCTAGGCACTGAATGCAAAGTCCCAACTGTAGATGGTGGGCAAATCACTTTTTTTTTTTTTTTTTGTTTGTTTTTCAAGGTAGGGTTTTACTCTTGCTCATGCTGACCTGGAATTCACTATGTTGTCTCAGGGTGGTCTTGAACTCATGGCGATCCTCCTACCTCAGCCTCCTTAGTGCTGGCATTAAAGGCATGTGCACCACCTTCAGGCCAGCTACTCAAAGAAAGAAGACAGCTTAGCAAGGTCTTAAGGCTTAACCCTTCGTATCCAGAATGGACTCTCTTCCTGGTCCTTCTGGAATTCCATCCCATAATCTTCTGCCTACACTGTCCCCAAACATCTCCATCCAGAACTGTGGGCTGTTATGACCAGCAATGCCCACAGTGGTCCTATCATGAATAAAAGCTTGAATTGTCATTTACAATTTGCCAAGATTGGAGCCCGACCATAAGTTAAAAGCAGGAGCTGACTTCAATAGCAAAAACGGGAAGTAGCTAGATCTCCATTAAGAGCCAAACTGAGTAAGACAACTCATGAATCTTTGGGAAATGTTTCTTCTCACAATATTATTATACATTTTTGTCATCTTTTAGATAGAAAAGTGAGTGTTTTCTTATTCACTTGGAAGAATTTTATACTTGAACCCTTGTTTTTAATCTTTAACCCAAAATTGAAGCCATTGATCTTAAAGCCACAGAATGCTACTTTGAACAAATTGTATAAAATGTTTTCTTTCTTCTTGTACTTTGTGGACAAATCATTCATTCTCTGCTGTTGAGTGTGAAATAGGTATCTCCTATGAAACCATTTTTTATTTTTCAAAAAGCTGCCAGTTTCTAGCAGGTTTACAATCAGTAATGCTGTACTCAGAATCACTTCCATCTGCTAAATTGACTAATCTGGAATGCATATAGAGCCTGGTTACTCTGACTATAAACACTCTGTGTTTGTAAACCAGGCACTTCAGGGGGTGCATTAACTCATTCAGCTCATTAGCAAATTGCTGAAATTACAATAAAATGATACTTTACAAATCTGTAACTAGAGAAATGATAAAAATAGCTCACAGGGTTACCCAAATGCAGAATGATGCATGTAAAATATAGTGTTGGTAAATTTAGGGGAAATACAGCTGTTTAGTGGAATGTGTATTCCCAGGTGTGGTGCTGTGTGTGTGTTTATTGCAACTAATATTAACGTTTTAAATGTTCGTCTGGAAGGTACATAATTTGCTTTTAAAATATTCCCTAAGGTGAATTTTGTACCTCACCTGAATCGGCACCTACTTTTGCTTCCTCCATAAAGTAAATGTTTTCCATTCACCCGAGAGCGTTCACAGGTCTGACACCTGAGCCTGGATTTCTACCCAGGAAGTCAGAGTGACAAAGCCTCCTGCCCTACTGACTCAGTTTTCCTAAAGCTGTCTCTGGGACCTTGGTTTTTCGCATTACAGAAGGTCATTTGAATTATCTATTTAGGGAGGAATAAAACTCAGAGTTCCAAGAGTTTTTTGTGTTTTTTTAAGGGGCACTTGGTTTGGGGCAAACAGAACATATGACAGATAATTATTTCAATATTCTTAACCAATTTCTTTGTCATGTAAAAATTATCAAGCTGGTCATTTTGGTCAAGTTGACTGTTTAATCCAGTTTTAAAAATAAGACAAGTAATTTTAATAATTACTAGTTCATGACTTCATGCCATCAAGACCATGTGTAAACTTTGAAGACAATACTGAACGAACCACAATGGTTTCTATAGAATTATGCTTCAAAATAAGTTATTTGTGTAAAATGAGCATTCCATTTTGCTTTCAGCTCAGGTTTCTTACTGTATCAAGCCCGTGTGTGTTTAGAGCCCACATTTGTAGTTATATGCTTGAAGATAATTTTTTATTTCCGGGGATGTCTCAACTCTAAGTGTAGGACTGAAAATGGGTGCAAGCATCATTTTGTCTTAGTTTACACAAGTTCAGAGATTGTCATGACCACAGTAGCTGATGGTAGAGCCGTGCTCCTCTTGTGCCCCCTCAGCTAGGCCGATGGGCAGAGGCGGTGTGCGCCCTTCCAAGGGTGCCCTCCTGAAGACCAGCTAGCCCTGCTTTGTTGTGGATGACTAGATGATGTCTGTTACACTGACCCATCACTGCAGAAGCTATGAGCCAGACACAAGACTGGACCATGTGTGGAGGAGTTTCTCAGTCTAGACAACAACTCCATCTGTGGAAAAGTTGAGCCTTGGCTCTAAGGAACGTCCTGAGATTGTAGGCTTCTGAGCAGTGTCCCTGGGCCCTGCCCAAGAGAAGCCCGTAGACTTGCTGTGTGTGTGTGTGTGTACACATTAGTTCTGACTACCAAAAAAAGAAGTGATTATCAGTACTTCAAATGTTCAACGCTGTGGGGCAAAGTAGCCCCTAACTGAAAACCACTACTACAGAGGACGCTCAAATCCTCCTCAAGTGATTTTTTTTAAAAAATGTTTTTAAAATTTATTTATTTATTTGCAAGCAGAGAGAGAGAGAAAGAGAGGAGAGAGACAGAGAGAATGGGCATGCCAGGGTCTCTAGCCACTGCAAACGAACTCCAGCTGCATGTGCCCCTTGTACATCTAGCTTACATGGGTCCTGGGGAATTGAACCTAGGTCCTTTGGCTTCACAGGCAAATGCCTTAACTGCTAAGCCATTTCTCCAGCCCTCAAGTCATTTTTGAAATCATGAGACTTTTGAATGAAAAGTAACTTGTGGCTTTTTTTTTTTTTTTTTTTTTTTTTTTTTTGCTGTTGCATTATTTTGATTTTGATTTTTTTTGTCCATCCCTTCTAAGCCACTTGGAGTTACTATCTGAACAGAAGCCTGTCCTTTTGTGTTCCAAAAATATAAGCATGTTTGTTTACTTTATACAGGGAAATCACATCACAACCCTCTTTGCTTATTTATCTTGAGCTGCTCTATTTTTAGTTTTTAAAAGTGAGCTGTTTTTTTTTTTTTTTTTAGCTAAGCAAATACAGATGTTATTTTAGACAACTGCACAATTAGGCTCAAAATGTACAGAGATAAGGATGGGCTTTCAGAACAGAAACACAAGGATGAAATTGAAAATTGTGATTGGCAGGACAGACAAAATGAGACTAACATTCGCTCTTCACACATGAGCACTGTGGGCAGCTGGGCTATTTTATAGGTTTTATGCAGTATGTATATCAAGAAGTTGGCTGTTGCTATCTTTTAACTTCAATTGCAGTAAGTGCAAGGAACCAAAGTTGCAAAGACTGCCTGTTGTTTATTAATTATCTTTTCATGACAAAATAATATTTCATTTCCATTTTGTAACCTAAAGAACAACTTAAGATCTATCAGTTACTGGGCAGCTCCAGATCTGCGGGCCAATGAGGAGGAAAGGTTGATGTTTCACATCTGTTTTGGGTGAAAAGGCTGTTCTTGTCTGTGGTATTTAAAATTTAAAGAACTTCTGTTATTATACAATTGGGAATCCTCGGGGAATAAATGTTAATGAAATCCATAACATGAACAGATTTTATGATAGCAGTTTTCAGAAATTCCTTTGGTGGAGTTTGTTGATTTCTGTACCTTTTACAGACTCTGTTAATGTCCATATTTAGGAGCAAGGGCTACATTTATGCAGCGTGTAATGTAACACACCCACTCCTGAGCATTAAATAACTTTCAGATTGTAGTTGGAAAACCCTAGAGCAAAGACCCAAAAAAAAGTAATAATAAATTGTGCTCTTCAGAACTGGAAGGGCCATAGTTTGAAACTTCTAGCACCTCCACAGCAGCCTTCTCCAGCCATGAAAAAGAGCTGTGTGCCCTGGCATCCTTGAGTGGGGAGGTGGCAGGCTTCTTGCAGTTCTTACTCATGCACTGCTTGGAAGCTCCACATCAAAAATGACAACTGGGGGCTGGAGAGATTGCTTAGTGGTTAAGGTGCTTGTCTGCAAAGCCAAAGGACCCAGATTAAATTCCCGGGGACCCACATAAGCCAGATGCACAAGATGGCACATACGTCTGGAGTTCATTAGCAGCATCTGAAAGCCTTGGCATGCCCGTTCTCTCTCTCTCTCTCTCTCTCTCTCTCTCTCTCTCTCTCTCACACACACATCTGCCTCTCAAAAAAATAAATAAATAATATTTTTTAAAATGACAATCGGGGTCGCTGACCTGAAATGGGGCAGATGCTCAAACAAGTATGTGTACACACATGCCCACACAGTCATCCATACACATGCACACACACAAGCATATTTGCACACCGTATCCACATATGTATACATTCATGAATACACACAACACACCCATATGCACACACAAATACACATGCACACCCACACACACACACACAAACATGCATACACACATACAGAAGCCATTTCTTTACTCCACCCTTTCTCTCCCTTCCTTCAGCCATCTAATCTCATTCAATTCTAGGTTCAAAAACAAGAGAGGAAAGTAGATTAAATTTCAAAAAGCTCTATAAATCCCAATAGTAATAAAATGCATTGTGCTTTTATATTCCCACCAAATGAATAGAGTAAGCATTTGAGACTAATTGCTCATGTTATGACGAGGAATAATCACACATGCCCTCCTGCAAGTGATTCCTGTGTTTTTTTCTCCATTCCCTTTGCCTCAAGGGGTTAAAAATGCATTCACAGCATTCTTCTAATTGCCTTCCTTCTCCCAAATGAAGCCCTGATCCCTGCAAAGTTTTGTTTTTCTTATAGTTCTAATGCTTTCAACTTCTAACTACATTTTATGGATCTGGCAAAAAGAATAAATAAGGCCTTTCATTCTGTAAGCAGGCTGGGAGGACTATCGATACAGTCCTGCAGGGGGTAAGTGATTGGATAAGATGGCTTTTTGGGTCCTTCCAAGCATTTAAAATTCTATGATTCTATTAACAATACATGTACTCCATCAACTCGTGCCCTGAGCTTGCCTAAGATGAAAATATAAATATGTGGGGGCATAGCTGGAATTCATTTAAATACTAGCGCTAATCATGCAAGGCAGCCTAAAGCAGAGTTTGTTCCATTAATGGATCAGATTTTGGTTTGACTCCGCTGTGAAGCTTATCCGAGGCTTTCAAGTCGAAACTTTGCTAGAGGTCGGGGCTGTTTTCCCTGGTCCTTTTGTGCTAGCTTGCAGGGAACAGCAGCCCACTAGGGATGATAAGATGGGCCTGGACGATTCCTCTTTCATGTCTCTCCAATCTCTGATGGAAAGAACTCTAAGGAAGGGCTTACCCACCATGACTGCCTGTTTATACCTTCAAGTACTGCCAATACCCAGTCTTTCTTTTTCCTTTAAAATGACAAATATGGTGTTAAGTTCTGAGTATTTTATAAGCCATAATACTACCCAGAAAGGGGAAAGAGAGAGTAGCTCCACATACCCACTAGCTGAAGAAAAGACATCACAGTGGGCTGTCTCCCACTTCCAAGCTTGAGTTGTTGACATGGTACTGAAGCCAGTGAGTCCCATCTTAGCAGAGAGGAAGACCCAGACCCAGTGACCCACACAAACAAATGGCTCCAGGAACAAGGAATCCAGCAAGGCCTTAAGTTTAAAGATCTAGACATAGAATATTAAATTTCTAGAGAGGGCTGGAGAGATGGCTTAGCAGTTAAAGCGCATGCCTGTGAAGCCTAAGGGCCCAGGTTTGATTCTCCGGGTCCCACATAAGCCAGATGTACAAGGGGCACATGCATCTGCAGTTTGTTTGCAGTGGCTAGAGGCCCTGGTGTGCCTATTCTCTTTCTCTCTCTCTGTCTCTCTCTCATATATCTCTTTCTCTCCCTCTCCTTCTCTGTCTCAAAAATTAAAAATAAAAAAATTTCTAGGGAAATGTTCATGAAAAGAAGTTGAAAGTTATATGTAAACTAATCATGCATTCTTTTGATATTTCAGGAGGCACACAAACCTTATGAGGAAAAGACAAAATAACTTCTAAAACTTCCTAATATTAACAAAATAAATATACATTCAGCAAGACAAATTCTATTGGCTAAACATCTCAAAACATCCAGACTTAATAAAAATGCCATGATGAGGCCAGGCATGGTGGCGTGCACCTTTAATCCCAGCACTTGCGAGGCAGAGGTGGGAGGATCACCGTGAGTTCGAGGCCACCCTGAGACTACTGAGTGAATTCCAGGTCAACCTGAGCTAGAGTGAGACCCTACCTCAAAATAAATAAATAAATAAATAAATAAATAAATAAATAAATAAATAAATGCCATAATGAAACCCATTATTTGGTGTACTAACTTCAAATAGAATTTGAACATTTTTTGTGGACTAAAAAGATGACTAGGTAGGGTAGGTCAGGTGTTTGTCCCATAAGCATGAGAAGCTGGTTGTGATGGTAAGCACCTGCCGCCCAGCTTCAGCTGGCTGCTCATCTAGCCCAAACAGTCAGTGAGCTCTCTGTTCACAGAGGGATCCCGTCTCAAAAGCATGTGGTGCAAAGTGATCAAGGAGAAGACCTGATGTCCACTTCTGGCTTCCTTCTACACAAACGTGCACACACATCTGCACATACCCATATACATAGGTGCATGCACACACATACTCACATGTATACACAGACGAATATACACTAATGAAAATAGTGTAATAAGGCCAAGTACTTTGTGTGTTCACTTAAAAATAATTTAAAACAATTCTTTAAAAATCCAGATTAGGGCTGGAGAGATGACTTAGCAGTTAAGGCACTTGCCTGTGAAGCCAAAGGACCTTGGCTTGATTCCCACATGTAAGCCAGATGCATCTGGAGTTCATTTGCAGTGGCTAGAAGCCCTGGCACACCCATTGTCTGTCTGTCTCTGTCTTTCTCTTTTTCTCTTTCTCTCTCCCCCTTTCCCTCTCTCAAATAAATAAATAAAAATAAAATATTTTTTAAAATCCATATTAATCTTTGTTACTCTCAATCAGCAAGATTTTATAGCACAAATATTTTATAATTCCCTTTGTTTTAACAAAGTTCCAAATATTGCATGTATTTACGAGGGTACCATTATTTATTTGGAAGGCACCAATACTACAATGAAATAATTAATTTACTTAAAATTATCTACATACAAAAATCAGTCAATCATGTGAGTTATAACACTCTCTCTAAAAGGAATCTTTAGTAACTCATTGAGTCTCACCTGTTGCAATAATCATGGCTAGCCTCTTCTGCCTTGATGCTCACTGTGTCTTGCAGGGAGTGGAAGGCACGAACAGAGAATGTGTGTTTCCGCCTGGTTATGCAGAAATTCAACTCCAGTTTTCAACCTCTATGATCCAATATCCCCCTTCCCAGCTCCCTGTTGCGTTCTAAAAGAGTTTCTATGAACATCTGCTTATCTACTGATCTTCCTTGACAATGTCTAGATTTAGAATAGTTATGTTTCTCATGATTCATCTCAATTAAGAGCCTTCTTACCAAATGCAATGCAAACAGATTAAGATTCACTTCATTCCATTTCGTTTTAATTCCTGTCAGCTTAATTACAGCCATGTGGAATGATGTGCTGTAATCCCTTAACTTTGCAGCTCACAGTGTAATGGCAATGTGATTGCATTCTCTCTGCACAGAGAACCAGCAAGTTCCTTTGGGAAGAGCAAAGACCTTTGCAGCACTTCCCGGCGTGGGTCTTAGCTCTGTGCATTCTGACAGAAAAGTTCCTCCCCATGCTCCCAGCAGCCTGGTCATCTTCATCAGGGCACAGGTCATCTCTCATCTTGGCCAAATAGGTGGGGGAAGTGGATGTATCCAACCATGGCTCCGAGATTGGATAAAAACAAATGTCAACTTCCATCACATTAGGGACTTCCAGTGTGTTAAGGGTTTGGGTGGAGCTAGGAGAGGATGTTTCCCATGTAACATCAAGGCAGTGCTTCTGTGGTTTGAAAGTTGTGGGGTGGGCTCGTTTTCCCCATTGTGTGGCTCAGGCCCAAATGCATGAGAGGAGCATGCTGGGTCATCTTCAGAGCGTGGAAACTATTCACAGCTCTGCACTACTGATTGCGTTTGGACGGCAAAGGAGGCCCGGTGCTCCTAAAAGCACCACATGACATCATCTTTGTCCCTTTCTCCTTTACAGAAGACTGCAGCTCCCTGTAAACCACCCCCCTTCTTTGCTTTCATTTTACACCTACATCCAGGGAGTTTCCAGACGATTCTCTTTTCTCCTGCCACAGCTTGGGTTCTGCTCGGCTCACCACTTGTGAATTCTAATTACAAATAATTCTTTTAGATAGTAATTCTTTGAAAATGTACTTTTTTAAGGCCTTCACCACTCCCTTTAAAAAGAATTCTTAGGAAAAGAATAGATATACAATTCCACAGGGAAACACAGTAACCAAATATTAAATCACAAACTTCATTCCATCTGGTTCTTTTTGTAACTTTTTCTTTTTTTGTGTGGTGCTGAAGGTCAAACTCAGGGCCTTGTGCATGTTAGGCAAGTACTCTACCACTGGCTGTATCCTCAGCCCTTCTTTCCTAAGAATGATTGGGCTGAGAGTGGCAATGCCAGAGCTTGGGAGACAGAGGCAGAAGGATCGCCTCAAGTTTGAGGCTAGTCAGGATTTCATTGCTGTCTTAAAAAAAAAGAAAAAAAAAAAGATTGGGGCTGGAGAGATGGCTTAGCGGTTAAAGCACTTGCCTGCAAAATCTAAGGACCCATGTTCAATTCTCCAGATCCCATTTAAGCCAGATACACAGTGACACAGGCTCACAAGGTCCCACATGCGCACAAGAGGGTGCACGTGTATGGAGTTTGATTACAGTGGCTGGAGGCCCTGGCATGCCAATTCTTTCTCTCTCTCTCTCTCTCTCTCTCACACACACACACACACACACACACACACACACAAAAAAAGACCAGTCTATTGGGCTGGTCTCAAAAAAAAAAAAAATTGACATCCCTGCAGAGACTAACTGCACATCGTTGCTCCCCAGTACCTAGCAGCCTCTTCCAGTCTGGGGCTGCATTTGTTTAGGCCTCAGGCAAGAGCCACTCTTCAGTTCAGCAATCCCATCAGCTCCTTGCAGGACATTGTATGCCAAGAGGAGGAGTGTTCTTTCTTGTACACCCACATTCACCAACCCTGCCAGCACATGAAACTCTCATTTCTAGGACAGGCCCACCTAGATCACGTGGAAAACCTGTGTCAAAGGGCCTTGTCAAAGTTTATAAGCCAAGTGACGGATTCAGGCCATCACGCCCATCTGCAAGTCTTTAGTTTCCAGAAATTTCCCCTTCTGTTTATTTTTGAAACCAACATTTTGGGTGGTGGAATTAAAAAATGACGGCGTGACTGACTGTGGAACTAATCACAAGTCATCTGCCTGTGCAGAAATGGACACATGCTGAGTACAATATGTGCTCATTTCAAGTGACTTAGGAACCACTCCAATCATGGAGATAAACCTTTATAGGGAAAGTAGAATAACTGATTTTGAAACAGAAAGATGCCTTACCTACATATGCTATTTAATGTTTTGTTGTGTGGAGGCTTGTGGGTGCACACGTGTGCACATGCATTTGAAATCCAGAGGACAACCTCAGGTATTATTCCTCAGGTACACAGTTTACCGCCTTTTTGAGAGAGTTTCTCATTGGCTTAGAGCTCACCAAGCAGGCTAGAGTGGCTGGCTAGTAAGCCCCAACAATCCACTTGTCTCCATCTCCCCAGCACCGGGATTACAAGTGTGCCCCCAACTTTTTCAAAGTGGGTTCTGGAGATCAAACTCAGATCATGGTGCTGGGGAGACATGCACTTTAGTGATTGAGCAATCTTGCTTGCCCCATTTAATATTTTGATGCTTTTGGCTTGAAATTGATAAGATATGTGTGCTACTAAATGCACTTTGAAAAGGTATGACCCTGCCCAGCCTCTGTTCCTGCTTGGGGTCTGCATGCCTTTCCTAGCCCTACAGAATGATCAGTCTAATGCCTTATGCCTTATAGGGATCGCAATTAAATTAGGTGCATTGCACTGGTCAGGAAGATATCAATGTTATTTTTGCGAAAATACACAGAGAGTAGGAGGGAGTCTCAGATCCAGACAGGTAAACAGCTGATATGTAAACTTCCTGGGGATGTCATGATTGCAACCAACTTAGCTCCAAAACAGGAAAGTGAAGAAGACGAAGTAAGACCTTCAAGACTGTGATAAATACAATGAAAAAATAACTTACTCTCTACTGCCCTTTGGGGTGATTTCTAGGAAGAGACATGAGATTCAAGAGAGACCATTTGAGAAATAAATAATGAAGAGTACTTCATAACAAAAGAGTACTCAGCACTGAAACATATCTTTCATACCTTCCAAGGCTCAGAGTACATTGCAGAAGAGGTGGTGGAAAGAATGTAAGAGTCAAAGAATGGATGGGACTCCTTACAATGCACTCTTCCAGACACAAAATGGCCTGGAGATCCATGACCTTGCAGTGCCTGACACTACCTACACAAGCCCCTCATAATAAGGGGGAAAGATGATATATCAAAATAAAAAAGGGACTAATTGAGAGGGGGAGGGGATATCATAGACAGTGCAGTTACAAAAGGGAGAGGGAACTATCATGGTTTAGTGTCTATAATTATGGAAGTTGTCAATAATTTTTAAAAAAAGTAAGCTCATAACTCAAAGATTTGGCCTCAAGAGCTATTAGGCCACCTGGACAGGCAATTTAAAAAAAAGAGTACTTTACACAGGGTGGACTAGAATCTAGTTTTAAATAGTAGGCTTTTGAAAAGGACTGGAAACTTTACAATAAGTGACAGTATTTGCAATGAGAACTACCAGGACAAGAATCATCACATTCCATGTTTAAGAGAGCAAGTTCATGGCACAGACACTTTCATGATGACTTTAATGAAAGGCAATTGTCTTTTGTTGGAAAGAAAGGTCTTTCAGATCTTGCCAGCAATGCTGGACTTAACAAAGCATTTAAATTAAATGCTGTAAACATTTGTGGAGCATCTGCTAAGGATTAGGGGTGTATGGGAATAGGTGAATTTAAAGTGCAGAGGATCCTGTCACTCCTTCAAAGGAATTATAATCCAGGTGCTCTAAGCAAAACTGTGCACATGCATGCACATCCATGCATACACATATGCACACATGCCAATTACACAAACCATTAAGGGGAGGTATGAAGTCACACTGTAATGGTTAATGTGTGCCCCTCCACATGACCATATTAAGCAACTATTTTCCGTTGCATTGGTTTTCTGCTGGAGACAGAAGTTTGCATTGGCTAATTAATTTGCTTAACATGACCCAGGTTGCTTCTTCACCCCAAAGCTGCCCAGCTATTTCTAAGATCTGTGCTTTTGACCACCCCATGCTGTCTGAAATGCTCAGATGTTCCTGCTGCCTCATCAGAAGCTACTGAGCGGTTTAAGCCAGTCTATTCAATCTGTGTTGGGACTTATCGTTTACTTGGATTTTTCTTCCCTGAATCTTACAACCTTCCCTCCTTTTCTACACACACACACACACACACACACACACACACGCTGAGCACTGATTTGCATTATCAAGTGAATATAGTTAGCCACTATCTTCCATGTCCGGATATATATTAAAAATTCAAACAGGTGTTGCTAAAATCTCATGTTCTAACCTTACTAAGCTAGCCTGCAATATTTGAGGAGACAACTGTTGAGGGCTGTGCCAACGGAGGAAATCCCTGATTTAAAAAAAAGAAAAAGAAAAACTCGTGGCTTTTTTATGCCATTTTATTGAAGAGTTTTATTTCCTAGTTCCTAGGCAGACATAGCCTTGGGTAGGACTGACTGAAGGGGGTGTCACTGGGCCCAAGAGTGGAGTCTGTCTGTTGCAGGGAATCCCCAGAGACAGGCAACGCACACATTTTAACAGACTCTCCTCAGCAGTGCAGTGCGTGGTCATGAGTTTGACATTGAATTACAACAGAGGCTTCATGGTCTCTGTCTTCATGGTCTGGAATCCTGACATCCATGAGCAGTAAAAAGATAGGCGTGTGTGTGTGTGTGTGTGTGTGTGTGTGCGCGCGCGCGCACGCACGCGCGCATGTATGTTTGTGTGTGGGGGCGGGGAGGCAGGGCCCAGGGAGGAAGGCCAGTTATTCTTGCTTTCTAAATGAACTGTGCCAAGAGAAATGAGAAGAGAAATGAGACGGGAGAGAAATATTCATCTCACCAAGTGTTCCCAGATGTGTGCAGTGGGATGAACTTTTCCCCATTCCTTCTGCTTTGTCCTCATCAGCTCTGACCACTTCCTCAGCCACAGGGTTTCCCATCCTACCAGGTCCCACTGGAATGATTCATGTAACCTTTTCCATAAAGCACTTTCTAGTCCATCTTCTGAACCCCAAAATGCCACACTGACCACTATGGCACTTTGACTTTCAGTCTGATGATACCATAGGTGACGTACCTCATTGCCACATAGACTCCTGAACTCTCAAGGCCTGGCCTACCATTGACGTGTGTGGGATACACTGGATGGACGGCTTTTAACCTGCCTGCATGACACCCTTCTACTTAATTTTACATGCAGCAGCATGTGCACCTACCCAAAAATGAACACGCACACATATACACGTTTAAAAATAAGCATGGCTAGAGAGATGGCTCACTGGTTAAAGCACTTTCTTGCAAAGCCTAAGGCCCTGGGTTCAGTTCCCCAGTACCCATGTAAAGCCAGATGCACAAAGTGCCACAAGCATCTGGAATTTGTTTGTAGTAGCTGGAGGACCTAACACACCCATTCTATCTGTCTCTCTTCTCTCTAGCTCTCTCCTTGCAAATAAGTATATAAAAATGTTTTTGAGCCAGGCGTGGTGGCGCACGCCTTTGATCCCAGCACTCGGGAGGCAGAGGTAGGAGGATTGCCATGAGTTTGAGGCCACCCTGAGACTACATAGCTAATTCCAGGTCAGCCTGGACCAGAGTGAGACCCTACCTTGAAAAACCAATATATATATATATATATATATATATGTGTGTTTTTGAAAAACCATGCCAGGCGTGGTAGTGCACACCTTTAATCCCAGCACTCTGGAGGCAGAGGTAGGAAGATCATCATGAGTTCAAAGCCAGCCTGAGACTGCATAGCTAATTCCAGGTCAGCCTAAGCTAGAGACCCTACCTCGGGGGAGGGCGAGACAAAAACAAAAACAAGGGTTTGGTTTTCCTTCTATATTTTCCAGAACATATACAATTGTATTCAGAAAAATAAGACCAATATCTCATTTTAATTCTGCTCTTTCTTTTTCTTATTCTTCTCTTTCTTGATAAATCTATAAAATTTGGACATGATCTCTTCTGTTGTGGAAGGAGGAGAAAATATAACTCTGTGTCAGGGCTTCTGCAGCTCTGGCACAAGGATGTACATTAATGCAATTCAAACTCTCAGAGTTCAAACGAAAGGCTGCTTAAGCCAGTGTTGTAGAAAAGATGGTTTCGAACAGCTTTCTGTGCGGTCTTTTCTCCTTGGCAACGAGTCTTTTGGCTCACCGTACCGATGGCTAGCACCTGGGTTTCTCAGAGACTATTACTGGCTCAGTCCAGTCGGTGACATCAAATGATCTCTCCAAAAAAGGTGGTCGGTCGGTCAGGAGCTCTTGATTTGAAGAGCAGGCTTCGGACTCAATGCTTTCCCTTGTTTTTTTGTTTTTGTTTTTGTTTTTGTTTTTGTTTTTGTTTTGGAGAGAGACAGAGAGAAAAAGAGAGGGAGAGACAGAGAGAATGGGCACACCAAGGCTTCTCAGCCACTGTGAATGAACTCCAGACACGTGTGCTCCCTGGTGCGCATGTGCAACATTGCACACTTGCATCACTTTTTGCATCTGGGTAAAGGTGGGACTTGGAGATTCAAATGGGCATTCTTTAGGTTTTGCAGGCAGGCGCCTTAACTGCTAAGCCATCTCTCCAGCCTGTTTTTAAATGTGCATATGTATGTGTTCCCTTTTGGGTAGGTACATGTGCTGCTGTGTGTGGAGGCAAGGGGACAACCTTGGGTGTTCTCTTTAGAAATGCTGGGCACCCCTTTTATTTATTTATTTTTTGAAACAGTTTGTTTATTTATTTATTTATTTATTTATTTATTTATTTATTTAGAACATAGCTTGCATGGAAACATCATATATCGATCGGTACCATCTTTTCCCTTCTCCCTGGCCCCATTCCGCAGGGGGCCCTCCTCATGGGGGTTGCTGGTAGTCCCCATGGGGTTGTGGGTTATGGGTTGTAGGAGCAGCAGTCGTTACTAGGGGTGGGCAATGCCTCTAGGCATGACATCCGAACCTGTGGTTCTTACAATCTTTCTGCCCCTTTTTCCACAAAATTCCCTGAGCCTTGATGGGTGAGTTTTAAGTCTACTTCAGTGATGAGCTCTCAGGAGTCTCTGGATCTCTGCTTTGGTATGTGTTGAGTTCAGGGTCTGTCTCCTTCGCTCTGGCACTGAATGTCAATGTCACCATGGAAGCAGCACTGTTACTCGTCTCCCAATTCCCCTGTGGTTTCACCTGGGTCTTGGCTGAGATGTGAGGGGTGGTTTATCTCCTCAGGTCTCACTACCTTCTAAAAAAGAAAAACAGATTCTGCAATGGAAAGTGAAGTCAGCATAGGTTAAATTGGATAAGCATTACTGTCCTGAAGGTTGTCAAGTAGGCTAGACCGGCTGACCAGCAAGTTCCAGGGAACCTCCTTTCTCTACCTCCCCAGGGCTGGAATTACAAGCATGCACCACCACACCCAGCTTTTTCTTTTAGGTGGGTTCTAGGGATAAAACTCAGTTCCTCATGCTTGCAAGGCAAGCACTTTACTGGCAAAGCTATCTCCCCAGACCACCCTCAAGTTTTGTCTCTATTTATCTCAAATGTGTTTCATAAGATAAATAAAATATAATTATACTGGTTATTTGTTCTAATTCTAATCACCCACCAAAGCCACTGTCTCTTCCACACTGAAGACGTGTAGGCCAGAGGCTGGAGTCTTCTCCCCACTCCCCAGCAGCAGCGTTCTCCTCTACATCTGAGCTCCATATTGGAATGATTGGGTAGCTGGATTCCAGATATGTCTTCAGTTAAAATACTAGAATATTAACCTGCTGCGCAGAGCTTCACTTATTTCTGGCTAATTTTAATGATGACAGCAGATTCTACTATTCAAACAGAACCAGGTGGCACTCCAGTTCAAAGACCACATCAGAATTAAATATTTCTTTTCTAATTAGTTGCCTCTGATTTATGCAAAAGACTGAAAGAATGTGCCAGGAATCCAGATGCAGTGAATGCTATCTCCTTTCATCTGCCAAAGGTTGTGCAGCAACCAGAAGTTTGCTTCCACCAGGGGAAAATGCTTTCCTTTAATTTAACTATGGAAAGAAAAATTAAGTCAGGCAATTAAGACGAAAAAGGAAAATTGATGAGATTCTTCCTGTGTTGCACTTTTCTTGTACTTGGGTGTTTTTATTCGTTGCCAGAATTTTAAACTATTCCTTTATTGTCTTTTGCTAAACCATATAATCACTTGCAACGTGGAATTTTCCAGTAGCCAGCATACATTTTAAACTGATTAACAGTCAGAGCCATCATAAATGGTCTTATATTTCTTGCAATTGCACAAAATATCTGATTTCTAAAAAAGGAGAACTATTGAATCTTATGATCACGACCTTCGAACTTGGGGACCAGCATGGTTGTCATGGCTTACATGTGGGTAGCTGTCTTGGCTCAACCTTGAGTAAACAATGGGATTCTGGACAAAGTACACACACCACTTTACTCCTCAGTCTTCTTGTCCATAAAACCTTCCTTGTGTGACTGACATAAGAATCAAAAGAGAAAATGCATATAAATTTAGTCCCTACTGAAAATTCAACACATAGGATGCTATGTGTGTTTTCTATTCCTAGGAGTTATTCTAAGTACAGGAGAGATACCTGAATTGGTCAAGTGCTTGCCTCACAAGTATGAGAGCCTGAGTTTGATCCCTAGAATTCACATCAAAAGCTGGGAATGGTTTTAGGTGCCTTTAATCCCAGTCTTGGGGAGGCCGAGACAGGAGGATCCCTAGGGTTCACTGGCAGCAAGTCCAGCCTAAGTGACAAGTGCCAGAGCAAAGCAGGTGGACAGAATTCCTGCAGGATAGTACACACACACACACACACACACACACATCTGCTCTGGCCTTCACACACACACACACACACACACACACACACATACATGCATGCTGGCCTTCACACACACACACACACACACATCTGCTTTGGCCTTCACACACACACACGTCTGCTCTGGCCTTCACACACACACACACACACACACACATGCATCTTCTCTGGCCTTCACACACACACACACACACACACACACACGTCTGCTCTGGCCTACACACACACACACACACACACACATCTCTGCTAGCATGCCTGCACACACACGATCATGCACACAGACATGCATTTTAAAAAGGAGTAATTTTAGTTATCAGTATTTTCCTATGTAATACAATAATAAGAACAAACAAACACTAGAGACAGAGAACTGTCTTACTAACCATCAATGGTTGTGTTCCAATTAACATCTGTAAAGAAACCAAACCCTGAGTTTCAGGAAGACAGTAATCAAATGCCATGAATTAACCCCCCATTGCATGAGGTCCACATGCCCAGGCTCAGTCAGAAAACATGTGTTTTATCTAAGGAAATGAGACAATTGCTTAAAAATATTTTCTTTAGTTTGTAGTATCAGCAGATAAATGAAATGGATTTGAGTCACCAGAGGTGCGTTAAAGAAAATCTGACAGTCTTCCCTTCAAAAAAATATTTTTTTTCTGTTTTTAATCAAATCTCAATTCAGGCTCTCATACTGATCCACCCTGGGAGCATTAAAAGCTGGCAAATGCTCCCTTGCCAATGCTAGCTCACTGGGCAGCATTTTATTGAGCAAGACAAATTTTCATTTTTGAAATGAGGCTTCTCACATTATGACATTAGCGATCGCGGTTATGTATGATTATGGGAACCAGCGATGTTCATTTCATGGCTCAGAGGCTGCATGCTGCTGTTTAACCAGCACTTTGCAAGGATTTGCTGCCTGACTTACTACACAATGCAAAAACACGCCGCGTGGTCCTCAAGTGGTTCCCAGTAAAATGTGGGCTTCTCTTTGTTTTTCTTCAGCTGTGGAATGTGTTTTCTGTTATTGTTAATGCCATGCCATGGTCATAAGATGTGTGTGCATTGTTCCTATAGATCTCTGACAGCAGGCAAGTGGGGGACATGGTCAGCAACCAGTGTCAGTAGGGACCCACAGCATTAAGACCAGACACATCTCACCCTGTGCCTAGGAGGCAGGCTAATGAGTTTCTTCTGCTAGGGTCTTCTGCCACCCAGAATGAAGAGCTAGGAATTCCCTATGTGTGGAACACAAAGAAAGTAAGATGTGACCTAAACTTCTAGAATTTTATGTTACTATGGCAAACAGGGCTACTTCTGCTCATGGCACTACGTAAGCTAGCTGAAGAAGTGGTCATTAGAACTACAACAGTTTAGGGCTGAAGAGATGACTTAGCGGTTAAATGCTTGCCTTTGAAGCCTAAGGACCCCGGTTCAAGGCTTGATTCTCCAGGACCCACGTAAGCCAGATGCACAAGGGGGCACACACATCTGGAGTTTGTTTGCAGTGGCTGGAGGCCTTGGCGTGCCCATTCTCTCTCTCTCTACCTGCCTATTTCTGTATCTATCTCTCTCTCTCTCTCACAAATAAATAAATAAATAAAAATTATAAAAAAAAAAAAAGAAGAACTACAACAGTTTAATCACCTTCACCTGATAGCCTGGATATCATTGAATACTTCTAAATGTTTATGTATGTCATACCCTTGGTGATAATCATGCAGCAAGCCTAGAAAAGGCATCTGATGTTCAGTTGCACATGTACCCATCCCTGCTCCAAACCCCTTACTGTCATCCTTCATCTCAGAAGTCCCTTGGACTCAGATGTGAAATCACATGCATCTTCTAAGTCAAAGATAAGGCAGCAAGGAAATGGATGTAAGGATATTCATTGAAAAATCAGAAAATGGTAAATGAATCCAAGCTGGTTGAGTTTAGGGAAATCAAGTTATGAATCATGGTGACGGTGTGTCTGGGTGTTTATGAAAAGAAAGGGAGGGTTCCAAAATGGAATCCTCCAAACTGCAGAGGAGCAATTGGTATGGGGGGGGGAGACGTTCTGCTTTGAGCTGGTTTCTTTGTCATTCCCTCTGCTTGTCTTGGGTTGCCAATCCTACTTACTGGAATGCAAGGATGGTAAAAACACTGCATGGCCCACAGGGCATCTTAGACAGTTGTCATGGCTACTGAGCACTGTGCCCTCCACACATGAGAAGCTAATGTTCTTAGAGTCCCTGGAATCTTCTGTTTTGTTTTAGGGTTTTGGGGTGTGTGTGTGTGTGTGTGTGTGTGTGTGTGTGTGTGTGTACACGCATGCTTATGGGTGAATGCAGGCACATGCATGCCATGGCACAGGTGTAGCGGTCAGAGGACAACTTTCAGATGTTGGTCCTCACCTTCCATGTCCTTAGAGGCAGGGGACTCTCCTGATTTACCCCTCTGTCTGCAAGCTCCCAGGGATTCTCCTGCCACTGCCTCCCATCCCACTGTAGGTGTGCTGGAATTACAAGTGTCTGCTATAGCATCTGGCTTTTGTGTGGCATCTGGGGATTGGAACTCAAATATCCGTGCTTTAGTGACAAGTGCCACTGAGCCATATCCCTGGCCCCAGAGACAAACAAGGCATTTTTGACCAACAATGTCTGTTGTGATGTGGGAAACATGGCAGGCTGCTCAGTACCCACTATTTCATTCATTCATTTCCTCCTACTCATCTGTGTCCTTCCTGCTTCTTTTTTTCTCTGGAACATTCTTTCCCTTCATGTCCACCTGCAGGATCCTACTTTGGGCCCTTTAATATGCATCTTGGGCATCACAGGTGACTGTGAAATGTCTCCTCTTCTCCCTCCAGTTGTGATAAACTGTTTACTTCTTCCTCCAATGTGTTCACGCTGTGTGTCCACTTCTTCCTCCAATGTGTTCACGCTGTGTGTTCACTTCTTCCTACAATGTGTTCACGCTGTGTGTCCACTTCTTCCTCCAATGTGTTCACGCTGTGTGTTCACTTCTTCCTCCAATGTGTTCACGCTGTGTGTTCACTTCTTCCTCCAATGTGTTCACGCTGTGTGTTCACTTCTTCCTCCAATGTATTCACGCTGTGTGTCCACTGCCTCCTGAGGTCACATGTTCATGTTTGCCACCCTTTTGCTGTTCTTTCTGGCCTAACTTCTTATTACAGAACTCAGATGACAAGCAGTGCAATGTCCACTGGGTGAGGTCAAGCTTGTTACATGAAGTCCAGTACCTAAAGGCTTACAAGTGGAAGACTGATTAAATGGATGAGGGCACACCAACTGAACAAAAACACAGGGAATCCTTGGGCTCACTGGCTAGCTGATCTAACCAAATCGGTGCACACCAGGTTCAATGAGAAACCCTGTCTCAAAGAATAAGGTGGAGAGTAAGTGGGGAAGACAACGGGGACTGACCTCTGGCCTACATATACACAAACTCACACTTGCACATACATGTGCATCAATAGCAATAAACACATGCATGCACACACATATGCATGCAAAAAAGACATATAGACAAAAGTGTTTCTCCTCTGTTATGCATGCAAAAAATGGAGAATAGACATTTAAAGATAAAAGTGTTTCTCCTCTGTAAGTTACTCAGAGTGGGGCCACTGCTCTGAGTATTTTCATGTGCTAGTGGTAGGCATGTAAAGACAGAGTGAGGCCACTGCAAATGGAGAATAGACATTTAAAGATAGAGTGAGGCCACTGCTCTGAGTAGCTATGCTAGTGGTAGGCATGTAAAGACAGAGTGAGGCCACTGCTCTGAGTAGCTATGCTAGTGGTAGGCATTTAAAGATAGAGTGAGGCCACTGCTCTGAGTAGCTATGCTAGTGGTAGGCATGTAAAGACAGAGTGAGGCCACTGCTCTGAGTAGCTATGCTAGTGGTAGGCATGGAAAGACAGAGTGAGGCCACTGCTCTGAGTAGCTATGCTAGTGGTAGACATGTAAAGACAGAGTGAGGCCACAGCTCTGAGTAGCATGGAGTGGTAGGCATGTAAAGACAGAGTGAGGCCACTGCTCTGAGTAGCTATGCTAGTGCTTAAAGATGAGTGAGGCACAGCTCTGAGTAGCTATGCTAGTGGTAGGCATGTAAAGACAGAGTGAGGCCACTGCTCTGAGTAGCTATGCTAGTGGTAGGCATTTAAAGACAGAGTGAGGCCACTGCTCTGAGTAGCTATGCTAGTGGTAGGCATTTAAAGACAGAGTGAGGCCACAGCTCTGAGTAGCTATGCTAGTGGTAGGCATGTAAAGATAGAGTGAGGCCACAGCTCTGAGTAGCTATGCAGTGGTTAAAGATAGAGTGAGGCCACAGCTCTGAGTAGCTATGCTAGTGGTAGGCATGTAAAGAGAGAGTGAGGCCACAGCTTGAAGCTATGCTAGTGGTAGGCATTTAAAGACAGAGTGAGGCCACTGCTCTGAGTAGCTATGCTAGTGGTAGGCATTTAAAGATAGAGTGAGGCCACAGCTCTGAGTAGCTATGCTAGTGGTAGGCATTTAAAGATAGAGTGAGGCCACTGCTCTGAGTAGCTATGCTAGTGGTAGGCATTTAAAGACAGAGTGAGGCCACTGCTCTGAGTAGCTATGCTAGTGGTAAAGGCATTTAAAGATAGAGTGAGGCCACCAGCTCTGAGTAGCTATGCTAGTGGTAGGCATGTAAAGATAGAGTGAGGCCACTGCTCTGAGTAGCTATGCTAGTGGTAGGCATGTAAAAACAGAGTGAGGCCACAGCTCTGAGTAGCTATGCTAGTGGTAGACATGTAAAGACAGAGTGAGGCCACTGCTCTGAGTAGCTATGCTAGTGGTAGGCATGTAAAGACAGAGTGAGGCCACTGCTCTGAGTAGCTATGCTAGTGGTAGGCATTTAAAGATAGAGTGAGGCCACTGCTCTGAGTAGCTATGCTAGTGGTAGGCATGTAAAAACAGAGTGAGGCCACAGCTCTGAGTAGCTATGCTAGTGGTAGACATGTAAAGACAGAGTGAGGCCACAGCTCTGAGTAGCTATGCTAGTGGTAGGCATAGTAGGTATGCTAGTGGTAAGACAGAGTGAGGCCACTGCTCTGAGTAGCTATGCTAGTGGTAGGCATTTAAAGATAGAGTGAGGCCACTGCTCTGAGTAGCTATGCTAGTGGTAGGCATTTAAAGACAGAGTGAGGCCACTGCTCTGAGTAGCTATGCTAGTGGTAGGCATGTAAAGATAGAGTGAGGCCACAGCTCTGAGTAGCTATGCTAGTGGTAGACATGTAAAGACAGAGTGAGGCCACTGCTCTGAGTAGCTATGCTAGTGGTAGGCATTTAAAGATAGAGTGAGGCCACTGTTCTGAGTAGCTATGCTAGTGGTAGGCATTTAAAGACAGAGTGAGGCCACAGCTCTGAGTAGCTATGCTAGTGGTAGGCATTTAAAGACAGAGTGAGGCCACTGCTCTGAGTAGCTATGCTAGTGGTAGGCATGTAAAGATAGAGTGAGGCCACTGCTCTGAGTAGCTATGCTAGTGGTAGGCATGTAAAGACAGAGTGAGGCCACTGCTCTGAGTAGCTATGCTAGTGGTAGACATGTAAAAATAGAGTGAGGCCACAGCTCTGAGTAGCTATGCTAGTGGTAGACATGTAAAGACAGAGTGAGGCCACTGCTCTGAGTAGCTATGCTAGTGGTAGACATGTAAAGATAGAGTGAGGCCACTGCTCTGAGTAGCTATGCTAGTGGTAGACATGTAAAGATAGAGTGAGGCCACTGCTGAGTAGCTGCTAGTGGTAGCCAGAGTGAGTGGTAGCTCATGACAGAGAGTGAGGACACTGCTCTGAGTAGCTATGCTAGTGGTAGACATGTAAAGATAGAGTGAGGCCACTGCTCTGAGTAGCTATGCTAGTGGTAGGCATGTAAAGACAGAGTGAGGCCACTGCTCTGAGTAGCTATGCTAGTGGTAGGCATGTAAAGATAGAGTGAGGCCACTGCTCTGAGTAGCTATGCTAGTGGTAGACATGTAAAGACAGAGTGAGGCCACTGCTCTGAGTAGCTATGCTAGTGAGAAGGATTTATATGGGAGAAAACCCACCTAGGTTTTACTTCTGTGACCTGAAAATTAAACAGGAAAAGAGTGGATTAACAAGACAAGAGAATACAAATTCGATTAACATGTATTTTTAAATTCTTATATCACTGGGGCTTCATAGAAAAGTAGAAACTCAAGGAAGCATTTAGATTTAGGCACTTATGCACCTTTTTCACAACCAGTGATAACTGCGGAAAGATGGCAAAAGGAAAGGGCACGGGCTTCCAGGGTCACAACACTGAGAAGGTAACTTGAATCTATGTAAGGGGAATGGATGGAAAATAAGGACTTTCCAGGAAGGTGTGTTCATCAAAATCACCTTGGTGCCAACTTAGTCTGCACTGGTAGGTGGCTGTTCTCCTCACAGTCCTGGACAAGGGGAATATGTGTGCCCTCCACAAAGGGCAATATGTGCCCTGCTGTAGAAAGAGAGGAGAGAGCAGAGAGCACTTCTTGCAACTGTCATTGATTCTCTTCTGCCGTCCGCTCAAAATAACCTTTATAGCAAAGTGGCAGATTTCGGAGTGCCTGTGCTGGCACTGTTCTGATATAGAAAGCCAGGCAGTAAGTGCTTAGGATCCCCTGATGTGGACCCCATAGCAGAAGCAGAGGTTTCAGTGAGTCTGACAGTCTATGTGCACCAAGACGTTCTCAGGCAACTCGGCATAGTGGACGGGTGCTCAGTGTTCCATGAGTTACCCAGGCACTCAGGGAGAAGGGGCTCGTGGAGATGTTGGCCCCGGCTTTACTGCAGAGGCTGTGCTGGCGAGAGATCTGAATCGCATCGGTTTAGGTCCCAGCCCTCATCATTTTGTGAGCTTGCCATCCATCTTTGCTAAACCCGGTGGCAGTAATGTTAAGAAGAAAAATGAAACAAAATTTCAAACATCCCAGTGTGGCAAATAGAGGATCCACAGAGTTTTAACGCACAGCGGGAAACTGCATGCAATTACCAGAGAAGTTGCTAGTGCATTTCATTGCTGTGGAGAAAAGAAAATTTCTTTTTTATGAAAAGTGCTTCATGCCAGGCCTTTGGGGGCCTCTGTGTCTGGGTTGTGGACATTCTCCCGTACTGAGGACTAGTCAGTTCCTGCCCAGTGCTTCTTTCTATAAAGTTAGTGGCTCCTCATGCCTAATATTTTAGTTGACCACCAGTTATCTCCTTCCCCTCTTAATAACCAAACCTCCCCCAAAAAAGTTATAAACATAGCCAGGACACCCTGGGAACAGAGTTTTGGAATTATTCCAAATCTGCTCATGCTAAGTTTTACACTTGGGAGTTTAATCATTGCTAAACTGAAGAACCATCATAAGTTTGACAGGAAGGGCCTATTTAAAGAGCCTGCTTCGAGCTCCCTTGGCTTTAGAGATTGTAAGGACCCTTCAGCTTCAAAGTGGGCGTAGTATTGGCAGGACTCAGGGGACAGTCAGTAGAGCACTTGGTGTTCCGAGAGCATTCGAAACAGTTGAAATCTTTCCACATCCGGGTCTAGAGTGCTCATGAACTTTCAGACATGAGCATTCTGAAAGCAGAGATCTTGTAGCAATTTACAGTACACCTAACAGTGGGTCATGATGGCCAGATAGCAACAGAAGACCCATTCAACTTGAATTTCCAGGGAGCTGGGCCTGGTGAATGTATGCTTGTTGTCTCAGCTACTCATGAGGCTGAGGCAGGAAGATACCAATTTCAAGGCAGCCTGGGAAAAATAGTGAGACTATGTCTCAAATTTTTTGAAAGAAGTATTTTAAAAAGAGGGGACTGGGCCTATAGATTGGTAGTTAGAGCCCTTGCTTAGCATAAATGAGCCCCTGGTTAATTTCCAGTACCACAAAAATAAATAATATATAAGTAAGTACATCATTTGAATTTTCAGGAAACAACAAGTCAGTTGTTAGTATAAGAATATCCTAGGACTGGGGAGATGGCTCAGTGATTAAAGGTGCTTGCTTGCAAAGCCTGATGGCCCAGGGTTCAATTCCCCATCGCCCACATAGAGCCAGATGCACAAAGTTGTGCATGTGTCTGGAGCTCCTTCACAGTGGCAGGAGGTCTTGATGTGCCCATACTCACTCTCTGTCTGCCTCCTTCTGTTTCTCACAAACAAATAAATCAATAAATTATTTTTTAAAAAAAAAAATCCCAAAGACTGCATGAGATATAGTTAAATTAAAATTAATTTTTTTCTAATTTTATTTTTCAATTGGATTTTTAAGTTAGCTCATTTTATTTTTAAACTTGAAGTTCAATTTACTGACTGTCTTGTCCCATTTCAAACTTGTAATAAAGAAGATGAAAAATTTAAAGCCTTTTTTCAGGGTTCCTGGTTCCCTTTTGAAAAGAATTGCCCATTCCAGCCAATATGGTAGCTACTGGATTAAAAAAATATGTATAACTTTATTTGTTCAATTAAAATTTGAAACATTCTCCATTATTATATTATTAGCCAACATTATGAATGTCTGTTAAAAGTTTGCTCCTTTTTTCCTAAGTCTGGTGAAAGCACATAATCTTTACATTTTTAAACCAAGGAAATGAAAGAAAGATTGCTGGGCCTGGTACAGCCCCCCTCCTCCACAGAGGAAATGCAGCATTGTGCACATTTCAGCATGCTGTGCTCCCTGCGTGGAACTCTTGGTTTCCTTTAGAGGTGAATTTGTTTTTTGTGTTTTTTTGCTGTTGTTGTTTTGTTTTGTTTTGTTTTTTGGGTTTTTTGAGGTAGCTCTGTGATTGAACTGCTCCAAGGGCCTCAGGAGAAAGCCAGCTCATGAGACAGCAGCGGCACCTTCACTGGCAGGCTGGCGCAGTCCAAGATTTTCAGGGCCCCATGGCCTGTAGGCACTGCAGGGTTAATTGAAATAGTGTTTTTGAAAATTGGGCTGTCAGGTAGCAACTATAAAATGAGAATCATAAGTCGGGGGTGTGGTAGGGGTTTGTCTTGCTTTACATTGCTTGTGTTATTTTCTTTTCAAAGAAAATGTGACAAATGTGTTGTTGAACTTCTGTGTAATTACTTTCTGGGTCCTATAAAAAATATTGACCATGTATTTGTGCTTTGTTTCTTTAAACACATTTCACTTTTTTTTTTCTGTAAAATTCTGTCCATACAATAAATTGAAGGAATGACAAACAAAAGTAGACTAATCAAAAAGGAATAACCAAGTGTACTGATAAAAAGACACAAAAAAGACTCTTAATATATAGAAACTGCTAATGAGTTTTAAGATTTAGCAACTAGTGTTGAAAATGAGAAAAGTTTATGAAAAAAACTTTGTACTGGAAATATCTACAAGGAGTATAAAACAAAAGCTATAGGAGGTGTCAGTATCAACAATGGTCTACCAAGTTGTGTTAGCCAAGTTCACGTGCTCCCACGTCTGTAACAAATAGCAGAGATAGTCAACTTGTAAAGAGAAAAGGCGGACTTTGCTCTGTGGTTTCACAGATTCTTGGCTATGACTGATTGGCTGGTTGCTTTGGAGCCTTTCAGGAGTCCAGCTATCACGGTGGGAGCTTGGGGCTATGAAAAACTTGTCACAGTCAAGAGGTTCAACTTCTAGGATATGCAATAAGCAAGGAACATAGGCAGAAAGGTTCTTCGTGAGGGAGCTTCATGGGAAACTGACAAGAGGTGCTTGGGAGACCTCGCAGCTACTGCTTGGAGGCACCTTCCCTCCCCAGTGAGGCCTCTGAACGCACCTGCCACTCTGCTGAGCTGCTCAGAGAAAGGTCCCGGAGAAGACAGAGAGAAGACGGAGCTTTAGGTGAATAAAACGTCTTTAATCCCAGCACTCGGGTGGCAGAGGTAGGAGGATTGCCATGAGTTCAAGGCCACCCTGAAACTACATAGTGAATTCCAGGTCAGCATGAGCTAGAGTGAGACCCTATCTTGAAAAAAAAAAGCCCAGATTTCCAGATTTGCCCTCATCCTCACCACTCCACTTCAGACTCCACGGTCAGAACCACAGCACCTCTGGGGTGATCAAGGCAGGACTGTGCTTTAGGTAGGACACAGAAGCAGGGAGCAAGATGGCCTGTTGGCTGCGAGTGCTCATGCAGGCCTCTGCAGCAACCACTGTGCACGCTCGTCTCGCCTGCCTTGACCCTGAAAAATACAATGGCATCAAGTTGAAACCACTTTTCTCCTTTATACCAAGGATCAGGTACCCTTGGCTGTAGTAATAAGAAAGTTCTTTTGGGGGCTGGAGAGATGGCTAGGCAGGTAAAGGTGCTTGCTTGCACAGACTGACGGCTTGGGCTACTACTATTCCTAAGAATGCATGTAAAGACAGATGCATAAAGTGACCCTGGCATGCCCATTCTCTCTCTCAAATAAATTTTTAAGGAAATTTTCGTGCATGTGGGTGCATGCATGTTTAAGTGTGTACAGATGCAGATATATGTACGTGTGTATATGGGCATGTGGGGGTCAGAGGACAAACTCTGGAGTCATTCATCAGGTGCCATCTACCCTTTTTTGAGACAAGGTCTCTCACTGGCCTGGAGCTCACCAAGTAGGCTAGACTGGCTGGTCAGCTAGCCTCAGGGATCCTTCTGTCTCCACCTCCTCAACCACAGGGTTACTAGTGCCCTCCACCATGCTTGGCATTTTTTTACATGGGTCCTGGGAACAGAGCTTAGAATTCATGCTTACGAGGCAAGCACTTTACGGACTGAGTGATCTCCTCAACCCAAAATGTCCTCTTTGTTCTGTCTTTACCATTCTTTATAGGAGTGGAATGGGAAGATTGGGACTGTTGACATCAGATCAGGCCCTGATTATCCCACATAGATGAAAACCCCAATGTAGATTCAGCAGGGAAAGCTGTTCTGGGTTACACTGGCTCAGGGTCAGCCAACTGACCATAACTGTCATTGTTTTTTTGTTTTTTGGTTTTTTTTTTTTGCAGGTGGACTTGGGCCTCTTGCGTTTTGTCACTGCTGTCGGGACACAGGGAGCCATTTCCAAGGAAACCAAGAAAAAATATTACGTCAAGACTTACAGAGTAGACATCAGCTCCAATGGGGAAGACTGGATCACCATGAAAGAAGGAAACAAACCTATTGTAAGCTTGGCAACTGCTCCCCCCACCCAGTCAGTCTTTCAAATGCATGATCAATTTCTACTTGTTTGGGAGCTTTCTGTCTGGCCTGGTTTATTTTTGAATTGATTTAAAATGAAAAGTGCAATTAGAGGTTTAAATCTGACCAAAGGGTCTCATGTTCCCAGACCCAGAGGCCATGAAGAAATTATACGCATGCTTCCAAGAAAAGTCAATGCCTCTAAATTAAATAAAAGATTCAAGAATTACTTTAACCTCCACGGGAACATAGACCGCGCAAAACATAGAATCTTAGGAGTTTGGGTTGGCTGTTTGCATATGTGTGTTTGGTTTTCCTGTGTACTTCTTCATTCTCTTTCACAGGCAATTTTCTTTTTTCCTCTGTAACGGGCTGGATTTTTTACAAACACCCTTTCATCTATCCTCAGTGCTCACAAACTAATTTACAAGTGCAGTTAGCTGCTGCTTGTAGGAACCAAGAGAACTGAAGTTATTTGACTGTGTTCCTTCAGATCACACAGACAACACGCTGCCTCCTTACAAAGTCAGCCATGGAGGGAACTCAGACCATCCCGTATTCCTGGCACTCTGCCTCGGTCATTTTGAATTAGGATCTTTTTTTTTATCTCAGTCTATCTGTTTATTTGAAGTTGTACTTTGCTCTGATTTACTAATCAAAAGATTTCTGAGAATTCATCCTCATTTTCTCAAAATTAAGAGTTGCCCCAGAAGCCATGGAACACACAGGAAAGTGACAAAGATAGGAGCAAATATCCAGGTAACTTAAAACCATGGCTGGTGAAGAGGCCAGCTAATGTGTCCTCGGCTCACTTTTGAGCCTTCATGACCTTGACTGGAACTGAGGAAGGCCTCTGGGCCGTGAAGTAAGAGATGAGTATTGGGAATCTGCTGATCAGCGGGAAAAGCCTGGTCTCATTTGGAGAAGGCAAGATGGAGGCAGGTGCAGGCGCATGGCTGCTCTGTGGGAGGAGGGTTCCATCGAAGGTCCTGTGGACCATGTCTAGTCTGAAGGACACAGGGAAGAAACCCCACAGTGACCCTTATGAAAATGTTCTGTGACTTCTGATTTGGAGGAATATCCTGGCACATAGAAGGTTTCCAGGGTGGGAGGCAGAGAAATAAGGAAGGATGCTAGAGGCTTGACCTTCGGCACATGAGCACTTTCATTGAACCTAAAGGAAACCAGAACATCTGAGTGGTACCTGGTCCTTTTTGCACACACACCACCCCCCCACCACCCTGTGCTCTGGGGCCTTCCAGCTATGACAATCCATCTTTCCTACTTTTATCGGCCAAACCTCAGGAAGGGCGGCCTTGGGCCTTAGCCAGCCTCAGAGTCCTTGTCCTGCTGGGCAGAGTGAATGTGTGTACAACACTGCGTGTGAAACTCTCTCAGTCTGAGCAAAGTGGGTCTAGGCATGGCCCCTACACCCAACCCTGGTCCCTTTGAAAGAACCCAATGACTCTGTGAGGAGAACAGCATCAACTGGGGTTCCACTCCTTCTGGAAGATTCTCATTTTTTGCCACATGAAACTGAATGTGTGATGGTTGTTACCCAGAGAGGAATGCTACAGTAGGACCAAAGTCCAAAGGGCATCCCAAGCAGGCTTAATGATGGCCTTAACCAATCTCCAGAGAAGGGCCCTCTTCCATTCATCAGGACACCTAAACCAAAAGAAGTGGACACCCGCTGGCTTTGGCACATTCTTTCTCTGGGGGCAGGAGAAAAGCTTGAGGGAGTTCCATGCAGCGATATGGGAAGGTAGGGAGAGTCACCACGCCTCATGGGCTCAGGAAGGCTTCGGCTATGGCACTTGAAGGGAGGTAGGAGAACAGAACCCCAATGCTAGGTCCACCGAGTACTGCCCCCAAGGACTGCTGTTTGTCCATGGCCACCCTTGCCCAGGGTAGGAGTAAAAATCTAGAAAGCAGAGGCTTCTACTTCTACCTGAGGTAGGTCCAGTGCCAGAACATTCCACAATAGCCAATAGACTCTGGCTCTCAGAGATCCTATTTATGAACAACACTGCTACATTCCTGGGCCCTGAAGGACACATCTGTGCAAGAGCCAGGTTTGTTCTCAGCCCTCATTGCCTTGTGCTCACATGTCCAGTCATTCTTAGTATCAAAAGATCATTTTGCACCCATGAGCAAAAATCCTAGAAAGGCAGGTTTCAGTTAAAAATCATTTATAACTTAGTTTTGACTTTGACCACTGATGCATAACTTTACCACATGTCTGGGACAAGATCTCTCATGAAGGAAGCAAGGCAAAAGCAGGGAGACTACTTGGTTTCATTTTATAGATCAGAACACGACCTAGAATTGCCAAAACCAGATGCTACCAAGATCTCAAACAGCATTCCTTAGCCAGGCATGGTGGCGCATGCCTTGAATCCCAGCACTTGGGAGGTAGAGGTAGGAAGATCACCGTGAGTTCGAGGCCACCCTGAGACTACATAGTGAATTCCAGGTAGAGCAAAACCCTACCTCGATAAACCAATAAAAATTTTTTTAATTAAAAAATTCCTTCTGGGGATCGCTGGAGAAGTAACCTGGGCCCTGTGAAATGTGTGCAGTGTCTGTAGCTCCCCTGATAAAGTTCCCACTTTTTTCCAATTTTAAAAATTATTTATTTATTATGAGAGAGAGAGAAAGAGGCAGAGAGAATGGGTGTACTAGGGCCTCTAGCTTCTGCTAACAAAGTCCATCTGCTAACAAAGTCCAAATGCAAGCTCCCCCTCGTGCATCTGGCTTTACATGGGTCCTGGGGAATTCAACCTGGATCCTTTGGCCTCACAGACAAGTGCTTTAATCACTAAGCCATCTCTCCAGCCCATCTTCGCACATCTTAAGATGAGAGCTTATGTCCTTTAGTAAATGTCATCCTTGTAATAGTGCTTGCAGAGGCCATAGCCTCTCAGAAAACTGAGTATATGATTGGGACGACATTCTACTTTGGACATGATTTTCTCTGATTACCATCATTTGCAAAATAACCTGACTAGTTAAAATGGCACATCAACCTCGATAGAAAATGCTGAAACTGTAAATGTCTACAGGCCTCTTAGAAAAGACTGCTGGGGGCTGGAGAGATGGCTTAGTGGTTTAAGTGCTTGTCTGTGAAGCCTAAGGACCCCAGTTTGAGGCTCAGTTCCCCAGGACCCATGTAAGTCAAATGCACAAGGTGGTGCATGCATCTGGAGTTCGTTTACAGTGGCTAGAGGACCTGGCACGCCCTTTTTCTACCTATCTGCCTGTTTCTCTCTGTGTCTGTAACTCTCAAGTAAATAAATAAACAAACAAACATTTTTTAAAAAAGGAAAGACTGCTGGATTGTTTTGAATAAGTAAGTCTGTTAATGAAAGGCCCTCTCTTTCCTACATAGATCTTTCAGGGAAACACCAACCCCACCGACGTTGTCTTTGGAGTTTTCCCCAAACCACTGATCACTCGATTTGTCCGGATCAAACCCATGACCTGGGAAACTGGCATATCTATGAGATTCGAAGTTTATGGCTGCAAGATAACAGGTAAGTGCTGGCATGGAGATGGCTGGGTTTGGGGTGATGCAACCCTTTCCATACAAGATAATTTGATGATAATGTGGTTATTTTTATTTGATAGTCAAGGTCCTGTACACTGGATCTGGATATGTCTGGACTTTGACATGCTCACAGCTCCAAGCCTCAGTTTTCTCCCTTGATGCCACAGTTCTGTGCCCACATAGGCACTCATGACAGCAGGTGGGGAGATGATACAGAACATTCAGCACAGCCTGGCAGGTGGCAGGGACTTGATCAGTGACTCCTTTCCCGTGGTATACGAGGCCATGAAGCCCAGGGCCTTGCTCTTTCTGTCTGCTGACTGGGCAGCATGCTGACTGCTGATCATAATTACTGAGTTCATGATAACCGCTCCATGAATGTTCCCCGCTGGCTTTCTCTTTTCACTTCTGAAACCTAGAAATGGTTTCACTGGCTGTAGTGAACCAGCTTAATTGCTGAGAAGGTCTCCTTCTTCACTCTAACTCCCTTTCTCTCAAGATTTCTATTTATCTGGCTTTTACTTCCTGGAAGTCCTGAGGAGTGAAGCCAGGGCCTCGCACATGCTAGTCAAGTGCTCTACTTCTGAGCGACATCGGTATTTAACTGGATATATGAAAATTAGAAGTCAACTCCTAAAAGTTTCTTCAAACAGGCTATGAAAATTCCCTGTTGTATGTGCAACATATAAAGGGTTATTATTATGTGAGAGATGAAGATGATGGTTAGACCCTAAGAGATAAATTTCCAGAAAAGTAGGCAGGACGGGTGCAGCTGGAAGTCAGAGTGGGCCCAGCTGTGTGTCTCTCTGGGTTTCCAGTGTCTTCATTGCTAACGTGGCTGCTTTTGAGGCATTGTTGAATTTTTCTGGGTTCTGATGCAATGACTGCCATGAATGAATTCCTTCCCACTTAAGTAAACACATTGCAAAATCATTGAAAAAGCAATTACAATATATGTGTCATCTTCATCTTAAACTTAAAACTTGAAAGAGACTCAGATTCTCTTCAAAAAAGCAATTAAAGGAGCACAGCTTCTGACACTCTGAGATCTCTTGTAATGTCACGTTAGCATTATGGAACATTATATTTAGGACATTGAACTTCTCATTCCGTTTTGTTTTGTCCACTTAGTTAGACTGTTTCTAGAGAATTAAAAAAAAAAAGAAAAGAAACTGACTTTTTGAAGGGAAAATGTTACCTTGGGAATTGCCCATGGAGTTGTATTCACAGTAGAGTCCATTTTGGAAAATAAAACCCAGATCTGATTTCAGACTTGTTTTATTTATTTCTGCTGCAGAAGCAGACTTGTTTATTGTCTTAGAATCTAAGGCTTAGAAAGTTCAAGGCCTTGGAAGCAGGCACTGGGCGGAGAGGGGCTTGGAACAAGAAAGGACATTGAAAAGTCAGATGTAACCTTGATTTTATTTTTGATCAGCAGTTAAGTAACAGAAAGTTCTAGGGCATTTCAGGGCATTATAAATTTGAGAGGCTACCCATAAATTCATAAGAACAAGGCCATGTGAATTCTGGGTGGAAATTTCTAGGCCATTTCTCCAACCTTATCTTGTGTCGCTATGTCAAAAAGAAAAAGAAGTAAGCTTCATAAAGACTCCAAACATATTAGTCTGAATGCTGAACTCTGACTTTCCAGTCTCTTGAAGATTTATGTTACATCCTTTTAGTGTAATAAAATATTTATTTGAACTCAAGCTGTCCTTTTTAAAATTCACAAGGATTTCCCCAAGAGGTAATTCTAGGAATGTGAACAAAGAAAGAAAATAATTTATTGGTTTTTTAAAAATAGTAAAGTGGCCTACTTATTTAAACATAAATGTCTACTTTACTATAATATTTTCAAACATACTCTATATTATTGCCATTATTATTTTAAGTACTTTTTTTTCCAAATAAAGTGCTACATGTATGTTTTCCCCTAATCTCTTAATCATGACTCCTAGCATAATTTAAATGTTTTCTCTGTAGTAAAATGGCTCTGATCTCCCCACAATGGCCTCAGCAGATTTTTAGAAAAGCCAGTGTGTCACAGTCATGGCCACAGGGACAGAAGAAAGTGCTTGCTGGCCTGGGGACTGGCCACTTGGCGAATGCCTGGCCATGAGTGAGACATTTTATGTCTCTCATCACCATTTCCTGGTCTGTGAAATTAACCATAATGAAGACTGAATGAAAGAGAACTTGTTACACACTTGGATTAGAGTTGTTGCTCGCTAAATGGTACCAGGTACATTAAAGAGTTCGTGGTACCAATGAACTAAAGGCTGAGAGCCCGGCATGCGGGTCTGTGATGAGGCCTCCATCTCTCTCAGTGATTCCTTCTGGGTCACCCAAAGCAAGGCATTTCCTTCTCTTGGTTCTCCCCTGAGTGCAGATTGAAGACGGAAGAGACCAGTTGCCCTGGCTGCCTTATTTCTCTCCAATCCTCCTGCCTTCAGTATCATCAGTGCTCAGGGGTTGTTTCTGCATGAATGTACCTTAAACATGACCTAACACAATCCAACTTTTTAACCATAAAAATTTAAAGTTAGCCAGGTGTGGTGCATGCCTTTAATCCCAACACTTGGGAGGCATAGGTAGGAGGATCGCCATGAGTTCAAGGCCATCCTGAGACTACATAGTGAATTCCAGGTTAGCCTGAGCTACCTTGAAACCAGGCCCCACCCCCAAAAAATTAAAGTTAAAAGATAAGCACATCACTTGTCTTCCAAAGTCTGAAATTTAAGTCTTTTCTTTCTTTTTCTTTAATTCAGAACTTGTTCTTTAGAAATACAGCAACACTAGGACTAGGGAGATGGCTCAGTCAGTAAAGTGTTTATCTTGCAAACACGAGGACCTGAGTTCCATCCCTAGAACACACATTAAAAAGCTGGGCATAATAGTGCATGTCTGTAAGTACAGTGGAGGAAGATAGTCCCCAAAGACTGCCAATCCAGCCTATTTGATGAGCTCCAGGACAGTGAGGGACCGTGTCTCAAAATAAAGTAGATTGTGCCTGAGAAAGGACACCTGTGATTGTCCTTTGACCTCCACATGCACACACATGAACATGCATGAATGGCTTCACACACTCAAACATGCACACACATACAGAAACACATAAAAAAATTAGAAGGAAAATAAAATAAGAAAAGAATACAGCATCCCTGGAAATCAGGAGTACGAAATGATGTGGCACCTCATAGACAGATAATTAGATTAGGGTGAACAGTTGGCTTTATAAGTGGCTGATGAATTAATATTTGCATTATTTTGAGAAAGTGGGCTTCAATATTTTGTCCTAGTTAAAATGCAGTGAAACAACATTGAAGGATTTCTACTTAGAATGATTAATCTCTGGTTGTCAGTTTGACAGGATTTTGAATCATCATGGAAACAAATCAATCTCTAAGCATGTCTGTTAAGAATTTTCTAGATTAGGTGGGAAGACCCACCCTAAGTGTGGGTGGTCCCTGCTCCTGGGCTGGGTTCTTGGAGCATATAGAAAGGAGAAAGCTAGCTGAGCATCCGGCATTCATTGTGCTCTACTTCCTGCCTGTTGATATGATGATCTGAGCTGGGTTTCTGCTCCTGTCATGCTTTTACCACCATTATAGACTCTGTCCTCAAACTGTAAGCCAAAACAAATCCCTCTTCCCTTAAACTGAATTTTGTCCCAGTGATGAGAAGTTGATTGGTATACTACTATATTCTGAGAACATAGCTGTATTCTGCTCTCTGGTATTGGTTAACCAAGAGTCTACTGCCTTGGACCCCACTCAGAACCATGTGCTCCTGTCAATCATAGCTCACAGCAATCCACCCAGAAACCACAACATCCCGTGGAACTTCTGGAGTCATCAAGGAAAGACTGGATTATGCTCACTTAGGGCCTTCATGATCACGTGTAGTAGTTACTTTCTCAGTCTTTGGAAAACTGCTTAGCTGAGTATTTGACTTGCTAATATATCTCAGTTTTTCCTTAAGGTTTAGCACAGCAATCCTGTTTCTTATTGTGTCATTTCTTCGCTGCTAACCCTGGTTTCTCAAGGGTCTGTGTAGACATGCTGAAGTGCATCTGAGCCATCCCACCATGGACGTTGCAAACCAGTTTCATAATTGAATCTTACAATAATTGTTACTATAAATTTTTCCTCATTATTGTTAAAAGCAAGTCCCCTCATTTCAGCCAAGGGCAAACACAAGCTCCTTTTCACTATGTGTGTGTGTGTGTGTGTGTGTGCGCATGTACTCATATGTGAATACAAAGGTCAGAGATCAATGTTAGGCATCTTCCTCCGTCATTCTCTACTGTATTTTTGAAGTAGAGTCTCTCACTCAACACGGAGCTCACTGGTTCAGCTAGCCTAGTTAGAAAGTCAGCATCTAGGAATCACTGTCTCCACCTTCCGGGACCAGGACAACAGGTGCATGCCACCACACCCAGATTCTTACATGGGAGATCAGACTCAGGTCCTCAAGCTTCCAAGACAAGCATTTTACCCATTGAACTACCTCCTCAGTCACCTTACCTGTACTTTGAAGAGACAGATACAGGAAGTGGAGTCTGCTGTGCCCAGTAACCCTGCGCACGTGGCGGCTGGCTATCACCAGGTTTGTGGTGACAGAAATGGCCCCAGTGGCTCTGAGTAAGAGAAAGGGTACATAAAGGGCATGGCTCTGGCAAAGGCTTGGCTGTCTTTACAATAGTCAAGCAAAATGTGCTTTTCTCCAACTGTAACATCTGGTTTCCACTAACAGCTGAGACTGCCTTTTACAAAAGCTGATTTTCAGTTGGCAGGTTATGACCACTGTGGCCAAGAAATGCGCCTTCTATTTTTAACACTATAGTTTCACATTCTTTTGGTAAAATTATTTTTATAATTTGTTTTAATTCCCATTGTGTATATTCTTGGTTTCCAGATACCAGCCTACAGAAAATACTATGGCTAAGTTGCAGGAGAGAGCCTAAGAAAATGGCAACTGCCTTTGATTGTTTCAGTAAATCCATTCATTCAGTAAATATTTCGTTGAGGACAATGATGTGTCAGAAAGGGCACAAGGAGTCATAGAAAATAGGAAAATGTGACTTGTTTCATGTCCTCAAAGTAATTAAAATACGGAGAGGCAAGAAGCAGGCATAAGAAGTGGATATGCGGGTATGCCAAGGCCATTCCTCAGTTGCCATCTACTTTTCTGAGACACTGGTCTCTCCTTGGCCTAGAACTTGTCAATTTGGCTATACTGGAGGCCAGAAAATCCCAGAGATCCTCCTATCTCCTCCTCTCTGAGAGTAAATACCTGGGATTACGCGTATGTGTCATCACACAGTTTAGATGTGAGTTCTGGGGATCAGCCTGAGGTCCTCATGCATTCTCAATAGCCACTTTACCCCCTGAGCCATTCCCCAGCCCAGGATTCTTATATCTGGGGGCTAAATTTTAGGCTAAATGTATTCAAAAAGAATCAGTGAAAGAGAGCTCTCGTTTGATGTAAACTCATGCAGTGACTGGACATTTTGTATGAATGAGTATGAGACACTGAGTCAGTGAGTTGCATTTTCTTTCTAGCATTTTCTCTAGTCTCCCAGAGAATACTTTTACCTCACTGGGTTTTGTTCTACTTCCTAGATTACCCTTGCTCTGGAATGCTGGGCATGGTGTCTGGACTGATTTCTGACTCCCAGATTACAGCCTCCAACCAAGCGGAAAGAAACTGGATGCCAGAAAACATCCGCCTGGTCACCAGTCGCTCGGGCTGGGCACTGCCACCCGCACCCCACCCATACATCAACGAGTGGCTCCAAGTGGACCTGGGAGACGAGAAGATAGTGAGGGGCATCATCATCCAGGGTGGGAAGCACCGGGAGAACAAGGTGTTCATGAGGAAGTTCAAGATCGGGCACAGCAACAACGGCTCTGACTGGAAAATGATCATGGATGAGAGCAAGCGCAAAGCCAAGGTAAGGTCCGCCCGCGGACACAGAAGCCATTCCTTGGGCCATTGATGGGCATGAAAGGGTCATTCTTCATGTCCTTGACAGAAATCAAGGACTTTCCCAGGAAGCACTGCAAATAGTGTCCGCGGTTAACATGGACTGTGGGCTCCCTCCTCTTCACTGCAGAGAAGGACTGGCAGCCCACCCCTGACCAGTGAGGGAGGGGGACATGGAATGACAGTGGTGACCCAGTAACAACCTACCTGCTCTCTGTACTTGACTGTGTGCTGAATGTCTCTCTCCCCTTCTCTCATCCATCCCAGTTGACTTAAATGTTATTGTTTACTTGTTTGTGACACTGGAGATGGAACTCAAGGCCTCTTACATGCCAGGAAAATGCTTAGCCACTGAGCTATACCCCAAGACCCTGTGTTTGATTTTTTTAAATTTCTTAAAGTAATTTTTGTGTATTTGTGTATGTAGTTTACGTTCATGTGTGTATGGGTGCACGTGTGTGTGCATGTGGAGGTCAGAGGTCGATATTGTGTAAATGGCTCTGCATTATATTCACTGAAGCAAGTTCTCTAGCTGAACCTACAGTCTCACCAACTGGGTTAGACTAGATAGTCAGCGAGCCCCAGGGATTCCCTGTCTTCACCTCCCAGTGCTGGGATTTCAGGCCCATGTCATTTGAAATAGGTTCTGGGATCTAAACTCAGGTCGACATGCTCATACAGCAAGCACTTTACGCACGGAGCCACCTCCCAAGCCCCCCGTGTATGAAGTTTTGTTTGTTGAGCTAGGTGTGACAGCTCATGCCTATCACCCCACCACTCAAGAGACAGAGGCAAGAGGATTGCTGTGAGTTAGAAGCCAGCCAGGGAAACACAGTGAGCTGTGCTCTACCCTAGACTGCAGAGTGAGAGCTTCTCAAAGCAGCCAGCATAAAAAAGGAATGCATTTTTAATTAGGATCAAACACACATAACATTTGCCATCTGAACCTTTGTAAGGACACAGTGCAATAGTGCCAGGTGTATTCATATTGCTGTGGAACCAGATTCTAGAAACTTCTCATCCTGTAAAGCTGAGACTCTGGGCCCATTCAGAAATACTCTGCCCTTTCCCTTCCCTAGGCCCTGCCATTCACCATTCAACTTTCTGTGTATGAATTTGAGCATTCTAGAAACCTCATTAGAGTCACTCCTAGAGTATTTGTCCTTTATGACCAACTAACTCATTTCCTGCAGAATATGTTCGTGGTTTAGCAATGTAGTGATGTCAGAATTCCCCTATTTTTCAGAGCTAAATAGTGTTCCACTGTGTGTGTAGACCACATTGATCTATCCACTCATCCCCTGGTGGACACTTCCATCTCTTATCTATTATAAATAATGCCTAGATGAATTTGTATGCATTTTGGAACCTCTTAAAATTCAATTGGCTCTTAATAACCCAGTGAAAAGTAAAGGAATCTCATAAAAATATTCGAACAGTCACAAAAACATGTGGTATATTTTTTTATCGTTAAGTCTTTCTTGGGCTGATGGCTACATTTATTTGTGTTTCCTGAGCACAGAACACAAACTTGGAAAGACTCCCAGGAGTGTCCTGGGTGGCCCTACGAGGGATGTGGAATGAAAACAAGGATCCACCCCCAGAAAATCAGCAACTTGGGTTCTGCTCACATTCGGCTGATGCTATTTCTCACACCAGCACAGCCAGTGCTTTGGCTTCACTCAGCCTTTCCCGCCCTCACCCTGGACCTGCCCCCCTGTGGGAGAAGACTATAGATCACTAGATGAAGTGTTCCTCTCTCCCACTCGTACCAAGTGTGGGAACGCGGTGGCTTAGAAACTGGGGCCAAGGCATTGCTGATGGGGAACAATGCTAACCGTGCTGCCAACTACCTCCAGATGTGGGAGCTGTGCGGAGACTGCCCGGTCCCCCTAGCTGGAAGGTCACTGCCAGAGCAGTAAAAGCAGCTGACACCACTGCCAGAAGTGTGAACTGCTCCCTGTCCCTCCCTGAATTAACTTGTGATTTCTAAAGCTTTGAACTATGTGTGGCTACCCTCTGTCTCTCCTTCCATTTCATTTTCTCCTTTTATGCTCATCTTCTCAATTTGATGAAAGGAAACGTTAAAAAAAATGTCAGAGGGCTGGAGAGATGGTTCAGTGCTTAAGGTGCTTGCCTGCAAAGCCTAAGGACCCAGGTTCGACTCCCCGGTACCCACGTAAAGCCAGATGCACAAAGTGGTGCATGAATCTGAAGTTTGTTTGCAGTGGCTAGAGGCCTTGGCATTCTCTCTGTGTCTCCCCATCTCCTTAAAAAAAAAATGTTAATGTCAGAAACTGGGAGCTGGGTGGACAGCTCAGTCAGTAAAATGCTTACCTTACCAGCATGAGGACCTGAGTTTTATCACATTTAAACATGCCAAGTGTGGTGGTGCACACCATTATTATCCTAGTGTTGGAGAGGCAAGACAGGAAGATCCCTGGGACTCCCTGGCTAGCTAGCCTAGCCTAGTTGGTGAGTTCCAGGCCAATGAGAGGAGACCCTGTCTCAAAAGAAGGTTGACAGTTCCTTAGGAACAACACCCAAAGCTTATCTTCTGGCCTTTACACATGCACACACATGTTTACGCACACTCAAATACACAGGAAAATGCACGCAAACATTAGAAACTGGAGTTCCCTGGTCACCTATTGTTTTCTGAGGCATGGGGAGCATTGTGACTTCATCAGAGAGCAAGAATGTGCTACAGATCCCGGGTGCTGCGGGTGGTGGGGTGTGCCGTTTGACATGTTCTTCAACACCTGGGTTCTGGGAGAGAGAAAAAAACGCATCACCATATGCTTCTGATAGGACGCATCATATGCTTTCTGTCTTTGAGATCTAATCGAGGTGTCTGCAGCGGAGGCCGAGGCTGTCACTCTGTCACAGGAAACTGGGTATAGAGTTGCATAAGAAGCTAAACGCATGTGTTTCGACTTTAAGAAAATCCTCAAGCCCAGACTGGTTGAATGTGTTGGTGTTCGTCCTCAGATAGCCATCACTGTCCTCTTCCTGTGATACCTGCAGCCCCGAACGCTTCTAAGTGGGTTGGATTAAGCCTAATCTATGATTCCTAACATGCCCTGCCATTGAAATAAGATCTAAAAGATTGAAAGGAAAATTGGAGACACCTTCTCTTTGAGACCACATATTTTAAAAATTCTGTAGAGATACTTGAAACATATGGGTTGGTACAACTGACAGCTACCTGCTGAGGTTGCCAACCATCTTTCCTGTAGAAGTGAAATGGGTGTGGGGTAAAACATTGCTTTGATGGCTCTCAGCTCTCCTCCGTCCTTCCTTCATTCCCACCCACAAACAACTTGTGATGGGCATGGTCTAGCATCTGTTAGCCGAGTGGTTAGGGTCAGAAACCTAACAAGCTAGGTTTAATCCTCAATGGGCCAATAAAAGAGTGCAAAGCAGAGAAATGAGATTTATTCAGTGTCACCACTTTGGGGAGAGGAACAAAGAGGTCCAATGACCCCCCCAAGTTCATCTTTAGAGTTCTAAGAGAGGGCCAGAGGATGCATAACTAAGCACTCCTGGTCAAGATGTTGTCCACCCGTCAGTGACCTTTCATGGTGTGGGTTCTAATCTCTCCTGCAAGGTGGTCTGACAAGTTGTCAGAATCATGTGAAATCTCTTCCTGGGAGACAAGTTTCTCCTCGGGCTGGCATCAGAGCTTTGACCTTTCCCTTGTCCTAACAGGGCACTCCGAGGGGAAATTCTAACTCTTTGGAGTACATCATTTCGATAGTGTGACAAGGAAAGGAAGGACATACATGTCTCTCTTTACTTACCTTCTCTCGTGCCAGGAAGTGTTGAGTCTAGAAAACAAGACATTTTAGGGGAAAAAAATCATCATAGAACCCAGTGGAAATTCTTCCATAGCCTCCCCACACAGGCCACTGGCTGCTCTATCAGTGTGCTCATGTTGTGTTCATTCTTTGCTCGAGCTGAGGTCCTGGGATTTCATACAGATACCAGTACATTGGTCCTACCATCTTCAGAGTTTGCATCGGCAGTAATGGTGTTTTCAATGCTATGCGCATCTGACTAACAATTTCATTGGTCTAACAATAATATATGTCAGGTTCTAATTACTCAGAGCAAATTGCAGTTCTATCAGGAGTGCAGAGTCCTGGTAGCAAATTTTCTCCTAAAAAAAATACTAGAAGGGGGCCAGAGAGATGGCTTAGCACTCAGGGTGCTTGCCTGCAAAACCTAAGGGCTCATGTTCAAATCTCCAGGTCCCACATAAGCCAGACGCACAGGGATGCAAGTGCACAATGTCGCACATGCACACGATGGGGCACTCACATTTGACTGCACCAGTTCGTGCTCTCTCTCTCTCTCTCTCTCTCTTTCTCTCTGTCTCTCAAAAAAAGAAAAAAAAAAGGCCAGTCTATGTTAGCATTGTCAGATTCCTAATGGAATTTCTGAGTTAAAAGGGCCAATTAACTTACATCTAGCCCCTGGAACCCTGAGTTGTGCCTCTTCCTCCAGTCTGTCATGATCCATTGACCAACAAACAATCACATCTTCTGCTTCTCTAGATGATGTGACCCAACCAATGGAGCACGGTTCCCACTCCTACTTGGCATGGCCAAGCTGGCCAGCCAGTCCATTTGGTAGTCAGTTTGCATTAGCTAAGGTTAAAGACAAATCAGTGAGGGACTGGGGAGATAGCTCAGTGGGTAAAGTACTTGTCTCACAAGCATAAAGACCTGAGTTCCACTGCCAGAACCCATGCAAAAATCAAACTATTGCCAGGAAGGGAGAGTCAGAAGGACTCCTGGTGCTCATGAACCAGCCAGTTAATCCCACTTGGTAAGTGCCAGGCCAGTGAGAGACTTTGTCTAAAAGTAAAGTAGAAGATGGTTGGCACCTGATGAATGATGCCAAGGTTGTCTTCTGTCCTCCACATGTACACACACACACACCCACTGCACACACACACGAATAAAACAGATTTTAGTGCATTGGCATGATCCAGTTATTGAAATATGGCATTTGTACACCATTAAATGTAACTGTTCCTGAGCTAGGGCTGTAACGTAGGAGTAGAGCACGTGTTTCACATGCAAGAGGCCCTGAGTTCTGTCTAAGATGTCACAAAAAGAATTTAATTCCTCCTCGTTCTAAGGACCAAATTTGAGCCAAATCAGGAGTCTCTCATTTGAGAGATGGTTACTGGGGAATTTATTGAAAATGTGGCATCTATTGTAAGTTCTGAGAAGTAAGTTCTCTCCCTGAATTATCTTCCTCTACATCAAAGAAGTGATCAAAGCAGCACATGTGTGAGGCGTACTGACACACCACTCAGCACATGTAGGAGACGTAGCGACACACCACTCAGCACATGTGTGAGGCGTACCGACACACCACTCAGCACATGTGTGAGGCGTACCGACACACCACTCAGCACATGTGTGAGGCGTACAGACACACCACTCAGCACATGTGTGAGGCGTACCGACACACCACTCAGCACATGTGTGAGGTGTACAGACACACCACTCAGCACGTGTGTGAGGTGTACAGACACACCACTCAGCACGTGTGTGAGGTGTACAGACACACCACTCAGCACGTGTGTGAGGTGTACAGACACACCACTCAGCACGTGTGGGAGACGTACCGACACACCACTCAGCACATGTGGGAGACGTACCGACACACCACTCAGCACATGTGTGAGACGCACATCAGCACATGTGTGAGGCGTACCGACACACCACTCAGCACATGTGTGAGGCGTACCGACACACCACTCAGCACATGTGTGAGGCGTACAGACACACCACTCAGCACATGTGTGAGGCGTACCGACACACCACTCAGCACATGTGTGAGGTGTACAGACACACCACTCAGCACATGTGTGAGGTGTACAGACACACCACTCAGCACATGTGTGAGGTGTACAGACACACCACTCAGCACGTGTGTGAGGTGTACAGACACACCACTCAGCACATGTGGGAGACGTACCGACACACCACTCAGCACATGTGGGAGACGTACCGACACACCACTCAGCACATGTGTGAGACGTACCGACACACCACTCAGCACATGTGTGAGGTGTACAGACACACCACTCAGCACATGTGGGAGACGTACCGACACACCACTCAGCACATGTGGGAGACGTAACGACACACCACTCAGCACATGTGGGAGACGTGTGACACACCACTCAGCACATGTGTGAGACGTACCGACACACCACTCAGCACATGTGTGAGACGTACCGACACCACTCAGCACATGTGGGAGACGTACCGACACCACTCAGCACATGTGTGAGACGTACCGACACACCACTCAGCACATGTGGGAGACGTGCCGACACCACTCAGCACATGTGGGAGACGCGTGCCGACACCACTCAGCACATGTGGGAGACATGTCAGCACATGTGTGAGACGTACCGACACACCACTCAGCACATGTGTGAGACGCACCGACACACACACCACTCAGCACATGTGTGAGACGCAGCACACACCACTCAGCACATGTGGGAGACGTACCGACACACCACTCAGCACATGTGTGAGACGTACCGACACACCACTCAGCACATGTGGGAGACGTACCGACACACCACTCAGCACATGTGGGAGACGTACCGACACACCACTCAGCACATGTGGGAGACGTACCGACACACCACTCAGCACATGTGGGAGACGTACCGACACACCACTCAGCACATGTGGGAGACGTGTCAGCACATGTGGGAGACGTGCCGACACACCACTCAGCACATGTGTGAGACGCACACACACCACTCAGCACATGTGTGGAGACGTACTGACACACCACTCAGCACATGTGTGAGGTGTACTGACACACCACTCAGCACATGCGTGCCGACACCCACTCAGCACATGTGGGAGACGCACCGACACCACTCAGCACATGTGGGAGACGTACCGACACCACTCAGCACATGTGGGAGACGTGTCAGCACATGTGTGAGGCGTGCCGACACACCACTCAGCACATGTGTGAGACGCATGACACACCACTCAGCACATGTGGGAGGCGTGCCGACACACCACTCAGCACATGTGGGAGGCGTACCGACACACCACTCAGCACATGTGGGAGACGTACCGACACCACTCAGCACATGTGGGAGGCGTACCGACACACCACTCAGCACATGTGGGAGACGTACCGACACACCACTCAGCACATGTGTGAGGCGTACTGACACACCACTCAGCACATGTGGGAGGCGTACCGACACACCACTCAGCACATGTGGGAGACGTACCGACACCACTCAGCACATGTGGGAGACGTACCGACACCACTCAGCACATGTGGGAGGTGTACAGACACACCACTCAGCACATGTGGGAGACGTACCGACACACCACTCAGCACATGTGTGAGGCGTACTGACACACCACTCAGCACATGTGGGAGACGTGCACATGTGGGAGACGTGCCGACACCACTCAGCACATGTGTGAGGCGTACCGACACACCACTCAGCACATGTGTGAGACGTACCGACACACCACTCAGCACATGTGGGAGACGTACCGACACCACTCAGCACATGTGGGAGGCGTACCGACACCACTCAGCACATGTGTGAGGCGAACCGACACACCACTCAGCACATGTGTGAGACGTACCGACACACCACTCAGCACATGTGTGAGACGTACCGACACACCACTCAGCACATGTGGGAGACGTACCGACACACCACTCAGCACATGTGGGAGACGTACCGACACCACTCAGCACATGTGTGAGGCGAACCGACACACCACTCAGCACATGTGTGAGTTGTACAGACACACCACTCAGCACATGTGTGAGGTGTACAGACACACCACTCAGCACGTGTGAGGTGTACCGACACACCACTCAGCACATGTGTGAGGCGTACCGACACACCACTCAGCACATGTGTGAGTTGTACAGACACACCACTCAGCACGTGTGAGGTGTACAGACACACCACTCAGCACGTGTGAGGTGTACCGACACACCACTCAGCACATGTGTGAGGCGTACCGACACACCACTCATAACACCTCACTGAACTCTCGGCCTGTGGTGGAGCCTCAGCATGTACGCGAGGCTCCTGAGAAGTGACATCTTTCATTCCTTAGAGGAGATTTGTTCTTAACTTTCTCATTCATGAAAGAAATGCCAGCAGCTTCCAAAGTATGAAATCAGGCCCCTCCCTCTGCACGGTTAAGAATCTTAAAGTGGCTGCAGGAGGTCAGGAAATGCCACTCCCAAGTGCACTTCATTGGGACTTCTAGCTAAGGGCACATGGGGAGGCTGGAAAATGCAGGAAGGGCTCTCTCTGAACCCCCTCACCTTGCCAACAAAGACTCCTCCAAAGGGAGCACAGTCGTTGGAAGGCTTTTTCTGCAAACCTCTTACCCACCAGGGAAAATGAAAGCCATGCTACAGCAGACTAGAATAGTCTCAGGACCCCGTGTGGGCAGCATGACATGGTTACCTGCTCATTTCCCTTCCTCTTGCCTGGAATCACTTCATTTCCCCTAAGATACTCACACTCTTCCCTACTCCCCAACAATGAGGATTCTTGAGCTTCTAGATCTTACTAAGTAGTCCCTCTTTTAAAAAAGATATTTTTATTTATGATTTATTTGCAAGAAGAGAGAGAAATGGGCACACCAGGACCTCCTGCCACTGCAACCAAACTCCAGATGTATGCGCCACTCTGTGCATCTGGCTTTACATGGGCACTGGGGAATCGAATCCAACCCATCAGGCCTTGCAAGCAAGCGTCCTTGCCTGAAGAGCCATCTCTCCAGCCCAGTAGTCACCTTTTATATGGCTTTTCTTCTGATAGCCTGTCTACTGCTAACTTATTTCATGGACTCTATTACTGACCTCCTAAAATGTCAGGGCTTTTCACTTCCCTGCAGAAAGGGAAGAAACAACCACTGATAAGGTGACTTCATTGTTGTTGTCGGGTGTTCTTTTCTTTCTTAATAACCATTACTGTTTATGCTTCACAGTCTTTTGAGGGCAACAGCAACTATGACACACCTGAGCTCCGGACATTTCCACCTCTTTCCACGCGATTCATCAGGATCTATCCCGAGAGGGCCACTCACGGTGGACTTGGGCTGAGGATGGAGCTGCTGGGCTGTGAAGTGGAAGGTAATTACAGATCCCAGGGTGCCTTCCACACTCTTCCTGTGTCTTTCTCTTTTCATGCATTTATGACTCTGACGGTTGCTGCAGGATTGGCACCTTCCCCGTGAGTACCCCTGTGTCAGCAAGGCCTGGCACTTGCTCAAAAGACAGAGCAGCACCTGAGAACTGCACTGTTCCTTAGCCTCCTTCACTCCTCTCTCCAAATCCACGGGATGGTATCACTGCATTTTATTTGAATTATTGAGGTGAAACACATGTAACCCAAAATTCACCATTATTTAGTTAGTTATTTTTGAGATGCCAGGCCTTGCTTTGTAGTCAAGGCTGGCCATTGACTCACCATTGATTGTCCTGTCTCGGCCTCCTGGGGAGCTGGGATGAGAGGCAGGTACCACTGTACTTGGCTTTAAAATTCACCGATTTTAAAGTTAAAAAGCTCAATGGAGGCTGGAGAGATGGCTTAGTGGTTAAGGCGCCTGCCTCCTAAGCCTAAGAATGCTGGTTCCAATCTCCAGCAGTTCCAATCTCCAGGTCCCACATTTAGCCAGATGCAAAGTGAGGCAAGGGCACAATGCTGCACTTAACCACAAGGGGGCGCATGCATCTGGATTTCGTTCTCAGCAGCTGAGAGGCTGCTGGTGCACCCATCTCTGTCTTCCTCTCCCTCTCTCTCTGTCTCTCTCCAAAAAAAAAAAAAGCTCAATGGAAACATAGTGCCTTTACAGTTTAGTTGAACAACCATCATTTATTTAATATTCAAGACTTAGCCAGAGTGACAGTTCAGTCAGTAAAGTGCTTGTCATACAAGCATAAGGACCTGTGCGTGATCCCAGAACCCACATAAAAATACCAGGCACAGAGCTGGGGAGATGTCTCAATGGGCAAAGTGCTTGCTATACAAGCATGAAGACCTGAGTTCAGATCCCCAGAAAGCACATCAAGCTGGATGTGGCAGTACATGTCTGTAATCCCACACTCCTGTGGCAAAATGGTTGGGAGGTGGGAGACTCCTCAAAAGAAGCTTGCGGGCCAGTTAGCCTGGAGTACACTGCAGCCAACAAAAGACCCTGCCTCAACCAAGATGGAACACGAGGATTGACACCTGAAATTGTGTGTGCACACACACATGCAAGCATGCAAGCCAGGTGTGGTGGTGCACACTTGTAATCCCAAGCCTCAGATGGTGGAGATAGGAGGATCCCTGTAGTTTACTTGATGAGCTCAGGCCAATGAGAGATTCTGTTTCAAAACACAGGTGGATGATGCCTTAGGAACATGCCATCTCGAAGTTGTCTTCTGACCTCCACATACAGGTACACACACATGTCCACACATGATTTCAAACACATACACACATACACACACACACACATTCTAAAGTATTTCCATTACAATAGAGTAAAGCAAAATGTCTCCCACTTCTAGCTTTGCCCAACCCCTGGCAACTATCTATTCCTTTGGGGTATGTAGGGGGAAGGTTGTGTGTATGATGTGAATGTGTGTGCAGGTGTGCACATGCCACGGTGCATGTGTGCAGGCTGGAGGACAACTTTGGATACCAGCCCCTGCCTTCCACCTTGTCTGAGGCATGGCCTCTGGTTTGCCTCTGCATTCACTGGGCTAGCTGGCCCACGAGCTTCTCTCTGTAGCAGTGCTATGCTGGGATTACAGGCATGCATTACCATATCCAGCTTTTACACAGGGACTGAGGATTCACACCAGGTCTTCACACTTGTGAAGCAAGTGCTTTATTCCCTGCGCCATCTCCTCAGCCCTTTGGTGGGTTTCTTAAATCATGTATAGAGGTCTGACCCATTCAAGTTGGTCTGTGATGTTGGCCACCATCACACCTTGGATGAATCCTTAAACCGCTATGAAGAAACAGAGATTGGCATGAGATAACGTGTATGGCATACAGTGCAATTTGCCTAAGGATGTGCCTGAATAGGCTCAGAGCATCCTATGAAAGTCACGTGAAGGACAAATTCAGTGCACACATTGACCTCAGGCCATTCTCTCTGTTAACACAGAACTAGTGAGCTGTGTGCTTGCAGCTGGTTATTATACCATTCACTGCCTTGGTGCATTGGAATTTCATCTGCCTTAGATTTGGGCATAAATGAGTAACCTTACACCAGCTTTTCTGTCCCCATAGAGGTCTTTCTCTGGGTTAGCTGGAAGAATGGCTATTGTTGGTACCCAGATGTTCATCAATGGAGCACATGTTCAGAGTTGTTGCAAAGAAGGCTTTTTAATATCACCTGCTTTGGGTTTCAAAATTATTTGTGTTTTGAGCTGCCCAAGCATAATTACATTCCTGAGCACATTAAATACCATAAAACTTTTCTTAGGCACTACAGGATCTTAAGCTATCAATCACCACACAACTGAATAATTCATGGCAACTTTTCGATGTGTTCATTTAAAATCAGGCCGCTGTCTCCCATCCTCTTCTGGATGGCAGGTTTGCTATTTGTGGTCTGAATTATCTATTTGCCATCAACACTGACCAAGAATGACCACGTGTCATGGATTTGCAAAGATGCCAAATAGAAAAAGGAGTTGGCAGACTGGGCCAAGTGCAGACACATTCATTCACTGCGGTCACTGGGAAAGGGATGTGGTGCTCCGGCAGGTCTTGCTTGGAGGCGGGCCTTTCGCCCTGATCCTGGAAGGAGCACTGATTTAGGAGGTGGAGTGAATGGGAGGTTGAAAACACTGGCAGTTTGCCAGTGTCAACTGGGGAGTGAGTGAGACAGAAATGGCTGCTGAGGGGTCTGTCTGCACATGCTTCCATACTTACTTGTAAGCATGAGGAAGGGAAGCTGTCCAGAGCCGTGTGAGGAACTGACACTGGGAAAAAAAAGTGTCATGGGTTTTTAACACAAATGGCGAGAAGTGCCTTTCTGCCCTCTTAAGCCTCAGAGATGATTGAATGTGCACCTGTGCTTGGTCCCTATGAGAAAGCCGAGGGATGCAGGAGACTATGAGGTCTGATACAGCCTTGCAGGCGTGCTCATCCTATTTTGAGCACTCTTCAAGTCTTGCTATAAGTTAAAGAACCACAGAAAGTGTTCAAAGGGGAAATTGAGGCACGAAAATGATTCACGTCCTACATTTGCAGTCGACTCTAGGCACCACCCTGGACCACTTCCCATGTGGAACGGCTCCTCTATAAACACCATTAGCAGTGCAGAAAGATCAGCAAAGTGCATGGAGTTTGTCTTTAATCCCAGCACTCGGGAGGCAGAGGTAGGAGGATTGCCATGAGTTCCGGGCCACCCTGAGACGACATAGTGAATTACAAGTCAGCCTGGTCTAGAGTGAGACCCTACCTCAAAAAAAATAAATAAATAAATAAATAAAATAAAAATAAAAGGAAATTCTCAATAATAGTGCAGTTTCAAGGACTAAGGCAGCTGAGGGACAATGACAATGTGGATGGTCACAGAGGGTTCTGTTGATCCCAATCATGGCAATAAGTGAAGCCGAGAGAGGGGGGAAAGTTTGGGTGACCCTCAGTGGTGGGTATGTCACGTGGACCTTGTGATTTCTTAGTTATTCTTGGTCTGGGTGTTTGGATGATTGAAACTCAGCTTGGCTTCGGCAGTTGCCATAGTTCTGCTACGTCCTTAAACTCAGAAACACTGTCAGACTCTTACTGAGCAAACAGCAGTGGCTGGCACATTCCTCCTGGACAGGGCTGCTGGAGAAATGGCTCCCCAGCTCCCAACATGTCATCTGGTGCTCTAATATCCAGAGAATTGAACATTATCCTTGGTCCTGTAAGATGAAGTGTAATGCCAAGCACTGTAAAATATTAAACAGATTGCAAAAAAAAAAAAAAAATGAGTAACAGGCTGAAAAAATTGTCTGAACTAAATTTGAAGGACTTCAAAAGCAGCCTTTGATGAATATTGGCTACTTTTCAACTATGAATTCAGAGATATGAGAATCCCTGTCAACAGTGGAATGTGATCCCAGGGGAGGCCAGGTAAGCTGACCCCTGGCCCTGAGAGCCCACCCGGTTCACACACCTGCCTGGGAAAGAGGGACCCAGGTGGAGAGCTGTTCCGAGAGGACTGGGACGTGGTGCTGAGTGTGAGTGCTGACGCTCCCGTTGGGGAGAAAGTCATCATTTCTATTTAACAAACTAATCGATTCTGAGAAGACAAAAGCATGTGGGGGGGGGCTACTTCTCCACCACTTTGAAAATGAAAAGAAGCACAACAAATCTCTATCACTGAAATTCTCAATGCCAAGGCCGTGAATACACATCTAAGGAGAACTCAAGAGGTTTTCAGGAAAAAAGGATGTTTATGTAGATAACAGTGTATCCACTGCTATGGCAGCCAGATCTCCGCAAGCAGATAGGGATCAAACACCCAAGCAACAGTCTCTGATGCAGTCTGCAAAAATCCAAGTATATTTGGCCCCAGGCAAAGCACGCCTGTGACCCTCTTGCCACAGATTTGTGTTTTCTGCACAAGTGTTAACAGATCCAAAAGCCTAAGCCTTGAGAACACATTCCAGAGGTGTGAGGTACTAATCCTAGATCTTCTTGCAGCTCCTACAGCTGGACCCACCACTCCCAATGGGAACCTGGTGGATGAGTGTGACGACGACCAGGCCAACTGCCACAGCGGAACAGGTGATGACTTCCAGCTCACAGGTGCAAACCCCACCCTCATCCCATTGTTGTTCGCGCCCTCACTGTCTCTGTGTGTGCTTGTCACTCCTGGTGTTGGTGGGTGTTGGAGTGCTGGCAGAGGTACCCCCAGGAACGAACCCCTGCCACACCACATGCATCCTCATTTCCTCATGTCATCCATGGAAACAAATTGTCCCTGATAACCATAGTCCTTTGAAATACCCACATGAGCTGTTTGAGGAGCCGCAGGCTAGGATTAGCACCATGGAAATAGAGGGTCTCTAGAGATGAAGATGCTGAACTCCATCAGCCCCGTCCCCCCCACCATAACCCCGGCTCCCAACCTCACGCTACAGAATGTTCACTTTCCTAACGAAGACACTCATTTGAGTGGAGCCTTTCTGCAGCAAATTGATTAAATTAGGCTTAGGTTTGTAACGCACCACTTAAGTTGGGATTTTGTCAATCATTTTCTATTGACACTTACTGAAGCAGAATCTGTTCTTTCAAATCATCACCAACTAACAAATACATCAGACCGGGTATACCAAATGCCCCATAATTCATCTAGGATTACTACCACATCATCTCAAACCCACCCGAGTGGAGAGTGTCCTTCTCCTCCACTTGGGATGGCAAGAAAAATTAAGCAAGTAGGGAAATGGGACTGCGCATTTGGAGATTGAGCAAGGCACTAGGATTTCCACCCACGGTTGCAAAAAGTGTCGTGGGACCTTTTCTGCTCCAGAGGTCAAGCCTGCCGTTCCATACAGCATCTGACTCTCATTTTAGATTCAAAAGAGCCCTCAGTGCAAGTCTGTATTTTTACCCAGAAGGGACCCAGAGCCCCCATAATTAATTTCTATGGGCAAAACTAAAGGTGTTACCATGTAATTTCATAACACAGCCATTTATTGGCTAATGCATTAGTACAAAAATCTAGAATGAAATTTTCTGCCATTCGTTTCCAATTACCTCAAATGCTCTTCTTTGAAAGATTGAAAGAACTCTCAATACAGGCTTAGAAAAATATATATAGCCCAGAAATTTAGTACTATGTGTTGGATTTATGTTTAAATCCCACCTCTTAAAGCTGTCTCCCTCCAAATTTCCAAGACAATTAGTGACATTCATATATGTAATAAACATTACATTGTTTGGGGTTTTCAATGGAAATCTTATATGTGAGTAGCTACAAGTCACAAAAAAAATTACTATAAGTGCAGAAGAATTTTCTGTGTAAGACACCAAATTCTACAGCTGCTATAAAAAAATAAAATAAAAAATAGCCAGGTATAGTGGCACATGCCTTTAATCCCAGCACGCAGGAGGCAGAGGTAGGAGGATCACTCTGAGTTCAAGGCTATCCTGAGACTACATAGTGAATTCCAGGTCAGCCTGAGCTACACTGAAACCCTGCCTAAAATAAAATAAAATAAAAAATAAAATAAAATAAAATAAAACACCAAGAGTATCATTCCCTGAACCAGTCCTATATAAAAAGGAGGCATTTCAGTATCACAGTACACCCTTTTCATTTGCCCTCTTGTGGAAGGTTCTTCTTATAAACCCTAAAGTGGTCAGTTAACATTGACTAGAAGCAAAGCCCTAGCTGCGCTCTTCACATCAGAACAAACACGCTCTCATTTGTGTGCATTAGTTCATGATGGAACCAGACCTTTGAATGAAATAAGGAAAGTCTGTTAGCCCGGAGCAAAGCACATACGTCACGAGTCACAAACCCCAGAAAATGGATCATTCATAGTGGAAACAGTGACAACCCTTTAAAAGTACAAGATTTTGTTTTACCTACAGGGCTTGAAATTGTTTCTTGAGAGAAAAAGAAAAAAAAAGTTCATCTTATTTTTTTTTAAGTTACCATAGCAAGAAAATAAAAGTTGTTTTCTCAGACTAACATGTTTGTCTCAACACTTCTGGAAAGCCATATGTATAATCAGAAACTCAGGGGCTGATTATTGCCCAATGTTTCATGAAGGAGTGTGTTATTCTTTTTCTTTGTTGTTGTTGTTGTTGTTGTTGTTGTTGTTGTTTGAGGCAAGGTCTCGCTCTAGCCCAGGCTGACCTGGAATTCACTATGTAGTCTCAGGGTTGCCTCAAAGTCACAGTGATCCTCCTACCTCTGTCTCCCAACTGCTGGGATAAAAGGCGTGCACCACCATGTTCAGCTTTGTTATTCTTTTTCTGAAAAAGTAAATGAAATGGTTTGCCCAGAGCCATCCCCATCACCCACCTAACCCAAGCACCTTTTCACATGTCAAATACATGCCTCCTATGCTCTCATGTTGTCTGTGCCCTTTGGATAACTGACATAGGTTTTATAGTCTAGACTATCAACTTTGGGTACTGAGTTTTAATAAAACCCAGTAAGACCTTTTTCACCTGAACCTTGATAGCTGGGAAAGTGGAAAACACTTTATTGCATGTTGCTTAGGTGCTGAGCACAGACCATGTCTATTTAAACTCTTCTTTGGGGGTGACATGTTTCCGTATGGAAGGAGCAAATACTCCAGAAACATCTTCATCACTTACAAACAACACTGAGTTCCAGCTGAGCTGTGCCCAGTGATAGGAATGGGAGAGTTGGTAGTCCCATGCTTCCTTGCCAAGGGGAATATCCACCCTGGAGTTAATCCTTTGCAAACATATTTGAAAGGCATCAGGAGTCCAAATTTCACATTGAGTCCTGGGTACTCAACAGTGGAATTCAGCTCCCAACCTATAACAAAACTGATAATGCATAGCGGATATAAAAGTGAGTTTTCACCTTGAATCTTTCTCCTCTAAGGCCACCAGGAACACAATACTAATGTATTCTGGCCTCCCTCCAATTCTGCCATTATAGATTCACCTTCTTAACCTACAATGTGCATAATTCTTTCTTTCTCCTGCCTGCCTTATTGAGGCCACACTCACGTGCAACCCTCCTCCAACATTTCCACTGGGGAGCGTGACATGATGCTGTAATCGATTGGCTCAGAAATTTCTAGACCATTCCAAGATCATGATGTTATAGCTCTCAGATTTGTGATGGGGGACAGACATTTAATGTGATTTCTGGTCTGTGGTCTGAGGACAGGACAGGACCGAGTAAGGTTGGTCACAAGTCTTTATGAAGTCTTACTCTTGGACAGAGCACAGTTCTGGTACCTTATGACCATGCCCAAAACTTCCTATGCTAATAAGTCCCACCCCACCCATGCCCCTCCCTGGATAAAGATTAGTACCCTGCTAACAGAATCTATATGACAGATACACTTAAGAATAGTTCCCCTAAGCACCAAGTAAAAAGGATCAAACCACTGTTTCCCAGATTCTGTGGGTCAAAGTCTCATCTGAGAAGTACTAGAAAAGCCAGACTTGCTGTGAGGTCCCAGTGCATAGGGAGAGAGGAAGATGCAACTATAACAAGGGCTCAAGGCCATTCTTGTGGTAGGGCAAGTTGAAGGACACTGTTTATAGCAGGGTGCAGTGTATAATGGTGGTGACTAGAAATGGTAGAACTACCAGTGACAGCACCTCGCCTTCCCTAGCCCTGCCTGGGAGTTCCAAAGAAGACCCAGCCTGATTGAAAGCTCACAATGTTCACGAGATCACCTGCTCAATCTTCCCATTCCTCGGGTCATGAAGAAATGTTTGTATCTCCTTCCCCTCCTCACATTGCTTTCCACCTTGTCTCCAGACCACGTACTGAGTAGAATATTTGTTCATGGGAAAAATAAACAGCTACAGCAAAGGCCGAGGGAAAAGAGAACCACTACCACCACTTTAAACCTTCCGTTTATAAAACAGCTTCTGGGGACAGGCCTCACAATGCCCCTGAAGGCACACGTCTGAAAACTTGGCCACTATCTGAAACTCAGAGGTCTAGGTCAAGTTGAGTACCCAAGTCACTGAGGACATTCAGAGGCCTGGTTGAGTGCCACATTTAACCTGGGAATTGGCAAATGCCACTGAAACAAAATCCCCAACTCTCCATCCTTCTGGACACTCTGTAAATATATGTGCCAGGATAATTGACATACTTGAAGAATTCTGAGAGTGCTTTTACATGTCCCCACCACTAAAAAAAAAAAAAAAAAAAAATGAGATGTAGGGTAGTTCATTTGTTAATTAATGCAAATTCCCAACTCGGATATCTGTGTGTGTATTTATATATATAAAGATGCCCCATATATATATATATATATATATATATATATATATATATATCACATCATAGATATAGAAAATGTTTATTTGTTAATTTTAAAAGAGGGCTGGAGAGATGGCTCAGACATTAAAGGTACTTGCTTGCAAAGCCTGATGGCCCAGATTTAATTCCCTAGTACTTACATAAAGCCAGGTGTACAAAGTGGCACATTCATCCAGAGTTCATTTGCAGTGGAAAGAGGTGCTGGTGCACTCATTCTAATTCTCTGTCTTAAATAAATAATTTAAAAGAGGGGCTGAGGATGTGGCTTAGTGAATCAAGTGTGTGTCAGGCAAGTATAAGGACGAAGTTCAGATTCCCCAGAACCCATGTACGTGCTGGGTGAGTACTGACCCACCAGTGATCCCACTGTTTGGTCAGTAGAAAGAGATCAAGGAAGATGCCTAACATTCACCTCTGACTTCTACATATTTGCTCACACATGAGTCCACACATATGTGAACATGATACACAGACACACCACATTTGCATGTCAAAACAATTTAAAAGACAAATGTACAAGTGTAGCAGTCAGGTTCACATTGCTGGCAAAAACCACCCAACCAAGAGCAGCTTGTAGAGGAAAACAAAGGTTTATTTTGGCTTACAGACTGGAGGGGAAGCTCCATCCTGGCAGGGGAAAATGATGACATGAGCAGAGGGTGGACATCACCCCCCTGGCCAACATCAGATGGACAACAGTAGCAGGCGAGTGTGCCAAACACTGTCAAGGGGACACTGGCTGTAACACCCATAAGCCCGCCCCCAACAGTACACTGCCTCCAGGAGATGTTAATTCCTAAATCTCCATCAGCTGGGAACCTAGCATCCAGAACACCTAAGTTTATGGGGAACACCTGAATCAAACCACCACACAAGGTTCAATGTTGTGGTGGGCAAACAACATCAGTGGAACAGTGTCCTAGCTGGACCTAAAGGAGGGATTTGCGATGGGACTGTTTACCTCGAACATGAATCGCGCAGCACTGCTGCCAATTTCTTTCATATTCTTACTCTGGTATGTCACCACTCTTGTGTTTCAGGGGGCACAACTGTGCTGACCACGGAAAAGCCGACATTAATAGACAGCACAATCCAATCAGGTATGGAACAAAACCTAAGATGTCATAGATTGCATGTCCCCTTATTGGTCCTCCCTAGGAACCATACACCTCTGCGGCTTCTAACTTCAGTTGCCCTGAAAGCCTAGAAAGATATGCGGCTGGGCTCTGGTCTCAGGAAGAGCATAAATGCAGCCTGCCTCTGATCCAGTGTAAATGCATACTTGCCGTCACCGCAGTGAGGGAGACTGCCTTCCCATCAGTCCTTGCCACACGGTGACAGTCCCAGCTCTCCTTCCACACAGGGAACCGAGCGACATACTTTGTTTAAAAACAGCACATCTCTGCCGTGGACTGTGTTTGCAAACTAAAAGCAAATCTCACAGGCAGCAGCCTGACTATTTTCATCGCCATTCTGCAAAACCAAGACACGCAAAGTTTGTCTGTTCTGCCTGCCGTGGAGTTGGCAGTCTTACAACAGCATTTACAGTGGGTGTGTCACGAACGGGGTTCAGGAAACCACCATTTACACTGGGCATGGGTAGAGGAACACCCTCAGGAACGGTCCCCTCATCCTCTGGCTCACAGGAAAGCCCAAGGACTTTGAAAGGCCACAGGCTGTTTATCAAAGGCTGCTTTCCTTGGCCTCTTTTGTTTTTTTGTTAGTATTCTGTGACATTCTTCCCCACAGGCACACACGAAGGGAAGTGATCACATAAACACTCTGAGGTTTTAAATACTTTAGAGTTAATCATTAGAGTAAGGTGAGAGGGGCAGTTTTCCAGCATCTTCCATTTCCTTTATTGAAGTTCACTCAACCTTGGCCTCCGCAGTCATTTATTAATGGGGCCTGTGGTGTGTGTATCAATGTTTCCTCACCAGTGTGATGGGGCAGAAACTAGAAAGGACCACTCTAATTAGTATGCTTCCTTAAAGGACACTGTCACCACTGACCTGATTAAACTGTAAGGCAATTTCCTTCCATGGAACTTTCCCCCAGTTTCCTCAGGTTGACAAAGTGCCTACTGCCACAGAGCCCAAATGCCAGACAGCGAGGAAGGGGACCATCACCTCGATTTCCAAACACTGCAGTGCTACACATATGTAGCCTCGGAGATAGTATAGCTGACTCAGAGGACCTCAGGAGGAAGGTCCTGCCTCACACTGCATGGTGACCACCCTGGGTCAAAGCAAAAGGGGTGAGGTGACTCAAGGATGCTTTGTTGATGCCACATACATTTTAATTGTTTCAGTTTCTTCTCTTGCCAGAGAGGTCATTGAAGCCACTTAGAGTTGCCAAGTCGTTTATTTCATCTCATCTCTCTTCCTGCTTATTAAGACAGCATAGGAATCATTGAAAAAAGAAAGAAAGAAAGAAAGAAAGAAAGAAAGAAAGAAAGAGAGAGAGAGAGAAGAGAGAAAGAAAGAAAGAAAGAAAGAAAGAAAGAAAGAAAGAAAGAAAGAAAGAAAGAAAGAAAGAAAAAAAGAAAGTAAACTACAGCTGTGGACAAAGTACAAAGTGACTTCAGATTCCAGATCTGGAAACCTGCCCCAATGTTGAAGGCCAAGGGGATCAGAGCAAGGGTAGTCTTGGTTACACATCTGATTCTATATGACCTCCAAGTCAATTTGTGATGGCCTCGCAGAGAGGGGCCAGGCAGCCCTCTCACTGGATAACTGAGGTCAGAAGGTAGATCCACAAAGCATGAACCAGTAAGGCCTATTACTAGCAAACATCTCATGGAGACTGGTTCAAAGCACAGAGCTGACTGACTGGGATAGTCAACTGCATGATGGATCTGGCCGCTCCCTCTCCACTGAGGGCTGATGGGATGTCTGACCTTTGGGAAAAGCTGTGTTCATTGTCACCTTCTAGCTAAGTTTAACCACTTATAGGCGCAAGGACCTGAACACACTTCCAACTGGAGGCCCAACCCCACAGTCAGGTTTTCCTTGAACCACACTTTTCTAAATTTTTGGTTTTTCAAGTTAGGGTCTCACTCTAGTCCAGGCTGACTTGGAATTCACTATGTAATTTCAGGGTGACCTCGAACTCATGAAAATCCTCCTACCTCTGCCCCCCAGTGCTGGGATTAAAGGCGTGTGCCACCATGCCCAGCAAGCTTTAGATTCTTTATCAGTAGCAGCAGACACCTGAACTTAGATAAGAAGTCTATTTTCCTGGGGCCATTGTAGACTTAAGCAGAGTCCTTAGACTTTATTGTGAGGGTTCTTATCAATATGATAAACTCAGTAAGAAAATGATATCCATATGCTGTCTGGGTGGTCTTCACATGCATGAAGCTCTGATAGAAAGTGACAAGACCCTGCCTTTTCAATGCAGCTCTCTTTTTGGAGGCCCTTGGTCCTCAAGGGCCTCACTGTGTGTCAGTGACCTATAACTGCAGGGAACTCCACACCTTTACCTGCTGGGAGCAAAAGATCAGGCTAGGAGCAGGCAAGGAATGGACTCAGTAGAAGCCTTGAATAACAGATTTGAAAACTGAGGCCTCACACACCTCTGGTGCTCAGGCAAGATTGGCTCAGCCAGCATAGCAGGGGCTTGCTACAGAGGCCATAAATATGTTTTAAGTTCAGAATATTGTTTCCTGCTATTTTTAAGAATGGACTTAGATTATTCCCACTACTTAATGAGAATTGTTTCCATGGTCTGAATCATATTTTGAAAAATGTAAAAGGTTAGTAGTCTTCTCTGTTTCTTTTATGCATTTGCCTTTTTCCTCTTCCTTTCCCCTCTCTTGTCCTACTCTCTTGCTCCCTTTCTGGTTTCTTGCTCGCTTTTCTATTCCTGCTTGAATTGTCAACATGTAGCTACAAACTCTACTGCCACTTTGTCCCCCCAAAATACACTCATTTATTCTTTGTTTTAAATAAAAGAGCCACAGGTTATCTGGGTGAGACAAGAACATGGAAGAGAGGCACCACACAAAGGAAAGAGCAGGTCCCCTTGTTCAATTCACAGTTGAAGGTGAAGGAGACGTGCCAGGAACATCTTAAGAGGCAAAGCTGTCTGACACCCTAGCTTATGTGCTCTATGACATCATCATAATATTAATAGTCAAATAAGGAAAATACGCTTTGCTAATGCAGATGGGACCCGAAGTGTGTGAGATGTAATGGCTTTCTGTCCTCCTATATGCATGTGTCTTCTAAAACACAATTCAGGAGAAAAGTCAGAACCACACACATTAACATCTTCCAATCTTAACATTGCCTTCCATGAGATTATGCCACATGCATTCCATTCCAGAGCCATGAACCTTGACATCAGAGATTGCTCAACCATTGGTCACTGTTTTCTTAATCAGTCCATGTGAAGTCCCCAAGGGTGGTTAACTTCTTGAGAGATTCTTATATTTTATGAAGTCCCACTTCATGGCAGAGAGAGAGAGAGAAAGAATGCATGTAAAAAATATACCTCTCCTTTGACACTAAAGTTGTGAAATACAGCCCTTTTGCACTAACTGAATATGTGCACATTACATAAATCACATGGCCTGCTTCTCTTTCCAAATTGGCTCTGTCTGCCCTTCTGGAGGTCATAGCATTGCCACATTATTATTGGGAAAGTCCATTGCATTCAGTTTCATTATCTATATGGTGGGCTCCTTGCAATAGTTGACCTGAGAATTTGAAAAAGATGACTTGGAAACCAAAAATGCCAAGTAAATCATCCTTACCCACTCAGTAAATCTTCCCATTGAAATTGTTCTCTCCATTGTGCAAGTGAGGGAGGAGTGGTGGAGGCTGGGCACTCAGAAGGCAGCAAGGGACTTTGTGTTAAACACTTGGGCAAGATAAAGAAAAGCTCCAAGAGAGATGATGTGGTAATCGCCTGACCCTAAGGCAGCCCATAATAGCAGGTTTTCCTTATTGGGCACAGCAAGTCTTTGAGATCCAGATGAATTGGGCAGAAGCCCCAGGACAGTCTTTCTCTCCCTGTCTCAATGCTGCCACCTTGTGGATGCCTGAACTCGGACACCCAGAGACCTTGGCCAAAACAACGCTGAGGCTTGCCCAGGTTCCGCTTGACCTGAGGAAACAAGTGAGACGTTAGAAGCTTGGCAATCCCGTTTTTAAATCACCTCTATCCTTCACTTACTAAAATAAATTCCTAAAATAAATCCATAGTATCACTAATTTCATCTTTCCAATACTCCTTTGAAAAATGGAGTTGAGAGAAAAAGAACAGGGCTGTGAGGTGGAGAAGCCCCAAGGTCAGAAGATACCTTGAGGGACCCACAGGTCAAACCATTCCTGCAAATTCATTCATGCTTTCTTTAAAGCTTCCAAAGGAAGCATGTGGAAGATTTTTTTTAAAAAAAAAAAAAATTGAGAAGGGTGGCTATTTAAATGAGCTTTGGCTTTAAATGACCTTGTATTGAGGTTCTAAATGGAGTGAACAATTTATATGCAAATTTAGAAATTCACTAAAAAAGCAGAAACTTACTCTGAAGTTAATTGAACTGATGGAAAGCACAGAAGAAAAGAAAATAATCTGAGGGGAATGCTTTAGTGATTGCTGCCCTGGCTGGCAAAACCTCCCTCACTGCAAGTAGGGTGAGACGTCTCAGGGCCGGGCATCCTGCCAGGCTTCAGAGGCTTGCGGTCAATCTCTAATACGATTCCTTCCATTGATGGATATCAATGTATATGATTCAGCCTCAAGAGCAGAGTGTCTTTCCTAGTACATACTGTGGAAATAGGAGAAATGCCTCAGATGTCATATACATGCCTTGGAAAGTAGCCTTCCTGGAAATTTTATATAAACCCAGCTTGACAGGGAGTCCATAATCTTTTTAAAGTTGGATTCAAAAGGAATAATGATGATAGTAAATGTGATTTTGCAAACATTCTGACATCCCCATACATCAGTTGCTTTGTTGCTAATTCTGGATTTTGTGGCTTTCCCAGAATTTTTGAACAGACGCGAAGTTATAGAAGTTATGAGTGTATTTAAAGGCCTTTCTGACCTTTGTGATTAAATTTGTCTTTCTCTGCTTGTTTCTGTTTTTTTTTTTTTTTTCCCACCCGCTGAAGAGTTTCCAACATATGGTTTTAACTGTGAGTTCGGCTGGGGCTCTCACAAGACATTCTGTCACTGGGAACATGACAATCATGCACAGCTCAAATGGAGTGTGCTCACCAGCAAAACAGGACCCATTCAGGATCACACAGGTAATGGCACCATGGTGGCCATGCTGGGCACATCTTTGTCTCCTGGGAAGGGTTCCGGGAACCTGTGGATTTAAGGGTGACCAAAAAGAATAGAAGCAGTGTTTCATACTTTGTCTTCTGGAATTCACAAGGTCTCTTTCTCTAGTGGAGATATCCAGTCAAGCAGTAAGAATGCTGATTGTGTCTGGCCTTAGACAGGAGAAAACTTGGTAAGGTTGGGTGGGTTCAAGCTCATTTTGTGCTTTCTCTGAACTTTTAAGAACTGGACAACTTTACCCATGTTAATTAGTAGCAAAGAGACAGTATAAAACCAAACATTGTTGGGTACACCTGTAACCCCAGCACTCAAGCAGGTGGAAGTAGGTGGATAAGAAGGATACAAAGCAAGTTAGAGGCACTAGGCTACATAACACCCCGTGACACAGAGAACATACTGGACAGTGGAGGTCAGCCTGCTTCGACAACGATCACGCTTTATCATCTTATTTTTCCCTGTCATCAAGACTCCACATTAGTATATGTTGTCATGTTATGTCACCCATTCATTTTATACCTGAAGGCACAGTAAGTCATCCTGGCCCTTGCTCCCTCTTCCCCCCAAACAGAGGTGGAGCAACAGAGGGTGAAATCCTTTTTTGGTAAACCTATCCTTTTTTTCTAATCCTAGCTCATTTCCTCTGGGCAGGCAGAAACCACACCATGGCACAGTTCACATCCATTCCCATACCCTACCTTATTTTCCTCCTAAGATTAATTGATAAACAAAGAAAGAAACTAGTGAGCGACTTTCTCCACTGCCATCCTGTGTTCCTTCAGCTGTTCTCTTACACAGGGCCACTATGCAAGGACTGTGTCCTCCCAGACACACACTCGTTCACATTCAGTTCCACAGACACACTTCCAACATACACACACACATTCACATTCAATCCCACAGACACACTTCCAACACACACAGTTCACAATAAGTTCCACAGACATACTTCCAACACACACACATACACACACACATATTCACATTGAGTTCCACAGACACACTTCCCCCTCACACACACATATTCACATTCAACCCCACAGACACACTTCCAACACACACACATTCACATTCAATTCCATTCTGCAGACACACACACACACTCCACTAAGTGTACTCAGTAGTAGCTTTCCCAAATCACCCAGAGGGACATTTGGGAGTCTGGGGACTTCCATTAGTTCTTGTATCCCAGCATTGGGGCTGGCTGGGCCTGTGGCCTGCTGGCTGAGCAGAGGGCACTCCATGCCTTTCCCATTCTACAGTTCACTTTCTTTCCAGTGAATATAGCCATAAGGCAGGTTGAATGGGGCTCTTTCCCCCACAGCTACCCAATTTCCTAATGAGAATGACAAGGAAATTGGATAAAATTGGACTCCCTCAATTCTGAGACACTTTCCATTGAATCTTAAGACAAGCAGTTTTAGAAAACTTAAAATACTTTGACTGTAAATGGCACTGTACATATAAATGGCATCAAATTAACTAAATGCAATTAGCTGAAATGAAGGCAGTAATGGTGGAAAAATTGATGCAAAGTGAGGCAAAATGGCTCAGTAGGGTCTGGCATTCAAAGGAGGTTAAAAGCTATGTTAGCCAGAGACAAAAGCTAAAAGGCTCGCCAAAGTAGAGTGCTAATTGAGACTATGAAGACCGAGTTCTTGACCCAGAACTGTGATAAAACCCCCTGAAAGAGAAAACATCAGCACTTTGTGTGTCGAAGTCTTAGAAAAGAGAACTGGTGTTAGACCCACAGCCTAGAAGCGAGATTCCTTCCGACTCTTTGGCTCCTTTGTTCTTCCAGCCACCAAGATTGACTGAGCTGCCAGCAGGCTCTGCCCTGACTAGAAAGTGCCTTCCTCCTCCTATAGCATGAAAAATACCATCCTGAGAGAGCTGGGGGCAGCTGCCATCTGAAGGGCAGGAACTTGGTGATGAGCACAGTCTAGGAGAAAGAGCCCCAGCTCACATCCAAGCACAAGGACATTGGCACTGATATGCCCTTTCTCTTGACACAGGAGCTCATGTATCCTAGGCGGGCCTCCATCTCACTATGTAGCCAAGGGTGCTCTTGAACTTTGGATCACCCTGTCTCCATCAGCCTCAGGCTGGGATTAATAGGTGTGAGCCAGTGTGCCTAGTTTATGTGATGCTGGGATCAAACCCAGGGCTTCATGCATGCCAGGCAAACAACACTCTACTAACAGAGGGAAGACTACATTTCCATCCCTGAAGTTTGCAATACTAGTGTTTGCAAGCTAACCATGGTGGGGCACCCCAAACTTAAGAGGCTGAGACAAGAGGATCACAAGTTAGAGGCCAGTTAAGGCTACACAGCGAAACCTTGTTTCAAAAAACATAATAATGATGATAACATTTGGAACTCTATAAATCAGACATTGAGGATTTAAAATTTTGTTACTGTTTAGGTACAATTCCCAGTTTAAATGTAAAGGAATTCCACTTAATTTTGTGTACTTGATCTCTAAGAATGCAAGTGTAGACCTCCTTACAGAAAACTCTTGAGCTCTATCTAGCCTCTTTTTCCCCTTCACTAAACAAAAGCTACATGAGCAGCTCTTTTTTAATATTTTATTTTATTTATTTATTAGAGAGAAAGAGAGAGAAAGAACATGCCAGGGCATGGGCATGCCAGGGCCACTGCAAACAAACTTCAGACACAGGTGCCACCTTGTGCATCTGTCTTATATGGGTCCTAGGGAATCAAACCTGGGTCTTTAGGCTTCGCAGACAAGTACCTTAACCTCTAAGCCATCTCTCCAGCCCATGAGTCATTCTTTTACATAGCAGATGGTGTGCTGGGCACTGGACATGAAGATATAGTGAGTATCCCCCCCCCAACCCTGCCCTTGTATCTGTCCCTCATATAAAATGAGTGTCAGGGCACAGGCACAGGATAGGTATGGTTTTTTCCCAGTGTATCTTGTTGGGCTAACCTGCCACTCATCATTGCCTGGCACTGTGATACAACAGGCCACTAGGGTTTGGAAAATTAGCAGGACAGTAGAAACCCCACGAGTGCCAGAGTCCACAAGGACATTCCACACGAGCTGAGAATGAAAGAGTCTTCCTGCAGTGTCACACACAACAACCTGTGTGCACCTGTCCTTATGATCCCACCCATTGGGATTAATGAGTGCTAGAGATAGTTCAGTAAAGCGCTTGCCTCCCAAGCATGATGACCTGAGTTTGGCGCCCAGAACCCCTGTAAATGCCCAGGCCCATTGCTGTCATGTCAGTGCTGGGGAGGTGGAGACAGGCGAATCCCTGGGTCTCACTGTCCAGCTAGTTTAGCCTAACTGGTGAGTTCCAAGCCAATGAAAGAACCTGTCCCAAAGAAAGTGGACAGTGTCTCTGAAGGCGACATCCCAGGTATCATATGGCCTCCACATGCATGCATACAAACACACATATGACAGGAGTGTCTGCTAGGATCTCAAGTGGATGACCAGGTAAGGGAGAAACTTGCTCATGCAGACACCTCCACCTTCACACTGGTGAAACCAAACTATTGGATCCACGGGCTCACCTGTGCATGCACATCAAAAAAGCACCTTGGGGGCTGGAGAGATGGCTTAGCAGTTAAGGCGTACACCTATGAAGCCTAAGGACCCCAGTTTGATTCTCCAGGCCCCACGTAAGCCAGATGTACATGGTGGTGCATGTGTCTGGAGTTTGTTTGCAGTGGCTAGAGGCCCTAGCACACCTATTTTCACTCTCTCTCTCCCTCTCTCAAATAAATAAGTAAATAAATAAATAAGCACCTTGGGGCTGGGAAGATGGATTAGTGCTTAAGACATTTGCCTGCAAAGCCATGTTTGACTCTCCAGGTCCCACATAAGGTCCCAGATGCACAGGTGATACAAGCATGCAATATCACACATGCACACAATGTGGCTCACACATCTAGAGTTCAATGACAGTGGCTGAGGCCCTGGAGCACCAATTCTCTCTCATGCGTGCATTTAAAAAAAAAAAAAAAAACAGGCCAGTCCATTGGGCTTGCGTGTGTGTGTGTGTGTGTGTGTGTGTGTGTGTGTGTGTGTGTTTTAAAAAGCACCTTACAGGGGCTGGAGAGATGGCTTAGCAGTTAAGGTGCCTGCCTCCTAAGCCTAAGAACGCTGGTTCCAATCTCCAGTGGTTCCAATCTCCAGCCAGATGCAAATGCCACACTTGACCACAAGGTGGCACACGCATCTGGATTTCGTTTGCAGCAGCTGAGAGGCTGCTTGCGCACCCATCTCTATCTGTCTTCCTCTCCCTCTCTCTCTGTCTCTCTCCCAAAAAAAAAAAAAAAAAAAAGCACCTTACAGATTTACAGCCCCAGGACCAGCAAATGAAATACCCTGCTAGCCATTGACCCGACAACCACATTCCCACTTACATCAGGGGAGGCATGGGAGTCCAGGGTTTCTATTTGCAGAGCAGGCAGTGCCACACAGTTGTGTGTTTAGATCAGGTGGAGGCAGAACAAACATTCCCACTGGAGGTCATTAAAAACAAAGCTAGGAGTCAGTCCTCCTGGCCCAGCAAGCATCACCGTTGCCAAAACAGCATGTTCTAATGAGCCTCAAAAATGAAAACTTGCCTCTTCTTTACAGAAACACTGCAGATAGACACAGAGCACACAGGTGAGAACCAAGCACTTGGGCATGCTTGAGGCCATTAATATATGCTGAAGGAATAAATGGAATTTAGAGGGAACAAAAGGATGTGTAGATCATTGGGGAAAGGATAGCATTATTATCATCAAGTCCTTGTGACAGAATCACCAGTGTCTGCTGCCCGCTGGATAGCGGGGTTTACGTGGGTGCTATTGTGGTTCATAAAGTTAAATCACAGGGCTGAGGAGATAGGTGAGTCCATAAAGTGCTGGCTTCACAAGCATGGGGACCTGATTACAAATCCTAGAGACCAGGTACAGAAGCTGGGCATTCTGGTGCTCACCTGGAATCCCAGCCCTGGCAGGGGGTGGGGGCCGAGACAAGTGCACTCCTGGGACTTGCTAGTCAGACAGTCTAGCCTACTTGGTGAGTTCAGGCCAATGAGAAATCCTGTCTCAAAAAGGTGATGACACCTGAAGTTGTTGTCTGGCCTCCACAGGCATGCGCACACACACACACAGGTGTGCATCTTCAAGCACACAAACATGCATACAAAACGTGTGTAACTATATTTGTCACACCCACAGGCTGGGGAGATAGCTCACTAGGTAGAGTGCTTGCTACACAAGCTTGAGGACCTGAGTGCAATCCCTAAAACCCACATAAAAATGCCATCGTGCAGGGCTGGAGAGATAGCTTAGCAGTTAGGGTGCTTGCCTGTGAAGCCTAAGGACCCAGTTTGATTCTCCAGGTTCCATGTAAGCCAGATGCACAAAGTGGCGCATGCATGCATCTGGAGTTCGTTTGCAGTGGCTGGAGGCCCTGGTGCACCCATTCTCTCTCTCTCTCTCAATCTCTCTCCATCCCTCTCTCTGTCTCTAATAAATAAATAAAAATTTAAAATGCCATGTGCAGTAGCACCCATAAGTAATCCCAATACTGGTGAGACACAGACAGGATCCCTAGAGTTCACTGAGCAGCTAATCTAGCCGACTCGGTGAACTCTGGCTTCACTGAGAGATCATGGTCTCAAAACATAAGTAGGAGAGTGATTAAGAAGGATACCCAACGTCAACCTCTGTCCTCCACACACACACACAGGTACACATGCCCCACATACATATGAACACACGTGCACACAACATACACACATATACACGCAACAAAAGTAATGAATATTAATTAATTAATAAGTCACATCAAAGTAGATTTTATTGTCCAGTCAAGCTCTGCAGTCACGGTTCAGCTGTGCTCACAGTCTGCCTGCATTAGTACCAAGGCCAGCTTGGGTAGTGACCTAGGTCCCTGTGACAGTGCGGCCCAGATTAAGTAGTGTCCAATCAGTTGTCCACTCGCAGCTGCTTAGAGCAGGTGACCATGAGGTTCTCACAAACTATGGGTTGTGCTCTTTCCAGTGTCTAGCTAGCTCTTTGGTGTCCAGTCTGGCCGAGAGTATTGATGGGTTGTGTCGGACAGTTAACACACAGCAGCAGCATAGACTTAGCCACTCTCCCTAACACAGAGTTTTGCCTCCACAGGGGATGGCAACTTCATCTATTCCCAAGCTGACGAAAATCAGAAGGGCAAAGTAGCCCGACTGGTGAGCCCAGTGGTTTATTCCCAGAGCTCTGCCCACTGCATGACCTTCTGGTACCACATGTCCGGCTCTCACGTGGGTACGCTGAGGGTCAAGCTGCACTACCAGAAGCCGGAGGAGTACGATCAGCTGGTCTGGATGGCCATCGGGCACCAAGGAGACCACTGGAAAGAAGGACGTGTCTTGCTGCACAAGTCTCTGAAACTCTATCAGGTGTGACATGACTCCTATTCCCTGAGAGCCAGAGCAGTGGCTTCTGGACACTGAGCTAATATTTGGAAGCGCATATAGATGTAACAAAGGAATTCTTCCAAAAATTATAGCAAGTGTTTCCCAGACCTAAACTGTCGTGTCCGTGATGTTTCCCTTGACAGCATATCTCACAGTCTGCTCGATCACAGCAGAAATTAGGCTTCATTACAACCTGTTCCCGAGCTGTCCACGATATCGTTCCTTTTATTTAAGTTCATACGAGGAAGAGTGAATGTGGGGAAAGGTTTTGTGTCATCCCCGACCACTGAGAAGGATTGATAGGTGACATGTACGCTTACACGAGATGTCATGAATTTAACTTAATGTGCCATAGCTCTGACAGAACATTTATAAACTTTGCCCTTGAGGATAAGCATTAAAATACTGTCCAAAATGATCTCATTTTGTTAGGTGATTTTTGAGGGTGAAATTGGAAAAGGAAACCTTGGTGGGATCGCCGTGGATGACATTAGCATCAACAACCACATCTCACAAGAAGACTGCGCAAGTAAGTGTGGGCTTGATGTAGAAATGAAAGGATCTCCTGCCCCAGCAAGGTTCCTGCCCTGTGATGATTTGTGTCTTGTTATTTAGTCCAGAATTTCAGTGTTTAAATTTAAATTTAACCTTTGGACACATCACATAAAATGCATATTGTGACACAACAGAATAGAAGAAAAGTAGGTCTGCTTGTCTTAAGTTATCCCCACCTAACGTGGTTCATTTGGAAAGTCTGCTTGGTACCTCCATCCAATAACATAAGCCAACAATTAGAGAATAGCAAAGAGACAATGCAGAAGCTGTAACTGGCATGTGAAAACCTTGTGAGAAAAAGCGGGATGCATAGACATCTGGAGCATTAGAAATATCTGAGTGTTTCAACAAAACAGCAGGCTTTCATATATTTTGATCACAGTGAATTTAATTAAGATTTCCTTGTCAATGAATCATAGAAAGCAACATTCTTTGCTTCATTGCAGATGAAGAGATGATTCTGGCTCTGATGCTAGCTGGAAGGACTTAGCAGATAAATGCAATTCAGAGACTTTGCCTAGAGTTTTAGGGCTGGTGATAATGGGCTTGGTACGATCTGCGGATGAAAGTCTAGCATAGAAAACCAATTCATATTCTCTAGTTCTTGATATATAATTGCCCACAGCACCACTAATGGTGATATAATAGCACAGTAATTAGTCTTAAACTCCATTTGCGACACTTAAACTTTTGTTACATATCATTATATAATAGGATGTTAATTATAACAAAATGGAATAAGCCTATTGGGCAAATTTAAGACAAAGGAAGTCTGTTGACTGTAATGGGTTTTTGGTCATTTTAGCCATTTACAAAGCTTTTATTATACAATGTATTGAATATATAAAATCTGTAAAGTGGCAATAACTTGCTAGTATCAACTGAAGAAATTGGAAAAAATAAGGAACAGTGAATAACAGTCTAATCTTTCATTCTACATAAGGAAACTCTTTAATGCCACACTACTTAGCAAGTCTTCGCAAAAATGACACAGTTTAATAGCTCAGTTGTGACTATTTCACAATTATCCATGTCCAGCTCTATACTTGAATGAAGTGTGTATTTCATGTGGCTCCACATGCATGTAATCTCAGCACTTTGCTCGTCCAAGGTGAGGATAAGAATTTCGGGGATAGAAGAACTCCACAAACTGAAACTAAGAAATGAACTCAGTTCAGTCCAGCAAGTTTTAATGACTGCATAGTATACACAGTGAATTAGATATAGAGATGACTATGAGCCTTTTCCCTTTCACTTAATTCACCTATAGAGCCATAGGTGCTGTTGAGTGTAACACTCAGAAGCACACTAAGGCACCATTGAGATACTTTATTTATGTTGTGCTACTAACAAAAAGATGTCTAAGGTAATTAAGTAATGAGTCACCAAGTATATATTCTTGGACATCTAGCCATAGTTGCTATGAGAATGCCAACAATTTATTAACCATTCATTTCTACAACAAATATTTATCAAAGCACCTACTGTGTGCTACGTACAATTCAAAATGCTGGGTTGTAACAGGAAACAAAATCATTGTACTATCCTTCTTCCGTGGAAGTTTATCTTGCTTATTTTGATAATACACAGGAAGCAGTATCTTGCCTCAAAGTTAGCCTGCTGTTTGGGAAGTCAGGTTGGCACACACCAAACTCAGGAAGCAACTACCTGCATATGACGGCCCAGTAGCCCCAGCTCCAACCCCACTTCTGCTCTCTATTTCCATCAGATTTTCCCACATTACGGACACCAAAGCCCTGTCTCTAACAGGCAAGGTGCCGGCATTCCTGGGTGACAATGTAAAGGAACACTGAGCTCTATGCACGCCTATGGGAGCCCAGCAGAAGGGTGGGAGGTGTGTGGTTTGGGTGTATTGTGGTTTTGTATTTTGTTGGCAGTTGTCACATCTCTTTCAATTTTGTTTGATTTGTCAGAACCGGCAGACCTGGATAAAAAGAGTTCAGAAATTAAAATTGATGAAGCAGGTAAATGTGTCTTGTTTCTTCATTGACAATATATAAGATATGTAAATATTATGTAAACATGGTATTGAGGAAGCAGTGCTGAGAAAAATGTACCCATTCAGCAAAGGCCCTTGCGGCCTGCCTTGTTCCTTCTTTCCCCGGCTCTGTTCCCTAGCAATCCCCTTCTTGGGTATCTCGTGTATTCTGCTGCCCTTCCCTACCTTACAGCTCTTTTCCCCTATCTTGTGGGCCTCTTTCTAGTTGCTTGGTTTCTCCCCTGACACTCCTACTTAAATACATGTACTTAACCTTTATAAACTACGATCTGCTTATGAGAGAAAATATGCAATTTTTGTCTTGCTGAGCCCGAGATACCTCAATATAATAGTTTCCTCTTCCATCCATTTTCCCACAAACTTCATGTTTTATTTTTCATTATGGGTGAATAGCACTCCATTGTGTCTATGTACTGCATTTTTGTTATTCAGTCAGCAATAGATGGACATCTAGGATAGAACAGTAACAATCATGGATGTGGAGCAGCTCTGTGGTAGGATGTAGGGTACTTTGGGTGTGTGCCCAGGAGTGGGAGAGCTGGATCGTATTTCAACTGTAAGGCTAGTTGTTTTTCTTAAGAGCCTCCACGCTGCTCTCCATAGTGGCTTTACCAGCGTGCATCCCTACCAATAGTGTCGCTGTCCTATGTTTTCTCAAAGATGCCATTGTGACTGGGGTGAGATGGCCTCTCAGTGCAATTGAACTTGCATGTCCCTGATGAGTAAGGATATTGAGTGCTTTGAAAAATATTTATTGCCCATTCGTTCTTTTGAGAACTGTGTATTCAGTTCACTTGCCCGTTTATGGATAGGCTGCTTTAGTCTTTTGGTGTTTCCTTTTTGCTCTTCTTTATATATTCCAGATATTAATCCCTTATGGGAAGTATAGCTGGCCAGGACTGTCTCTCATTCTGCAGACTGTCTATTCTGACCAACTTCTAACTTCTTATGACTTGTACTGTGTTTGTGAAGAAGCTTTTCTGGAATGCTAATACATTTGCATATCAAAGCACTGGGAATAAAATATGCCCCTGAGCCAGAACTCATGGGCTGGTGCTATAAATTGATCAGGTCATTGGTGCAAAACACTGTTCTTAGCTGCACAGAGGTAGGGGGATGCCACCATGAGAGGCCAGCTGGTGTAAGGGTTCTACCCTAAGGAGTGTGTGCTCTTCAATCCTTCCCCAGCTGAGCTCTACACGGAAGGAAAGTCAGAAAACATAAAGTTTGTGTCAACTAAGTTCGTGTTATGATTTTAAAATGACTCAAATATTTGTATCTGGTTCTATCTAGGCAAAATCTCTAAGAGAATAGACCCCATTTTATGAGAATCTATTGCTTTGCATCCCTTTCCCCCCCTCTCCCTCCACCAGGGCCACTGTTTGATGGTGACATAGATGATTGTGATAAGGGTTTTTGAGCACTGCTGTGTTACAAGCACTGTGCATACACATTTCATTGAACCCTCAGAGCAGTTCTATAGGGCATACTACCTCTTGTGTTTACAAATAACAAGACTGAAACAAAGTGACACAGCTAATTAGAAGTGTCTGATTCACTCAAAAATGTGTGGGCTTTGTGCTCAGATGCAAGACATTTGGTCAGAACCATGCCCAGGAGCTTCCACACCTCCCGGCTGCCATTACTCACAGGCACCATGAGCAGTGAGTTCCGCTCCACACACTCCTGTTCATCACAATCTGTTGCCGTCGGAAATGGAGTCCTGCCATGCAGCCACGCATGGACTAGATAGACATGGGACTGTGACAGTGGAGATGGGAACACATTACCAAGTCCACACAGATGTAAACTTTATTAGAAGTTGTTTCAAAACAATATTGCATCAAGGAAGAGAATATTAATATGCCCCCAGGGCTTGTTGTTCTCTGTTTGGGGACCTGCATCTCATATTTTTAGTTTTTGCTGATTGGAATCTCAGTTGATCAGAGCACCATTAAGTAAACACCACACATGTACCCATTAGCATTTTGGTCCTGTTTCTAGTACCAGGTAATTAGGCTCAAAGCTCCCATGCTAATAACTTCTCGTGTTCCACTCTAAAGCAAACATGTCCCCTGTGGCTCAGCTGCTGAGCAGCAAGACTGTCTCTGAGAAACCATCAGGATTGTGAATCAGGAGGTACTGATTATTACATGCCCTCTATGCAGCAAAACATAGACGCAGTTTCTCCATTGCAGCCATAACTCTTCCGATATTGCTAGAGCAAGCATCCCTTGTCAGAAAAATAAAATATATATATATACAGACTTGAGAAGAATCTTGTTGAGTTTGTGGTGTCCTTGTGTCAACTGAACATGAAGATGTCTTGGCCTGGTTTAGAGATCAGGCAGGTATATAGAGAATGTTTAAATCCATCCTCCACACACACTGTTAAGCACATCACTAAGGAGTTTTCAGAGTAAAAATTACACACATGTCCAAGGAACTAGACACATATATTAGCCTATAACCACACATGTCTAAGGAACTAGACAAATATATCAGCCTGTAACTACACATGTGTCCAAGGAACTAGACACATATATCAGCTTATAAACACATGTATCTGGACTGTCCTACAGTACAAAAATTTACAAAAAATATGATGTTTCAGTAAGTTTACTGCTTTGTGTTGGGCTGCATTAAAAGCTATCTTGGGCAGAGGACTGGACAGGCCTGGTCACTATAATGTCAGTCTCCAGGTCTGAATTCCAGTGCCATCACCTCTCATACCTCCACTCCTAACTTGTCACGTGTGACAGGCAAAGTCGGAGCATATGGTGTCTCCCAGCTCCTTTCTTTTCCTAGGTCTTTATATCTTCTCACATCTGTCCCTTCAGTGCCTATAGAGCTTATTTTGTTTTCTCTCTTAGGGAGCACCCCGGGATATGAAGGGCATGGGGAAAGTGACAAGAACATCTCCAGGAAGCCTGGGAATGTCCTGAAGACACTGGACCCCATCCTCATCACCATCATCGCCATGAGCGCCCTGGGAGTCCTCCTGGGCGCTGTCTGTGGGGTGGTGCTCTACTGTGCCTGTTGGCACAATGGCATGTCTGAAAGAAACCTGTCTGCCCTGGAGAACTATAACTTTGAACTTGTGGATGGAGTGAAGTTGAAAAAAGACAAACTGAACACACAGAGTAGTTACTCAGAGGCATGAAGGCGCAGACGTGGAAGGCGCACGGGAGGACTGAGGTGGATGGCGCAGTGGAGCGTGCTGGGGACCCTGTTAGTCCGCTTTCACTGTAAGCTGGGAAGTGCGTTGATGACGCCAAGCCAGGCTTTTCTCAGGAGCTTCAATGAGTACCGCCGACAGACGTGGACAGGTGACTGCAGTAACAACCGGAATCATGTACAGTTGGCTTAATTTGGATAATCAGATGCTGGTGTTGAGACCAAGTGTGATGGACTTAATGAACCAACCCCCCACCCCCTTCTCTCTCTCCTTTTCCTGTGAGGGATTCTGCTCGGAAACTATAAAATCTAAGATGCTGGCACCAAGCTTTGTTCAGTGGGCCCTTCCAATGGGCATGCCGCCTATAGCCCAGAGCCCAGAATACATTAGCAACCACACTTCGGGGGAGTCCTGAAGTTGGTCCTGTCCGTCATCACCTGCCCCGTGCATAGGAAAAGAAGGGTTATTTCATTTTCCAACTACCGTGGCCTCCATACTGGTATAGTGTGTCAGCTCTGTTTACGAAGCAATACTGTCAGATTTTCTTGATGTTTTCCAGTGTTTTGCTGAATCTTGTGTTTGTGACCTCCATACTGAAAACAGTGCCATCACAAAACTGCTGGCACCTGGGTGTCCCGCTGACAACTACCACAAAAAGTCCTTGGCACTGGTTAGTCTACGTCTTCTCAAGTGCCTTTTGGTTTGTACTGGTTCCTTATGTCCCACTGATGACCCACTCTGTTTCTCGCTGGTGAAACCCCTGCTCTTTAATCAGACCTGGTGGCCCACTGACTACGAAGAAAGTATACTTTAGCACGTGATGCCAGCCCCCAGGAAGGCAAGGGCTCTGCAGACTTGGCAACGTGGCTTAATTGTTCTGCTTTTTCTGTAGTTCAATATCTTGTCTCTTGACCCTTTTGTATAAAGCTGCAATATTCTCTCTCATTCTTTCCTACGGAATGTATTTTCAGATGTAAACTCTTGGCTCTTCTCTCCTCTCCCTTTTCTCTCCTTTTTCTTTCTTAGAATTTAAGCATTTGCCACTGTCCAGTAAAACCCTTGCAGCTTTAACCTGCTGGCGATGGCGAACAACTTTACTAGACTTACGTTTTAAAATAAATAAGTAAGGGGAATTGCTAACTTTGCCCTCCAAAGTCTAACTTTGGTTTTCTTGTTAACTGGTTAAGTGACAGTATCTTTTTTCCTGAAGCCATCTATTTGTCTGTTCTCATCAGAATGGTGTTTGATAAGTTAGGGATGAAATAATGCCAACTGGCTTTCCAATGAGACCCAGAGGAAGGGCGGAAGAAAATCTTCAAGTATTTAAAAGAACATACATTTTTATTTCCAAATATGCAAAAATGACCCCTGATAACGTTTTTGTTTTGATACTGAGTCAGACAAAGGGAATGGAAAGGACAGTATAGTTAAAGAAACAGTAAATCCTATGCCTGGGGTTAAAGACTTTTAAGATCAGGGGGAGGGATGCATAAAGTCAAAACAAATATTTAAAATAATCTATTCAGAAAACCCTGAAGAAGAAAAAATAGATTTGAATGATTGCTTCTAGAAACTTCCAATGGCTCGTAGAGATAAAAGCCTGCCTTGGGGCTGGCAAGACATAAGCCCCAACAGCTCAGAGAGGTCAGTAGCTTACAGGCAGCATGTGTATTAACCCAAAGAAGCTTCAAGTTGGTGTAGTTCTGTCCTGCTGTGTTGTACATAGGAATCTCTCCCTTCCTAGGTTGCTGTAGGTCTCACTCAAATACATTTATTGGGAATCACATTTGCCTCATGGACAGAACAGTCCATTCATCTTGGTTTAATTGGATTGAGAATGTCTCTTGGTTCCAGGAAAGAATCGATCACCAAGAAAGAATAGATTTTTATCCCGGGGGGCATTCATTCACTTTATAATCATACCGGGAGAAAAGCATTAAGCTTACTTTGTTTTTAAGGCAACAGACTTAAACGTTGTCCTCAGCCACGGTAAACTGATACTGCAACTTTAAATTTTAAAGTACCTTGCACTGATAAATATATTTAAAAGTTATATGTTTATAAAGTTATTAATTTGTAAAGGCAGTGTTACAAAAATGTTCAGTTTATATTGTTTTAGATTGTTGTTTCGTAATTTTTAAAGGTGTAAAATAACATATTTTTTCTTTATTGAAATCTATGAAACTTTCTGTAGTAAAATGTTTTCATTTTACTGGTATATTATTGCTTCATGTTTTGTACCATCATAAAATTTTGTGCAAAATTTTTTTTACAGAAATTTTTATTTTCTATGATGATATGACACTTGTAAATTGTTGTTTCAAAATGAACAGCGAAGCCTTAACTTTAAATGACATTTGTATTCTCAAACTGAGTAGCATAAAAACCACCTAGAATGAACTATAACTTAAATTCAAACTCTGACTACCACATTCCAAAGAAACAGTTGAATTAAACATTTTCATAAAAATCCCAAACCTGATGGCTCTTATTATCTTCGCTCTGTTCTTGTTAAGAAAGTTGGGCTCAGCTTACCATCCGATAACTTTCAAGATTTCTTTAAAGTCTTCTTTTCAAAAATACAGTCCCATACGGGGCAGGAAGACATTTCCTGAATATGGAGCACAAATCCAAGCCTAGCATAGGAACTACAGGATGTGGCCTTATGAGTGGACATTTTCATCCCATTTTATGTCCAATGTTTTACATTCACATGGTAAGTTTATTTTATGATTCTCACAAATTACTGTTGGTAAGTTTCACTCTTCTTTTATTTTATGTCATGGTTTTTTCAAGGTAGGGTCTCACTTTAGCCCAGGCTGACCTGGAACTCACTCAGTAGTCCCAGGCTGGTCTTGAACTGATAGTGATCCTCCTACCTTTGCCTCTTGAGTGCTGTGATTAAAGGCATGTTCCACCACACCCAGCCGACTTGCTCTTGTAGATGATGGGTACTTAATCTGTTTATGCATGCGTGCTAAATTTAGAGAATGGGGGAAATTGAGCATGGTGTTTCAAATGGCTATTTGGTCATTCCCAGGAAGGCAATTATTCCTTTTGGGGCCAAAATAATAACACCCAAAAAAGTTTTTAAAATGAGCCAAACCTGTTAATCAGGGGTTTAGAAAGCTTGTTATAGCAGAATGGCCACGCTCCACCCCAACTACTCCTAGACCACCAGATATTTGCCCACCTTTGACTAGAAACCCAAGTCCATAAAGCATAGGAATTCCCCAGGCCTAGGATGCTCTGGGCAGTGAATCAAATATCCTCCGCTTCCTGCTTTTTTTGGATCCAGTTACCATCTCTCAAGACTTAGCCAAGAATAGAATAATTTTCCTATTGAGTGAATTTTTAGGTCTCTTGCTTAAAGAAGATATAAAGCCAGGAAATCTCATTACTGAAGCTAAATTCCACCAGCATTCAAGGATATTTCCATAAAAGCACAATGATCTGCTAGAAATCCACTAATATTGATCCAAAAGAATTCTCTGAACAGTGCTAAGGACCATGGACTCATATTACCTGTTTCATTTTTCGAGAAGACTTTAAACATAGGTACTTCCCATACTTTAAAAAAAAATTTATTTATTTGCAAGGAGAAAGAGAGAGACAGACAGAGAGCAAGAGTGGGCATGCCAGGGCATCTAGCCACCAAAAACAAATTCCAGATGCATGCCCCATTTTGTGCATCTGGATTTACCTGGGTACTGGGGAATCAAACCCAGGTTCTTGGGCTTTGCAGAGAAATGCCTTAACTGCTGAGCCATCTCTTCAGCTCATCCATGCCTTTTTTACTTTTAAAGTTATTTATTTGTGTGTGTATGTGTGTTGTATGTGTAGGCATGTTTGTGCCATGGTGTGTGTGTGCATGGGTGTGGTCAGAGGACAATTTTCAGGTCCTTGTCTTTCACCTCACTTGAGGCACAGTCTTTTATTGTTATTCACTGCTTCATTCCTGAGTTTCCAGGATATTCTCCTGTCTCCACCTCCCTCCTTGCTGACAAAATACCTGTCAAATGCAAATTAAGTAAGGAAGGGTTTCTTTGGGCTCAGACCATCATAGCAGGAAAGTTATAATGGCCGGTCACATTGTGTCCACAGTCAGGAAGCAGAGAGGGAAGAATATTGATGCTCAGCTCACTTTCTCCTTTTTATCCCAGTCTGGGTGGGACCTCAGCCCATGACATGGTGCTACTCATAGTAAAGGTGGGTCTTCCTACATTGATTAACCTAATCTAGAAAATTCCTCCCAAACATACCTTAGAGATTTATCTCCTAGGTGATTCTAGATCCCATCAGGTTGACAATGTTAACATCATACTGTGCAAACATGAGTTTGGATCCCCAGTTCCCGTGTAAAATGATGGACAGGATATCACACATCTGGGATCTCAATCCCTAAGACACATTATCTAGCCTAAGTAGTAAGCTCCAGGCAGAATGACATTCCTGAAGATGACACCTGAGGTTGTCCTCTGACCTCCACATACATGCTTACCTGCACACATATGTGTACCTACATACCTGCATACACACATGCACATATAATACAAAAGAGAGTCGTGTGCAACCAGAATGCACTCTGACTGACAGGTGATGTGGATGAAAATGTCCCATCATAACATACCTATAACTCTGAATCAGCAAGGAAGGCCCTGGGACCCACCCTCACAGGGGAGGTGTGGAACCGTCCATGGTGCTGGCAGTCTTCTACTGAGAGCGCTAGCCGTTTTACAGCAGCTCTGTGGCATTAAGTTTTATCACTCACTCTCCTTATTAATTAATGTTCAGAGAGGTGACAGGGTGCATCCAGAATGCATTCGGTCTTCTCTTCCCTCCACAACTCCTAATAATTCTTATTAAGGAATTGTTTACCAAAGGATTTATAGGGCCCTGCTACTCAAAGCAGCTTTATTCCCTGGAGAGTGGAGAGGCAAGCTCTTGCTCAGCAGGTAGAGGCAGTCTCCCTATACCTACTAAGCCATTTTCATTCTTGTTTGTTTTTATGTTTGATGGCACATGATAATTGCATGTATTTTTGGAGACATGATGTGATATTTCTTTTTGCTTTTCTTTTGGTTTTTGAGGTAGGGTCTCACTCTAGTCCAGGCTGACCTGGAATTCACTATGTAGTCTCAGGATGGCCTTGAACTCACAGCAATCCTCCTACTTCTGCCTCCTGAGTCCTGGGATTAAAGGTGTGCACCACCACACCCAGCTGATATTTCTTTTTAAAAAATATTTATTTATTAACAAGCAGGGAAAGATAGAAGAGAGACAGACAGAGAGAATGGTTGCTCCGGTGCCTCCAGCCACTACAAACAAACTCCAGATGCATGTGCCACTTTCTACATATGGCTTTACATGGGTACTGGGGAATCCAACCTGGGTCATTAGGCTCTGCAGGCAAGTGCCTTGAACAGTGAGTCATCTCTCCAGCCCATGACATGATATTTCAATATGCATGTATATTGTGTAATGATCCAGTCAGGGTTCTGTCCCCAAACCCACATATTCATGTTCAGGTATTAGAAGGCCCTGCACAGTCTGCTGTGCTGAGCCAGGTGTGTGGCATTGGTGTGATTTTGCATGGTTGCTTATGAACACTCACCAATGTCCATCCCTGCCAGCTTCCCAAACATGGAAGTCTGAACACAAAGTGACCTGGTAAATGAGTGAATTCAAAATCTCACTCACAGCTGAGCATGCCTCTAATTCCAAAACTTGGGTGGTAGAAGCAGGAGGATCTGGAACTCAGTGTCATCCTTGGCTACACAGTGAGCTCAAAGCCAGCCTGTCTCAAAAGTAAATAAAATCTCACTCACTACATTCCAAGTGTCATCATAGAGCCACAGTTAAAATCTCAGTTGGAAGAGTACATGCGCTGTAACCATTCTGCCTGTGGCTTGTGAGAGACCTAAAAGTGATTGATGAGACATGAAAGAGACACCAATGTAGCATTTTGTTGGTTTAAACATGTGAAAAATGCTGCAGAAGTGCAGCAAACTCATGATAGCTTGGCCAGGGAGAAAGAGGAACACCAATTTCTGTTCCAAAGAGGTTGCTTGGTAAACCACACACTGTAAACGTGTTTTAAAGACATCAAAACCCTATATGGAGGACTGGAGAGATGGCTTAGCAGCTAAGGCGCCTGCCTGCTAAGCCTAAGAACGCTGATTCCAATGTCTAGCAGTTCCAATCTCCAGGTCCCACGTTTAGCCAGATGCAAACTGAGGCAAGGGCGCAATGCCACACTTGCCCACAAGGGGGCGCACACATCTGGATTTCGTTCACAGCAGCTGAGAGACTGCTGGCGTGCCCATCTCTGTTTCTCTCTCCCTCTCTGTCTATCTCTCTCTCTGTCTCTCTCCAAAAATAAATAAAAAATAATTTAAAAAAATTTAAAAACCCTATATGGAAAAATGAGATGGATCCTTACTTAATATTCCTTTCAGGACTTCTAGTCTTGTTCTATCTTGATCAAGATTCTAATCTTAATCTTTCATGATTTTAAATCTTGGGATTTTTCTTACAAATAAATGAGGAAGTATCAGGTAATAGAAATTTGTGCTCAAATGGTGACTCCCAAAAGAGAGTTCTCTACATAGAAAGAGGTTCTCCAGCTGGGTGTGGTGGTTTCCATGTATTACCTCAGCACTTGGAAGATAAAAGGATCATTCAAGGTCATCCCCAGCTACATAGGGCGTTCAAGTCCAGCCTGGGCTACAGAGAGAGTTCTAGATCAGCCTGGGCTAGAGTGAGGTCCTGCCTCAAAACAAACAACAAACAAAAACAAATCAGGGACAAGGTGATGACTCAGTGGTGTTTGTCCCAATTGGGTGATGAAGATGGTGGATCCCCCAAGGCAAGCTGGCTAGCTAGTCTAGCTGGATTGATGAGCACTGGGTTCAATGATGAGAGACCCTGTCTCACTAAACAAGGTGGAGAGCAGTAGAGGGAGACACATGATATCAACCTGTGGCCTCCACATGCATACACACACACGCGCGCGCACACACACACGTGCCCACACGCAGCAGAACAAACTCGTCACACTTACATTAAGCATGCAAATGAATAAGCTGTTCATCTTCACATCATAATGGAGAAATCCTTGTTATGACGTAGGAGCTGGGCAAATGGGTGCTCTTCATCGTCAACACCCTCATCTCACCACTGTCCTGACAATGGAGTAGCCATTCTTCTTTGGTTGGCTTTGGGTTGTACATAAACACATACTGCCTTTGTGAAGCTTAAGCAAGAAAATGACTCCAGGATAGAAAGAGGGTGGTGCCCCCATCCCGCAGTTCCTTTCAGTGACTTGGGGATACCTGCACCTCATCTGGGACCAGAGCCAACTGCACACCCTTTCCTCGAGGCCTCATCACCATGGCTGAGGTGGAGGCCGCAAGACTACCAATCTTGGTGATGCTCTTGGGGAAACACGTGTCCTCTATGAGAGCTGCCAGCACTCTAATTCCTCCAACATTGGAAAAGCCTCCGTGTTAATTAAATCACGTCCTAACACTATAGATGTGATTTATTTAAAACAAACTCAATCACTTTCCTAAGATCTTTTGGAATTCTGTCTTGATTCAAGCCCTCCAGTTAAAAGGAACTTAATTTTAGAGTCTCAACTATAACATTAGTCATGTCTTAATTTTATCTATATTTAAACCACCTAAAAGCTGAGCATATAGCTCAGCTGGCAGAGTGCTTGACTAGCATATATGAAACCCTGGGTTCAGTTCTCAGCACTGCATAAACCTGGCATGGTGGTGCATGCCTATAATCCCAGCACTTGTGAGGAAGAGGCAGGAACATCTAAAGTTCAAGGTCACCCTCCTACGGCTACATAGGGAGTTTCAGTCCAGCCTGAGCTACTTGACAGCCTATCTCAAAAAAAAAAAAAAAACTGCTTGTGGTAGTGCATGTCAGTAGGAAATTGCTGAAGTGGCAGAGGCAAGGGCATCTGGAGATCAGAAGTTTGATGCCAGCCTGGGCTAGATATTTGGCCAGGTGTGGTGGCACATGCTTTTAATCCCCAGAACTTGGAAGGCTGAGGTAGGAGTATCACCATGAGTTCAAGGCCACCCTGAGATTACAGAGTGAATTGCAGGTCAGCCTGGGCTATAGTGAGACCTTACCTCAAGAAACCAAAAAAAATATTATTATTATAGATTGAGTGTCCCTAATATGGAAATGCAAAATGTTCTTGTTATGGTTCAGTTATGGCCACCATGTGTGAAGCTCATTTGTGAAAGGCTTGATCCCCAGTAGAAGAGCGTTCAGCACAGCCTTTGAGAGGTGATTGTATCACAAGTGCTGACTCACAGATACGCTTAATGGTCTAGTGGGAAGTGGGCAAATTTTAGGAGGTGGGCCTAATTATAGGAAAGTGGGTCATTGGAGGTATGCCCTTTTCAGCTCTATTTTGTCCCTAGGCTCTTCCTCTGTCTGTCACCTTGCCATGAGAAGCTCTGCTCTTCTTGCTCACACTGCCATGACGTTGGCCCTCATGATGGGTCATAGCAACAGAGCTCAATGACCTGCATGCGACTGAAACTCTGAAAGCGTGAGTTGTGAGTCATTTATCTCGGGTCTATTTTACAGGACAGAAAGCTAACATAGCTTTAAAATCTGAAACTTTTTGAGTGGCAACATGTGCCCTAAGTTAAAAATTGTACACCCGGGCTGGAGAGATGGCTTAGCGGTTAAGGCACCTGCCTCCTAAGCCTAAGAATTTCCATTCCAATCTCCAGTGGTTCCAATCTCCAGGTCCCATGTTTAGCCAGATGCAAAGGGTGCAATGCTGCACTTGACCACAAGGGGGTGCATGCATCTGGATTTCATTTGCAGCAGCTGAGAGGCTGCTAGCACGCCCATCTCTATCTGTCTTCCTCTCCTTCTCTCTCTCTCTGTGTCTCTCTTCAAAAAAAAAGAAAATGTACACCTGACCTCATGTGTTGAATCATAGCAATCATGTTTAAAAAAATTGTATGACATTACCATGAGGCTCTGTTTATAGAACATATATGAAGCATAACACTATACATATGTAATTTTGGCCCCATTCCTAAGGTATCTATACTAGTCAGCTTTTTTAATGACTAACAGATACCTCACATGATCAGCTCTGAAGGAGGAAAGGTTTGATGTGGCTCACGGTTTTAGAGATCCCAGTCAATGGTCATGTGACCCTGCTGCTTTGGGCCCGAAGAAGCATCATGGTGGAAGCAGGTGGCAGTAGAGTTCTGTCTTCATCAAGGCAGCAGGAGCACACCCCTACTAACCTAACTTCCTGCCACTAGACTCCACCTCCCAAGAGTTCCACAACCTCTCAGTGGTGCTGTGGGCTGGGCACCAAGCCTTTGAGTGACGTTCAAAATATGCAAGTATTCTAAAATCTGAAAAAACTTGGAAATGGAGATACCTCTGGTCTTGAGTATTTCAGAAGAGGAGCCAATCTGAAGAGCGTTTGAGCTCAGGATCTCCATCCTGGGACCAAGCCTCACAGAGCCACACAGCAATTCCACCTCTTGCTAGAATAATCAAACCTCCAAACCCCACCCTCACACATGATTCCTCGGAATACAAAATACACTTCTCACACCACCCGCAGCCACACGTTGAAGGTCAATATGTTCAAGTCAGGCACCAGAAATAATGCTTGAAACTTGGGTTTATGGCTTAAAACAAAAGAGATCAAGGCCTCCTGGACCTATTTTTCCTTTGCTCAGACTGGTATGGCTGTACAGTAGGACATGAGCATAGTGACAAAGAAAATGCTGGAGAAAGCCGGGCATGGTGGCACATGTCTTTAATCCCAGCACTTGGGAGGCAGAGGTAGGAGGATCACTGTGAGTTCAAGGCCACCCTGAGACTATATAGTAAATTCCAGGTCAGCCTGAGCTAGAGTGAGACCTTATCTCGAAAAGAAAAAAAAAAAAGAAAATGCTGGAGAGACCATCGGACAACAGAAGCAGCCACCAAGTCAGAGCTGCCAAGTGGGCTGAAATCAACAACCCAGTCTATGTACAAACAATTATATAGGAAAAGATGAAATTGCATGTTGTCTTACTATGTATTCTCTGTGGCTAAACCAGATTTTACACCTGATTTGCTATTCAACATGAGGCCATCAACAATGGCTTAGATGATAGCATTGAGCCCATTCTCACAAAGGTCACCTACCGAGATGGTATTACCTCCTTTCTTCCTTGTCTTCTCACCCTGTCACATGAGCGAGAAGAGTCAAGGATAGCCTCCTGTCCATGCAGACAGGTGCTCCAGAGAAGCATCTAGCATCCACAAACAAATGACAGCAAGCACCGAAGCATGAGAAAACAAGAGATATCAGCAAGAAGAAAACAGAAATCAAGAAACAAATGGGATTTATTTACAATTACTTGATGGTATATAGAGAGCTCTAATATAATATAACACCATACAATAAATAAAAGCTTACAACTATGGCTTCAGTGGTAGCCCAGCAGTAAGTGTGCTTCCTGCACAAGCCTGAGGGGACCTAAACCACCAAAACCCATGTAAACTGCTAGGCACAACCACACATGCCTATAACCCCAGTCCCTGCAAAGGGGAGCCAAGACCAGGGAACCACGTGGATGAAAACAGCAAGCTCAGGTATCAGTGAGACACTCCTGCTCAAACAAGATGGGTGGAAGAGCCGAGAGCAATGAGTGGGACACCAGATATTCTGCTCTGTCCACCATAAGTAAGGGACACCTCAACCCTGCTACAGGCAAGCACACGGGATGCCATAAGGACACATACATGTGCATATATAACCCCCACACACACACTGCACATTACACACACACACTGCACATTACACATACAGTACACATTACATATACACATACACATAAGCAAAAGACAAAGGCTTATAATTAAACAGTAAAATAACAGGATATGACAAAAATAGGACTTGCAGGCTTAAATCTGAGGAACGTGTTGGCATCATTACAGGTTTAACAAATAACTGAAGAACAAGCAAAATAGTGTTAAAAATAGAATTGCTGACAAGAGGAAAGGCTGGAGCTCATGATAATAACTGCAGGTGCCAAAGCTCTTAAACAATTCTGACATTAGTGTGAATGAAGGAAACAGTAACATGAAGATGCTTTGTAATCAGAGGTAAATGACCAACCTGTTCATGTTGACATTAGCTTTGTGTAATTCCCCACCCCACCCTCCCTTCCTCTATCCTTCAAAGACCTTTCTACCTCCTGTATTAAATGCAATGCAAGAAAAAAATGTCTTGAAAAATAAGTATGGGGTTGGAGAGATTGCTCCGTGGTTAAGGCACAAAGCCTAATGACCTGGATTTGATTCCCCAGTACCCACATAAAGCCAGAGATGCACAAAAATGGTGCATGCATCTGGAGTTTGTTTGCAGCAACTAGAGGTTCTGGCACACCCATCCCTGTCCCACAACCTCTTCCCCCCACTCCTTGCAAATAAATCTAAAAAAATTAATTTTAAAAGAAAAATAAGTATTAAACTGATTCTGATCATTGGAAAGAATGTTATCCAGGAAAGTTATTTGCACTGAATTATATGCTAATTTAGTTGTTAAGCTGCTAAAATGCTCCATAATGTTTCAGATATTGAAACAATAAAGAAAACTGCAAGAAAGAAGATAAGAAAGTCAGTCTACTCTCAATCTTCTTGAGAGTGGGTCCATTCGAAATAATGGTATAAAATCTCAATGTCCTAAGGGGAAGTAGGATACCAAAAAATTCCTGTCAATCTAGGCTGCTACCTGGAAACACAGGAATCAGTGTTAAAAACAGAAACAAGGGATAGGGAGATGGCTCAGCGGTTAAAGGTGCTAGCTTGTAAAGCCTGCCTGCCTGGGTTTGACTCCCCAATACCCACATAAAGCCAGAGCCAGATGCACAAAGTAGCACATTCATCTGGAGTTTGTTTACAGAAGCAAGAAGTCCTGGGGTGCCCATATTCACATACACATACACACTCCCTCTCTCTCTCTCTCTCTCTCTCTCTCTCTCTGTCTCTTTCTTTTTTCTCTCTCTTAACAATTTAATAAATAGAAATATTTAAAATTTTTTTAAAAATTGAAATAAAATTCAAGTGATATAGTAATCTTAAGCTACCATTAAAAATATTACATTAACAATCAAATTCAGACAATTCAGAGATGAACTGAAAATAAGGAATCCAGGGCTGAGGAGATGGTCAATGGGTAAAGTGCTTGTTGCTCAAGCATGAGGACCTGAGTTCGGATCCCAGCTCCCTTGTAAAGCTGGACACGAAAGTGTGGCTAAAGAAATAAGGAATGTGAAGGCATGAAAATCACAAGGAAGCTCACAAGCCAGCTAATCTGGCTAATGCAGCGTGAATAACGTAAGAACCTTCCTCAAACAAAGAGAGATGTGAGAACCAGCACCCAAAGTTGACCTCTGATTTCCACATGGGCGCTGCACACACCCACACTCACACATGACCATGCACGCACTCATAAACACACACACACACACACACGCTGTAAACATACATACACACCAAAAAAATTAAGTAAATTTAAAATAAAAATGAAAAATTCAAGAATAGAGAACTCATCAAAATGATAAGTACTAAGCTACATGAGAATCAAATTTGCCTTGTAGAGTGTGAAGGCCTAATTCTGGATGATATAAAAATGGGAGCTCATCTCAATAAAGAATTGAGACCCAGGTGAGAGAAAATGAGACTACCAATGACCTCTTTCTAATGCCCTCTGCCCTCAGAGCACTTGGTCTGCTTTAATTCCAACAGCTGGCTTTTTAATAAATAATCATTTCGCCTTAAAGTTTTGAACACAAAATGGGTTTTCTTTGTTAGATATAAAGTGATATTTTTAGTGACTAACATCCTGTTAGGAAAGAATTATTTTCAAAAGTTCAATGTTTCTTCTTATTTTAGCTTTTCATATTACCTCTAAGTAAACTTAAGCTCAATTATTTTCATTAATATAATCCCACTTGTATAAAAATAAATTAATGATACATATCCACTGATCAGTCTACATTATTCCTTTACTGCTGTGATACTAGTAATGTCAATGGGTCGTCTTACTTGTATTTTCCTGTACTTAAAAAAAATTACAGTAATACACAAAAGAAACTGATATCGGACTGGAGGGGAAAAAACGTAAATGTACTGAGGCAATTGATTGAACAGTTTTGTGAGTCTGTTTTACTTCCTTTTCCCTAATGTGAAGAAGGCAGCCAGCTTTGTAACTCCTTGTCTCCCACATTTTTGCTAGATGACAAGGAGCTGAAGTTAACTTCATAAAAGCATAAATCCATTGAAAAATCAATGTTAAGTATGTAAAGGGAGTAAAGAGAGGAAAGAGACATGCTGGGCAAGGAATTATGAGACTGAAGATTCTATCCGGTTGGAAGTGGAAGACCTGGTTCCAAACACCGCCGGGGCAGGAACTAAGAAAGTTGAGACCCACTGGCCTCTCAGCATGCCTAGGGCAGCTCATGGCCCGAGAGCAGAAAAATTAGAGGATTTTAAAACATAATGCAAATGATTATTTACTGCTTTCTAAATGAGCTTCTTTTGAAATAAAGGCATGTTTTGCATGTGTAGTGTGTGGGGTGTGGGATGTGTGTATGGTGTATGCACTTGTGTGCACATGCAAAAGCCTGAGGGAACCACCAGGTCCCCCTCTATAGCTCATCTGCACATGTCCTTGAGGCGGACATTCTCACTGAACCTGCAGCTACCATTTTTGCAAGACCCAGGAATCCTCTGTTCTCAGTTCACCACCAGACTGGAGTTAGACATGTGTGGCCATTCCCAAGTATTCAAGCAGGTGCAGTGCTGAGGAATCAAACTCGGAGGGAATCAGGTGCTCCTGGGCCCTCCGAGCAAGCACTCTTACCCACTGAGCCACTTCCCAGCCCCGTAAAGCATAGAGTGTGTGTGTGTCTTACATATATGTGTGTATGCAGGCTGTATGCATGTGTGCTCACGTGTGGGCACATGCATGTGGAGGCCAGAGGTTAAGTCAGGGGTCTTCCTCAGTCACTTGCCACCTTATTTTTTGAGAAAGACTGAACAGACAAGCTGGCCAGCAGGCCTCCAGGATCTGTCTCTCTACCTCCCCAGCGCTGGGATGATAGACTCACCACCGCGCCCTGCGGGGATCTGAACTAGGTCCTCATGCTTGAGGGGCAGCACTTTAGTCATGGAGATATCTCTCCTGCCCTCAGTAGCTTCTGTTTTATAAGCCACCTTAGAAGAAACTCACTCTCGACAGAAGACCTGTGTTCATGGGTAAGGCTCAGGCCTGTCTTTATGTACATATGGCACAAATACCTGGACTTGAGAGCCCATGACTGGTGAAAGATGGCACCCCCCAAACAACCTCATTCTACCACTTTACCTTCAGTATCAAACATGTGGCAGACTTTTTGGCTTTGCAGGTCATCTTAAAGCATCATTGTGTGTCCTTTCCTCAGCCAGGGCTACCCTACAAAGTCATTCCAGTTTATAACTCCTGCTTGTAAGTTCGTATACTTGACATTTTTTACTTAAGGGAATATTTAGTAGGCCTAAAACACTTTGCCACTAGACACTTTTGAAAAGGAACTTTAAAAAAAGGAAATATTATTATTAAGTACAATTTTCTCATCATGCTCTGAATTGCCATGGAAGTTGACAGAAGCCCTCGGGGGTGCCACTCCAGCCCAGAGCCAAGCCAACATGTAATGTGACTACTCACCAGAGAAACAATTGCCCAGTCACAGGGGACTGGGAGATGGAGTGAGTGTTTGTAAAGACAAACCTGCAGATGGGCATGTGCAAGATGGAAGGATGCTGGGTAGGGAATCACAGGTTCGTGCATGTCTGAAAGCAGAGCAGCTGGCATGTCGTGCTGGGACACAGTCACTTTGTCATTTGGGGCCCCAGAAAGCACATTCAGCAAAGCACATGCCATTAGCCCCTCAAAACCACTCCTGGCAGAAAGCTGGACAGAAACTGTAAGTTAAAAAAAAAAAAAAAAAAGCTATAGCTGGGCGTGGTGGCACACGCCTTTAATCCCAGCACTCAGAAGGCAGAGGCAGGAGGATCGCCGAGAGTTCAAGGCCACCCTGAGACTACATAGTTAATTCCAGGTCAGCCTGGACCAGAGTGAGACCCTACCTTGCAAAACCAAAAAAAAAAAAAAAAAAAAAAAGCTATAAACCCAGTGATCTGTCATTTAAGTTGAGTGCTCTCATTCTTAAAGAAATTCAAGTCCTTCTGTTTCACTTGTGATATACATAAATGACTGTTTGACAAAGAAAAGCAATGCAACATCAGAATGTCTATATGGTGACACTCAACCACTTCATTTTCCCCACCTAGCCAGCAATACATCTCCTGAATGAGCAGCTTTGCACAAACCTTATTTCTATGTCCATTCATGTCTATTTGAACAACAGAAATACATTTCTGCACTAAACTTGCATTAACCCATTGCTTCACTCGCCAACCAACAGATTATTTTAAATCAATATGTTTCTATTTCCTGGTGCAAAAGGGTAAAATCAAGGTAATTCAATGCAGATGTGCCTTACATTTTTCTGATCAATGACATTCAGGATGCCATTTGGAATAAATGCTGGAGAGCTCAGAGGCTTTGGCCTAAGGAAACTGGTGTACGTATCTAATTCCAGTTTTTCTTCCATCTCTCCCTCCTTCCTTCTCTCCCTTCCCCCATCCATTCCTTCTTTTCTTCCTTCCTTATTGTGTCCTACAAAATATACATGAAACCCACATTATGTCCTCAAAGGATTTGTAGCTTTGCATGGTAAATATGAATGACAAGATGAAGATAGTATCAGGAGCTTTGAAATTTATCAGCGTTAGACACAAATACCAAAATCATAACTCATCAGTTGAAAAAGAAGGCAATTCTGTATAAATTAAGGATTGTTTGTGATGAATAATTGGCAATATGCCTAAAGCACTCAGAAAATTGCACGCTAATTTCTTAAAATATTCTAGAGAAGGGACAAAGTCAAAAGAACTAGGCAAAACTCCACTGCTGCTGCAACAATGTGTGACGACCTAGGACCCAGCATACGCCTCAGCAGAGGATAGAGATGAAGTAACTGGTTTTGATCGCATCTTCCACTTCCAAAACATACACTTGAAAGAAAGAGACACTTGACATTTTGGAAGAATACAAAGTTTGATCAGAAAAATTAATTTGGGCTGGGTGTGGTGGTTTGTGACTGTAATCCTAGCACTTTGGAGTTGGAGGCAAAAAGGTCAGGAGTTTGAGGCCATCCTCAGCTACATAGGAAGTTTGAGGTCAATCTGCTACATAAGAGCCTGCCTCAAAAAAAATAAAAGAAAATTGATTTGGTAATACCTTGATAAGAGCACATGTAGCATTAGAAGAAAAAGACAAAACTTGTATTTACTAGGGAGTAGTCCAGCAGATCTAAATAGCGTCCATGGGAAGGAAGAGAGTTGAAATGGGTAGGGCTGAGGTATGAAGGGATGGGTGTGGGGCATGGTGGAGGTAAGTATAAAAGGGTGGTTATGGGACACCATGGAGGTGAAAATATTTGTGTGTGTGTGTGTGCACACTTGAATGTGTGTGTATGTGTGTATGCATGCTAGTGATTAACCTTCCTAACCAGCTGAGCTACAATCCAGCCCTCACTGTAACTTAATGTTGACCAGCCTCTCTGCTTCCTTCCCTCACCTCCCCATCCCAGCCATTATCTGTTCTCAGCCTCTGTGAAGTCAAGCGTTTTGGGTTCTGCCATTGATGGAGATCATGTGGCTCTGGTCTCTGGGCAGGGCCCATCCTTCCTATTTCATTGCGGAACCCCACCAGGGTTCTTTCTTATGATGCTCTGCAGCACATGCTGTTTACAGAGTTGTATCCTATTATCACTTGGGTCTTAATTTCTTTTGTTGTTGTTGTTGTATTTATTTATTTGAGAGAGAGAGAGAGAGAGAGAGAGAGAGAGAGAGAGAATGGGCATGCTAAGGCCTCCAGGCACTGCAAACAAATTCCAGATGCATATGCCACCTTGTGCACCTGGCTTATGTGGGTCTTGGAGAACCAAACCTGGGTCCTTTGGCTTTGCAGTCAAGCACCTTAACCAGGTCTCAATTTCAATAGCATAACTTGCTAGAGGTCTTCCCTTATCACTCCCCTCCCCAAAGCTACGTTCATTCCAGTATTCTTCTCTTTGAAAGAATCTTCTTGACCCACAACACACTTATTTTTAGCTATGGTGTGTGTGTGTGTGTGTGTGTGTGTGTGTGTGTGTGTGTGTGTGTGTGTGTCTCCATATATGTGCATGCATATACCACAGCACACATTTGGAGGTCGGAGGACAACCTCAAGGTGATGGTCCTCACCATCCACCTCATCTGAGACAGGGTCTCTTGTTCGCTGTGTTGCTCTCACCATCCACCTCATCTGAGACAGGGTCTCGTGTTCGCTGTGTTGCACTCAGTTCTCTGGAAGCTCAAGGATGAGCTTCTGTCTCTGACTTCACTCTCATGGCAGGAGGCCTGGGGTCAGCATGAGTTACCACATCCACCTTTACCTGGGTTCTGGGGCTCCAGACACAGGTCCTCATGCTTGCATGGCAAGTGCTTTATCCACTGAGCCACTCCTGGCCCCTTAAGTAAAATTCTTGATTACCCTCCACAACTTGTCCCCTATCACTTTCAACAATTTTTCTATGCTAATGAGCCTGACATTATTACCCATCATCTTTCCTTTGCTTAATCACCCTGATTGCCTTTATTGCGCATTCATAACCTTTGGCTCAATATGCAGCTGCTCTTCCCTTCTCCCTGCTATGGCGGTGTGTCCCAAGGGAGCCATTTCTGCCTCTCTGGTCACCTTTGTATTCTCTGCAGAGCATCTTCTGTACATTAATCCTCTAGTTAAATATTGATAGCAAGCTTCTCTCTTAATATTTACACTGTTGTTCCCTTATTGCTACATACACAGTGATTATTTGTTTTTGCTTTTCCAGCCTGTTTAATCGGGCTGACTCAGGGCTCTCTGTGTAAGCTGCCATCCAATCGTTACTCGATAGACTTCTGACGTCAGCTCTGAAGAGTTCTCTTTGGTGCATGCCCATCGTAGCCAGTAGGGGTCACAAGGGCATTTCTCTCTGGGGCCAAGTAGCTGGTAATGACAAAGGAAAGCCCTAAAGGCATGAGCTAGAGCTGAAAGTCTCTTCTTCAATGGGGTCCTCTAAATGTCGCCCATGTCAGAAATGTCAGGGGGAGAGGGGATCATCCTGCTGCTTTTCTGTTCGTCCCGGTGTGTTGCCTCTGGTTTTCTGATACTGCACAAAATTGCAAGAGTGGCCATTCCAACAAGGATTACGGGTGGCAGAAAGTGTCCTCACTCTAAAATACAGAGCCCTGGGTACAACCCCTAGTCTTGATCATAGCCTTCTGGAGAAATAACACGAGCAAGAACTGAACTCTCCTCTCAGCTGCCTCGCAGGATGGGATAAGCAGTAAGTGCTAAGCAGGCGGGAGGCATCTTGAACATGCACTGCCTGTTGAAAGACGATGCGCTGAGCAAAGCATGCAAGCCTCCAAAGGGAAGCGACCCATTCTGCTTTCCATGGAACATCAGGAGGTCATCCCCTACTCCTATCTCCCAAACTGGAAGGTGTGACTGCCCCAGCCTCAGCCCCAGCTCCAGCCCCAGCAGAGATGCCACTCCTGCTTTGTAGATGTACATGTTTTTAAAAGGAGGCAATAATTAAGTTTTAGACATCATTAATGCCACATCAAAAGGAGAGGATTAAATAATCAGATTTTACATAGTTCCAACACAAAGAGACAATTAATGTCCAAGGTGATGAATGTGCTAATTATAGGATCTGATCATCACACATCATATACATGTACCAAAATATCACATTGGACCCTATAAATATGTATAATTGCTCTGTTAATTAAATTTCAAAATTAACATTTACAAAAGAAAAAGGCTGGAGATGGGCTCAGCAGTTAAGAGTACTTCCTGTGCAAGCATGAAGGCCTGAGAGAACACTGGAGTTTGATCCCCAGGACCCACAGAAACAACTGGGCATAGCCACATATTTCTGAAAACCCAGCCCTGCAAGGGAGCAGAGACTGGAGAAGCACTGGAGCTTGTGGGGGGGAAAAATGACAAGCTCCAGGATCAATAAGAGACTCAGCTCAAGTAAGAACTGGCAGAAGAGTGACAGAGTGATAGAGTCACTACAGGTGAACACATCCTGTCTCAGCTGAGTGAATGGGGTGCTACATGGGTGCACACATGTGTATATGACACACACACATCATGAAGGAAGGAAGGAAAGAAAGAAAGAAAGAAAGAAAGAAAGAAAGAAAGAAAAGAAAGAAAGAGAGAGAGGAAGGAAGGAAGGAAGGAAGGAAGGAAGGAAGGAAGGAAGGAAGGAAAGAAGGAAGGAAGGGGAAAAGAAAAAAGAAAAGGAAGAGAAAAGGAAAGAAAAGAAAAGAAAAGAAAAGAAAAGAAAAGAAAAGAGGGAGGGAGGAAGACATGAAAGTAGAAGGGGACTAGTTGGGATAAGGAAGTGGTTCAGCAAGAACAGGAGGGGGACAAGAGAGGGTAATGGAGATGAATACAATTGTACTATGTCATACACATATATGAAATTGTCAAAACTAATTAATTTTTAAAAAAAGAAATTTCTTCCACCATGCCACACACACATACATACAGCAGAAAGGAGGCAAAAATATGAATTTTCCAAAAGAAACTGTCTGGTTTTCAACGATACAGCATCTCTCAGTTTAAAGATATTAAGCAGCATGGTATAGGTAAATACGTGCCTGAAAGTTTCTGGGGTAAACTACTCTTTGCTTTGGATACAGTTCTAACATACAGAGCTATTTCCAAGCATATGGGTCAGCTTCTCCGTGTTTTAACACATCAGAGGCAATTTACTTCTAAAGAAGAAAGGTTCATTGTGGCTCAGTTCTGGAGATTCCAGTCAAGTGGCAGAGGGCAGCTCATCATGGCGGGGTCACATAGAGAAGCCTCCAAATCCCTGTTGAGGGTGCATCTCCCAGTGAGCTACAGAAGCCACCAAGCCCCACCACAGCAGCTCCCGATAGCCCCCTCCCCGCCCACCTCACCCAGGGCCCAGGAATAAGCTTTAACACACAGATCTTTGGGGAATGCTGTCCACACTCACACCATAGCAACCAGGTGATCCCCTCCATCTCCTCTGGGGAAGTCTGGGACTCCTGAGGCAGTGATGACTCCTGTTATTCTAGAAACCAGGCTTGGGATGAGTACGCCTCTAAAACCCAGAATCCTGTTATGCTGTCAGACTTGTGGTCAGTACCGAGAGCACTCACTCCTGCCATTCGCTGTGAACCTTGCCGATCTCTATAGGTGAGTGAGGGCCACTATCTCTGTCCCCACAAGACCTGCACAAACTGTTCACAGAAGGATCACATTAACTTCGTAACTGTTTGCTCTCTGTTTTCGTCAACCTACAGTTCACAAAAGAAGTCCCTTTCCAGTTAGCTCAACGAAAAGAATTTAACAAACTGGTGCAGGTATTGTAGTAAGTACTAGGTACCCTCGAGTGTATTGAGAAATGATAAGCCAAGAGGGAACAAGAGGCGGCTCAAATTTTAGGCACACAGGAAGCTACTAGAAAGCAAAGGGTTAGGAACAAAGGTAAAAGGCAGGGTGTTAACAAGAATCCACAAGTCTATCTGGGGAGATGGCTCATCGGCTAAAGGTGATTGCTTACAAAGCCTGTCAGCCAGGGTTCAATTCCCCAGTATCCACCTAAAGCTAGACACACAAAGTAACACAGGAGTCTGAAGTGTTTTTGCAGTAGCAAGAGACACTGGTATGCCCATACTCTCTCTCTCTCTCTCATAAATTAATATTTAAAAAAAATAAAACAAAGCCGGGCATGGTGGCGCACGCCTTTAATCCCAGCACTCGGGAGGAAGAGATAGGAGGATCGCCGTGAGTTCGAGGCCACCCTGAGACTACATAGTTAATTCCAGGTCAGCCTGGGCCAGAGTGAGACCCTACCTCGAAAAAAAAAAAAAAAAAAACAGCATCCACACATGAAGACTTCCTAGACAGATGGGGTCCATGGTGTCTGAGTCATGAGTGGAAGCAGAGACACCAGGACAAGTATTCTGGCATCTGCCTAACACCTTTGCCCTAGTCTCCAGCCCACGTTCCCCCTGCCTAAAGCGTGGGTTGAAGCTGGGTGCTAGGGGACCCAGAAAGAATGGCTGTGGGGAAGATTAGATCAGGATTAAATCTGAGAACCAAGAAGTGGGTGACTGCCTTCTGTTTCATTACCTCTGCCACCGGAAACACACCGCACACATTTGTTGTGTAAAATGCTGACAACTTGAGATCCACTGTCTTGATATTTATATCAAAGGAGCTTATGCCCTTTGTAGAAAATCAAGAGCAACCTTCTTAAGCTGTTTTAAGCCATTTTCTGTCTAGTCCTCCATCAAACTGAACCACTCCCCCCACCCCTCAACTGTGCTGTTTCCATCTTTGTCTGTTGGCTTTTCAGTTTCCACATTCCCAGAGTTCCAAGGGAATGACAAGGATCCCCTTTGAAATGTGCATTGAGTTCAGCTGTCTGTTCCCTGGGGTCCTGCTCTGGAGGCCAGGCAGGCTCGGAAAGGAGCTCTCTGCTATCAAACTTGTCTCAGTCTTTTCATTATGGACTCACAAAATCCACATAGTAGAGCACATAATGAGGTCTTGTAGCGGCAGATAGGGAATGCATTCCTCAGTCAAGAGGCTGTACTTGTAGCTGCCAGAGCCTGGACCATTATCTGTAATTACTTCATGGGTATTCCATAAAGATAATTTTCTTTGTGAGCTAGCAAAGCCAGGCATTCTGAGGGCTTTGTGAATTAAGTCCAGGCTAAGCAAGATGAGCTCATGCTGATACTCAAGAGAGGGCATTTCTCTTCTCTAGTGAAACCAGGAGGCCGCTGCCCCAGCTGTGATGCTGCTCAGAGCCATAAAGCAAGTGAGTCACTCTGGGCACATATGTGTCTCTAAAGCTCTGGGCTCTTTGCCATTTGCCAGGTTTTACTTGAAGAGTCTGTCAGTGAAAATTTCTGTTTTGGTCATGACATCATCCTATGCAACTTGCTTAATAATCAGCTAGATGTTCAATTCCTTGAGAAAGTCAAGGAAAAAAATCAAAAGGTACTCCATGAAAAAAAAAAGAAGAAAAGAAAATTCTAGATGCTAGGGAGATAGCTCAATGGGTAAAAAAATGCTTGCTTCACAAGCATGAGGACCTGAGTTTGATCCCAGAACACATATAAAAGCTGGGCATGATGGTACACACTGGTAATCCCAGTGCTGGGAAAGTAGAGACAGGTGAAAACCTGAGGCTTGCTGGCCAGCCAGTCTAGTCTAATCGTTGAGTTCCAGGTCAATGTCTCCAAAAAGGTAGCCATTGTACTAGAAGAACCATACACAAGGTTGACTTCTGACCTCTACATTCATATGTGCATACCTGCATACACATACACATGTACCAACATACATGTGAACACACACGTCACACAATCGATAATAAATACACAAAATAGAAATAAAATAAAATAAAAAGATAAGAAAATTTTGGAAAAGTACAGGAGAAAAATCTTGTTTTATGGAGGGGCTGAAGCAGACCTGTGCCAACCTCTGATTGCTAACTATGTAATCTCTTCCCAATGCTGAGTCCTGTGAAGTCACACTATGTGGGTCTTGTTCTGTTCCCGTTACCATTTCCCAGGGGTTGTTGGCCACCGACATCCTGGGTGAGGGAGGGAGGAATTGGGAGGGAAGCAGCAGGGTCCTTCCTGGAGCAGTGGGTGAGTGTGATGTGACGACATGAAGGGGCAATGAGCACCCGGGAGACCGTCTGATGGACAGCACTCACTTATTCAAAAGGGGGGTGGGTTTATAAACACTTGGGGAAGGTTGAGATGGCACATACAGACTATATGGCAATCGGATGCATAGTTTATGGGCTGTTATCTAGATGGCTGAAGGACTAGTAACTTCAAAGCTATGGGGGAAGGATAAGGGAAGATAGGGGGAAGGGCAGAAGAGATTAACAGAAGACTGTGACGTCAAAACTGTGGGGGGTTAGAGCCGGGCGTGGTGGCGCACGCCTTTCATCCCAGCACTCTGGAGGCAGAGGTAGGAGGATCACGGTGAGTTCAAGGCCACCCGGAGACTACATAGTGAATTCCAGGTCAGCCTGGACCAGAGTGAGACCCTACCTTGAAAAACCAAAAAAAAAAAAAAAAAAAAAACTGTGGGGGTGAGAAGGCTATGTGACTTTAGCCACATGAGGGTCTCTTGGGCAGCTAGCCACAAGGTCAGGAACTATGGGGGGCAAAGTCTGACTTATGGAATGGTCAGAGCCTTTTGGGGTCTGGGGGAAACGCCTCGCCAGTTCTGCCCACTCTGGGCGATGACAGCTCACTACAGCCTACAATGTAGGGAAGGCCGTTACTGTCGCCAGGGACTTCTTGACAGAGGGCCAGCTGCAACCCCACAAGCCCAGGGTCCCGGCCATGTCCAATAGTTCAGGCCAGCCCCCTCACAGGTCCAGCCTGTTACTAGCAAGGCCCAACAACACTAGGAGCTCAAAGCCAATCAGAATGGGAAACTGGCAAGCACTGCAAAGTTTTTACCATTACTATTGCTAATAGAGACCTAGTTGTAAATGTATGCCAGTATACCACTGGGGGCAGGGGGAAGAGCTCTATTTTACAGTCTTTGACCCAATACATTAGAATTTTTTGTGATTTTTTTTTTTTATGAGAGAGAGTGAGAGAATTGGTGCCCCAGGGCCTTCAGCCACTGCAATTGAACTCCAGATGCATGTGCCACCTTGTGCACATGGGCAACCTTGTGCACTTGTGTCACCTGTGCATCTGGCTTACACGTGGGTTCTTAGGCTTCACAGGCAAGCGCCTTAACCCCTAAGCCATCTCTCCATCCCCCAATACATTAGATTTAACAACTGGTTACACAAGAAAGATGTAACCCACGGGAACTGTGGGGCATCTCACTAAGACAGAATCCAGGAAGCCACTTAAGAGAGACCAGGAAGGTAGACTCTGTATGCTGAACACTGCCACCAAGCAAAGGCAGCTTGGAACAGTCATTATTCAATGAAGGTAGAGTAAAGCAGGGCCGAGGGGGTCACTGGGACAGAATTGCCATTAGGAAAGAAAGCAAAAGTCACTCAAAGGGACAGAGGTGGCCCATCAATTTGAAGCTGTCTATGGCCTTGGGAGACAGGTTGTTTATGTGGGAATATCTTATCAGAAGGCTTTTTTTTTAATTAATAGAACATTACAGTCTTATTATCAGCAGGCCTAAGAAGGAACTTGGGGTCTTGTTTCCTTGGAAACTGCAAAGGGAAGCCAACTGTGGAAGGCCGGGCACAAATCCCAGATTGCCTGTTTTGGAAGCCAAAGCTGCTTCCCCATGTCAAATTGACCCAGGAGTCCTCCAAGAAAACATGGGACAACCCCCAAGAGAATCAAACCGTCCAGTTCTCACAGTGTCCCACCTCAGAAAGCCTGCTTTCACAGCACTGTCACTAACGGTGACGGATAAAGGCTACTTGTACAGATTCACACCCATCAGCCTTGAGTGCTCACCACTGCCTGCCTCAACCTGCTGCCTCTGCCTAGGAACAAGGCTGCATCCTCCCCATGCAAAGTACACCAAGTGAGAGTTTAAAGCATCCTTGTCTCAACCCCAGCACGGAGCCGAGCGCACAGCAGGTGCCACATTGGTGTGAAGTCCTAGGGAATGAGAGAGATTTGGGGGTTATGTGGGACTTGGGCGTGTGTCAGCTGATGCTGTTTGGATCGTTCACTCTCTGATGTGAGGTTGTCTGCTAGCACAATAGTGAAGTTCCTTTTTCTGTAGGAAGTTCCGCAGCAGCGTGGCAGGGCTAGGAAGGAAGGTGTAGGCTCCACAGCTGTGAACCCTACCTGTGGCCTTTGCTATGTAGTAAACAGAAAACTGCCTCTGACCACTGCTCAAAGGGATCAGGCAAGAGGCCACAAGTTACCAGAACTTTCTGCAGGCCTTTCCAATGTGATGCATGGGCTGCTCTGCTACCATCAAATATTTGCTGTAAAATATAAAATTCCCATTTTCACTCCAATGGGCTGACCTGGAAGCCCAGAAGTGCAGAGTCCACAAATTCTTGGGGTGATGCTGTGTATGTATGCCAAGGTTTGAGATCAGCTCTCCCTGTTGTTTTGTTCTGCAAGGTCCCTCCATGAGACACATGCAGGAGAATGAACCACTGCTCAACACTCCACTTGTCCATTCAACTAACACTGACGAGGTGCTGCGTCCACAAGTAACTGAAGGGAAAGAGACTCTCGGGTCTCTACCTCTCCCAGCAAACCCATCTGTCAGGGAAATTGTCCCAAAATGAGAGGTTTTTTTAAAAAAAACAATTTGTTTTTGTCTTTTTGTTTTGAGATTGTATCTCACTCTGTAGCCCAGGCTACACTGGAACTCACTATATAGCCAAACCAACTTACTGCAATCCCAACTCAACCTCCCAAGTGCTGGCATTATAAGGATGAGCTGCCATGCTTAGATAAGAGATTCTACATGTATTTTAACTAGAAATAGAGAAATGACACATGCTTCCTGACCAACGGTCAGAATTGCTAATGTTTATAAGCTAAGCTGTTCGCAGTGGCAACTTGGACTGTGGCCGGTGGGCAGGGGACAGAGAAATATGCTTAATTGCACCATTCTGTTTTTGTTGTCCTGATTCTCCTATCTGCTTTCCATCATCCAGATCCTCAGCTGGTAGCGCAATGTGGAGACAGACTGGTGCCTGGCCATCAGCCCGTGCTCTCCTCCTGTGGACAGGTGCAGCCTCTCCCATGTGACCGGTTGGGGCAGGAGCCATAGCAGCAAGCAGTACAATCCTTGCCTAGGCTCCACCTGTCCAGACACCCAGGGCAGTTTGCTCCTCTCACTGCTTCCAGACTTGCCTATAGCAAGTGGGAACTCATCTGCTCAGAGCTAGGGAGCCAGGGTGTCAGGCCACAGAAGCGTCCTCATGGGGCGAGTGCTACCCAGCAAAGCAGCTGACAGCTTAGCCAACATTCATGGACCCCTCCCTCTTTCTTAGCTTATTCACTAACATCAAGTTGAAGTGCAGAATAAAGACAGTTGTTGATATGCTGGTAATCAGAATTTCCATTTCCTCAAAGCTATTAGAGAATGTCATCTTGCCAAATGGGAAGAAACAGTAAACAGGAAGCCACAGACTCTAGGACGTAGGGAAAGGAAGCTCAGCCACTGAGTTCCTTTTCTGTTACCACTGAACTTTTCCAAGAGAGCTTTCTTGCAAAGATACCTTCTCATTCTGGCTGGCTTACAGAGCAGGGCCTTGGGGAACCAAAAGTCCCTTATGAATTCAATGCAGACAAGATTTCTAGCACATTCTTATCGACCAGCTGGTGGAGGATAGAAATTTAGGTAGAAAACTATTTTCTTATGGCATGGTGAAGGGACTGACCCCTTGTCTTCTGGCTTACAGCGTCACTCTTGAGGAGTCCACAGTTACTCTCTTTCCCAATCCTCTGTGTGTGACCTGATTTGGGGAATCTTTTCAGGCCTTTTCATTACCACAAGTCCCATGACACTAGTCTGCGGAAGTCATTTCTTGGTCTTCAGTATGTTGTTCTGAGTACATCTTGGACTCTTTCAAACTAGGACTTGTGCCTTCAGCTTGGAGAACTTTTCCTATATTGATCCTTAGGTAATTCTAACACTATCTTCTGGCTTTTTACTTTCTGCTTCTGTGGCTCCCGTTGAGAGTTTGTACTTTCTCATCTATCTGGGATCTCTAGTTCCTCCATTCTTGTTCTCTATTTGTCCTCTTGTGTTTCTGTGTTTTTATTTCTTTTATTTATTTGCAAGCAGAGAAAGAGAGAGAATAAAAGAGAGGGCTTCTTGTCACTGCAAATGAACTCCAGATGTATGTGCCACTTTGTGCATCTGGCTTTATGTAGGTACTGGGGAATTGAACCCAGGGGGGTGGTCACTAGGCTTTATAAGCAGCTGACTTTAACCACTGAGCCATCTCTCCAGTTCCTGCTTCTGTGTTTTTGTGTTTGTTTGCTTGATTGCTGTTTGAGACAAGGTCTTGCTGTTTGAGACAGGGTCTTGCTATTTAACCCAAGATGACCTGGAACTCACAATCATTCTGCCTCAGCCTCCCAAATGCTGGGATTACAGATGTGCACCACCATGCCCAGCTTTAAATTTTTTTTTCTGGGCTATTCTTTTATCTTCTCCCCTAACTTTCCTAATAAAATGCTGGAAGAGGAGCATTCTAGTTTTAATCTCCATGATGGCTTTTTTGATGTCTGATTATTTCCTTTTCTTCTTTTTTAAAATTATGCTAAAATATACATAACACAAAATTTGTCTTTGACCCCCCCCCTCTCTCTCTGTGTGTGTGTAGGAATGCCTGTTCCAACTGTGTGACAGATGCAGAAGGTGGGGAGGGGTAACATGTGCCTGTATATGCACAGGCCTATTGAGGCCAGAGGTCAATGTTGGGTGTCTTCCTCAATCACTCTTTCACCTTATTTTTATTATTTATTTATTTATTCATTTATTGATTGATTGATTGATTTATGAGAGATAAACAGACAGAGAGAAAGGGAGGCAGACAGAGAGAGAACGGGTGCATCAGGGCCTCCAGCCACTGCAAACTAATTCCAGATGCATGTATCACTTTGTGCATCTGGCTTACGTGGGTCCTGGAGAATCAAGCCTCAAACCAAGATCCTTAGGCTTCATAGGCAAGCGCTTAACCACTAAGCCATCTTTCCAACCCTCACCTTACTTTTTACACAGGGTCTCTGAACCCAGAGCTCACTTGTGCTAGCTTAGCTAGTCAGCAAGCCCTGGGGATCCTGTTGTCTCTGCCTACCCAGTGCTGAGATCACAGCTGCACAACAATGCCTGCCCAGCTTTGGCATGAATGCTGGAGACCTGAACTCAGACTTTTACCAACTGAGACATGTCCCCAGACCCTTTAGCCATTTTTAAGTGTGCTGTGCAATAGCAATAAATACATTCACGATGTTGTACATCTGTCATTACTAGCCATTTCCAAACCTTGTTAACATTGTATATGGAAAGTGCACCCAAGAAACAACCTGCCATTTCTCCAGCTCCCTATCTCCATGAACTTGATTCTTCTATGTACTTCACATCAGTAAGATCATATTTCTCCTTTTGGATCTGGCTTGTTTTATATCGTCTGGTTTCAAAGTTCACCCAGATCTTAGTATGCATAAGAATTTTGTTTTTAAGGCAAATGTAAGTGCATAACACAGGTTATTCACCCACTTATCCACTAGTGGACATTTGGGTTGTTTCTACTTTGGGCTATTGTGAATATCACTATGATAAACATTGATATACAAGTACGTGTGCAAGTGCCTGCTTTCAATTCTCCAGGGAATATACATCCCCAGAAGTGGAAATGCTAGGTCCGTGCTCCCAGAGTAATCTTTTGGCAGGTCTGTGCTCCCTGTATAATTTTTGGTAGGTCCATGCTCCCAGAATAATCTTTTGGCAGGTCCGTGCTCCCTGTATAATTTGTCTGTAGATCCATTCTCCTTGTATAATTTTTGGTAGGTCTGTGCTGCCTGTATAATTTTTGGTAGGTCTGTGCTGCCTGTATAATTTTTGGTAGGTCTGTGCTCCCTGTAGGTCTGGGCTCCCTGTATAATTTTTGGTAGGTCTGTGCTGCCTGTATAATTTTTGGTAGGTCTGTGTTGCCTGTATAATTTTTGATAGGTCTGTGCTCCCTGTATAATTGTTGGTAGGTCTGTGCTCCCTGTATAATTTGTCTGTAGATCCATTCTCCTTGTATAATTTTTGGTAGGTCTGTGCTGCCTGTATAATTTTTGGTAGGTCTGTGCTCCCTGTATAATTTTTGGTAGGTCTGTGCTCCCTGTATAATTTTTGGTAGGTCTGTGCTCCCTGTATAATTTTTGGTAGGTCTGTGCTCCCTGTATAATTGTTGGTAGGCCCGTGCTGCCTGTATAATTTGTTGGTAAACTGCCATAGTGTTTCCCACAGCCACTGCATGCACACTCTTATATTCCCATCAGCAAAGCATGAGAACTCTATTTCTCTGCATACCATCTATTTCTGGATTATGCCTATTCATTTTGATTTTTATAATAGCCATTTTAGACTTAATTCCTTAAAGACTGGGCTTCAAGTTCTTGATGGGAAGAGATACCGGCAGAGAACTTTACTCACAAACATGACCTTCTTCTGGTCCTCATGACAGCACTCATCAAGCCATCCAATTCAAAGCCCTAAATAAGAACCTCCTCACCTCTCTACTGCAGCCCCATTCAGGAATGCTAGTCTGTGTCTTGCATTTCCTTCGACATTTTCATGTCCGTGGGCTTCATATTTCCTATGCATTCTTTGAACTTTTGTCCCCCACTGTTGTCTTCTACTGGCTACTGGCTTTGAGGGTTTGTTTCCTCTTTTTTTAATCTTTGTGTATATGTGCATGTGATGTATTGTATGATGTGTGTGTGTGTGTGTGTGTGTGTGCGCGCGCGTGCGCATGTTCTTGTGTGAGTGTGGGCATGCCACGGCACACGTGTGGCGGTCAGAGGACAAACTCAGATGTTGATCCTCACCTTGCACCTCATCTGAGGCGGGGCCTCTGTTCTCAGTCCATACACCAGGCTAGCTGGGCTGCTTGTGGGCTTCCAACGATGTGCCCATCTTGCTGCAGAAGTGATTGGATTACAGATATTGGTGCTACCACCTCTGGATTTGTATGGGAATGGGGGGATCCAAACCCAGGTCCTTACTCTTATGTGACAACCACTTAACCCATTGAGCCATTGTTCCAATTCCTACTCTTTCTTGTTCCTTTGTTTGCATGTCCTTTTTGTTGCATTACCACAGCTTAGCATTTTGAAAAGACCTTTGTGTCACCATGGACAAAATATTGTCCGTAGAGACATACAGGACTACGGAGAGAGCTCCACCTATAAAGTGTTTGCCTTATAAGCACAAGGAATTCAGTTTGATCTTCAAACCCCACATAAAAAGCAGGGTACAAGCCGGGCATGGTGGTGCACACCTTTAATCCCAGCACTTGGGAGGCAGACATAGGAGGAATGCCATGAGCTGGAGAACACCCTGAGACTACATAGTGAATTCCAGATAAGCCTGGTCTAGAGCAAGACCCTACCTTGAAAAACAAAAACAAAAAAAAAAGATGGGTACAATTACAGGTGCTTGTAATTCCAGTACAAGAAGGTGAAGATAAGTGGATCCTTGAGACTCTGGTCAGCAAGTCTAGCCTGCTTGGTGAGTGACAGACCAGTGAGAAACTCTGTCTCTAAAAACAAATGTACATGGCACCTGAGAGGAATGACACCTGAGGTTGTCCTCTGGGCTCCACATATACATGAACGCACACCCAAGCACAAATACACATTCACACATATAACACACACAAAATTTTAAAGACATACAAAGAAAGAATGTTGAGCTGGAGAGATGGCATAGCAGTGAAGGCATTTGTCTGTGAAGCCTGAGGACCCATATTCAACTCTCCAGATCCCACATTAGCCAGACATACAAAGGTGAGGCAACCGCAAGAACGCACATGCCCACTAGGGTTGATTGCAGTGGCTGAGGCCCTGTGCGCCAATTCTCCCTCCTCTCTCTCTCTCTCTTTCTCTCTCTCTCTTTCTTGCTCTCATTCTCGCTCTCTCTAAAGTAAAATTTAAATTTTTTTAAAAAAGGAAAGAAAAAAATGTCATCACCAAATAAACAAAAGCATTAAGTCACAGATGTCTTCCTGCAAATACCAATATCCTTCACACAAACTGATGTCACTTTTCACAGAATTTAATTCTCTGAGCCAGCTTCAACTCCACATAAGAAACCATTCTTGGGAACAGGAAGATGGCTCCCTGGATATAACACTTGCCATGCAACTCTACCCGAGTTTGGAGCCCCAGAACTCACATAAAAGCCAGAAGCTTTGGTGGGCTTCTCTAATCCCAATGCACCTATGGTGAGAAGGGAGGAAGAGAGAGGAGAATTTCCCAGGAGATCACAAGTGAAACAGTGAACAATAAACAACAAGAGACCCTGCCCCAAAGAAAATAGAAGTTGAATGGAGACCAAACCAAAAGTTGTCCTCTGACTTCCACGCATGCTGCATGGCCTGCAAGTGCCTGCATGCACACACACAAACCCTCGCAGGCATCAGCACACAATAAACACACACATTCTAAAAGAGAAGCCATGCTTGTTGCATGATGACAGTGCTCCTTTGTGATTACATACACACGCCCTTCTACATTAGGTTCAGTTTGCATGTACATCTACCTTATTCTTTGGATTGGACTATCAATTATTCCAGAACTAAAGTCCTGCAAAGGACATGAGCTTATACCTAGAGCCACCCCAAGTGACTTCTCCCAGAGGGACAGTGCAGGAGGGCACACAGAAGCCCGGCCTCTGAATGCAGGAGTTGTGATTCAGGGGCCACATCTTATGGACTCAAATCAGAGATAGCATGGCTGCCAATTGCTTGAAAAACAAGGATTAAGCTGCCCGGGTGACAATGAAGTCTTATCCCCGACAGTCATTAAAACCAGCCAAGGTTTGGGCTTCTGCATTCTTTGTTCCGTCCATTAAGCTGTTCATATGAAGTTGTCCCACATTTGATGTGTCCTTTGTTCCAGTACCCCTCATTCCCTGCCAATTTGGAAAAACATGATTTAGTTCTCCTGCCACATCTGAAAGGAAGGATAAAAGAGGATCTAGGGATATTTTTTTCCAAGGGTGGGTAGAGAAGCCTTTCCAAAGGCAGCCAGTGATTCTCTCCATTCCTGATTCTGACATTTCTTTCATGGTTTGTCTCTTTGCTGAGGAAAGACACTTTGTGTATGCCAAAATGCCACTTGTTACAAATGCAGTCAGCATCCCTCAGAAACACTCAGAGAGCCGCTTCGTGATCTGCTGAAGTGTCTGCCTGACACACAGCACAGCTCAGCTGCCAGGACCTTAAATGAATGCCGATTACAATTAAATGCAAATTAGTGGCAGCAGTACACACATAATTCCTTCAGCTGCCTCCATATTGCACAGTGAACGTGCCATTCCAGACCACTGGATGAACTGTCCCCAGAGAAGCAAGCTGCGCCACCATCCCTGTCATTTTGTCTTCCATCTTTGATTTACGCCTCACTGGCAGCATGTAGTTAGCCAGTTAGGCAGTTTAATTAGGTTAATCGATGCAGTCACCAGTGTGCTCCAGGAGTCACTAAATGTCTTGTCACCCATCCACCTAGCCCCTGCATCACAGTGTGCTCATATAGACCGCAGGTGAACCCACAAGTTGCCTGTGAGGCTGCCCTTCCCTCAGCCCGCCTACTTCATGTGAGTGTCTGACATGCTCAGCACAGAGCCTGAATGTGGAAGATGCTTGTTCCACTTGTTAAATAAATGGATGAACGATGACTGCAAAAGCCTATTTCCATCACTACAGTGCTGACGGCAGAGGTGTGTGGATTAGGGGCCTGGGAGATGTACAGACAGAACATCCAGACAGGACAGAAACTGGAGCCACAGATCCACCTGCCACATTTCCAAGGCTGGCATGAGCGGAAGGAGGAGAGTGGCAGCATGCACTCTGGCAGCAGCACTGTTGGTTCTCGTGCCCTCACGGCATGATGCTGGCTTCTCTGCCAACACCTGACAAAACATCTTTGCAGATGTCTCCATTTGGCTGGTGGGGTTCATTCACTAAATGGAATGGTCTTCGGTGCACGTGGCAGAGGTCACGGGCTTTCTTATCGTCACTGTCACTTTGAAATGGCTACCGAGCGTGGGCTGCATTCTCTAGCTTATCCTGCATGGCGGTGGCCTCTGTGCTACCAATTCTCAGCAATGGCTTAGTGGCAGATTGCACTAGAGACAGCCTGAGCAGTCCATGTCCTCTCCCTTTGAATCCAGGAGGACCTGTGGTGTTCATCAGGCCCAGTCATGGACAGAAGCACAGCTTGCACCCAGTCTTCTTGGGAGGGCTCACAAAAACAGCAGCTCTAGGTTTAGAGAGAAACTCCATCTTGAGAAATTCAGGGATGAGCACTAGAGAGAGACAGAAGACGCTTGATGTTCTCCTGTGGTCTCTTCATGCGCACATCCCTCCACATACACCACACCACGCAGACTAAAACTGTACGTGTGAGCGCACACACACGTCAGATCATTTCTGATACTTGCCAGCACAAAAGCAGAGAAGGGAACATTTTGGGATTCTGAGAGATTCCAAAGGCTCACCCCTATGTCGTATAACTATTTCCTGGTGGTGCATGCCTTTAATCCCAGCTCTCAGGAGGCTGAGGTATGAAAATGCAATCCCTCCTTGGCTCTACACAGTGAGCTCCAGTTCAGCCTGGGCTTGAGACTCTGCTTCAAAAACCATTTTAGTGTAAGATAGCTCAGTCACGACAGCTTGCCTCACAAGCACAAGGATGTGATTTTGGGTACCCAGGACCCATATAACAATGTTGGGTGTTGTAGCATGCACTTAAAATCCAGCACTGATGGGCTGCAGAAATGGCTTAGCAGTTAAGGCGTTTGCCTGCGAAGCCAAAGGATCCCGGTTTGATTCTCCAGGACCCACTTAAGCCAGATGCACAAAGGGCACATGCATCTGGAGTTCGTTTGCAGTGGCTAGAGGCTCTGGGGTGCCAATTCTCCCTGTGTCTGCCTCTCTTCTCTCTATCTCTGCTGGCAAATTAATTAATTAATTAATTTTTAAAAATCCAGCACTGGGTAAGAGCTTACTGCCCTGTCCAGACTCACTGGTGTACCCCAAGGCCAAGGAGAGATCCTGTCTCAAAGGAGGTGAACAACATGCCTCAGGAATGATATGTAACATTGTCCTCTGGCCCCACATACATAGGCAAACACGTGTGTGTGCACCCAGACATATGCAGACATGCATACACACATACGTAGAGAAAAGAAAATTCCATTTCCAAATGTGAAGTACATCAGAATAATTGGAGGTCTTTCGTGGAACCCAAAAAAGCACCATGTGGACTGTGTTATACCTGAAAGTCGGTTTGTAACTGCGATGCTCAGAATAGAGTCGGGCCTAGGGCCTGCTACCTGAATACAGCATCCTGCTTCCACTAACAGCCACTCTTCAGCCACCGCAGCTTTCTGGCTAGTGGCACCCTCATCTCTGTCACTCAGAGCTGTTTATAAGTTTCTCACTTAATTAGAAAACAAAATACACTTTTTTTTTAAGGTTTAATAGCAGCTTCCCAGGGAGCAATTGGAATCCAATCCAATATACAAACATTTTACCACTAAAGAGAAACCCACACTACAAATAACCTTGGTTCGTGTTCCCTAGTCTTTTCTTTTTAATTTCAATAAGAGCTCATCTCCTCAAAGGACTGCAAATCCCCTCCACTCACAATCCCCTGCCTTTTCCAGCACAGGCACAAAGGAGGGTCCGCAAGTTTCTCTGAGCAGCCAGCTCTGGAATAGGATCGCATGCCATTTTCCTCAAATGACCTGTGGGAGAATTCCTTGGTTTTTATGCTTCATCTGAGACCCCAGCATAGAATTCGGCTTTTCACAGTTCAGCCTAGAGCTGTGCAAGCCCCTTTTCTATGGGGAGCCCAAGAATGCCAGAGATCCCCTTGTCTTCCCAGGCTTTCAGAGGCTCTAATCCCTTATCTCTTCATGAGCCATTTGGCTCATGCTGTTTTGATTTCCCCAGCACAGATCTGAGCTCCCCAGCTCCTACTTCTTCTCCTTGGTGGGGCCCTTTGGGCCTCTGAGCTTAATGTCTTCAATGGAGATCTTGTGGGATAATGTTTCCAAATTTGTTTTCCAGAGCCTCAGCTCCTGGGAGCAGACTGGCCTGGCTTTTGTCAGTACCCTCTGAGACCTCCCTCCCCATCCCTCTCCCCACCTCCTTTCCCATTCTCCTCCATCCATCCCTTCCTCCCTATAGGTTCTATCACTCACTGCTGACCTTAGTGACATGGTGAAGGCTTGTGCTTAGCTGGGGAGAAACAGAGGTGCCAAAAACCAATTTCTCCTTTTTCAGCCTCATCATCTTTCACTAGCTCCTAACAATTTGGGGGCTTTAAGTGCTTGTTTAAATGCATGAAATCTCTTTGCGCCCATCATTACCCTTGAAGCTCCCTATTAAAGGACTGTGGCCATCCAAGCACTTGGCTATCATTTGACTACCGAAACAATGGATCCCAAAAAATGTCCCCAGAAGTCTCAAGCTAGGAGGGAAAGGCTGAAGCCTGGTGCCAGTCAGCAGAGGAACTTGTCTCCCAAGAAGAGATCTCACACAGTCCTGACCCCTCGTTAGACCACCTCGCAGGACGGACCATGACGAGGAGTGGGCACTTCCTCTGAGCCCCCAGTGTAGTCTTCAGCGGCGTCATAACGACCACCTAATTTTGCATAACTCTTGCCCTCTCTTTAAACCAAAACATCCTGCTCAGATCCCAAAGATAGATTTGGAGGATCACTCATTATTTGTCCCTCTCTTCCCAGTATGGTCTCCATGTTCTGCTTTTCACTAGCCTCGTCTCTTGAACTAGCATATTGAGGACAGTGGCCAAGCCTGCCAGGGCTCTGACTCTGATATTCACAACTCCGGTATCAGGGCTACCCTCTGGTTGACACAGTCTCTTTCTCTTCGCAAGAGAGCCAGCACTGGTCTGCACTGGAGCTGCGGAGTCCTTTCGAACAAACTCCAGAACAAGTGGAAATACCACCCAACTTCCAGTGTTCCCGCTGGCCCCAAAACATGAGAATGAGAGGAGCTGTCTCCCTAGGCACAGCCTCTGTTGCTGCCTCCCTCCTACAGACCCTGGGCCAGGAAGTATTCCCTGGATTGCTTAGCAAATAAAAGCACCAGCCTGGAGCACATGTGCCAGACAAGCTTCTTGGCCAATCCTGGTTCTCCAACAAAGCAAGATGAAGGGCGTGTGAATGGGTGATGAATCCCACCATGCTTTAAGCCCAGGAGTGCACAGGCTCCAGGCACAAACTGGGAGGCTAGATCAGATCTCAAGTCCCAGTTGGGTTTCCATGCACTGGCTAGCGCCCGCCACACACAAAAACCGAGTTGGCTCACAAAGGAAATGGAGCGCTGAGCATTCAAACGGCAGAGTTACTGGATGAGGCCCCATATGTGGAAGAAAAGACCTGCTCAGAGCCACAGCAGACTCATTCCTGCTCACCACTGAGGAAATACTTAGGAAACGGGTACAGGAGCCAGTGCATGTGAACTCCCAGAGATGAGCTTATGAACATGGGCCCAGCTCACAGGACCCCCACAGGCATCTCTGAGAAGAGACGTGTGCGGCAAACTTGTGAGATGCCCTACCTTATCCTGATGGAATAGGGATGCCAGAGATGTACATAGAATGTGCCAAAAGGGGTATTTTCCCTTGCTGAGGGAAAGAGAAAAGAGGGGAGAGTTAGGGGCACTAAGTAATGGTTCATTCACCCATTCATGAGCTATTTGACGAGCCACTAAAATCTTTAGGGTGCTGGGACTGTGGCAGTGAACAGTGAGTAGATGTGTTTATTTGAATGAGTACATGTGTTCATGTGTGTTCATATGTGTGTAGGCACGCAGGTGTGTGTATGAGCATGAAGGCCAAAGGACAACCTCAGGAAAACCACCCATCTCCTTTGGGACAGGGTTTTTCATTGGCCTGGAGCTAACATATTAGGCTTGACTGGCTGGCCAGGAAGTCCCAGAGTTCTGCCTCTGCCATTCCTCACTGGGATTAAAAGTAGACAACAACATGTCTGGCTTTCTTACTTGGATTCTGGGGACTGAACTCAGATCCTCAAGCTTGTAAGGCAAGCACTTCACCTACTGAGCTGTCTCTCTAGCCCAGAATAGATTTTTTTTAATCCTTATTTGTATGGAGTTGAGGAATGCCAATCTTCTCAAAGAACATTCAGAATGCCTTACAGGATGAAGAAGGCCAAGGGAACTGGTGAATAGTGCCATGATAGAGGGAAGGGCAGAGGACACAGAGGCTCCAACCTGGGGCTCTGGCTGAGGACGCAACAATACTGGACAAAGGGAGAGAGAGATGTGGGCTGCACTGCACTGTAGAGATGTCAGGATCCAAGGTAGAACCAGGGCGTTCCTGGGAAACAGAGGCCAAGATGAGGGGAGCAAAGACAAGGGTCAAGAGGTAGAGCCAGGTGTGGGGGCGCACGCCTTTAATCCCAGCACTTAGGACGCAGAGATAGGAGGATTTCTGTGAGTTCAAGGCCAGCCTGAGACTACATAGTAAATTCCAGGGCAGCCTGGGTTAGAGCAAGACCCTACCTTGAACCCGAACCCCCAAAAACAGTGAGAGAGTTCAGAATCCAGGACTTGCCATTCTACTGGGAAAAAGGTGACAAACAGCCCTGCTTCTCTTCCTTCTGCCCATGAAAGAACAAACTGTATTCCAGCTGTCATATACCACTAGCCACTATGAGATTTCTGAACAACCATGCTCACTGCAGAAATATCACGATAGCCAAGTTTTGGAATTGGCTTAGGTGTCTGTCAGCAGATGGATGTACACAGAAAATGTTGAATATGTACACATGAACTGTTTTTTTCAAAATTTTTTTATTATTATTCTATTTATCTTTTGGAGAGAGGCACGGAGAGAGTCAGACAGAGAGGGAGAGGGAGACAGATAGAGATGGGCACACCAACAGTCTCTCAGCTGCTGTGAATGAAATCCAGATGCATGTGCCCCTTGTGGGCAAGTGTGGCATTGCACCCTTGCGTCACTTTGCATCTGGCTAAACATGGGGCCTGGAGATTGGAACCGGGTTCTTAGGCTTAGCAGGCAGGCACCTTAACTGCTAAGCCATCTCTCCAGCCCTCAAATATTTTATTTATTTATTTATTTATTTATTTATTTATTTATTTATTTGAGAGAGAATAGGCATGCCAGGGCCTCTAGCCATTGCAACTCCAGACATATGTGCCCCCTTGTGCATCTGGCTTAACGTGCATACTGAGGAATCGAACCTGGGTCATTTAGACTTCACAGGCAAGCACCTTAACCACTAAGCCATCTTTCTAGCCCCACACAGACTTTTACTCAGCCATAAAGAACAGTGGAGCTATCATAGTGGCAGAACAAGAGAGACCCTGTCTCACAGTGGAAGGCGAGGATCACCTTCCGTTGCTGTCTACTGATCTCTACATGTATGCCATGGTGTATATACATACATACATACATACATACATACATACATACATACATACGCCCAACTGGGCCATTGTTATCACTTCATTTACCTGGAGTTTGATTTCTTCTTCTTTGTGCAGAAGTAGCACTGGAGATGTAAAGATTCACACCACTTTCTACTCTGAAAGCCAAGCTGTGGATAAACGTACTTGACAACATATATTGTTTCAGCAGCTAGGGTAAAACAGGAAGAAAGAAATTGCAACTTGGGGATGATGCTTGTTAAGGAGCAAAGCTTCAGTTTCCTCAACTTCACATTGAGAACAGAGAAAGAGTATTTCCCCACCTCATTTTTCCCACCATCTATTGGTACTCAAGGAGATGAAGACTCAAATCAGAGGTCTGGGATGCTGCACACCTTAATACCAGCACTGTGGAAGTGAAGATAGGAGGATCCAGAGTTCAGGGTCATTCTTGGCTACACAATGAGCTGGGCCAGCGTGGAATACATGAGACCCTGTCTCAAGAAAAGAAAAGTGGTTGGTGAAATGGCTCAGTGATTGAAGCACTCACTGTTCAGGCTGAAATGCCTGAGTTCAATTTCCCAGAAGCCCTACACTGTGACAGACTTCTGTCCTCCCAGAACACTGACACTGATGGAAAGGTGGGAAGTGGAGACAAGAAAATTTCCAGAAATTCATGGTGAGCCCAACAGAGAACAGCAGACCAAGAAACCGAAGCAAGAAAGCCAGCCTCAGAAGAGGTGGACAAAGGAGAACACCCAAAGCTGTCCTCTGACCTCCACACACATGCCATAACAGACACATGCCCACTCCTCCCTCCCTCCCTCCCTCCCTCTCTCTCTCTCTCTCTCACACACACACACACACACACACACAATGAAATTTTTAAAATTTAAATTTCCTTAAATGGCTTAAGTCAGAACAGAAGTTTTGTTTTTATGTATTTTGTTCACTGCCATAATCCCAGAACACATGATGGAGCCTCTGGAAACTTCTGCTGACTAAATGCACAGCAACACAGAGCACTGGCATAACAGTATGCACCATCATGCCAGGCCTCTATCTGGCTGTCTTCCTTCGCTGTACTCCCTCACTCCCTCTGTCTGGGCCAGCTCTTCTGCTTTGTTCTGCTATATTGTTGGACTCTAATATCAAGGCCTTTCTACCCTAGCCTCCTGAGGTGTGGCTTGCAGGGAGGTACAGACAATCCTGCTTTCCTGCTCTAGAGACTTCCATTCATTTGCAGGTCCAAATGTGTCCAGACTTCTCTGTGCCTGACCATCATCTCATAGTCATTTCCAAGCTTCTCCAGAGGGTCCCCAAGGTCTCAAGCCATTGACGGGCATTGACAGCCCCTGAGGCAACATGGTAGTCCATTGGTGGAACCCAATCCATCCCAGGCAACAAAGTGTGACCCTATGATCTGCATAGACTTCCAGAGCAGGACAGAACCTTTCCTAGGAAAGAAGGGGCTGGAGGCTGGAGGCTGGGGGCAGTGGCTTGAAGTCTCCCTCCTACTGCTTGCTCTGTGACCTTCAGCTCTTAGCTCTCCTAGCTTTTCTCCATTGTAGCTCCCTGGTTTGCAAAAGAGCAAGTGGAATAACCATCTCCAGGGCTCATTTTGGAGTTACACATGGATGTCAAGCTCTGTGTAAATACTGACCACAAAATATAGATCAGACTATAGGTGAATCTCCCTTACTGGCTGATAAAATGAATTGGTGTTTCCCTTCCCTCCCCCACTATGCCAGTACTCCCCTAGTCATAGTCCTCCATCATTCAACTAAAAATGAGAGTAAGAAACATGCATTCTTATTTCAAATTCCCATGAATTGCTTGATGGAAGGCAGAGGAGGTTTTGTTCATTTGGGGCGAAACGGCTTTCCGAGAGAGCTACAGATTGCAACGTCAGCATGCCCATCATCCAGTTTCCATGGAGAGGCTACACCAGACCTCACGCATGTCTCCTGTCATCTCACGTTCCATTCAGAGCTTCATCTCGCATCAGCAGTCCTTCTCCTCAGAACACCCCCCATCTGGCTATGACATGACCCACTCTTGGGCAGTGGGCTTTGCAGCAGATCACTCACAGTTCCCTCACGGGTACGTGCACATAATTGCATCATCTTCACAGCTTGGCACGTCCACCCAAAGAGCTGTGATTAGTTTCAGTCTGTCTTAATAGTAACAGGTGTGTCTGCCAAGGGAGGCTAGGCTTGAGCTGAGACTAAATCAATTAGGGGCCAGACCTCCCTCCCCTTGCTTCGCTGCCATAACCCACATCAGTGGCTGAATCTGAAGCATGAACAGCCCTGTGGTGGCTGTGCCAAGTTCTAAGCCAAGACTTTCAAAGATCTGCCTGGCTCTTGTCACCTCCCGATACAACTTTGAAGAGCACTGGAGGGCCTGGACTCAGCGAGCTGTCCATGCTGGAAGCCACCTGTAACGGAGACACTCTCTCCTCTAAGAGCTCCTTACGGATGGCTCACTGGAATGGCGCCCTTGAATTTCATGTGAAATATATGTGTTTTTTGTTTATTTATTTATTCATTCATTCATTCATTCATTCATTTATTCCAGGCTTACAGTACCAGATGTGAGTTCCCTTCCTACAGAGAGGGCTTTAAATCCAATTAGAAAATCCTTCCACCACTACTGTAGGCTCTCGGAATTCCAGCCTTACCAAGTAGAGCCAAGGATGTTAAAGATGTTGTGACCATCTTTAAACTCTAAAGCACACACTTTGTAAAAGTCCCCAATGTGATCTCAGTGCCAGAGTCACACTCATTGAGTTAGCAGGTGTGCTGGAAATCAGCGTGGCTGCTCTGTCACTGCGGGTCCCTCTGAGCTGGCTGAGCCTCCAAGCAGATTCTAGAGATGAGTGGTTATCTCCCGTTCATGGGTGTTCGTTGACTTCAAACTATTACTACGTGTTGAGCTGGCACAACTTGGCTCTGAAATGACTAAAGTCTGGCAAGCAGTCTGAGTCATATAGTCCTGCCAGCCTTCAGGCTAAGCTGCAGGCCTGGGCTCTTAATAGTGTGCCCAAGGGTCAGGCATCATCTAAGCTGCCATGGTCTGCTGCTTCCTTAGGAAGGAGGTGACCAAGCTGGTACTAAATATGAATTGTTACCCAGGAGATAATGACCTTTTGCCTCTTGTTCACATTTCTGAGGTACACGGGACAGGTTTGTGGTTCTGAAAGTCCTATCTGACACTTAACAGATAATATTCCTATCATTTCTCAGTCACTAGAGTCCCTATCAGAAACTTCCAGTGACTTGCTCCCCATGACCAGCATGGAATCTTTCCCTTCCCTTTGGATCTTTTTCAAAAGGGGCCAGGCTGTAGTGATGTGGCCTGTTTTTTATTTAATTAGCTAAAAGGCTGTATCTGCCTCTGTCACTCATCCCTTAATGCCCATAGAACATGCCCTGCACAGAAAATCTCAAAATGAGTGTTAGCATGTCAAGGACTTGAACTTGTTCTTCCTCATCAGACTCTGTCCCAGCTAAGGAAAGCAAAGGAGTCCAGATTAAAGGTCTGAAACATCACATAAAAATGCCAAGAATGTTGCTGCATGCCTGTAACCCCAGCACTGGTAAGTCAGAGACAGGCAGATTCCTGGAGTTTGATGGCCAGCACACCTAGTGTAATTGGTGATCTCCAGGCTCAAAAATAGATGGGCAGCATTCCTGAAAATACCACCTGTGGTCATCTCTGGCCTCCACAGGCACCTACACATGTTTATGTGCACCTGCGCACACACACATTCCAGAAAAGAAAGAGAAAAAAAAGTTTAGTGTGGTGCTGGGAAGATGGCTCAGCAGATAAAGCCCTGCATACCTAAATTTAAGCCTCCCCCAAATTCATATGAAAACCCATATTAAAAGCCAGAAGCCATGCAGGATTCATTAATCCCAGCACCCTGACAGCGAGATGGGAGACAGAGACTGGAGAATTTTCCAGAAGCTCAAAAAAGAATAGCCGAGCAAGATCCACAGAGAGAGAGAGAGACTGCCTTTAAAAAAGAGGGCCATGCCAGGCGTGGTGGCGCACGCCTTTAATCCCAGCACTTGGGAGGCAGAGGTAGGAGGATCCCCGTGAGTTTGAGGACACCCTCAGACTACATAGTGAATTCTAGGTCAGCCTGGACCCTATCTTGGAAAAAAAAAAAAAAAAGGAGGGCCAACCTGAAAGTCATCCTCTGACATCCATGAGCATACCACGACACACAAGACTGCTACACACACACACACTAAAAGATCTCTTTGAAAATAGTTTAGTGTGGGACAGGAAAACTAGTCAGCTCTGTTCTCTGCACTCCCATCAACAGGAGAGACAGCCTACCATGGACATGCTAAACAGTTCACAGTCCTGAGGAGGCAACATGTTTTCTATACTGATACACAAGATGGTAAGCAGGAACGCCATTGTAAATTCTGAAACAGAAACCTTTGGGCTTCATTGGTAAAAGCATCAAGATTAGGGGGTAAAGCAACAAGTAATGTTGTCCTGCCATGTGAGAAACCAGCTGGAAAGTACAAAAGCAGATAGAGCGCACCACAGATCCAAGGAATTGGATTCTTAAAGGGCATCTGTGCACACAAACAGCAGGAACTGAATACTGCCCCCCAACTCGGGATAAGAGAGACCAATTATGACCAGATAAATCATGGACCTACACTGGCTTGTTTTATGGGTTGAATCTAAAACGCCATCTATGGTCATACCACCCTGAGCGCTCCACACATCGTCTCATCTGAAGTGCACCCCCCCCATACACACACAGAGGCTCTTGTTTGGAATGCTTCATCTCCAGCTCAGGGCACTATTTTGAAGGCTGTGGAGGTATGAGGAGGTGTGGGCTCAGTTGGAAGAAAACGTCAGTAGAGATAGGCCTTTGAAGGTGGTGCTTGGTCCCTGGTTCCAGCCAGCTCTCTCTGCTTCCTGTCTTCTACCATGTGAACAACCACCTCCGTCGTAGGATGGAGCCAAAGCCACTCTGCCATGAACCCCACTGTGCCTTCCTTCCCCACCACGATGGACTGAAATCCTTCTGGAACCTTGAGCCAAAGTTGTTTCTCACATTTGAGTCAGTGACATAAAAGTAATGAGAGACTGGACCTGGGAGGAGAGATCTTCATTCTGAATCCACACGAAGTCCACCTATTCCTGTGAGGTAAAAAATACCAGTCAAGTCTATCTCAATTGTTAGAGATAAAATAGGAATAATGGCTCTTGTGTAATTTCAGCACTCAGAGGGAGGTCCAGTGTCATCCTTGCTATATAGTTTGCTTGAGGCCAACTGGGGCTACAAAAGGCCTCATCTCAAAAAAGAGACTCAAGGGCTGGAGAGATGGCTTAGCAGTTAAAGCGTTTGCCTGCAAAGCCAAAGGACCTCAGTTCGATTCTCCAGGACCCACATAAGCCAGATGCACAATGGGGCACACACATTTGGAGTTCATTTGCAGTGGCTAGAGGCCCTGGAGCACCCATTCTCTCTCTCTCTCTCTCTCTCTCTCTCTCTCTCTCTCTCTCTCTCTCTTTCTCTCTCTCTCTCTCTCTCTCTCTCTCTGCCTCTTCTCTGAAATAAATAAATAAATTATATATATATATGTAAATATATAAAATATATATATATATATATATATATATATATATATATTAAAGGGGCTCAAGTATCTCTCAAGTGAACACAGTAGGCAAGCCATAGGAAACAGCCATGTTAATGGAGGAGAGATGGTTGGCTTTTGGCCATTTCAGAGTTCAACCCTGTCCTCCTGTTTTAACTGAGGCCTCAGTACAAAGGAGTCCTAGTGTGTTCAAGGAAACCACCACTCTCTGAAGAGCTTGGTTTAGGGTTACAAGCATCTTCATCACACCCTCGCGGAGGCCACCTTTCTGATCTGGAACACGTTACATGGTTTGAAGACGAACAGTTTGAGAGGTCCGTCCATGTTATCTGCCTCGTCTCCAGGGATGCCTGGAAGGACACTGAAAGGAAATCAATACGAGGAGGTCACATTTCTGTGGCAGAGGCTCCTGACGGAATTTGCATCCTAAATTCTCACTGAAACTGAGAATCTCAAACCTCAGCAGCCTGTGGGGTGAACCCACGTTGGTTTCTTGTATCATGTGTGAGGATCAATCCCAAGAACCACACCACCGTGACGGCCCTGCTTTGCTGACACTTGCCAGACACCAGACAACCTGGCACAGCAGAGGCTCCTCCAAGGCTATGTCTGTCTCTCTGAGGCGTAAGTGCGCTCTGGAGCCGCCTGACAGCAGATGATGAAGATGTAATGATTCCCGGAAGCTGAGGTCACGACCCTAGAACATGTTTTTAAAATGTATTAGAGGACCATTTCAGCGTCCATGTGGGGACGGAGGAGAACACTGTTGATAAATAATTGAGATGGCTATCTTTTTGGCCTGGCTTCGGGACTGTGGACTGAGTCAAGATTTCTGCAAAATGGCTTCTCTTTACAAAGGGAGAGCTTTGTTTCAGCCTTAGAAAGAAAAACGCTTTGCAAAGCCAAAGATCTCACAAACCTTTGCAGACATGACTTCATTCCATATGCTCCCAGCCCCTCTAAGGTTCCAATATGGCTCAGTTCAGTTCAGATGCTACAGCAAGTGGGAAGCTCGCCAAGGTCATAAGTCACGTTGGCAGAGATGTGCTTTCTGGAAGATGGCACACCCTCTGTGACAGGGAGGTGATGTGTGGCTTTACCGTGTGTCCCCCATGCAGCCCAGGGCAGGGCTGACCTGCAGTAAGTGCCCAACACAGACATAGGCCCCAGAGGCTGAACAGAGTGGTCAGCTATCTGCTGCTATCCTTCCCCTCCAAAAGGACTAACCAATCCACCTCTGACACCAGGCATAACATGACATCGTCTTAGAGTAATGAATGGAAAGTCCCATCCCATCCCTGAAGTTACAGTCCAGGATCGAGTGAGGCTTTGTGGTGATGTAGCACCCTTTGAGCCATCCATGCTCTGTAAATAACCCCTCCCCTGTGCTCTGTAAGTAACCCCAATAAATTCATTGGTTCACCAAGCTGAATCTGGTGTAATCGTGCTTTGGTCTGTTGGTTGGTACCCTAGCTGGAGTAAATAGAAGTGTGCTTGTGTTTCCCTCCCCAGGAAATCATTCATGCAACCCCGCCTCTCACCCAGACTGTAAATTTGGGTTGAAGGTCTGGGGAGGATGGCTCGGTCTGGTAAAGTGTTTGCCTCACAAGCATGAGGACCTGAGTTTGATCCCCAGAGCCCACATAAAAATGCTAGGGAAATGGACCAGTGGGTAAAGCACTTGCCAAACACATGTGAGGACCAGAGTTTGGACCTCCAGCATCCCTGCGAATGTAAATGCTGGGTGGGCATGGCAGCCTGTCTGAAATCCCAGAATTCTGGAGGCAGACAAAGGATTCCTGGAGCAAGATGTCCTGCTAGACTCACGGAGTCGACCAGCTGTGGGTTCACGTGATAGACCTGGCCCTGGCAGTAAAGTCGAGAGCTACTGAAGAAACCTGATGACAGCCTCGAACTTCCATGTGCCCTGGCACCCAGCGCACCCACATACACGTGAACACGCATACACACGTGTACATGCACATGGAAAGAAAGAAATACTGGGTGTCACAATGCATGATCCACATTCTCCATTGATGAGGGTCCCTTTGGAAGAGGGAGGACAGGGAGAAAGATATTGGAGTCACCATTATGAAGGTAAAATTAGAATAATATAAATAAAAAATAAATTATTAAAAAAAGAAAGAAATACTGGGTGTTATAGCACATGCTTTTTATCCCAGCACTGAGGTGCGGGGAGGGGTGGGGGCGGGCAGAGATCACTGGATCTTGTTGGACAGCCAGGATAGCCACAACTGGTGAACTGAAGAGCTGCAGGCCAATCAAGGAGAGGCCCTGTCTCAAAGCACATAGACAGAATTCCTGAGGACAACACCCAAAGGTTTCCTGTGGCCTCCACACCTTCCTGCATACATACACAGAGAGAGAGAGAGAGAGAGAGAGAGAGAGAGAGAGAGAGGGAAATTTCTGAATTGTCTCCCTCAGAAGGCTCAGATCTCAGAGAGAAAAATGACCTAAGCCACATAGGAAGCATGACCACACTCTATGGCTCCTGAAATGAGAAGCAGCAGAAGTAGGTACATCATTTTGGGAAGTTAGTCAAGCAGAGGGAATGGCTTGGAAAATCACTTTCCATTGCCTTCAGAGTCGGATAAACATTAAATTCCCAAAGCAAGAGAGGAGGCGTTTGTCCCTGTCATTTCTCTCAACTATCCCAGCGACTCAGCGCTCTTGAATGATCTGAGGCCTAACGGGCCCTGGCTGAGAGGGCGGGAGCAAGGCCGCCCCTCCTATTCCTCCTCCCTGCACTGCATGGGTGAGCTCAGATGTCCCTGTCAAGCTAAACTGACCCTTGTTACTCCTAGAATGCTAGTAATTCCACAGGCATTACCTCAATTTCCCTGGTGTTTTGAGAACAATGCCTTAATCTGTATGCTTTCCAGGACCCCATAAAGGAAGACCCACTTGCAGACAGGCCAACGCCCTGGCTTTTAGTGCTCATGGTTAACAGCCTTTCCCGCCCTGGATCTTCGCATTTATGTCCTTCCCAACTTGGACTGTCCCCCTGTCCTTTGTCTCTCAGCTCTGTTCACAGGGCCATGCACTCGTTAATCTCGGGTGAACATCCATGTGAAGATGAAGCAGCTTTCCCTCTTCCATTTGACTCGCCTGTATAAAATATTTATGATCATCCTGGCACCTCCAAGCCCCTCTCTTCCATCGATTCTCTCAGTTGCACTAAGTGCGCACTCTGAGGAAAGCATTTCCCGCTCATCAGGGATAGTCCTGGGATGACAACACCAAGGAGCTCAGCTGCTCTATGTCCAGGGTCACCAGCAAGACCCTGCTGTCACTCTGCAGAGAGCTTGTGCTACCTTGGACTCCAGGGATCTTGTTTTGCTCACTTTTCTTTCATAGGGTGTTGTTGTTCTTCTTCTTTTTTGTTTTAATTTTTGAGACAGGCTTTCATGTAGCCTTGGCTGGCCTTGAACTCACCATGTAGGTGAAGATGACATTGAATTTTTGAATTTCCTGCCTCCACCTATGAGTGAGGGATTATAGGTGTGTGCCCCACACCTGTGTGTGGGCTGTGCTGGGGATCGAACCCAGGGCTTCAGCCATGCTAGCTAAATTAGTTACTTTGCATGTTTTTGCAACAAACACTTGACAAAAGCAACTTACATTTGAGGGGACATGGTCCATCATGGTGGGGGAGGCACGATAGCAAGAGCATGAAGCGGCTGGTCACGCTTTGTGCCATAGTCAGGAATCAGAGCCATGAATGCTGCTGCTCAGCTTGCTTTCTCCTCCCCCACCCCCCTGGTTTTTCAAGGTAAGGTCTCACTCTAGACCATGCTGACCTGGAATTCACTATGTAGTCTCAGGGTGGCTTTGAACTCACAGTGATCCTCCTACCTGTGTTTCCCAAGTGCTGGGATTAAAGGCATGCACCACCGCGCCTGGCTCACTTTCTCCTTTTTATGCAGTCCAGGACCCCAGTCCATTTAGAGTGGGTCTTTCCGCCTCAACTAACCTAATCTAGAAAACCTCTCATAGACAGGCCCAGAAATTTATTTCCATGTTGATTCTACATCCTGTAAAGTAGACAATCAGAATTAGCCATCGTACTAGATGAGCACTCTAGCATGTGAGCCCCAGCCCCAGCCCCAGCTCCAGCCCCACTGGTGTACTTGTCCTAATCAGACACAAAACAACTCATGCCTTAAGGTCTCTCAGGACTTCAGGAGCTACATAAGGGCAACTGAGAGTAAGACTGATGGGGGAGGCCCCATGCAGACTCCCATAACATGATCGGTCCTACATAGCAGACTGGCCCTCACAGAGTGTTGCCAAGGGAATGGCTGGTTCCCTCTGGCTCCTGAGGCTGAAGGTTGTCTTTTTGTCTCCCAAAAGTGACACATGCCCAGTTGCTGGTGCCTATTTGATACTTCAGAGCTCAGAGTGTTAATTCTTCCAGATGCATGGCTATAAGGGACACAAAATAGTGCAGGAATGATGTGAGGCCCCAACATCAGGTGACCAAAGGAAAGCGGCCGAGCTCTGCCAGTCTCTGAGCCTTGATTCTTGGACTGCAGACACAGGCCCCACCCTGAGTAATTAATGAGATTGCCTGTAATGTGGCGAGTGCTTCAAACAGGATGCAGCACTTAGTGTTTAGTAAGTATTAGTCATTATTGTTGGTGTGGTTCTCATCAGCTTTTGTGTTGGCCCTAATAAGACAGCATTATCCAGGCAATGACGGATGATAGGCAGGTGCAGTGGGCCAAGAAACTAGGGAGACAAGGAGAACTTAACATGTGGCAACTCCTGCTTCATCCCAGAAAACACTTCTGTACTTCTTGTTATTAGCCCAAAACCAGCATAGAAGAGTGTGCGAAGGGTGTGGGCAGTGGGTTAACTGGGCTGGCCCCACTCTCCTCACATAGAGGGTGTTCAATAGAATCCTGAATGTGAGGACTTGAACTTGGCCCTCCCTCCTTTGTTGCCTCTTGTCAGCGGTCCGAGGATCCTCCCTACGAACAGGTCTTTCCCTGACAGATTCCATCATCCAAATGAAATTGACAAGTAGCCCAAACTGCCACAGAGCTTTGAAAAGGGAGTTTTGAACCACACATTCAGTCCATTGCTACTCTGTTCACAACAGATAGAAAAGGGAATCAACCTATAAGGCCATCATCTAATGGCTAGATAGTAAAAATGTGGTGCATATACACAATGAAATTTTACTCATCTGGAAAGAAAAATACCATTATGAAATCTGCAGGAAAATAGATGGAACCTGAGAAAAATTATATTAAGTGAGGTAAACCAAGCCCAAAAGACAAACATTGGATATTCTCACTCATATGCAAGATCCTGACTTGAACGTTTGTGTGTATATAAGTAAGAGGATGCAAGAGTGGCTATAACACTAGATGAGAGAGGAGCAAGACATGATGAGAAGGGGGTAAAAGAAAAGCTGCTGCAAGAAAGAGAACAGGAGGCTGTGGTAGAAGGGAGGGCACAAGGAAGGAAAGGAGATGGGGAGAAAAAGAGAGAAGAGAAATTAAAAAAAAAAACTGTTGAAAAACACCACAATGAAACTGGGCACAGTAGATCACACCTTTAATGCCAGTACTCAGAAGGCTGATATTGGAAAATTCTGTGAGTTCAAGGCCAGCCAGGGCTACAGCGTGAGTTCCAGGTCAGCCAACGCTAAAGTAAGTCCCTGCCTCAAAAAGAAAGAAACACCATAGTGAAACCTAGTTTTCTATATATCAATAACAAAAGCAAATAAAAAACAAGAATTTTGGAGTAAGACCAACTCAGGTTCAATCGTGGCTCTGATAGCTCCTTGCTGTATGCCTGGGACAAGCTCCATTTCCTTATCAACAAAACAAGGAGAATACTAGTGACTAACTCAGACTCGTCCCCCATCTACTAAGGAGTTATGAGATACTAAAGAAAAAAATCAGTGAGTTGGGCAGCCCATACTGATTACTATGGTCAGTGTTCTCCATTGATCAATACAGAAAACCAGAAAACATGTAGGTTTTACTGAACCTTCTAGAAAAGTGCCACAAGACTATCCAAACAGTAATAATGATTTTGCTAAGACCAGAGGAGAAGGGTGTTTGGACAAGTGGCTCTCTGGGTGGCCTCCAAGGCCAGCAGCGGAATGCTACCTCCTCTGGTCATGACCAAGAAAAGCAAAGAAAAGCAAACCCTGCTACTGAGCTGGAAGGCTGTCTGAGCTCATGCAGACACTCACTGTGCCAAGGAAGGCGGACTGGGAGCGGCAGAGTAAGCAGAAGACTGACTCTGAGTCAGATGTGGCCAACCTGGCAACAGGGTCCTGTTTCACTCTCGAAGTTATTTTCGGGGGCAGCAGCAGAAGGTTGGTTTGAGGTTGTTTAATTGTAGTGTCTGCCCTGCCAAAAATAATGCAGATGAAATAAATCCTGCAATTATTATGGCTCACCTGGTGCATTGCTCTGAAAGCTCTTAAGTACCCGGGCTGCTGCTCAGAGGATTTGCTGAGCTGACAGGGGCATATGGGAGGGATGTAAGCTGTGCATCTCCCCCATGTGAGTTGTCTGAGCCCGGGTGGAAAGGGCTGAGCAAACACATCAGTGTGTTATGGCAGTAGAATATATTGCAAGTGGCCATGCTGGCACTTTGTCCATCTGTTTACATTCAGAAAGGCGCTGCCTGCCAACAATTAGGAATCCCCATGCCCACAGTCCAGAAAGCACAAGCCAAGGGCTAGAAATAAAAACAAATTGAAAAGCCACTTGTGGCTCTCTGGATGAGGTGGATTCAGAAGGACTAGGAATTGTTTGGTGGAGCGCCTGCTCACACAGAGGAGGGTCTTCATGAGTACACCTGAATGGGCCTCACAGGTTCTGTCCCTCACCTGACTGGGCAAGTGGTAGTTTGAATGGATGACCCCTCCCCCCCCCAACATCCATTTTATTAAAGCTTATAACTTATTAGAGCTCCAGCCCTGGCTGGAGAAGGTGTTACTGGGAGCAAATGGGAATTCCAGCCTAAAGGTTTACAGAGTGCTTGAGCTCTGCCTGGGGTTCCCGAAGTGTGCTTGCTTATGGTACTGGTAGTGGTTTTTCTCTCTGTGTGTGGACCTGTAAAAGGGCCCCAGCTTCTTCTGCCATTATAGAACTTCTCCTGGATCTATAAGCATCAATAAATCCCTGCCTCCCATAACTTGTGCCTGGTTTGGAGGTTCACCCCAGCAACTTGAAGCTGTCTACTACACTTACCCACTACCAGGAGCTCCTCAGAAAGGCCAACATCTGGGATCTTGAACTGCTATAAGATCTCTGCATCCCTTACCTTCGACATGGGTGGACCTAGGAGTGTTTGCACCATGTTAGTTGAGCAGAGGTGGAACTATGGGGTCCCAAAGCCCACTTATAAAAGCTCATTCCTCAGCACTTGCTGTGTTTCATTTGGTAATAACAATCGTCTCATGACAGTTTCAATTCATATTTCCCTTAATAATTAATAGTGCTAAACATCTTTTCAAATACCTATTGTATATATATATATATAGTTTATATATATGGAACATTCAAGAACTGGAAAATGGGTATATAAAATGATGTAACCTCTGTGAGAAACACTATGGACTCTCCCCCCACCAAAAAAATTAAAATAGAACTGCTATGTGATTCAGTAATTCTATTCCTACATGTAACATCCAACATAATTGAAAGCAAGATCTCAAAGAGATACCTCCACTCCTACATACACTGTAGCATTATTCACCACAGCAAAGATATGAGAGCAATGCAGAGGTCCCTAAACAGAAGAATGGGTAAGGACACTGTGGGATTGACATACAATGAAGTATTATCCAACCTCAGAAAATAAGGAAATCCTTCCATCAGTGACACTTGGTTGAACCTGGAGGATGTTATGCTAAGTGAAGCCAGCCAGTCGCAGACAAATACAGCATGATTCCACTTCTCTGAGGTCCCCAAAGCGATCCAACCCACAGAAACAGAGATACCATGGTGATTTCCAGGGTGTAGGGGAAAGGGAAGTGGGGAGGTGTTCAGTACACCTAATTTCAGTTATGTTAGATGATCAAATTTGAGAATTCTGTGGTGTAGCATGGTACTTTACAGGGAAAGGCAGGGCATTATGCATTTTAAAACTTGTTAAGAGGGCAGACCTCATGATAAGTGATATTACCACCAAAGGGGGAGGGGACACGGGAAACTGAGGGTGGTACTGGATATGTGCATTGCTTTGTTTGTAAGAATAGTATCATTGATGTTTGCCTATGTTCAAATTCATGAAAGTGTACATATTAAATACACACAGCTCTTTTGTATCAATTGTACTTTCATAAAGACATTAGAGGGCTGGAGAGATGGCTTAGGGGTTAAGGACCCAGGTTCTACTCCCCAGAACACACATTAGTCAGATGCACAAGGTCACCCATGCCCACAAGGTGGTGCATGTGTCTGGAGTTCGACTGCAGTGTCTAGAGGCCCTAACATGCCAATTCTCTATCTATCTGTCTGTCTGTCTGTCTATCTCTATCTCTCATAAAAAAATACATTAGAAATGAAGAGTAGGGCAATAGTTCAGCAGGTAAAGTATTTGCTTTCCTACATGAGGACCTGAATTCCATCGCCAAAAGCCAGGTGTGGCAGCAGGCACTTGTAACTGTAGTACTCAGGAGGTGGAGACAGAAGCATTTCTGGGACTTACTATAACCAGTCAGTATAGCCTATCTGGTAAGCTCCACACCAGTGACAGACCTTGGCCCAAAAAAGGTAATGGGGGATGAAAAGATAGTTCAGTGATTAAAGACATTTGCTTGCAAAGCCTGATGGCCCATGTTTGGTTCCCCAGTACCCACATCAAGCCAGAAGCACAAAGTGGCATATGCATCTAGAATTCATTTGTAGTACCAAGAGGCCCTAGCACACCCATTTCCTCTCTCATTCTCTCTCTCTTTCTCTCTCTCCTTGCAAATAAATTTGCAAATAAATAAATGTTTTAAAACATGGCTGGCACCTGAGAAATGACACCCAAGGTTGTCCTCTGCCCTCCATACATATATACCAACATGTGTGCAGGTGTATCTGCCCATGCTCAAATGCACACACACAGAGGTTAGAAATGCAACAAAAATAAATTAGTCTTAGGTTTTTGTTGTTGACAGTGTGTGTATGCATGTTCATTTGTGTGAGTACAGACATGTGCATGCCACAGTGCACGTGTGGATATAAGAGAATAATCTTAGGGGTCAGTACCCACCTTCCATCTTGTTTGAGGAAGGGTCTCTCCTTGTTTGCTGCTGAGTTCACCAGGCTAGCCCCCCCCCCAACCCTGAGCTTCAGGATTCTCCTCTCTATGCCTCCCACTTGACCATAATGCCCTGGGATTGCAGGCACTCACCCTATTGTATCTGGCTTTAAGTGGGTTCTGGAACTCTGAACTCAGGTATTCATGCTGGCGCTGCAAGCATTTTATCCACTAAGCCACATCCTCAGCCCCAGTTTTAGGCTTTTAAAAAATGAAAAACTTGGGCTGGAGAGATGGCTTAGCGGTTAAGGCGCCTGCCTGCTAAGCCTAAGAACCCGGTTTCAATCTCCAGGTCCCACGTTTAGCCAGATGCAAAGTGACGCAAGGGTGCAATGCCGCACTTGACCACAAGGGGGCGCATGCACCTGGATTTCGTTCACAGCAGCTGACACTGCTGGCATGCCCATTCTCTGTCTCCTTCTCCCTCTCTGTGTCTCTCTCCAAAAATAAATTAAAATTTTTTTAAATTTTTTAAAAATGAGAAAACTATGCATTCCACGACTAGGAGTCTTTTCCACTTGCTCGCATAACCTTAGGCAAGGTTCGATGTCCAGCACCTGAAAGTCCTGTGTGGAAGAAGACTTGCACAAGAAGGTTCTAACACTCCATAGAGATGCCAAGTGACCCCAAGCATGTGATGCATGCGTGAAGTAAGCTGTCCTGCTGTGCAGAATGAGTGTGTCAAGCCAGCTTTCGGGGTGATCCCAAGGGAGACCAAGTCATAGGGCAATGGGGAGAAGCCATTCCTGCCTCCCATCCAACTCCTGAGCACCAACTCCTGAGAAAGCTATCCTGTTTATTTTACACTATGTTTGGGGACAGTTTGTACGTGACCATAGACAAATTCACACTCTTTAAAGCCTGAGGCTGGACAGCCTGTAGAATCTAGCCCCTTCTCCTTAATCACAATTCCCATGCTCAGGAAGCTGGCCTGAAATAACAAAAATCCCCTCTTCAGTTTCAGTCGCCACTTCTGTACTTCCATCAGGAGAAGGCTCACAGCTGTTCCCATTCTCACTGTCACAGGCCTTCACGTTCTTACAAATATTAAGAAAGTAGCCGCTCAGCTGCTTCTTTGGGGGCAATGTTCTGAAATCTTTGCAGATTCTTTTTTCTTCTGCCTTTTGCTTTGTATTTTTCACTCTCTAAAAACAGATACCCACAGTTCTGGGAGTGACAGATGACTTAGTCATGCGATGAGAGCCTTAGATCAAAGTGACAACCCTTCTAGCCTTCAAGGCACTCTACAGCATGGAAAGCATTTTCATTTGTGCTACCGCTGTATCCCCATAGCCGCCCAGTGATGTGAATGAGGTAGACATTTGTCCAGACCTATTGAAGTTCAGCTCCTTTCCCAAGATCATACTTAATGGCAGAGCTGAGACCAGAAAACAAACCTCCTCTTTTTGCAAGTATCTGGACAAGGACAGAAAAAAAAAACTGAAAAAAATTAAAGAGTAAGATCAGCTGATGTATGTGAATAGCAAATTATTTTCTCTTCAATGTTTCTTGATTATAATTTTGCCTTTTCAATAAACAAAATCACAAGTTTTTAGAAAAGAAATACCGTGTCTTTATGAAGTGTTTGGATAGTGTTGAAATATTTTGAAGTATATAATTTTAAATATAAATATCACAGATTGTAGGCACAACAGAAAATTACACAGGGAATTTTCTTCTCACTGCCATCATTGGCTTTAATTCTTTTAGTTCCAGGGGAAAAAATGGTATAAAAGTTGTTGTTCTTAAATGGTCATTACATATGGTTCTACTTCATCAAATGTAAGAAGAGGGGGATTAGCTGGGAAGAGGAAGGGAATCAATGGGAGTGGGAGGGGGATAAGAGAAGGTAATGGGTGGTAAATACAATCCAAATACATTATATACATGTATAAAATTGTCAATAAAATTGCCAGGTGTGGTGGCATACGCCTTTAATTCCAGCACTTGGAAGGCAGAGGTAGGTGTATCACCATGAGTTTGAGGCCACCCTGACACTACATAGTGAATTCCAGGTCATCCTGGACTAGAGTGAAACCCTACCTTGGAAAACCAATAATAATAATAATAATAATAATAATGATAATGGGGCTAGAAATATTGCTCAGTGATTAAAGGTGCTTGCTTGCAAACCCTGCTGGCCTGGGATTCAATTCTCTAGTACCCACATAAAGCCAGATGCACCAAGTAGCACATGCATCTGGAGTTTGTTTGCAGTGGCAAGAGGCACTGACATGCCTATATTCTATCTCTTTGCTTGCAAATAAAATATTTAAAATAGTAATATAATAAAATAAAAAGAACCAAGCCCTAATGATGCATCAGGATTTTGTGGACACCATGTAACACCTTAATGGGTAATTCACTAACTCCTCCCAGACTTGTGGCAGAAATGGTGAGGTAAGACATCCCAGCCTGCGATCTCTAAAGCAGGAATGGGTTCCCATTTGCTCTTCAGGTCAGATGCTATGGTCTGTGGCAAGTATAACAAAGGCAATGCACTGGACACAGTGCATATTCCTATATCCTGAATAAAAGGGAAGAAAGAAGTATTGATGGTCCAGAGGAGGGGAGAGTTAAAGTGAATGACACCAACAGTTATTCCCACTTGTTAAAGTTAGGCTGCAGTCTCGGGAGGGCACCCATCAACAGCTGAGACCAGACTAGACATCAAGCAGTTGCATACAGCATGGACCAGTGGTCCCATCACCAGGAGAGAGTGCAGACTCCCATTTCTGTCCATCTTGTGGCAGAAGGCATGACCCATGGGAACCACATGGCTTTTCTGGTGGGGACAAAGAATCCAAAAGCTGCCAGTTACACCAGGAATCCCAGGCAACGCTGGGATGCTACAACATGAGTATTCATTCATGCCATCAGCTCAAGAGCTCAGAGAGTACACACAGCAACCCTGGACTCAGAAAGCCCACTGCACAGTGCTATTCCCTTCCAACTCTAGATCCACACTCCATTCTCTTCCACACATGGCCACAGCCTGATAGCAAGTCTTTACTCTTCCCTGAGCCTCGGGCTTCTTATGTGCAAGGTGAGAGGCTGTGCATTATCGCTCCAATTTCTTTCATGTTTGACATTTGATGGTGGCTTGAGATGAAATGTAGCTGCATCCGAGGCAGAAAAATCAAGGTGCCGTTTCGGATCACAGAAATTCACACAAACTCTAGACACCATGGTTCTTCAGCAGTCTCTGAATCTCTGAGTTAAGGTATATCAGGGACAAGATACGCATGAGCCTCCTCTATCAAAATTTAAGCTTGCTCAAATTGGCAAAAGTAACCGCACAACCAGGGCAACCAAAGGTGACTGCCACCATCCCTCAGCAGGCCAGCACCAGATGCAGCAAAGAGGATGTGGGCACAAACCTTCAGACTCGGGTGTGTCACCTGAGACCAGGCCAGAGCCAGCAAAACACCATGCATGCCTCCTCCACCCTTTCCGACTGCCCCAAGACTGGCACGGTGCTTACTCAGAGCGAAAGTAACACTTGCCTTTCTGGGGCCAACAGACTTTTGTAGGGAGGCACCTTAGGTGCCAGACAGAGAACTTTTCATAGCCCCAAACCAGATACTTCTGCTGCCAACAAGCTATGCACCTGAGCCGGGCCCTTGTGTCACACCAAATTACATTGCAACCATGACAAGGGACATTTAGCATCAAGGTCTCACCACAAATCCTTATCGTTTCAGCCTCTCATTCTGAAATGTATTGCAGGCACCAACATGGGCAGAGAAGCCTTCTTTGGCCTAACGGTGGTTCAGAAATAAATTGACAACGCATCCTTATGGGAACGCTGCCAGTTGGTTTCATTTATCAATGTATCAATGTCATTTGGAAAGAAATAGCCTCCACTTGAAAGATGACACTTCATCCATAACCAAAAGGGCTCACGCGTTCCTCAACTGCCAGCACATGACAAAATGAAACGTGTCGCTAGTCCTCAAATGAAGGAGCAAGCTTCTGCAGATAAAACACCATAGCCAGGATGTGCTCAGCCAAAATAATGACCGCATGCCTTGAGGATGTGGGGTGCAAAATGAGATTCTGAGGGCTAGGGAGATGGATCCGTTGGTAAAGTGCTTAACTTGCAAGATGCCCCAAATCCATGTGAAAATGCTGGATGTGGTGGCATACACTTGTCATCCCAGCTTGGGAGAGGTGGAGATAGGCAGGGCTCTGAGGTTCTCTGGCCAACCAGGCTCAGCTAACTGGTGAGCACCAGGCCCCTGAGAGGACCTGTGTAGATGAGATCCCTAAGGACAGCACCTGAGGTTGTCCTGGGATCTCTGCATACATGTGCACATGTCTCCACATACATACACGACACAAGCGTGCACACACACACACACACACACACACACACACACACACATACGTTTGTGGGGTTTTTTTAAACATTTATTTATTCATTTATTTGAGAGAGAGTGAGTAAGAGTGTGCCAGAACCTCCTGCTACTGCAAACACACTCCAGATGTATGCACTATGTTGTGCATGTTGGTTTTACATGGGTACTGGGGAACCGAACCAAGGCTGTCAGGCTTTGCAAGCAAGCATCTTTAACTGCTGAGCCATCTCTCCAGCACCCACATGTGTTTAAAAAAAAAAAAAAAAAGTCCTGAGGCATCAGGAGTTGATAGGTGCCAAGAAAGACCAACAGCTCAGGTCTCCGCAATCCATTCTCCGTGGCTTGATGGTGGGGAGGGGGGACTTCAAAGAGTAAACCTCTGTTGCCCACGGCAACCCCATAGCACTTAAATCGGCTCAGTATCTGGTCAGATTTATGTGTCTGTCTACCATTGTTCCCTACCACCTTCCTTGGCTGTAAAATGGGCCTGACAGCTGGGTTGGTGCTCACTCATTAGCTTTCACTGGGCTAAACAGCCATCCTAGACAGTAGGGAGGAGAAGCCTGTCTCTAAGCCAGACCACCAACCCTAGTAAGTCAAGAAGTGTGATTTCCATTCCTGGCTTCTAAAACACGGTTCAGAAAACTCCCCCGCACAGGGCATTGGAATGCTGTCTTTCCTCTCTCACTCTGTTTCTGAGCTGAAAGACCTAAAGCCACCCAGCTAACCTCACACAAAGCTAATGGATCTGGCTTTCCTAGGAAGAACAATCTCTCGAAATGATTATGAAGCCCTTTGCAAATATCAAAGTGGTGATGAAGCAATAATGAGCTTTGACCAGGAGCGGGATGTCTCCTGGGCTGGCTGCTTTAATTGCTCCTATTCACTACTCCACTGCTATTGGAGAATGGAAGGAGGCAAGCACTTTGCTAGCCTGGACTGTGGACTTCTGCAGATATGCAACACTGCCCTCTACTGGTACCCAGCGTCTTAACAAGCTGCTGAAGCTGAACAATTCATTTTCCACAGCCGCATGTCTTTGTACTTCACAGCAGAGGCCCAGAGAGCTTGTGAGCTGGGGCCTGTGACCAGTGGGCTCTGCAGAGGCTTTTTGCTTCACAGAGTGTGGTACGTGTCCATTAGAAAGCTGCTGAGTGGAAATCTTATTCCCTGGGATTTTAAACAGCCACATTTCCTAGTATTTGACATCAATGGGACATTTAGCAAATGGAGTGGCAGATGGAGTGCCTGCCTGGCTCTATTTTCTGTCAGACACTTGAGAGTCAAAACCCTCCGGATGTCTGCATTTCATAAGCTTGCTTACTTCGGGGCTGGCCATGGCTCAGTGGACATGGGGTATTCTGTAGAACTCTGAGGTCAGGGAGTGCTGGGACACACAGGACAGCAAGTGGCCCCTCTGCCCCCAGTCCTGCACCTGCACTTTCCAAGGGCAATGTTCCTGGAATCCACTTTATCCTCCAACAGCTTACATCTCTCAGCTATCTGTCATTCTTTCAAGTCCTGTGCAAGGATGCAGGTAAGTGACTAGCACCTTCCCAGACGGGTTTCCCGTGGGCCTTCAAAATGAGCTAGGTTAGACCTTAGAACCACCAGTTTGGGAAACTGAGGCCTTCAACATTGAGAGACTTTCTAACAGTGATATGACCATCACATAAATAGACAAAAACCACACAATTGCAGGTCTCCTCAAATGTCTAAACTTGCTTTCCACCCCTTTCTATGTGGACACACACAAATCATTTTGGCTGTCTCATGTTAATAATTCACACTCATGTGAATCTCAGGATTCAACTCCTTGAAACTGCTTTCCGGTTCACTGCGCTGACGAAGGCGCACAGCGCAGGAGGTCTCAGAGGCTTTCATCTGCGTCCTTGCTGTCTTCAACATTATCCTGCAAGTATGCTAAGGAGGCTGGCAATAACTAGTCAATGAAATAATGACTCTCTGAGAGAGAAAATTTGGATTTTTTTTTCCATCAAGCTGCCAGTGCCTTTGGTGTTCAGGTCAATGTCACTTTGCTCTATTAACCTAGTGTGACCCAGTGTGGATGTTGCTCTTTGTGTATCACCCCACTCAGAGGTCCTCTGAACTTCTACAACTCTGGTTCATCATGATTGCTCAGCTCAATGGTATAATAACCATAAATGTTTAAGCTCAAACTAAACTGCTGGCCAAGCGGGCCTGGCTTTGTCCCCTGAAATCTGGCACACTGTTACTTACGCAGGCGTTTCCTTTGGTCTCTACTTGAATTCAGGTCAGGGCTTCATGAGAAATGAAACTGTCTCCTCTCCCCTCCTTCTTGCACACTTGACTTCAATTCTGAAGCCACAGATATGCCTCACCAGCCAACACCTAAGCTGTTTACATCTCAGCTGTGAGACGCCGTGATTGGCTGTTTCGGCTGGCTTTAGACAAACCTGCCCCGTGGAGTTTATGAAGGGCTGAGCTGTGCGCCTGGAACACGGTGCCTTCATCTTGTTCAGTTTATACAATGGCACCTACTTTTTCCCGGGCCTCAGCCTGCCACACAAGACCTCGAACCTGATTTCCCATACATTAAACTACTCACCTCCTCCTTCAAAACTAAGCTCTTGTCCCATAGGACTCTAACAAGAACGTGTGAAGAAGTTTATGTTTAATTGAAACTAGCAATGATGACCAACAAAGGCAAATCCAGACCTGTTCATATCCATGAAGCTTGTTCCGCTCTCCTACATTGACCGACTTTTTGAGAACAGTTTCAACAAATCTCACATGAGAAGGACTTTGCCAAAGCACCTAGCCCAAGCTTCCCATGAACACAGAAATTCATTCTTTTTATAATGTCTTCACTAACAAAGAATCCTCTCTTCAAAAAGTTGTGCATTCTGTTTCTGAAGTGTTGCGAGTGAGGACTCCAAAGAAAAGCTATTTATTTCTCCAGACATTGCGGCTTAGGAACTGTTCATTTCAGATATGTTTTCAAGTAAAAGGAGGCTAGCAGACACCCAAATTACATGAATAATAAGTCCTTGAAGTCTACAACAAACCATCCGCGGGACTGTAACAACAGAGTGATAACAGACAAGTTATAACATGTAGCCGGCCGAGTTCTGAACACTGTGTTGGGGCTGACAAGGCAGGGACATGTGAAGAATTATGATGTTCCCTTTATTGCTTATTAGAGAGGGAGAGAAGTCATGGATACAGATGGCTGCCTCTATGTCAAAGGCGACTACGATGGGTGGTTTCACAGAGCTTCTATTGAGCAAACTGTTAAGCAGTATTTCACTCACATTTTTCTCCACCTAATCATTAGAAAAGAATGAATGTTCAGAAGGTGGGAAATGCATTTCTTGGTGAGGCTGGGCCCTCCAGCTTCCTATCTGCAAAGGGCCCAGTATGCTGACAGAATCCACTGTGCTCCTTGGGCAAAGCTGTAATCACACACAGTGCGGCTCTCCAGCCAGCCGGCCTGGACACGCAGCATGGAATACCTGTGATGGCGCAGGGAAACAGGGCTGAATGGGAAGTTTATTACACTGCTTTGTACTGGCCCATGAACTCCTCCTCCAGACATATCATGAAAAGTGGAGGTTTCCTGCATGTGTGTGTGGTATGTATATGCATGTTCATGTATGTATGTGGGCACATATGCACATGTGAGTGTGCACGTGTAGTTGCCGGAGGTCAACATCAGGTACTTTCTCAATCACTCTCCACCTTTTTCTTTGAGACAAGAGTCTCTCCCTGAACCTAGAACTCACCAATTCCGCTGGACCAGCTAGCCAGCAAGTCACAGGGATCCTTCTCTCTCTGTCTCCCCAGCACTGGGACTGCACACATGCCACTGCACCCAGATTTTACATGGGTGCTGGGGATTCAAACTCAGGTGCTCATGCTTGCATGGAAGCATTTTACCAACTGAGCCATCTCCCCAGCCCTCACAAAAAAAAAAAAAAAAAAAAAAAAAAAAAAAACCTTTTTTTTATTTACCAGGCGAAAAACACATGGAATTCTAATAGAATCTCTAGATAGTTTCTTATTCTGTTTATGTTCTTAATTAGCATATGATGTATTAGGTTACACTGTGGCATTTTAAAGCATCATCTGTGGTAGTAGATCCTGTTACCTATCCTCCTGCCTCCAGTGCACTCTCCCACCCCCAGCAGCCTTCTTTCCACTTTCATGTCCCAGGTGTTCTATTACCCTCCTCCTTTCCTCAACACCTCATTCTCTCTTTCTAGTTTTGTAGCCTATACCCACATTCACACCCACACATATATGCATACATAAACACGAAAAGCTAGCATCTGCATATGAGAGAGGACATGCAATATTTGTCATTCTGAGTCTGGGTCACCTTGCTTAATATCATAGTTCCCAGACCCATCCATTTTCTGTGCACATTAGCAGTAAGACAGAGGCTCTAGCTCAGCAGTAGAACACTTCTCTGCACAAACAAGGCCCTAGGTTCTGTCCCCAGCACCGCAAAGCAAATAAATAATTAAATAAAACAGTGAGCCCCAAATCAACACCAGAGCCTTGACTGTGCAGAGGGGTCACATGGGCCTTGGTGTACTTTGAATGTGTTCTTCACGGTGTTCACTGTCACCATGAGTCAGTGCAGCGGAGGAGCCACAAGAGTCATATCACAGTCAGTTTCTTCTCAGGGGCCCTCTCTGAAGCCTAAAGTGCCTTATCTACAGAAAGAAAATAGTGGCATTCACAACTCCTGGAGAGTCTGTCATTCATTCCCCAGGCCCTGTGGCTGCATCTTACTCAATGAACAGCATCACCACCCAGCAAGGAGAGCAGAAGGTTTAGGAAAGCCCCCGAGCCTGGTCCACAGTGGCTCCCAGGCCAGGCACTGCTGAAGAGGCTGGTTGTTCTTCCACTCTTTGTGGTGTGAATTAATCATTAAACATTAAGTCATCTGTGAACTTAGCACTCTTCCAGCTTCATGTAGTTGTAAATGGCAATGACCTGCTCACCACACCCTGCCACCCCAGATCTCCTAAGTCCTAGCTAGAGAAAGCCTTGAGCTTTCTACTCCCCAGAAATCAGAATTCTGAGGACTATATACCTAACCAACTACTGTGCTGCCATATTGGAGATAAAGCTCCAAGAATATTTTTGACTATGTAATTTCTGAGTCAGTTATCACTTTTTTTAGAAAATCATGATTCTTCCAACGTTTTTTTTCTCAGCTTACAAGCTGTTTGTCAGAATAGATCACCACCTTGGGCCATTTCCTTTTCTCTGCAAAAAGGTTTCATATGGCAAGCTGGAATTTCCTTTACTTAACATGCTTGAAAAATCTGGAATGGCCTCACTGGCTTATTTCTAAAGTATGGGTTTCCACTCCAGATCCCAAACAGACACAATGTCCATCGGATCTCATGGGCAGGAAAATAATTTACATTTCACATGTGTGAAGCAAATGCCAAGCAGTTGTTCACTTCATGCACAACAAAATTCCATAGAATATTAAACCCTAAGCTAAGAGCACCCAGATGTATTTCAAAAATTGGGTAAAAGGCCCAATCCATGGCCAGAAGAGCTGTGAACACAGTGGATAGCCACTAGCTTTAGCTGTTACTCAGTGGATAGAAAAGATCATGGAGGGCTCTATTGTGATTTCCTTCCTTCCATCTGATTCCATTCATCACTCCACTTGTGAGACCCACAGATGGAACTTTAATATTCCAGTGTAATTAACAATGTCTTCTATATTCACATTGTTGGAATAAAGTGTGATGCTCTTGGTGAGATTTGCTTCAATACACTAATTGTAAAAAATCCAACCACAGGGGACATAGACAATGCCTCAGTTGGTAAAGCTTTTGCTGTGCAAGCATCAGGGCTTAAATTCAAATTCCCAGTGCTTATATCAATGCAGGGCACAATGGTGTATGCCTGTAATCTCAGTGCTGTAGAAGCAGAAACAGGCAGATAGACACCCAGGGCGAGCTGACTAGGTAGACTAGTGAAGTAGGTGAGCTCTGGGTTCCAGTGCAAGACCCTCCTTGTGATGGTTAAGTTTGTGTCAACTTGATTTGTTTAGGAATCCACAGACATTCCTCATAAGTGTGTCTCTGAGGCTGCCTCTAGGAAGGATTAACGAAAGGAAGAATCCTTCCCCCAGAGGTGAGCCCTTCCCCCAGAGTGGGCGGCCCCTTTTGGAAGAGGGGGCTGGTTGATAAAAAAGAAGCTCTGGGAAGAAAGGCTCTCTCTCTCTCTCTCCCACCTGGCTGCCGGTGCTGCTCGCTGCTTGCCACTTGGTGCTTGCTGCTTGGTGCTTGCCACTTGGTGTTTTCTGCTTGGTACTTGCTGCTTGGTGTTTGCTGCTTGCCAGTGTGGACTGAAGACCAGGGTGGACTGAAGAGCAGCGTCTCTCCAGGAAGCCTCCAGGCCTTCAGTGCCGGATTGGGACTGCTGCGGCCTCCAGCCTCGTGGCCTGAGCAGCTACCGGGTTCCTTGACTCTCGGACCTGCAGCCTGCTATTGCTGGACTGTTGTAAGCTAATCCAATAAATTCCCTTCTAATACAACTCATTCTATCTGTTCTGTTCCTCTAGAGAACCCTGACTAATACACTGCTCAATAAGAAAACAGGAAAATAATCAAGGAAGACACCTGATATCCACCTCTGCTCTCCACATGCATTCACATGCATGCACACATGCCACACATGTGCACAGACACATAAACAACACACATACACATGCAAAAAAAAATCCTCTCTAGAAATAATAATCTAGGGCTAGAGAGATGGCTTAGCAGTTAAGGTGCTTGCCTGAAAAGCCCAAGGACCCAGGTTCGGCTCCCCAGAACTCACAAAAGCCAGACAAACAAGGTGGCACATACACACAAGGGGACGCATGGGCACAAGGTCACACATGCTCATAAGATGAAACACGCATCTGAAGTTCAATGCAGTGGCCAGAGGCCCTGGTGTGCCAATTCTCTCTCTTTCTCTCTCTCTGTCTCATTGTCTCATAAATAAATAAATTTTAAAAATTAAAAAAAAATCTGATCATAACATAGACTAGAAAATAGATGGTCAGGGCTGGAGAGATGGCTTAGTGGTTAAGGTGCTTGCCTGCGAAGCCTAAGGACCCATGTTCAACTCTCCAGATCCACTTAAGCCAGACACACAAAGGTGAAACAAGCACAAGGTCGCACATGCTCATGAGGTGGTGCAAGCATCTGGAGTTCGATTGAAGTGTCTGAGGTCCTGGACCACCAATTCTCTCTGTGTCTGTCTCTCTATCTCTCTCTGTCTCTAAAATTAAAAAAAAAAATGTTAAAAAAATAAATGGTCAGATCTCTTCAGTTATTTTTAGTACTTTCTGCAGGGGAAGTTTTAGTTAATTTCCCAGAGATAAATGAAACCAGGAAAAATAGCCCAGTACTATTTTTAGGAGCAAATCCAAAAATATCACTGTGATCCTGAGTTAACTGAGCTACTTCTTGGCCTATAAACTTTGGTCTGGAAGTCCCAGGAGACTTGGGTGTTCTTCCCTCTGAGCTTTTGGCAGAGGGGGAGAGGCGAAGCTGGAAAGTGGCTGGAGCTAGACAGTGAGCCAAGCCCACAGCAGACCTTGGACATAAAAGGGGAGCTGAAGAAAGAAAACTGGTTGAATCTAGAAAGTTCAAGTGTATGAAGGACCATGACACTCAGGTGATGCTGAAGAGAAGTCTCGCTGCCCTCCACCTACTGAATGTGTTAGGAGGAAGCAGCTGCAGCCCCACTGGGATCCTGTACTGGACACCAGGACATGTTTCCTGACGTGGGCTGAGCTGTCTGAGAGGCTTGGGCTATCTCCATTCTTAGCTAGTTTAGAAATTAGATAGATTCTCATCTGCTGGAAAGAAGACAGCCACAGGGAGAGAAGTGGACAGACTTCTACAGACCCTGTCAAGCTTCCCTGCAGGGAGCACAAAGGGGAGGAGGTGAACAAGGGGACATGCAAACAACTCTTTTAGACATTTCCTTTCTCTATCAAAATGAGAAGTATTTTTTTCTTTTCTGAAAGAATGTATATTCTGTTATTTCCTATTTACTTTCCATAAATATAGTATCAATCACTGCAGAACCTTGAAGGAAGGTTCTGGTCAGGGAATTCCTGCCATAGCTCAACATATGTCCCCAAGTTCCCCAAATAGCTTCTGTCAAGTGAGGTTCAAAATGGCAGGATCACTCAGGCCAGGGCTTGCAAACTCTCACAAGACTGATCTGTGTGTTCTTCAAAAAGAAGCATAGGAGGGCTGGAGAGAGGGCTTAGTGGTTAAGGCGCCTGCCTGCTAAGCCTAAGAACCTGGTTCCAAACTCCAGGTCCCACGTTTACCCAGATGCAAAGTAACAAAAGGGCGCAATGCCGCACTTGCCCACAAGGGGGTGCACACATCTGGATTTCGTTCACAGCAGCTGAGAGACTGCTGGCACACCCATCTCTGTCTCCCTCTCCCTCTCTGTCTGTCTCTCTCTGTGTCTCTCTCCAAAAATAAATAAAATAATTTTAAAATTTTTTTAAAAAGAAGCATAGGGGGGCTGGAGAGATGGCTTAGCGGTTAAGGCACCTGCCTCCTAAGCCTAAGAACGCTGGTTCCAATCTCCAGCAGTTCCAATCTCCAGGTCCCACGTTTAGCCAGATGCAGTGATGCAAGGGCGCAATGCCACACTTGCCCACAAGGGGGCGCACACATCTGGATTTCATTCACAGCAGCTGAGAGACTGCTGGCGCGCCCATCTCTATCTGTCTCCCTCTACCCTCTCTCTCTCTGTCTGTCTCTCTCTATGTCTCTCTCTAAAATAAAAAATAAAAAGAAGCATAGGAACCCACCACTTCTATGGTAATTAAAAAAAATTGATTGGGGCTGTGGCTCAGTTGGTAACGTGCCTGCCTAGCATGTACAAGGCTCTGGGTTTGATCCCCTGCACCTCGTACACCTGGTGTGGTGATGCATGCCTGTTCCCAGAGCTCAGAAGATTGAAGCGGGAGGAGTAGGAAGAGCTTTCAGTTCATCCTTAGCTATAAATCAAGTTCAAGGCCAGCCTGGAATACATGAGACCTGTCTCAAAAATAAATAAATAAAATAAATTTGTGTGTGTGTGTGTGTGTGTGTGTGTGTGTGTGTGTGTGCATGTGTGTGGGCACAGGTTTGTGTGGGTGTGCACATTTGTGTGGAGTCCAGATAGTTTCCTCTGTTGCTGCTCACCCAATCTCTCACTGAGCCTGGATCTCACCAGTTCAGCCAGACTAGCTAGCCAACTTGTCCCAGGATCGCCCTATCTCCGCCTCCCCAGCACTGAGATTACAGGTGGCCACCATGCTCCCCCAGCATTTATGTGAGTGCTGGGAATCCAAACTCAAATGATCCTATTTATAAAGCAAGTGCTTTGTATCCACTGAGCCATCTCTCCCGACCACCAAAAAAAAAAAAAAAAAAAAAAAAACAGAAATAAATAAAAAAATAAAAGGGACGAGTTTGGGTTTTCTATAGAAGCTACTCAGGACCTCACTGGGTGCTGACCACAGCATTCTGAGCATAGGCCTAGCTGCTTCAGCCAATGCATCTCAGAAAACGCCTCCCCCATGCGAACCATGCAGAGCGGTATTGCACCAAGACATGAGGTTTTCACACAGGCTGCTGTGGAGAGAACAGGATTTTTGCACTGGATGAGAACATTTTGGAAAAGAACCAAGAAAGAAACTTGTATCCCCTGCTGACCATTTTCCCATGAAGGTTAAGTCACAGCCCTGCCCCCGCTCGCAATGTTTGTCCACTGCCTGTGGCTATGTTGGGCCAAATGGAAATAGAAACCCTGTACGCAGGAAGGAGCTAGAAGGTTCAAGAACTCTAGTCTGAAGTCCATCTTGTCTCCATGAAAAAAAAAGAGCTAACAGGACTTTAAAATGGCCTCTCTAGCCACCCTGAGAGAAGAGGGGCAGCAGCAAACTCTCTCTCTCTCCCTTTCCCGCTCTCTCTTTCTCTCTTTCTCTCCACACACATGCATGCGCGTGCACACACACACAAATGTATATTGCCATGATTTCCCTGGCAGCTGGACCACTATGTTAGGACGAGAAGGACATCCGATGCTGCCTTGACTTGCACTTCCCAAGGGAGCTCAGGCTGGGGTTATGTTGATAAATCACTTTCATTCCTGCTCCTGGAGGGAGAGGACGCAGTCTGAGTGGGAAAAAACAATTACTTTCATACAAGAGGAAATGTCCCTCTTCTGTCTTGCTTGCTTTTCTTCCATCATTCCTTATTTTCTCCCTTTATTCCTTCCTTCCTTTATTCCTTCTTTCCTCTTTTCTTTCCCTCCTTTCTTTTCTTCCTCCCTTTCTCTACCCCTTATCTTTCCTTCCCCACCCTCCGTCCATCCTTCTTCCTTCCCTGCTTCCCTTCCTTCCCTTTCTTTGTCCTTTCTACTCTTTAGTTGTATACACTTGAAATGTAGAAATAAAACCAATGAGAAGGTTGTACCCCTAACTGATATGGAAGCCTCTCTAGGCTAAAGGATGACCTTTACTGTAATTTGGCCCCAACTAGAAATTGATCCATGTGTACATCAAGGTGCCTTGCTGCAGCTGAGCCACTGGACTTTTTCAAATTTGTGTATTTTCAAGGCTGGGGCTCAGTGTTATAGAACATGGCTAGCATGCCCAAGGCTTGGGTTTGACCCCCAGCACTAACAACAACAAAAGCTTGCACATACATACATATCTACCAGTTCAAAACAACTGTATCATAGCTGAAATGGACGGATGTCATCAGAACTAGCTATATCATACAGCCTCTCAAAAGCATGCTTTAGACACTCGATTCTCCCTACTGGGGAATTTCACTGTTTAGTTCATGTGTTTACTGGAAACCACAGACCATTTGAGGGCTCTTACCCTAAAACCTTTAACCCACATCGGCTGCATTCAGGAAAACAGCACTGTGATCTATGACTAGAACACTCTTTAGAAATAAGGGTAACAATTCAAAAGAAAGACTAATGGAGAGAGGGAGGGATTTAAGCAAAACCACAGCAAAATACACTCTTCTTCTGAAAAGTGCAGGAGTACAGGTTTTTCTTAGACATAGTGGAGAAGCAGGAGAGACCAAGATCCCCCAGAAAGGAGGACAATGGCCAGAATCCCACTGAGGAGCTTGCGTCGCGATCCGCATGATCTACACACCCAGCACCACCCACCAGGTGTGCCTAGCAGCAGCAGCAGAGACCAAACAAGGGGACTTTCCAACCTCATCAGCGTCCTTGCAGAGCCAAGAAATCTAAAGAAAAGTCAGCTGAAATCAACTAAGGAGCTACTGAAAGAGATATAGGGGGACAGTGTGAGCAACTCCAGGCTTCCTGAACTCTTCCATCCCCCAACCATCAGAACGGTGAAACTCTGGCATTCAGCGCCCCCACCCCCCGTGGCAATGCATCCAGCACAGCTGAACCGAGCTCCAGCTCCACAGCACAACACGGAGGGTTCAAGGTGCGCACTCAGCATTGGTGAGATTGGAAGCCACCCCAAAAGGTAACAAGGGTGACTGACCAAAAAAAAAAAAAAAAAGGTACATAGGCCTGCATTGGAAGGGCTAATCTCTCTTTCCATGTCAGGGCAGGTTATGGGTTACATATTTTTGGTTGGCTTTACCATTTTCAAATAAGCTGTACATGGGGTTGAATATTGCTGCCTTTAATTCTTACAGGTTAATAGGGCCTTTGTCTTTTGCTTTTGTCATTATTGGGGGCAGGGTCTGATCCAGATCCAGGCTGACCTGGAAACCCAATTCAGAACAAATTCTCTACCTTCCAGCTGACAGGATTAAGGGTGCAGGGCAACACACACCCTTAGGGATTTTGGCCTTATAAGACTATATGTTTGTTTTAATCCCCACACTTGTATACTCCATGCTGGTTGGAGGTTAGAATTTACTAGTATATTTTTCCACCCAGTCCACTAGAATACTTGCTTAGCAAGCAAACTCAACACAGACTATTACTTCTGCAGTTGGATTGGGGTACAAGAGCTACACTTGGCATCTTAAACTCATATCCTGAAAGTATATAAAGGTGTACCACCACACCTAAGAACACAGCAGATAAGTAGAAAACCCAAGCATCAAATCAATTCAGGACGCAAAAGTCGCTACATTATAATACAAGAAACACAAAGAATCAAGACAATGCAATACCACCAAAAATTATAAATCCATCAGAAATGATCACCAATGAGACTATTTTAGATGAAATACCTGACAAAGACTTCAAAAGAATGATTCTATCTATACTCAAAGAAATGTAAGAAGAAATGAAAGGATTCAGAGAAGAAAACAAACTCCTGGAAGAGAGCACAGAAAACCAGCTTAATCAAATAAAAAGGTCATTACAGGACATGAGTAAGGAAATAGAAATACTGAAGAAAAACCAGGCTGAAATCCTAGCTCTGAAGAACATAGTCAGTGAAATAAAAAAAACTCTGTGGAAAGTCTCACCAATAGAATGGATGAAGGAGAGAACAGAATAGCTAAACTAGAAGACCAGGTGGCAGACCTAATACAGTCCAACAAAGAGAAAGACAGCTAATAGAAAGGTATGAATGGGAATTCCAAGATATCTGGGACACTATGAAAAGATCAAACATAAGAATTCAGGGTATAGCAGAAGGAGAAGAATTTCAATCCAGAGGCTTAGTAGGTGTTTTCAACAAAATCATAGAAGAAAATTTTCTCCAAATTGGGAAAGAAATGCCAATGGAGATACAAAAAGTTTTTAGAACACCAAATAGACAAAACCTAGAAAGATCCTCTCCTCGTCATGTTATAATTAAACTACTAAACACGCAAACCAAAGAAAACATACTGAAAGCAGTTAGAGAGAAAAAGCAAGTGACCTTCAAAGGCAAACCCATCATGATCTCAGAGGATTATTCAACACAAACTTTAAAAGCCAGAAGGGCCTGGAATGATGTATTCTAAATTCTTAAAGATAAAAACTGCCAACCAAGAACATTTCTGATGTGCTGACTGTTGCCCAATGAAGACGGAATTCTGAGAGGCTGAGGAGAGAGCTCACTTGGTAAAGTATTTGTCTCACAAGCAGGAGGACCTGAGTTCAATCCCCAGAGCCCATGTAAAAATGCCAAGTGTGGTGACATACTCCTATAATCCCAGCACTGGAGAGGTAGAAACAGGTGGATCCCTGAGACTTATTGGCCAACCAGTCTAGTCACTTGCTGATCTCCAGGTCAATGAGAGACCCTATCTCAAAAAAGGTGGGAAGCATTCCCAAAGAACACCCAAGGGAGCTGGAGAGATGACTCAGCAGTTTGAGGCACTTGCTTACAAAGCTTGCCAGCCCAGGTTTGATTCCCTAGCACTCAAGTAAAGCCAGATGCACAAAGTGGTACGTGTATCTGGAGTTTGTTTGCAGCAGCAAGAGTTCCTGGCACAGCCCTTCTCATTCTCTCATTTATATTCTCTCTCTCTCTCTCTCCCCTTGAAATAAATAAATAAATTTATTTGTTATTTATTTATTTATTTGAGACAAAGAGAGGGAATGAGAGAAAGGGAGAGTGAGAATGGGCATGCTAGGGTCTCTAGCCACTGCACATGAACTCCAGATGCATGCGCCCCCTTGTGCATCTGGCTTAAATGGGACCTGGAGAATCGAACCAGGGTCCTTAGGCTTCGCAGACATGCGCCTTAACCACTAAGCCATCTCTCCAGCCCCAAATAAATATATTTTTAAAAAGAACAACACCCAAGGTTGTCCTTTGGCCTGTACATCTGTACATACACACACACCTGCATCTACACATGCATGGACAGACATGGACACGCACATACACATATGGGGGCTGGGGAGATGACTCAGTGAGTGGAGTGCTTGCTGTAGAAACACAATGACCCGAGTTTGGCTCTCCAACACCCACCCACATGCTGGGCAAGCATAGCAGCCCATGCTTGTAATCTGAGCACTCAGTGGGCAGAGATGGGGATCCCGGGGCAAGCTAGCTAGACCAGCCAAATCCATGAGCTCTGGGTTCAAGTAGAGAACCAACCTCAGCAAACAAAGTGAAGGTCAAGGAAGACACCCAAGGTCAACCTGTGGCTTCCACGCATGCATGCATACACACCCACACAAGTGCACTCACATGTATATGAACATGCCTACATATAACACGTACACATCCACACAAAAATTTTTCCTAAGAAAGTGTCTTGGGATTCCAATAAGGAGTGGACATTTGTTTGGGTCTGTAGTTACTCATCTGAGTGCTGGACTTTTCAGTGTGCAGATGGTGCTAGCAGTGAGTTAGAAATACACCCTCTGCCCCAAGCATCTTAGTACCTCCAACTATACAATCCCCAATACCATGCTTAGGTCCACCCTGTGTGTAGAGACGCAGGGTATTGCTCTAGGCCTCCTCTGGAGGTGGTTTTATTTTGTCATGCTCAGAATCACACCCAGAGCCTTGCACATGCTAGGCAATTACTTTACCAGTGAGCTACATCCCCAACCAAGCCTCTCTTGTTTTAAAGGGAATGTATGTAAGACTTGTAAAATAACAAATATTCCAACCACAAATTCTACATTCCATGTTTAAAGCATATTAATGAATGTAATTCCAGTATTTCAGGTATGTATGTTGGACTGAACAGGGGAAGAGGGGCCTGATACACACCTGTAATCCAAGGACTCAGGAGGCTGGCAAAGGGGGATAACAAGGTCCAAGTTACTATGGCCACATAATAAGACCCCAACTCCTAAAAAAAAAAAACAAGTGAAAAAAACTATCTATATCTCTAACCATATTGTGCATATGATTTAATAACAATTTGCTATCAAATAACAATTATCAAGTAACAATAAATATATTGTGAATATTTTCCCATGCTACTAAACAGGTCATCATTTTACTGACAGATTTGTACTCTATCATATGGACATACCATAATTTTAAGCCACAAATGCATCATTGATGGATGAATTGGTTATCTATTGCTGTATAATAAATGACTCCAAATTTCTCAACTGAAAATACCTAGCATGTATTACTCCATAGTCTGTGGGGGTCATACATTCAGACACAGATTTGTGAGGTCTCTGGTAGAGGGCATCTCATAAAGCTACAGTTCAGATGTTGGCTAAGACTTTAGTCACTACAAGGATAGAACAGTGACAGCTGCCTCCAAGTTCATACACGTCACTATCATCAGGCTTATAGTCCCAACTTTTAGCTGGAGACCTCAATTCCCTGTCACCTGGTCCCCTCCCTAAGACTACCCACAGAGTGGGAGGCTTCCCTCTCAAAAAGAGTGTCCTGGGAGAGACTATGAGACAAGACACCCAAAGTGATGGCACCATCCTTTTATCCTAACTTTCGAAATGACACACCGTGATTTTTGCCATATTAAAACGGGCAGAAGCTCGTTACAGAGACTGGCCCACATCCAAGCAGGAAGTACTCACGAAGGTAATTCAGGTCACAGAGAGCCCTCAACACACACACACACACACACACACACACACACACACACACACATATATGAACAGCAAGGAAACAGTCTTCTTGTTTTCTTATAGGAAATGATCATTTCTTGTTGTCAAGACTGATGTTTCAGACACTGAAAACAAACGGAGCAAAACTGATCATGGAAAATTGCTCAAGTTGCATCAAAATGTGAAAAGAAATTGCCTATAGATGGACAATTTCATCCACATTTTGCCAATGTGCTATTGGACCTAAAGAAGCCAGGTCCTATTAATAATTCTCAATGAATATGAGGCACAAATACCATAAAAAAAGAAGAAGGCGGGCCTACAACAATTCACTTTCATGCTCCCCCTAAGCAAAGCATTCCTCATGCCAGGCCACTCACCCCTTCAACAGGCTGGCAGCCCTACTCAGCCTGGCATTTGGCTTCTCCACACCCACATTCAGAGCAGCTATCCAGGCTTCAGCCTCCTCCCCACTGCTTTTTTTTTTGCATTTCCACCTATCAGATCCCATCCAACCTTCCTCTAAGTTCTAATTAACACAAATGTCCTTCTGTCCTTCCTGGCTCCCCCTGGGTCACACTCCAACCACCACCACCCTCATTGTTCCAGCATTTTCCTCATGTCACTGCTGTAGCCAAAGGCCTCCAGGATGGAGACTGAGGATGGAGAGAGAGGAGGGATTCAAGGTGAAGAATGGAGCAACATGAAGAGAATAATGGCAACCACATGGACAAGTGTGACTCCTAAAGGGGTGACAGCATGCCCAATGCCACTGAGACACTGAGCTAACCACAGCTCAGTAAGAAAAAAAAATACTTAAAAAAAATAAATGCACAAGCTGAGTGTGGTGGTACTCTTGTAATCCTGGCTTGCATGCAACAGGTGAGTTCCAGGCCAACCTCAACTGCATAGTGAGTTTGAGACCACCTTGGACATATTAGACCCTGCCTAAATTAATTAATTAATTTAATTAATTAACATGTGGTTTGAAGCCAGGCATGGCGGTGCACACCTTTAATCCCAGCACTTGGAAGGCAGAGGTAGGAGGATCACCATGAGTTCAAGGCCACCCTGACACTACATAGTGAATTCCAGGTCAGCCTGAGCTAGAGTGAAACCCTACCTTGAAAAACCAAAAAAAAAAAAAAAAAAAAAAAAAACTTTAATTAATATGTGGTTTGAGTCAAATGTCAAAGTCTCCCATAAACTCACGTATTTTGGATGCTTGGTTCCCAGCTGATGGCAATTGGGCAAGTGGATCCCAGCGGAGGAGTTGTGTTGTTGGGGGCAGGCTTTGGAGAGTCACAGCTCCCTGTTGCCAGAGATTGGCTCACTCTCTTGATGCTGTTTCCCACCTGCTGTGGCAGAGGTGATGCCCAGTCTCTGCTCATGCCATGCTTCCCCACTCCCCTCCACCATCATGAAGCTTCCCCTAGAAACTGTAAGCCAAAATAAAATTTTTTTAATTTTTATTTCATCAACTGCTTTATCTAAGCAGTAAGAAGACACCTACAACAATTAATTAATTAATAATTAAGAAACAAACCCAAGGCTGAGACTCAAAACGTAGGAAAGCAAAGCTCCAAGAATAGAATACTCAGGGTCATGATCAAAAAACCCAATGCATGTGAAGTATTGGTCAACAAGAAAGAACAAACCAAAGTCACAAGGGGAAGAACACATATATGCTTGTGACCAACATCACCAGCCACACATTTCTAGGTTCTTTCATCAGGCAAATATTTGGCTGTTGTTAGCGCAGGTATTTTGTAAATTGCTAAAGTGGAATATCTCTGTTGAACCCAAAAGACTGGGCTTCATTAACACTTACACACCAGGACTAATGGCGTAGTTCAGTGGGAAGAGCTTGCTTAGTATGTGGAAAGACTTCCTTGAGTGTGAGTTTGGGACCCCACCAACGTGGAGGCACAACAAAAAAGGCAACCTCTCTATGGCTAAGAAAACCAGCAATACCTTGGGACTGCAGAGATGGCCCAGCAGGTAAAGTGCTTGCCTCAAAAGCATGAGAACCTGATTTAGATCGTCAGAACTCATACAGAAATGCCAGGTGGGGTCATGCGCACTTGAAACCGCAGAGCTGGGGAGGCAGAAACAGGAGGATCCCTGAAGCCTGCTGGCCAGTCTAGCTTAGGAGGTAAACTCCAGGACAGTGAGAAACTCTGTCTCAAAAAAGGTAGACAGTGTCTGAGGAATGAAAACCAAGGTTGTCCTCAGGCCTCAGGTCATGTGCACATGTCCACACACACAAGATACTAGCGACAATGCAAATGCTCAGTCAGTGTGGCAACTTCAGCAGCACAGAGCTCAGAAGTGTGCTGATTTCCCCTCCCACCACCTCAAAGCCCAGGAGACAGAACAACACAATGATTAACATAGGACGGAAGAAGTCCTGCAGCCCCATAGCTGGAGGGTTTTCCTGGACCACAGTTCAGAGTTCTCTACAGTTAAGGGACAGAGCTCTCTCTCTGCTAGGAGCATTTCGTAGCTGCTTTCTGTTTTCACAGCTATCAGTTAGTATCAGAAAGTGAAGCTGGGCTATAATGGTGTTCCTCCTAGCCCTTACCAACTGAGTAAGTGAAACAAAGTGAGGGTCATGTGATGCCATGTGTAACTAAGGGCCATAGGAGGAAGTGACACATCAAGACAGTATTGTCCTGATGACTTGGGCTGGGGTCTTCCAGCTCAGCACACAGCGACTTGAGTCCAGATGGAAGCTCACAGGGGCTGGACACAACGTGAGCCCTGTTGTGGGTAGAGTCAGCCACCACAAGTATGGGATGAGGTACCCCTCTCCTCTCCACCTCCTGCTCCACAGTGCTTGTGCCTCCACTTCCCTCCCTCCTCCCACCTTGTGAGAGAGGAGAGCGGGGAGATAGTTCAGTCCTGTTTCATTGTTTTTCTCAGAGCATCTCAGCTCAGTTTCTTGGCTTGTTCTGCCTCAAGCTCATTAAATGTGATTTAAAATAATTTACCCTGCCTCCTCCTTCGTTCAGTTCTTTAATGTTTCCCCTCCCCACTTGTGTTTTATTATCACCTCACCATTCTGATCATGTTCCCAGCTGCAAATACCATCACAAGACCATGCTCTGGCGCAAGCCTTCCTTTTCTTTTATCCTCTAATTGGAATTTATCTTCAAAATCTCCCAAGCCTCCTTCCCGAAATCTCCAGTTTTATTGCCAGTCTTCACAGTGACTCACCCTCTCTCGAGGTAAATCTTTCTTCCCTCAGGAAGACAAACACCAGCTTTTTATTGAGGCTTTTCTCTCTATTCAGTCCCTCATTTATTAGAAAAACAGTTTTAGAAACTATTCACCCTGAAAATGCACAGCCTAATTTGTGATAAAAGCCAGCTAATTTGTGGAGAGTGAAATAAGACATAGTTCACCTTCATTTAATCATGGAGCCGATCTATGAAGGGTCAAAAGCCACAAGAATCCAGTTTCTGCTTTAACAATGAACTTTATACTCCATTACAATGGCTCCCTATGTTTTTTTTTTTCGAAACGAGAAATTAAAAATAGAAACATTGTTCTCTGCAGGATCCTTAAGTGAGCGGAGTCCAGATGTAAAGGAATAATTGACAATTGAACTTTGTACAAAAGGAAAAGCTGATTACGAGCATGTCAGCCCAGTACAGATGAGGGTCCCAGAGAGAATCCATCTCAGAGACCACCAGGAACACATCCCTGTCAGGGCCTGGGCAGTGCCTTCCAGGAATCACAGTAACTAGGCCAGGCTGCAGGAACAAAGAAAGACTTTATCCTTCAGTTCTTCTCCTTCACGACTCCCACTGCCTAAAGAAAGGGGGCCGGAAGTAACTGCAGCGCTCGGTCTTTACTGTTCACAAGAATGGAGCAGGAGGCCAAGCCTGCCAGGGCAATTGCTGAACGAAGGAACTGCTTCTGCAGCTGCGCTTTCCTGGAACTGAAATGTGTTCACACTGTTTAAGATCCCAACCACTGAAAACTTGACACAGACTAAGCCAGTTAGTGTTCATTTAAACGTGTGCGTGTGTGTGTGTGTGTGTAAAATTTATTTGTGAATGAGAAAGAAAGAAATAGAATGGGCACACCGGGGCCTCTTGTCACTGCAAACAAACTCCAGGTGCATGCACCACATTGTGCATTTGGCTTTACATGGGTACTGGCAAATCAAACCCTGGCTGGCAGGCTTTGCAAGCAAGCACCTTTAATCACTGAGCCCAGCCCCCAAGCTAGTGTTCTTCAGCCATGATTAACAGCTTCCTTTTAGTAACTCTGTGAACACACATGCAAAATAGAGTATTGAAAGGTACATACAGCATAGAAATCCATACATATTCTGAAAGAAGAAGGGATATTCCTCGGATTAGTGGGAAATAGAACTACCATATACAGTAAAGCTTCCTTATCTAAAAGCATTACTGTATCGTTTCAACAAACCTAACCCAGCCCCTCTTCATTTTTTAATGGTTGAGTGTGTGTGCCAGTGAGGGTGTATGTGAATGTGTGTGACAGTGCACACATGTGCATGGAGACCATATGAAAAACTCATGCATCATCCTCAGGAACACCGTCCACCTCCTTTGAGACAGGGTCTCTTTCTGGCCTGGAACTCACCATTTAGGCTGCACTGGTTGGCCAGCAAGCCCTAGCTAGCCCCTCTTTATGTCACTGGACTCATGTCGTGGAATGCACTGCTTCTCTTCAGAAATAGGTCAGCTGGCTAGATTTTCTTTTTTAAATAAATTTATTTATTTGCAAGCAGAGAGTGAGTGAGAATGCAAGAAAGGGGGAATGGGTACACCAGAGCCACTACAAAGGAACTCCAGATGCATGTGCCACTTTGTGCATCTGGCTTTACGTGGGTACTGGGGAATCCAACATGGGCCATAAGCTTCGCAAGCAAGCACCTTTAATTATCCAGTCATCTCTCCAGGCCCCATTAGATTTTCTTTGCTAAACATTAGACTCATAAAAGGTGGCTGATGGATACAGTGCTACAGACAGATAGGAGGAAGGAGGTCTGTGGTACATGTGGTAAATATAATGATAAATAATACAAAATATATACATGCATCAAAATAGCTAGAAGAGACATTATGAGTGTACTCACCACAAAGAAATGACTAAAGTTTAGGTGATGGATAATTACCCTGAGCTAGTCACTACTCAAAATATAGATGAATCAAAACATCACATTATGTCTCATAAATATGTGCAAATGTGTGAATCCAAAATATAAAACATTTGAAAAGAAAGCCATCCTGACTTCCACCAACACCACCAGATGGGCACCCAAGGAACCTGCCCAGGACACTTGACCAGTTATCATGGGGCTGTGACTCTCAGATTCCACAGCACTGCATCATGGTACTTTCCCCACAGTGTACATGCCAAAGAACCCCAAATGCATGGAAACCTGCAGAGGCCAGATCTCCTACTGTGCCCTTAAATGCCATGGAATGCTATTTGGCCAGAACTGACTCTGAAATGCTTTGTTGTAAAGCAGACCTGGTAATAAAGTGAGTGTGCAAATCCACTCCATTTACATTGATACATAGTGAGTCAAGGTCAGCCTAGGCTATATGAGATCCTGCCTCATAAAAAGAGAGAGGAGACTGCGAAGATAGCCTTGCCTAGCAAGCATAAGGACCTGGATTCAATCCCCAGAACCCACATAAAAACAAATCCTGACATAATGGCACATTCTTGTAATCCCAGCACTGGGAAGACTGAGACAGGTCAATGGACCCCTAAGGCTTGCTGAACAGCCAGTCCAGCCTAATTAGTCTTCACTTGTATGTACAAACATGAACAAACATACACACAAGAAGTAACACTGAACATGCTGATCTCTATATCCCCAGTACCATTTTAACTGGAATAGGATGCATCCAGATGAAAGAGGAGATAGAAAGGCAGAACTTCCTCCCAACACCTGCCTTGGTTTACCAGGTACTTTATGCAGACTGCTGTTTCCTCACCCCACTCACTCTCGAAGCCATTCTACTGTATTGCTGCTTGCTTTGTGCTCACTTTTCAGCTCTCTTCTTCTCCTCTTTCACTATGGCTCATTGATGATTTAATTAAGTGGGTCTAATGTCTTTGACTAACCAATGAAATAGCCATACAAAAATAAAATGGGGAGCTGAGCGGACTGTGCAGCTGACTTGCGTTTTCCCATCATGCTGACAGAGGCAGAGCACATAGAGACAAAAAGATCATTTGAAATTTACTTTAACTCTCTCTCTAATCACCTACCTAATGAGGAGCACTACTAATTAGACAGCCACTTAATGAGTTTCATAATGGGAGGACAAATAATAGGAGGTAAAACTGAGCAAAAGGAGAAAGAAAACAAACCAAATGTGTACTCTTCTCTATAAATTATGTGTATTACACATGACTATGCATTATGTTTAGCAAATAATTATGCATTATGTATCCAAGACAAATACGTTTTAGGTTATATATTGATATGTGACATATAATATTCCATATGATACAGAAAATTTTTATTATGTATGAGATGTGGTATTTATATATTTTAATCTGAGAAGACTCCATCACAACCATCTTGACTATATTTTAATGCTTGATAAAATCATGTATCCAGGGTTACCTCAGTAGTTAAAGGCACTTGCTTGCAAAGCATGACAGTCTGGGTTCAACTGCCCAGCACCCTCATAAAGCCAGATACACAAAGTGGTGCATGCATTTGGAACTTGTTTGCAGTGGCAAGAGGCCCTGGTGCACCTATATTCACTCTTTCTGTGTCTGCCTCTTCATCTTTGTCTCTATCACTTTCAGAAATAAATAAATAACATTTTTTTAAAAAAAAAATCATGTATCAGGGCTGGAGAGATGGCTTAGCAGTAAAGGTGCTTACCTGCAAAGCCAAAGGACTCAAGTTCAATTCCCCAGGACCCACATAAGCCAGATACACAAGGTGGCACATGCATCTGGAGTTTGTTTGCAGTGGCTGGAGTCCCTGGCATACCTATTCTCTCTCTCTCTCTCTCTCTCTCTCTCATAATAAATAAATAAAATAATTTTTAAAAACATGTATCATGTGTGTGTCAAAGTGCCTCTCTAGCGATGTAATAGAAAGACTATAATATGTACATTTCAATCCAAATCTTTACTTCACCTTGGATATTATTATTTGATATTCTGTGCAATTTTCCCAAGGAACAAAACATAAATGCAAGAACTACATCTTACCCTTCAGGACAGCCTGCTTACTATTTTTCTGGCCCTGGATTTGTTTCATGTATAGCTTGTCTATTATGGAATCTCTTCCCTTGGGAAGACAACCTGCCAAGCCCTCAGTGTGCCCAAGAAAAAATGTTCAACCTGTATTAGTAAAACAGGCCCAATTCTGGCTATACTTGAAGATGTTGACTTTGGGACTTAAATTATATGTAAACCTCTTGGGACTGGGGAGATGGCTTAAAAATTAAAGGCAAGGCACTTGCTTACAAAGCCTGCCCACCTGGGTTCACTTCCCCAGTTACCCTCATAATGTCAGATGGGCATTTGTTTGTAGTGACAAGAAATCCTGGTGTATATGCAGGCACACAGACACACTCAACATCCACACACAAAAAAGTACATACATACATACATACATACATACATACATACATACATACATACAAGATTCTTTGTAAAGGACATTGAAAATTTTTACATACTGCTACAGTTTGAAGTGTCTTGAAAGATTCATACATTTATTAACAGCTTGGTTGTCATTGATGTCACATAATATCATGGGAGGTGGCAGAATCTTCAGGATGTGGGGCCTAAGGGAAGGAAGGTCATCAAGGGCATGTTCTTTAAGGGGACCGTGGGACACTATCTTTTCCTTTCTCTTTATGTCCAAGCTACCATGATGTTCTGATTCACCATAGGCCCCCAAATAGCAAACCTATGAACCAGAGACTGTGTTTGGGAAACCTGCCAGTGCCTGAAGTGAGAAAGGTTCAGCTGCCGTCGCTGAGTCTAGAAGGCAAAGTTCTCGTCCACTCCAGGTGGAGCACATGGCTTGGGCTTTTTAAAGCTTAGACCAGTGAGCAGAGTGGTACAAGGCCCTCTTGCATGGTTTCGGGTACCCCAGGCCATGGGCCAGCAGATCTGGGCCAGCAGCATGCATGCTAAGTAGGACCCTGGCCATATTCCAGCTCTCAGCTTCTCTGATTCTTGACCATCTTCTTCCTGCATCTACACAGGGTTAGAGAAAGCTGCTGGGCACCAAAACCTCAGTTCCACTTAGCTGAATCCAGAGTCAGTTTCTCTTCCTTTAATCCAAACACCCAAGAGTTTACCACAGAGACATCTTCTCAAGTTTGTGCTTTGCCCCATGCAATGTTTGTTTCCATGGTAATAGTTATTCTCTGTCAAGGGAGTCATAACTCAAACAGATTGTGATGTGGGGGTAATATCTGAACTAATAGATATACTGAATTATGCATCTTTTCCTAAGTGCCATTTTATTCTCTTTGAATGCATGAAATGACTGGAATGAGCTTATTGTGGTTCCTGGAGGGAACTTATGTGAAAAAATGCATTAAAAATGAGCTCTGTTTAGCAAATAAATTACTTGTTAACAAAGATCTGCTCCTATGATTTTAAGCATACTTAAAAAAACTTTTGCCGGGCATGGTGGTGCATTCCTTTAATCCCAGCACTCAGGAGGCAGAGATAGGAGGATCACCGTGAGTTCAATGCCACCTGAGACTACATAGTGAATTCCAGTTAACCTGGGCTAGAGTGAAACATTACCTTAAAAAAAGAAAAAAAAAAAAGCCAGGCATGGTGGTGCACACCTTTAATCCCAGCACTATGGAGGCAGAGGTAGGAGGATTGCCATGAGTTCAAGTCCACCCTGAGATTACATAGTGAATTCCACATCAGCCTGGACTAGAGTAAAACCCTACCTCGGAAAACAAAACAAAAACAAAACTTGTCAGAAAGTTTGGTATCTTGAAGAATTATAAATATCATGCAGGGCACAATGCTGCACTTGCCCACAAGGGGGCGCACGCATCTGGATTTTGTTCACAGCAGCTGAGAGACTGCTGGCACACCCATTTCTATCTGTCTCCCTCTCCCTCTCTGTCTGTCTCTCTCTCTGTGTCTCTCTCCAAAAATAAATAAAATAATAAAAGATAAAATAAAATAAAAAAATAAACCTCCCCCTTCCTTACAACGCTTCCAGTCAGATTTCTGTTGACTGAAATTATAAAATTACTATACTTGCTAATAGAGAAAACATTCCAAGGTATTGTTGTTTAGATCTTGAACATCCCATAAAGACTACATGCTCAGGGCTGGATCACCAGTCTGTGGTGCTATTCAGAAGTGGTGGGACCTCCAAAGGGTGGGCCTAATGGGAGGAAGTCCAATCCAGTCATTGGTAGATACCAGGACCCCCCCCTTCTCTTTCCACCTTTTTGCTTCCCAACTTCCATGAGTGGAAGATGCACCCTGTGCCACACACTCCCACTGTGATATGCTGCACCACAGCTGGCCCAAAGCAACAAGGACAAACGAAGCCTCTGAAACCATGAGCTGATATTAGCCTTTTTCTCCTTCTAGTGATTTTTCATAGGTATTATGTCACAGTATGGAATGCTGAGTAGCCCACAAGTAACTGATACATGACTGAAATAATAGGCAGTTGAGTGATTTTCCTTATAAAAGAAAGATGGATGAAATAGAACACAAGAGTCCTACTTTCCATGCATGCATTGGTGTGGATGCTGGAGGTGGTCTCAAGTGTGCTATAGGCAAGTGTTCTACCATTCAGTATCATGTCTAGCCCAAGAATGAGGTTTTGAAAGAAAAGTGCTGGGATAATATCCCAAAGCCAATCCCAGCCTGCAGGCCATGTGGAGACCGAGTGAAGACCCTGGAGACATATGGGGCAGGGAAAGAAAGCTTTCAAGCAAAGAGCAAAATTGAGAACTCAAGTGTCTTCACTAATTTGCCAGCTCAGCTCAGCTCAGCTCAGCTGGAGTTGGAATTCTCACCCAATTGGAAATAGTGGAAATCAACTGATAATAGCTTGATGGGCTATGAAAACATTCATTCAAGTAAGGCATCCCCCGTCTTGCATTGTAAGACCAGTTCACAAGGAGATTGGTCTTTCCCTTCAGGTTTCCATATAAACTTCTGAAAGCAGTCCACACTGCCTGCCACACAAGGAAAGGGCCAGAAACTGAACCTTTACGTTATACTTTACTCAGAAAGCTAACAATCTGAGAAGACACTGGATGAACATAGATCCATCTTGCCCAGTCTTACTCCTTACCATGTTTATAGAGAACCAGATCAGAGGGAATAAATCTATTCAAATCTCTTACCCTTCAGGCCAGGTGACTCTTGTCTCTTGCACTCCATCTTCCCTCATTATAGTCTCTCTGTGGAAGGGTTGGCATATTCCAAAGCTACTGAGTCCTCCTTTCCTCCTGAGCTGTAAAACAAACACACATTAGCAGTGTGTGTGCTGCTGAGGAAGCTGCTTCCATGTGTCCTGGTGCCCCTGTCACTTCCAGCATGCAGCCTGAGTATCATTCCATTCTTAATTTGCTTTACGCACCTACACTGTTGTTTTTCCTCAGGAAGGATCAGGTTTCTTTCCACACTGACCAGGATGGCTGGAAGACCTTTGTTCGCCTTGTATAGATGGCATTGTGTTATATACTTCCATATTTTCCTCTGCGAATCTGTCCTTCCAGATCATTAGTTATTTCTCTTCCTCTTCCTGAAAGTTGCCACAGTCTGTCAATATTTTCCCTCCACTCACCTATCTGTTTTGTAAGAAATAAAGAAAGCTTGATGCCTGTCAAGCACAGAATTGCAGCAAGAATTTAGACACTAACAAGCCAGAATGACAGATTCTCCCAGGGACTCGCTTGCTCCCCAAAGTCAGTCCATGGGGCCTCTTAGAGAAGGTTGGAGACCCCCATAAATCAGTTAGGCAAGCACTTGGTGTTCTCTAAGAAGAGTCGGAGGTCACAGGGTTAGGAGGCCATGGGGTGGGCACTGTCTAAAGACAGAGACCTAGAGCTGAGTCACCTCTGCTCTGGACTCTACCTGCAATAAGATGCCCAACTTCCCAGAGTTCCATGCAAAATGCAAGAGTGCTATGATAGGTCTTCATCATTTAGAAGCACCTAGGAGACACCTACCAGCGCATCTGTGAAGGTGTTTTCAGACAAGTTTAACTGAGACGGAAGGCCCCACTCTAACTGTGGTTGTCACTATTCCCTGAGCTGGGGTCCTGGACTAAGTAAAATGAAAGTGAGCTGAGCACCAGCATTCATCTCTGTGCTTCTGGACCATGACACCATGTGACAGCTGCTTCATGCTCCTGCCACAATGCCTTCCCCACCATGATGGACTGTAAGCCAAAATAAACCCTCCTTTCCTGTAGTTTTTTTCTTTTTTCATTTTGTCACAAGAAGAAGAAAAGTAATGTATATAATTTAAATTACATTGAATAAATTGTTAATTGCAGTAAGAGAATACTGCACAGTGGGAAGAGTGCTGTAGTATCCACATACCTAAGTTTGAACCCTGGGTTTTCTTTTCTTAATTTTTTTATGTTATTTGACAGAGAGAGAGTGAAAGAGAGTGAGCAGGAGAGAGAATGGGCACATCAGGGCCCTCAGTCACTGTAAGTAAACTCCAGACACATGCACCACCTTGTGCATCTGGCTTGTGTGGGTACTGGGGAATCAAACCTGGGTTCTTTGGCTTCACAGGCAAATGCCTTAACCACTAAACCATCTCTCCAGCCTGAACCCTAGATATTTTTCCAGATAAGTGGCATTAGGTAGGGACTGGGAAGATGGCTCAGTGGATAATGTGGGTGCACTGCAAACATGAAGACCCCAGCACATAAATGTCAGGTGGGACTAGCTACCGGCCTGTAATCCCAAATTGGCAAGCTCTGGGTTCAAGTGAGAGACCCTGCCTGAGTAAAATAAAGTGAAGGCCAATTGAGGAAGACACTCCAATATCAACCTGTGACCTCCACATTATCCCAACATAAATACTCCTGTGCCCACATGCCTACACACAAAAAAATTAAAATTAAAAAATAAAGCTGGGCTGGAGAAATGGCTTAGTGGTTAAGCACTTGCCTGTGAAGCCTAAGGACCCCAGTTCAAGGCTCGATTCTCCAGGACCCATGTAAGCCAGATGGACAAGGGGGCCCACGCATCTGGAGTTTGTTTGCAGTGGCTGGAGGCCTTGGTGCTCCTATTCTCTCTCTCTCTCTACCTGCCTATTTCTGTATATCTCTCTCTCTCTCTCAAATAAATAAATAAAATATGTTTTAAAAAAGACAAAAATAAAGCTGAATAAAAATGATATTGCATTTAACTCTAGTGATATGGAATATTTTTTAAAATTTTTATTTATTTTTTAAAATTTTTATTTATTTATTTATCTTGGTATTTCAAGGTAGGGTCTCACTCTAGCTCAGGCTCAGTGTAGCTCAGTGTAGTTCCAGGGTGGCCTCGAACTCACAGCAATCCTCCTATAGGTGTGCACCTCCTATAGGTGTGCACCACCACGCCTGGCAAATTTTTATTTATTTTCAAGGAGAGAGAGAGAATGGGTGTACCAGGGCTTCTAGCCAATGCAGATGAGCTCCAAATGCATGCACTGCTTTGTGCATCTGGCTCTACATGGGTAATGGGGAATCAAACCCCAGTTGTTAGGCTTTACAGGTAAGTGCCTTAACCACTGAGCAATCTCTCCAGCCTCTGGAATAACTTTTTTTAAAGGGGGCATTAGTGAAAATCCGAGCCTATACTCTTTTTTTAATGGGTGCAATATTGACATCATGGGATTATTGTAAAGATTAAATAAAATAATATATGTAAGGTACCTGGCGATATTTTGAATATAGAATAAATGTTAGTTCTTTAGCCTTTCCTTTTCTTCCCAATGCAAAGTTTTAAGAGTTATGTCATTACAGCCAAAGGAAGTATCAATTGATGCATTAAAATAATGCATATGAAAACACTGAGCCAGGCATGGCGATATAGACCTGTAATCCTGGCACTCTAGAAGCTGAGACAGGAGGATTGTTAGCTCAAGGCAAGCCTGAGCTGCAGAGCATACAGCAAGATTCTGTCTCCAAATTTATATATATATGATTTATGTATATATTTCTGTGTATATATATATATTTCTGTATAGTATAAAAAGCTCACTGGGAATATGTATGTGTATATATATTTCTGTATACCATCAATAGTAGCAATGTGAGCACAAGGCATTTTGAACATTAAACCACTGTGTAAAGAAGGTAAATTTCATGATTATAATATAAAATCTTTTCATTGACTTTGCTTAAATCTTACCATCTTAGTAAAGCACCATATTTCCAAGTAAGTAAATTAATTGTCTTTTATATTTGTTGAAAGAAATTGTAGACTGCATGTTCAAAGAAAGCAGATAATCTAAAAGTCAATTCTAAAAAGCCAGCTTTCCTTTGAAACTATTTCATAAAGTCAACAGAGGACAAGATCCCATAAAGTTCAAACATTCTTTGCTTCTCTTGTAGCCCCAAGTCCTGGATTATGAAACATGTTCGATAAGTAGTTTTTAAACTGAATTTACTTTCTAAAAAATCCAAATGTCTTTCCCAGGCTATTTGGGGTCTGGTGTGGGCTGAGACCTTGGTCCTGCCAAGATGCTTCAAAGTGTTATTAAGAATGAGTGGGTCAGAACCTGAGCCAGGGTGGTGGAGACAGACACAGAGGATACTCAAAATGCACCAAAGCAGAAATCCAGAAGCTGCTGAGAGCTCAACATTAAAGTAGCTTTAAAGCACACCCACAATGGTTCAGGGAATTTTGCGGAAGAGGGGGCAGAAAGAATGTAAGAGCTACAGGATGGGAGGGAATATCCAGAGGCATTGCCCCCCACACACACACAATGACTGCTGCTTTCACAACTCATAACCTACAACTACATGGTGAAAATCAGCAAGCCCACTGTGGAGGGCCCTCAGTGGAGTGGGGGCAGGGAAAAGGGAAACGATGATACCAACATATGATATGTCCGTACAAAGTTTCTACCTAACAATCATAAAGAAGAATGTGTAAGTCAGTCTGAGGAGATGGCTCAGGGGCTAAAGGTGCTTTCTTGCAAAGCCTGCCAGCCTGGGTTCAAGGCCCAGGTTCAATTTCCCAGCACCAGCATAAACCCAGACACAAAAAGTGGCCCAAACATCTGCCGTTTGTTTGCAATAGCAAGAGACCTTGAGTCCATACACATGTGCACACACACACATGCACGCACACACGTGCGCATACACACATGCAAATAATAAATGAAAAAATATTTTTAAAAAAAGAATGTGATGTTTGGCTTTCTGAGCCTGGGTTATCTCACTTAGTATAATCATTTCCAGATCCATAGGCTTGTGTGTGAACTGGAACCAAAAATAGGTACCAGAAACCAGTAAGCTGGTAAAAAGCTATAAGGGAGGAAGGAAAGGGAAGAACTTAAGTGTATGGTATTGCACATATGTAAGTAGAAGAATAGATTACAGGGAGGGGAATGGCCTAAGTGAGGCCATGGGAAGAGAATGCGTAAAAGAAGGGCAGGGGGAAGGTCAATCTAATTTCAAGATATTGTGAATAAGACTTATGTAAACCTACTTTTTTGAAGAATGGAACATCTAGAAGCTGTAGACTGTTACTAGAAAATTTTCAGTGCCTGGGATGGGATACCTTGCAGTGAGTTGTTGGCCAAGGAGGTCCCGGTAGCCTCCAAAACAGTAAAGGCTTTTGCCAAAGCCCTTGGTTTCCCTTGAGAAACAGATAGTAAGACCCTATTGCTGAAGACATCTCTTGCCTGAGAGGCAAGGTCACTGAGAAAGCAAGCTGGTGCTGGGCAGAAAACCTTCTCTCTGTAGACCAGCCAACTGAAAGCTGGAAAAAGCTGCACTGCATGCAGCCGTATGGGAGACAGAAGTCATCAGCAGTGAAAACAGTGAACACTGAATATTCAAGTTTGGCCAGACAGGCCCAATGACTGAACGGGTGCAATAGTGGCATTTCTACTCTTGGGGTAACCAACTGTTCCATAATTGGACTGAAGGCCCTCTCTATGGGAGGGAATACATACTTGGTACTGAAAAACCTAAGCAAAAGTCTATGGCAGGTGAGGTCATGAGCCTTAGGGGTATAAAGCCTGCTCTTGTCTGCCTAAATGTATATATTATTCCCACCAAGCTGCCCTGAAAGCATTACACTTAATGTTCATATTCACATATTAATGCTACTCTCACTTCTGGTTAGAGAAGCTTCTCTTTTCAGATGGCGATGACCACTGGGATGACCCAAAAGGCAACATAGTGCTGAGAAGAAGGGATGGAGGAGTGCCCAACACTGAAACACCTCTGTTACACCCTCCAAGGCTCAGGGACCATTGCAGAAGAGGGGGCAGATAGAATGGAAGAGCCAAAGGAAGGGTATGACTTCTTACAATGCAACTGCCCAGACAGAAATTGGCCTCGATATCCATGACCTTGCAGTGCCTAGCAATACCTTCACAAGACCCTCAAAATAGGAGAAAAAGATGATGACATCAAATTAAAAGAGAGACTAATGGAGAGGGGGAGGGGATATGATGGAGGGTGGAGTTCTGAAGGGGAATGGAGGGAGAGGAAGGAAATATCATGTGTTTTTTGTATGTAAGTATAGAAGTTGTCAATAAAAATAATAATAAAAAAAGATTAGAGGTCATGAGATAAACTTAAAAAAAATGTGTGGGTCAGTAAATCTGGTGTAGGAGTGGGGTTGATGACGTTCACAGTTTCTAAAGCCAGGGTAAGAGCTTCTGAAGGCTCCAGTCCTGCACCTGTCTGTGGTCATCACTAACCACCTGAGTCCACTTAAGATGAAATGTCAATTGTCCTGGAAATGTAAGCAACCTGTGTTAGATGGGACATGTGCATCACTGTACACTTACCTAAGTACCACTTTCTCTGTGGCATGAATACACGTGTCTATGAGATGCACCACTAAAGACCAAAGTCCAAATGTATGATTGATAAGGGAAAATAAGAGAACCCTGTGTGAGATTTAGACATAAATCCTGTGGATTTAGACATAAATCAAAGAACAGACCATCTCACATTCTGAGGAGAGCTGGCTGATGGACATAGATCTCCAAGAGACATCCCTTTGGGTCTGAATTGGTCCTCTTAGTGTTACAAATGGAGCCCAATTCATCCTGCCACCCCACACTGCTTTCGCCTGAGCCCTTCTCCTCTAAAACCCCTCTTCTCTTTGCTGACCTACTGAGATCAGGAACTTGAACCCAGTGTGCCATCTCACCTTCACCAGCCTTCCACTCCCCACCTCTTTCTTCCCGATACAGAGACATTCTTCCTTCTCTGCAAAACTAGTTCCCAATGGGGCCACTCATTCCTAACCCCTTTTGCCTGCTCAGGGCAAAGACCTATGTTGTTGGTTATTCTCTCTTCTGCATTGAAAATACCAAAGACACTTTCAACTTACGGAGCCAACAGCAAGCAAGGCTAACATGATGTCCTTTCCCAGCTGGCATTATTTCTATCATCTCTCCCCGCACAGAAACCCTGAGGAATGTCCACATCCCCCACATCTGCTTCATTCATCACCTCCCAGTCAGTACCCCTGAGCTTCACTTCCACGATCCCTCCTTGACCAGTCTCACCACAGTTCTCCAGTGGCCGCCTTCCTGTGAAATGCTCTGGGTACTTACTTACCCTCAAGCCCTTTGCGGTGCTTACCAGTGCTAATCATGCCTTCCCGTAAGCACAATACTCTCTATATAATATCCAGATTCTCTAAACATTTCTTTGACTTCTTTAATCTCATAGGATTTCTTCTCCACTCCATTTCAATATGGTTTGAAAGTCAAGTACCGCTGCCCTTGCCTGTCCCTTCCATGTTGACATCCTTTAGAGCATTTCTCTTCTCACTCTACTCACTTCCTCTGTAACCCTATTTACTCATTAGTTTGCTCCCAAAAAACACTGATCACATCTGTCTCGGGCACTGTTAAATCCCCAGAATCTTGAATTTCCTGTTCAGAGAAGGCCCTGAGGGTGACAATTTGGTAGAGGGAAAGAGCACAAAAGATCCAGGTGTACAAAGGATGGATGTGGTGGAACTTTTCCTGAGGAGGCGTGAACAAATATCTATTCGGTTTAAACAGGATACCAACAACAGACCAAAGAAACGATTCCACCCAAGTCAAGCCTGATGAACCAATGAGTTTACTGGGGATGTTTACGGGGCATTGGGTGAAGGGATGCTTATAGGTGCATGGATGACTCAAAGGCAGCTGCATTGCTAAAGAGTCCGGCCCAGCATGGATGACCATTCACAAAAGACACATTCCTGAATTGCCCTGCACAACTTGCAGGCAGCTCCGTCAGAGCCTCCTCTCACTAGCAATTGCTCACTGATTATATAATCTTGTAGCGGACTGTGACTCTTGTACCTTTCTGAGCTTTCTGGGCCTTGTAAGATTCTTTAAATTCCTGAATCTCTCAGGCCTCCATCCTCCCTTTAGGAGGCAACGTTCCAATTCAGAGGAAACAGCTACTCAACAGATGTGCAACCCAGGACCCACTCTGCTCCTGCAACAGCTAACTTCCAGGGAGAAGGCTACCTAATGAACAAAGCAGGAAGAACTATAACCTGGAGACCCCACAAGGAGGGCAAGCTTACTATAGTGTCGCAAAGAATGGGATGGTGGTTCTAGAAGATTCAGGGCCACATCTATAGGGATGTGGGCCACCAGAATATCACTGAAAATTGGACTGGCCTTGCTCATCCAATTGGAGAGGCATAAGCGTTCCACGTCAACTCTCTGTGGCCATGATAGTCAAAGTTTGTCTAAAACCTCCAGAGATTTTGCACAATTAAGCCTCAGAGGATTACATCTCAAGAGGAAAACACTCATCTTCCCATTAGTATAGTCTGTGGGAGATTAAGACACCAGTTCAAGAACACGGAAGGGAAGGGATGGGAGGCATACTTTAGGTATTGCACGCAACTCATGATAACCACCCAAAAGTCTCAGCAAGAGAGGGAGAAATCAAAATGTGTATTCTCAGTCACCATTCTGGAAATGAGGAGCAGATGTGTTTGTTCTTGTGTTTACCACTGAGGTGCTCTGGAAGCTATGTGCTCCCCCTAGAGCCCTGGAGGCAGGCAACACTGGCACGCTCTACCAATAGTGAGCAAGCCCCTTACAGAATGCCTTGTTGTCTGATAGCTGCAGGCAGGATGCTTTCTGTTTACGGAAATAACTTGCCGGGAGACCTATGCATTCAGCCCTGCTTCTGTGTTGAGTTCATCACATCCACTTTCCTCCTGAGTTCTGCCTCTGCTGGAGCCAAAAGTGGAAAGAGATAGAGCTCATGGTGTTGGGTGCTTTCAGAGAGTAAATACTTGCTCCACAATGCATCCCCCTTGGCTTGTCTCAGGGGGATATCTCCTTGCTAAAAAGTCTTTGTGCCGGGCGTGGTGGCGCACGCCTTTAATCCCAGCACTCGGGAGGCAGAGGTAGGAGGATCGCCAAGAGTTCGAGGCCACACTGAGACTACATAGTTAATTCCAGGTCAGCCTGGACCAGAGTGAGACCCTACCTCACAAAACCAAAAAAAAAAAAAAAAAAAAAGTCTTTGTACCCATCTGTATGGTTAGTCTTCCTTGTCAACTTGACAGGATTTGCAATCACCATGGAAATACATCTCTGGGTACATCTATGTGGGAATTTATCAATTAGCTTCACTGAGGTGGGAGGACCCACCCTAAATGTGGGCAGTGCCATTCCACCGGTGGGAGTCTCAGACCACGCCATTGCTCTCTGTTTCCTGACTGTGGAGAGAATGTGACCAGCTGCTTCACACTCCCATAGCCATGTATCTCCCCAAACTGTAAGACAAAATAAAACCTACCTCCTTAAATTACTTTTGTATGGTATTGCCATAGCAACAAGAAAAGTAACTAATATGCCACCCAAGGCAAGCCCTAATATTGGTGGCTAACTCCACAGACATCAGCATGTGTCACCTTCAACTTTTCTCAAGCTGTCCCTTCTGAGTCACTCTGACCTCTGGCCATGGGAGGTTCTCTGCTATAGCACCTTACCAACAGACCCTTGCTCCAGCCCTCCCTGGAGCTCACTTCGCCTCCTCACATGCCTACAGTGCCACCCATTAGAATACCGACAGCACGGCTTTATGAGTCCAGATGCATACAGACAAGCTCTCAAGCTAAAGTCCTCCCCAACAACTGCTGTGGTGACCGTAGCAAAAGGAAAGCCCAACCTCCACCAAGACCAAATGGAAAAGCAAGACCAGCCTCCTGTGGCCAGAGGTTGCAAGTCCTATCTAAAGCCTTCCTAAGCAGGTCTCCTCACACACAGGCTGGGTCACAGGGCAGGGGACATTTTCCTTCCCCCAGAAACCTATAACGAGCATCTAGCTTTGTCCTTTGGAACTAAAGTCTCTCTCTTTCTTATGTATTTGCAAGACCTTGTCATAGGTGCTGCCTGTCTGCCTATGGCATAATAACTCCCTTGTTCTCTGGACCTGGAAGCTCGCCTCCCTCAAGGGACACCACCTTGCTTCTTGTGGCACGATCCTGAGAAAGCTCCGATCTGAAGGGCAACTCATCTCAATGCCTCTTTCCGACCAGCCTGGGGCAGACTTATTGATGTGCATACTTTTATTTTTATAAATCTTTGTAGGCACAGTACAGGCTTTGAGATATACATGAAGAAGCTGAAAACGAAGGTTAGCACAGAGGAGAGAAGTCCATTTTGGAAGTCCATTTTGGACTCCTCAGGATGGATGGTGGCACCACAAAAATGGCAGCCTTCATCTTCCACTAGGAAAATTCAGAAGTCTCACCACACACTACAAGGTAATGACTGATCTCTCATTAGAATCTGTCGACATTTAAGTTCAGACCATCTATCAACTGCCCCTTTATCATTCATAGGCAGCTCTGACTCAATACACCACTATTTAAATTAATTTTCTGTACCTACCCACCCCTCACATATAAGCATAAACACACTGAAACATAAGGGAAGATCTACTCTCCCTGACCTGGATTTCCTTGCTCCTGGGCATCGTTTGAGGAAACACGGGAGAGAGAAATAAACAACTTCAAATAAGAGAAATATTCCGCAGAGTAAATCTCTGTTTACAATATCAGGTATTTACCTAAGAAAGACTTTTTCGGGCTGGAGGGATGGCTTAGCGGTTAAGGTGCTTGCCTGCAAAGCCAAAGGACCCAGGTTCAATTCCCAGGACCCACATAAGCCAGATGCACAAGGTGGTACATGTGTCTGGAGTTTGTTTGCAGTGGCTGGAGACCCTGGTGCACCCATTCTCTTTCTCTCTCACTCTGTCTCTCTCTCTCTCTCTCTCTCTCTCTCTCTCTCTCTCTGCCTCTTTCTCTCATCAAATAAATAAAATATTTAAATTTTTTTAAAGAAAGACTTTTTCACTAAGAAGCCTGAATTATTTTTAAGTGATTTTCTTTATTTTTCCATACCCGTATGAATGAGGATTCCAGAGAAAAAGAAAAACAATCTATTAGAAATGTAATTTTTTCTTTACTGTTACATATTTATGCCTCGCTTTTCAGGAAGAATTTAGAGAAAACATAGACTACAGAACAACATAAATTTTACAAGGGGAGGAGTAGAAGGAAGAAACAAGGAGAATAACAGACATGATCCCATCACAAATTCTTCACTTACACTGAGAGATTCCCAGCACCTGGTGACAACAGGGTGACTCATGGTGTCCATGATGTTACAAACAAACCACTGTCCAGAATTGTGACAGTCTCCCCAGAAAGCAAGTGGTTTCTTCGAAGTGGGACAACATTCTTAGAGAAGTTTCATAAGTTACATGGAGCCATGTCTTAAGTCAGCTGCTTCTAGAACCTTCCATTATATCCAGGTGCCTTTCAGAAGAAGTGGTTCTTCAGGGGTCCAGTGTAGTATAAGGCAGACCTTTTGCCACTAAGTAACTCAACTTGGTCCAGAGTAGGAACTTCAGAATTTCTAAGGAAAGCAATGGACTGGATAAACATTAGCCAACTGACATATTCCATCTTGAATACTCCAGATAAGCATAGGTGGTGTGTATTCTCTGGGAAACAGTGACAGTAGCCCTATTTTCCCACTGTCCATTTCAAATCAGCAGGGAATTGCCCTGGTTTCTTTTTGTAGGTACACAGAAATAGGAATGCACTGTCCCAAAGTTCTAGTAAAATCGTATGAACAGTAACAGATTTCCAAATACATGGCAGTAGATGACCACTTGAGGCAAACTAGTCACATCAAAAGAATGCTTCATCCCCTTGTGAGTTCCAAAATAAATTGAAATATGACCCAAGGAACAAAATGAGGGTACTATTTATGGGACAGTCATTTACAAACCAGATTTTAGAAGATACTGCCTTCTCAAATATACTAGATTTTCTTTTTGGCTTTTCTAATAATATCCAACTAATAGTTGAGTGGCTGTGGTAATCACGGCTGTTCTCTCTTTTCTTCCTTCTGGGCACATAGAAAGTGGGCACTTCCCTATGCCCCAAGAAGCCGGGGGGGGGGTGATGGGACCTACCCTGGCCAATGAAATGTTAAGATTAATAAGCTACTCCCAAATGGAAGATTCTGGAGACAGTAAAATTCTCCACATTGCCTTTCCCTCCCTCCACAGTGGTCAGGATGAAGCCATGGGGCTGTCTTCAGGTGAGTGTCCACACAGAGCCTGTGGTGGTTTGATTCAGGTGTCCCCCATAAACTTGGGTCATCTGAATGCTAGGTTCCCAGCTGATGGAGATTTGGGAAGTAAAGCCTCTTGGAGGCAGTGTATTGTTGGGGGTGGGCTTATGGGTGTTATAGCCAGTTTCCCCTTGCCAGTGTTTGGTACACTCTCCTGTTGCTGTTGCCCACCTGATGTTGGCCAGGAGGTGATGTTCACCCTCTGCTCATGCCATTGTTTTCCCCTGCCATCATGGAGCTTCCCCTCAAGTCTGTAAGCAAAAAAAAAAAAAAAAAAAAAAAAAAATCCCACAAGCTGCTTTTGATTGGGTGATTTCTGCCAGCAATGGGAACCTGACTGCAATAGAGCCGCTCCAGCCTCTGCCTCTCCATCCCCGGGCTGCGTGCTCACCCAGCACAGCATTTTTTAATTGTATAATTTATTACACTTAGCCAAATTGAAATGGTTAACATTTTAAATTACAAAATACATTTAAGTATGTGCAAATGACTAACTTAAACTCAAAATAAATGTAAGCTACTTTGTGTATTCCAGAATTATTTGTATCAAAATTTATTAGTAATTGAAAAATTAAGTATATACACAATAATCTTCCATGTTTATTATTAGTGCATACTAAGTGTATAAAATAATGGATTGTTGTGACATTTTCATACATTATATATTTGATCATACCTCACCCCATTACTTTATCATTTATTAATTAATTTATTTATTTAAGACAGAAAGAGGCAGAGAGAGAGAGAAATTAATGGGCCTGCCAGGCCTCTAGCCATTGTAAATGAACTTCAGACGCATGCACCACCTTGTACATCTGGCTTTACATGGGTACTGGGGAATAGAATAGATCCTTTGGCTTTGCAGGCAAGCGCCTTAATCACTGAACCATCTCTCCAGCCCTACCCCCCATTACTTTATCTTATTCCCCTCCTTGCCCTGGATCCTTGTTCTTTCCTTAATGGTTTCCTTCTAGTTTTTAAAAAATATATGTAGCCAGATGTGGTGGCACACACCTTTAATCCCAGCACTCGGGAGGCAGAGGTAGGACGATTACAGTGAGTTCAAGGCCAACCATAGTGAATTCCAGGTCCAGGTCAGCCTAGGCTAGAGTGAGACCCTACCTCAAAAACAAAAATAAATAGATAAATAAATTATATATATATATATATATATATATTATTTATTTATTTTCAAGGCAAGAAAGAAATAGAGAGAGAGAGAGAATGAGCATGCCAGGGCCTCCAGCCACTACAAAAGATCTCCAGATGCATGCACCACTCTGTGTATCTGGCTTTATGTAGGTACTGGGGAATTGAACCTGGGTTGTTAGGCTTTGCAGGTAAACACCTTAAATGCTGAGCCATCTCTCTAGCCATCCTTCTATTTTTATATCTTTCTCTTCATGTATCTAGGGGTGTGTGTGTGTGTGTGTGTGTGTGTGGTGCATGCATGTATGTCTATGTGGAGATCAGAGGTCAATGTCAGCTATCTTTCTCAATCATTCCCTACCTTATTTTATAATATAGTGACTCCTCACTAAACCTAGAGTGAAGCTAAACTACCTGGCCAGAAAGCCCAGGGATTCACTTTCCTCTACCTCCCCAATGCTGGGATTACAGGAATGCACCACTACACCCAGCTTTTACGTGGGTGCTGGGGATCTGAGTTTGGGTCCTCATGCTTGCCTAGCAACTTTACCCATTAAGCCATCTCCCCTGCCCCTTCTTAGCCTACTACATAAGAAAACATATCTCTGAACCTCTCTTAATTACTTTATACTGAAAAACACATTCAGAGAAAAATTTAAATTACAGGCACAAAATAGTTGGTCAACAAGCTTCTTAAAACTGGAGCAAAGAACAAATCCTGGAATAAATATATGAACTATAGATTCCAGGCCTCTGACTTACCAATGCTAGCATTCTCCTCTCTGGGAGAAGTGAAGGTCAAAGTTCGGGGCACTAATGGGTCTCTCCCACTGTAGATGATGTAGATGATGGTTTCTGAAGAAATAGGAAAAAGTCAGGACTTCAGTTCCTTATCTGCATTGTTAGACTATTTATACAATAAACCACCCTGGGCATGCTTCCTTACTCACGTTGCTTAGTGACAACAGCAACACCTTCTCTCTTTCCAATAAAATATATTAAAATGCAAAAAACAAAAAAACAGTAGGTCAAACTTCCTCAAGTCTCAGGAAATGAGAAACCACAAACAAAACAATTTAAGATCTTTTTAAGAGTAAAATGAGCTTGGCTGTTTATGGTGGATCTTTCGTGAGGGGGAGCAGGTGGGGACTGCCTTCCCCACTTTATAAAATCTTAAGCTAAATAAAGTAGCTGTGCCAATAAGCTCTAGTTACCTCTGTTTACACTAAGAGCTGCTTGCCAGCCCCACTGGCCATCCCCCTTGGCAGGATGGCAGGATGAGTGAAGGACCATGAATGCTCTAGGCTTTCTGTGCAGTCTAACTTAGCTGAGTGGAGAAACCTGATCAGAAGTATGACAGGGTTCACAGCTGCTCAGAATCAGAGATCACGATCAGGAAATGGACCACCCCTGGGAGGCTGAGCTTGCTGTCATACCAGAGTACTCTCCCTGTGAAACCTCCTGAACACCATCCTTCTCTACCTGTACGTGAAGAATAATAATAACTCAGCTGGGCTCAGGGGTAGAGCACGCTCTCTCCCCATGCCAAGGGTCCCAACTAGCAGCTAACGTTTATGGAGCAGCTAACAGAGGTTCTAAGCAGTTCCTGAATCCCACACAGCAAGGGCTGAAACAGACACATAAGCTGGCCTCCTGCAGGATAATCAGATCCTGCAACGTGGAAAGTCCAGGAACAACTGAGTCCCACTCCCCCCTTCTGAGAGTGGCTTGCATGCCTTTCAAGGAAAGAAACATGCAGCTCTCAGAACACACACTTTCAGAGTGCAGGAGCTCCTCCAATCACAATGGGGCAATGAGTCATGATGTCATTGCAAGTTGAAAATATCCTAAGCCCAGAAAAAGGCGTTTAACACGCCCAGCTTCCTGAATGTCAGAGCTTAGCAACTCAGTACGCCATGGAGTATTGTTCATCCTCCTTCAGGTTCCCATGGCTCACGGGGACCTGCAATTCATTGCTATTGTTTAAGATCAAAACATCAGAATCCAAAGTACAGTTTCTACTGAATACATATCCCTTTCCCGATACCATAAAGTCAAGACTCATAAATCAAGCCATGGTGAGTCCATAGTCAGCTGTACATGACTCCATATCTTAGTTTATGGTATCCATGCCAGGAGACCGATGTTCAAAACTTAGCTAAGAGAAGCACAAGACCAGTGAGCTCAGTGAGGGCAGTTTTCATGTTCATTCACACACTTGTTTCTTGGGTTTCCTAATTGTGAAAGAGAAAGAGACAGAGAGTAGTGTGTGGGGGTGGGGGGTGTGGAGGCCAGAGGACATTAGGTGTCCTTCCTCAGTAATGTCATCCACCTCGTTTGGATTTTTTTTTTTTTTTTGGAGTCTATGTGTACTATGTCTGAATGGTGTGCGATGTGTGGTGCACATATGGATAATCTATGCATGTGTATGTACAGATGTGTGTGCCTGTGCACATGCATGTGGAAGCCAGAGGAGAATGTAAGGTTCTCTTCTGTTGCTCTTCCGTGTTTCCTTGAGACCGTGTCTCTCATTGAACCTGGAACTGCTATTATTTTGGTCAAACTGTCTGACCAGAAAGTCCCAGCAATTCTGCTCCCCACAGGATTCGGATTACGTAGGTACTAGGGATCACATGCAGGCCCTCATGCTTGCACAGCCGGCACCCTTAACCACAAGGCCATCTCCCCAGCCTCCTGCCCACCTCTTCTTGAGACAGGATGCTTTATTGGCCTGGAGCCCACCAATTAAGTTAGACTGGCTAAACAGCCAGCCCAGGGATTTAACTGTGTCTGTCCCGTCAATGCTGGGATGACAGGTGAATGCCATCACACCTGGCTTTTATGGATTCTGGGGATTATACTCGGGTTTCCGTACTTACAAGGCAAGTCCCTTACCTATCTCCTTCACTGCTCACAGTCAGAGGAAGGGACTCTGTAGCCAACCACAAAAGAAAAGACAACATGGGTCAATATCAGCTAATAATAATCTAGGTAACTTGGCTTTCACTCCAGCCTAGGAATGCAGTGCAGCCTCTGCCTTTCAGATCTCCACCTCTTAGCAGCATAAGCCCCACAGTAGCACCTACCTGAAAGTCAACCAGAATCTAACCCATAGGTGTGGCTCGATGATGGAGCACATGCCTGGCATGGGCAGAGCCCTAGATTTGATCCCCAGAAGAGAGAGGGGAAGAAGGAGGAGAGAGGAAGGGAGGGAAAGAGAAGGGAGAGGATTAGAGGAGAGAGGTAAAGAGAAGAGAGGAGAAGAGAGGAGAGGAGAAACTGACCCACAGTTGGGCCTTATTTCATTGGCCACTTTGAGCAAATAGCCTCAGCTCGTCAATTTATCCCATGCATATAGCAAATAGCATTCATTTTTGACCTTACATATGGGAAAATATGTCCTCTCTCTCTCTCTCTCTCTCTCTCTCTCTCTCTCTCTCTCTCTCTTGCGCGCGCGCACGCATCCATAGCTAATAGATAGTGAATGCTGGCCCAGTCCATAGAATTCCTACTTAGGTGTGCCATGACAGACACTGTCTTGACGGCGTACATAGCAGTGTGGAGTAATTTGCAATAGGATATTTCTCTATTGAGAATTTCCCAGGCATGTCAGAATTTCTTTGCTTTTGCAAATAAAAGATTTGTTATGGTCTTCCACTCATTTCATCATTAGATAGAGCCTCTCTCATCTTTCCTTCGTACATAAAAATGGCCACAATTCCCACTTTCTCCCTGTTTTTAAAGAGTAGTCTAATAATTTAAGAGCATCACATTTGAAATGCATCTGTAATGTCTGAAGGAAGCATTCAGAAATATAAATTTTCTAAATAGAAGTGTCAAACTCCTAGTAAAATAAGATGGATTTATTTTTCTTTTGTATATCTGCAGCATAATTCGTTTCCACTATTAAAAGTCTGGTGCAGAATACCAAGATTCACGGTTTGTTCCCCAGCAGAAAACATTAGTTTAATTCCTCCTCTTAAAATGATTTAACTTCCCTGCAGATGTCTCGGGCAGGCTCTGGGCGTGTTCAGAGGCTCTCAGCAAATTAGCTATAGTCATGTCCTGGTATGGGCAGATTTCCTGAATGCCTAAAATGGATTCTTTAAGAGAAAGAAGGGACAGAGAAAAGCACTAGAATAATAATTTTTAAGCCCTTTCCAATCATTTGCAAGCTGAAATTCTTGATTTAAAGAATGCTTTATTATTTCACAGATGCAGACATGTCAGAGGTCACAGCATGTGTGTAAAAAAAACAATTTCATGAGGGGAAGGCTCTGCAGGGTGAACCCTGGTTGTGAGTCTATTTCAATGCTGCCTCTCACAATGCATTCCCCCATTCATTCAGAACCTGGCCATAGAGCCAGGTGTCTTGGCCCCCACCATTCACAGGTGAGAAGAAATGAACCTTTTTAAATTTTTTTCTGCATCTGTGTATGTATATGTGGTGTGCATGTGTGCGTATATGGTTGCACATGTATGTGTGTGTACACATGTATGAGATGTATGTGTAGCCTAGAGTTCAATGTTGAGTGCCTTCCTCAATCACTTTATTAAGAACATCTGTAAATCCCCAGCACAGGTGCAGTGAGAAGGAAGGTGGAGAAAGGACCCCCACATACCCTGTAGCCTACACTCCAGTTATCTTGAGAACAAGCACTGAAGAAGAGGCCCTGCCCTAAATAAGGTGGAAGATGAGATCTAACACCCCAAGTTGTCCTCTGACCTCCACATAGACACACACACACGCACGCACGCACGCACGCACGCATTCATGCATCCATGCACGCACAATGAGTTTATAAACAATGATAGATAGTAAGTAGGATATTAGCAGGCTTGAAAACACCTGAGGACAGAGCCAGTGGCTTGTAAAACCAGGTTGAGAAGCTGCAGGACTCGAATTACTGGTCCGAAGAAGCGGATCTAAATTGAATCTCTGACCCTGGTAGAGACATGCCATTCTAAAGTGCCCAAAAGATCATAAGACTACTATCTAGGGAAGGCTTTCTGGTAAAGAGCAAAGGTACCCTATTACCCCTGTCCTGAAGAGACAATCCAGTTTGGCTTGTCAATCACTTAGACAGTCCAACAGCCCTCATGAAAGCTGTCTGTTCCAAAACCTTTAAGAAATACTGTAAAGCCTACTTACCAATGGAGACTGAAGCCACAGCCGCTGTTCATCATCTACCCTCACACCTATAAGGCTTTTCCTCCACAATGCTCTCTGGCAATTGCTCACTCACCCTGAGAGCCTCCCCACTTTACCTTGTAACAGACTCCACCTATCTTCTACACGACACTCTGTGTGTCTCATCTGAATTCTCTCTATGAAGATCACACGGCCCAGAGAGACCAGAGCAGTAACAGCTGGTAGAACCAAGCTCCCCAACTCTTGGTTGTTTGTCAGAACTAGATATATTCCTCAGTATGTGCCACCCTCCACCTTCCACACCAGCAACAGAGATCCCACACCAAGTCCTTCTCACACTTTCAATATCATTCCAGGAAGAACTATGTTCCTCTAGGCCCTCCCCTGATTAAGTCGGACACATCCCTAAGAACCAATCTCTTCTGAAGTCAGCTGTTCCATGTGACATGACAGACTTACATCTCCACATGCCTAGGGATCACACCAGGTATGGTCACCAGGGCCAGGGATCTCAGAGCTGCCCCACCATCCTATGTAACACAGGCAAGCATGAGTGAAATAAGAAGTTAGCAACATATGTCCCTCTGTGGGCGGCTCCTTGAGGCAGCAGCTATATGTCAGCAGAGTAGGGACTTGGAGAGGGTGACATCAAAATCAACATTTGAGGGCTGGAGAGATGGCTTAGCACACTTGCCTGAAAAGGCAAAGGACCCAGGTTCGATTCCCCAGAACCCACGTAAGCCAGATGCACAAGAGGCTGCATGCATCTGGAGTTCGTTTGCAGTGGCTGGAGACCCTGGCATGTCCATTCTCTCTCTCTCTCTCTCTCTCTCTCTCTCTCTCTCCCCCCCAAATAAATAGAAATAAATCATTATTTAAAAATCAACATACAGGCTGTGCTATTAGATACTTGCAGGAAGGGGCAGGGACGGGCATCCCTTCGCCTCCCCGCACACCGTCTTTTTAACAGGGCTCCTACGTGCTGGTGTTTGTTACAATGGTGACACCATACTACTTAAACATTTCAAAATTGGTATTCTGGGAAGGCAGTTTAGAGTGACTGAGCACCAGAAAATAAAAAAGCATGACTGGGGCTGGAGAGGTGGCTTAGCCGTTAAGGCATTTGCCTACAAAGCCAAAAGACCTAGGTTCAATTCCGCAGGACCCAGCTGCACAAGGTGGCACATGTGTCTGGTATTAATTTGCAATGGATGGAAGCCCTGGCATGCTCATCCTTATCTGCCCCTCCCCTATATATATATATATATATATATATATATATATATATATATATATATATGCTTCTCTCGCTGAAATAAATGAAAAAAACTAAAATATTAAAGTAAAAAATTTTTAAAGCAGGAACGTCTTTGGGCCCACCATTGCAGTCTCCACTTTGCTAGAGATTAAAGAAGGATCTGGCTTCTCCTTACCCAAGTCTAAAGCAGTTACATAGATCTGTTTTTCCTATACACAACCTGAGTCCTTCCCTGGGAGGGAGGACTCCTTTCCTAAAATTAAGGTTTAAATCTGACCCTGGCATTGTGGTTGGTTTAGCTCAAGCCTAAAACGTGGCCCCTTTGCTAGCCTCTTCCTGAGCCAGCTCCTGAGTCTGCACCAATCAGCTCTGTCTTCAGATTCAACTGAACCAAAGTGTAAAGCCCACCACAATAAGATTATAAATAGATGCTTACCAGGTAGGCAAGGCCTCTTTTTTGGCTGTTCACCTCTCCTGAACTTCCAGGTCCCTGTTCTGGTAAGGCCCCCTCATCTCAGCCCATGGGGGAGGGACTCCCTACTCCCAGGTGGGCTCCCTACTCCTTCCTTCCTTCCACATGGCAAGGAGCTCTCTGCATTTCCTCCTCGTTCCTTCTCTTAATCTAATAAAGTCTCTCTAAAACTTAAAAAAAAATCAACATATGAATGGAGGTGATGGCAATGGAAGACTAGAAACCTTGCCAATGCCAGGAACCACAAAGTATGTACGAGAAAATTGCACGATACACAAGCACAGAAGAAGTGGATGCCATGTAAGTGACCCTAGGACCCGTGGCCTGGGCTTTTGGGTGTGTGTTATTTCCAGCTACTAGTCCACTACCATTATTGGGAGTGCCTTTCTCTTTCTTGATAAGCTATCTCAATAGCGACATGACTATGATAGGAGTAGCCAACTATTCTGATTATATTTGAGCCTCGCTCCATGGGGAAAAATTCATGCCTGGTGCTGAAAACCTAGTCAAAAGCCTACAGCTGGTGAAAGGTCCTAGAAGGAAGCTTCTACTGTCATTTGGTTAAGTGGATATGCTGTGCCATCAAATTGGCCTCGAAATATTCACATTTAGTATGCCCACAGATGAGAGCAGCTTCAAGCAGTTGATAATGACTACTGAGAAGACTCAGACTAACTCATCAATGTGCTGAGAACAAGGGCCTGTTGCGTGCTCAGCACTACATGAGACATCAGCGTCACCCCATCCAAGGCTCAGGAGACAATGCAAAAAGGAGCTGGAAAGCATGTAGGTGCCAGAGGATGTGGAGGGGTGCTTTGGAACTATGGTTTCTGGACATGGAGTGGTTATTACTCAAAGTTGTCCTCTGATCTTCACATGTATGTGCCTACACACACACACACACACACACACACACACTATGATTTAGTAATCTCTAACTGGGTGCCCGACACTGTGCTATTTCACACACATATCTAATCATAGTGCATTAATGAATTGAGAAAAAGAGATGGAACCTTGTAAGAAAAATCTATTACAGGCAATCTATCTTCTTCAGTATAACCACAGAAAATAGCATGGTCAAGAGTGTCAATTGGCAGGAGAAATAATTTGGTGAGACACTCTTATCTGTTAAACTGGGTGGCTGGCAAATGAATTTGCTGTGGGTGCATAAAATTGGGGGCTGAGAATGTGTTTAATGACAGCTAAGTCAGAACAAAGTCTGGATAAGCTGAGGGCTGGTGGTAACAGAGCATCTTAGTCGGATGCTGGAGGAGATGGGGCCCAGTGCTACCTGGTTACATGGAAGGCAAGCCAAGCCGCATGTACACACTGTGCCACAGAGGAAGAAAGTCAGATCTGTCAACCTGCTGCTGGTATTTTCTTGTGCTACTTTGGCAAAAAGCTCTCAACCCCTGTGCTCTCAGTCAAAAATATTAAGGCTGCTCTTCTCCGTCAGGGGTTGAGATAAATGCTCTACTTCTGGATGAATTTGAAACATCTTGGGGAAAGTGTTACTTCTTAACCCTGCTGCCTTAGATTTCTGCACACCCTAGACATGAAGAGGACTGAGCATCAGGTTTGCCCTCGAGTTGGGGGAGCAACCCGTAAGTGGGGTCTGCTCTGCTAGAACAAGTGCACCTCCATCTGGTACTTAAAAGTCATGAAAACACAGCAGCAAAGACCAGAGAATGTCAGCAGGACCATGTGACATCAAACCCCATGGAGGGACCCTTCTAGGAGGGGCTGAGTCTGAGCAAGCAAGGTATTCTAATTAAACACATCGTTGGAAAGAAGTGTGAAATAATTGGTGGAGGATCACTGAAGTAGGAAATTAATAAGGTTCAAACCTGGTATTAAATGCTTCTTCGGAACCCCCAAAGCCCAACAAAGTATCTTCTGTGGTGTTCTAGTTTAGTGAGAGCGTGTCCAAGGGTAGAGAAGCAGCAGGCCATTGTGTGGGTCAGTCCTGTTTAGCAAACATAGGGGTGATGAGAAAGACAGGGTGAGGCAAGAGAGACTGTACAATGTCTATGTGGGGTCAGATGCTGGATTAAAAATGATCTTTTATTCATTATGGATTTTTTTCATTAATTTTGGGTTTTGAAATTCATCTTGACTGCTGATTATTTTGTGCCTCCCACACCTTAGTGCTTAGAGTGTCTTGCTAGCTCCTTTCACCTCAGTATGGCAGGAAGCCTCCTGTGCACAAGGGACAGAAATCTCCTGGGCAATGGACTGGAGAGATGTCTCAGTGATTAGTGGCACTTTTTTGCAAAGCCTGCTGGTCTGGGTTCAATTTCCTAGTATGTATGCAAAGCCAGATGCACAAAGTGGTACGTGCATCTGGAGTTTGTTTGCAGTGGCAAGAGGCCCTGGCACATCCATTTTCCCTGCCCCTCCTCTGTGTGTGCAAACAAAACTACTGAAAAAAATAAACTTCCTGTGCTAATTAGCCTCCTGATACTACACCAAACTCCTCAGCTAAAACAAGCTCACAGGAAGAGAGGTTTGCTTGGGCTTGCAATGTCCGAGGTCTCCGTCCGTGATCTCTTTGTCCTGTCTCTTTGGGCCTGCAGCAGCAAAGTACATCATGCAAGGAGCAGCCGTAGAGCTCTGCTCACCTCATGCAGCCAGAAAGCAAAGACAATGACAGGAAGAGGCCATAGTCCCACTGTCACTTTCAAGAACACCCCCCCACACCTGACTTCCTTTTACTAGGCTCCACCTCTTAAAGGATCCACCACTTCCCTGTAGTACCACAGGATGGAGACTCAGCTTTCAACACACAAGCCTTTGGGGAGCATTTATGATCCAAACTATAGCATCTTCCCAAAAGCTGTTGGAGTCCTGACATCCAGTGTCTCCACAGCAGTTGATCTCAATTTGGGAACAGGGTGTCTACAGAAGGAACTAGTTCAAGTGAGGCCATGCTTATGTTAGGAGGGCCCTAGTCACACATGACAGGGATACTTATAAAAGCAGTCAGGACTGGAGAGATGGCTTAGCAGTTAAGGTGCTTCCCTTCAAAGTCTAAGGACACAGGTTTGATTTTCCCAGGATCCACGTAAGCCAGATGCACAAAGTGGCAGATGCTTCTGGAGTTCGTTTGCAGTGGCTGGAGGCCCTGGCCTGGCCATTCTGTCTCTCTTCTCTGTATGTCTATGTTTGCAAATAAATAAATATATTTTTAAAAATTCAAAAGCAGTCAACACAGACCACACAAGGAGACTTGGAGCTCCAACTGTGACATAGTCATTTCTGTTGCATAGGTCACCCCATTTGTTATGGCAGCCCTAGGAAATAATGCTCCTGAGGAGACACAAACATGTATTCACTCCAGATACAGATCCCAAAGGAATGATTCCACTGAGGTCCAGCTTGATGAAGCATTGAGTTTACTGGGATTAGTTACCAGAGTCTATGTAAGGGATTACTTACAGGAGCATGGAGGATGCAAAAGCTGTGGCATCACCAAAAACACCACCTCAACAGCAGTGATGACTCACAAAAGCTGTGTCCCTGGAGCTGCCTGCTCAGGCAGCTCTGCTGGCAGGAGAGTGTCTTATCCCCAGCCACTGTCACTGCTTGTGTAACCTTGGCTTTTGCCATGGCAAATCTCTGCAGTTTCCTGAGACCTCTAGGTTTTGTTGAGTTCCTAAGTCTTAAGGAGCTCCCCTCCAGGAGGAAATGTTTCAGTTAGGAGTAAGTAACTACACAACAAACAGCACTCCATCTTTGGTCTTAAAGAGAGACTATGACCTGCAGTTTGCAGTGCAGGGCAAGTGGACTGTCAAAGATTCCACAAAACTGATTGACACTGATGAGAACTTTGTGCATATGGAGTTGGAATTTTGCAGTTCTAGAGCAAATTATCTTGTGCTATCTTTAGCCCCCTTAAAAGCCATTTAGGCATCTACCTTATGAGTCTAACTTAACATCCTTTCAACTATCCCACAAAACATTTGGAATACATTAACAAAGCCGACTAACCTAGAAGCAAGAATGTCATCACACAGCATCCAAAGCCTACAGCAGATATTTATCCACTTTCCTGTAACCTACCACCTGATGTTTCCATCAATGTTTTTGACAAACGCCTTGATTTGTGACTTTCTTTTGTTTGGGCACTATAAAAACGATGAAACCATTTCCAGGTTGGAACATGTTACTTGGGGAAACCTGAATCATTGTTCCTGGGCCATGGTCATTCGTATTCGGGTCAAGAATAAACAACCTTTCATTCGCTTTGAGGTGAGAGCTGTTTTTTGCAGCAACAAGACCTGGCACCTCTGCATCTATCTATCTTGGGTCTCCTGTCCCAATACTGCAGTCCGAAAAGATCCTCAAATCACATGATCCTTGGCTCACAACGGACTGCACCCCAAGAAACCCTGCTCAAAGTCCAAGTATCTCGGGGCAAGAATTCATCTGGGCTTGGATCGTAGCTAGCTCAGTGGTATAGTTGGCTACCTTACCTGGCTAAAGCCTCAGCAGTGGGGGAAAAGGCACAAATGCATTGATGATCCCCACCCTATATCCTAGCCAAGCAAAACAGGACCCTACAGTAATAGTTCTGTTCCTCATGCTTAGTCTGGTGACCTGAAGCTAAAGTTCAGCCACTCCCGGGATTGCAAAAAGAAGCATGGCTACATACTTCTGCTGAAAAAAGATGGAAATCCAAAATTCAAAGTGCCAATTCTGTCTCTTCCTACCTTCTGCAACTCTCCCCCCCCCATGTATGTAACATGGTGTGTGTGCGTGGTGGGGGTTGTAGTGTATGCACATGTATATGCTCTTAGATGCCCCATGTACTCACCTGTGCTGGTAACGTAGCATGGCGCTCACCTGCAGTAGCTGGAGCAGAACATGAGGCTGCCTGCTCCCATTCCACTGATACCTGAGCTTGCTGCTTTTCACAAGCCCCTGGTCCCTGCCCCTGTTTGCAGGCCTAATGGAGCAGCACTTTCAGTACATGATCAGAACAAGTGTAAGGATCTAAAATGTCTCGCATAGTCCCTTGCTTCAAAGGAAGACAGCTTTACCAAGTGGGAGTAAAGCACACAGGGCTCCCCAAAAATCAACACTGTAAGGCTCCATCTCCACTCCCCTGATGACCACCCCCTGCTGCCCTTCAACATGGTAAAAACAAGCACATGGTGAATGGTGGTTCAAGAGCCTAAGAGGCAGTCACATGCCTTCTAGTTAATTAAGCTTGGTTATGTAAGTGAAATAAAAGATTCTGAGTGCCAATGTTATTTTAGCTTTACATTTAAATACTCGGTGACTCTACTCCTCTGTGCGTCATGAATCATGCCTGGAATAAATGATTTAGGGTCACTGCTGGATGACGCCCAGGGGAGCCTGTCCATATGGTTAGCTATCAATTACCACTTTATATCAAGGCTAATGGAATGAAATGCAATATGAAATTCTGGTTTGGAGGAAAATAAAAGAATGGTTGTCCATTGATTAAATTTACCTGAAAGTCTGACATATTCATCGACCCAAAGTTGTACTTCTGAATGAGTCATGTGCTTTTAAGAAGCTGCCAGTAAAATGCTGGTTGAGTTTTAGACTAACACTGAAAATGTTTGTTCCCTAGGTTAACATTAGCCTCTGGTCACAGGAACTGGGAACTTCAAAAGCTCCAGACCTGTGAGACTCTGTTGACCCTACCTGCTCAGGACCCAGACCCGTGACCTGAGACCCAGAGCACAGAGGGGGTTGGAATGAAGTAGGCCAAAGCTTAAATCCTATGGGTGAGGGATCCCTTCCCTTCTAAATCTGTCTGTTGCCACTGGTCACAAACTTAACCACTCACAGATTTATGTGTGTCCACATGTGTGAGTGTTCATGTGTGTGCACCAATGCACATGTATGTGCATGAGTGTGGAGGCCAGATGACAACCTCAGGTGTTGTTCCTGCCTACCTTTTTTATTTTTTTTTTTTTTATTTATTTATTTATTTTTGGAGAGAGACAGAGAGAGAGAGGGAGAGGGAGAGGAAGACAGATAGAGATGGGCGCACCAGCAGCCTCTCAGCTGCTGAGAACGAAATCCAGATGCGTGCACCCCCTTGTGGTCAAGTGTGGCATTGCGCCCTTGCATCACTTTGCATCTGGCTAACCGTGGCACCTGGAGATTGGAACCGCTGGAGATTGGAACCAGCGTTCTTATGCTTAGGAGGCAGGTGCCTTAACCGCTAAGCCATCTCTCCAGCCCTACCTACATTTTTTGAGACAGGGTTTCTCACTGCCTGGAACTTACCAATTAACCTAGACTGGCTAGCCAGCGAGCCCCAGGAGCCTTCCCAGGCCTAGGATAAGAGGAACAAAACATTTTGCATGGGACCTGGGGAATCACACTCAGGTTCCCGTGCATGCACAGCAAGCACTTTACTCATTGAGCCATCTCCCTAGCATTTATATTCCCAAATTCTCACCAATTCAGGGCATCGAATTACAGAAACTAACACTTGTGTAACAAGCATAGAGAGTTTTCCTGCCATAAAGATGAGTTGCACCCAAGTGTTGAACCTTCATATGGTTCAGAAAAGCCAGACCTGAGGCCCTAGCCCTCCATGACTATGTTGGTGAAAGGTGTCTGCATTTCACTCTCCAAGTGTGCCAACACAGACCTTTTTACTCATAATAAAATAGCCCAGAGACTTCACTTAATACCTCCTCAGATTCTCAAACTGAAATTTGTCCTTGAGATAAATGCTCACCTGTTGTAATCTAATAACATTCAAAGGTCATCCAGAACCATTTTCTTTTTTTGTTTTGTTTTGTTTGTTTGTTTGTTTGTTTGTTTGTTTGTTTGTTTGTTTTTTCGAGGTAGGGTCTCACTCTGGCCCAGGCTGACCTGGAATCCACTATGTAGTCTCAGGGTGGCCTTGAAACTCATGGTGATCCTCCTACCTCTGCCTCCTGAGTGCTGGGATTAAAGACGTGCGCCCACACCCAGTTTAGAACCATTTTCTTAGACCCAAATAAGTGAAATCCACAATTCCTTTTACCCAGTCCTTCCTATTGACCAAGAAAACCCATCATATGTTCCTTTTCTGACCTCAGATTTTGTTTTGTTTTGTTTTTACTTATTCATTTGAGACAGAGACAGACACACAGACAAAGAGGTAGAGAGAGAGAATAAGTATGGGTGCACCAGGGCCTCCTGCTAAGGCAAATGAATTCCAGATACATGCACCACTTTGGGCATCTGGCTTTACATGGATACTGGGGAATTGAACTCAAGTTATTGGGCTTTGAAAGTAAATGCCTTTAACCACTGAGCCATCTCTCCAGCCCATAACCTCAGAATTTTTGAGGGGAACCTACTGTAAGTGAAGAACGCCCAGAAAGTCCATGATGAAGTCACTATGGGTTTTCTCATCACGAGCGTTTTTTGTGTATGTCTGTTTGTTCACCCGGGGTACACATGCACATATGAGCATGTGCATGAAGAGACCAATGTTATTCTTCAAGTGCTAATGGCTTTTTTTTTTTTGCCTGTATATATGTGTGGTGTGTGTGTGTGTGTGTGTGTGTGTGTGTGTGTGTGTGTAGATGTGGGTAAGTATGCCTGTGTGTGTGGAAGCCAGACTTCAGTGTCTTCTTCACTCATCCTGCACCTTGTTTTTTGAGACAGTTTCTTTTAAATATATTTTTAATTTTTATTTTGGAGAAAACACAGAGAGAGAGGGAGAGGAAGATAGATAGAGATTGGTGCTCAGCAGCTGCTGCGAATGAAATCCAGATGCGTGCACCCCCTTGTGGGCAAGCGCAGCATTGCGCCCTTGTGTCACTTTGCATCTGGCTAAATGTGGGACCTGGAGATTGGAACCACTGGAGATTGGAACCAGCATTCTTAGGCTTAGGAAGCAGGCGCCTTAACCGCTAAGCCATCCCTCCAGCCCAAGACAGAGTTTCTTGCTGAACACAAAGTTCACTGATTTGGCCAGGCAAGCTGACCAGCAAGCTCTGGGGATCCTCCTGTCTCTGCCTCCCCAGTACTGGGATTACAGCTTCTTATCACCACGCCTAGCTTTGATGTGGCTTCTAAAGATCTGAACTTAGATCCTCAATTGGATAGCAAGCCTTTATTAACTGGGCCATCACCCAGTCCCACCTTTTTGTGAGACAGCATCTTGCACTGGCCTAAAACTCACCAAGTAAGCCAGACTGGCTGGCTAGTGAATCGCAGAGATCTCTCTGTCCCAGCCTCCCCAATGTTGGGCTTACAGGCATGCCACCACACTTGGCTTTTTTGTGGGCTCTGGAGATTGATTTTATGCCTCTGGAGGTCCGGAAGTAGAAAATAAGGACTCAAGACCATGTTCCCGCCCAAGAGACCAGAGAGAAATTCCTCTCCTTTCCCCTTCAGGTTTCTAGAGGCCACCGGCATCTTTTGGCTCTTGTCTGCCGTCCTTCATCATTACCCTTCTCTTATCAGAGTCCCTGTTGATTGCATCATAACCTGGATCTGCAAAGTGCATGTGGCTTCATAAATATCTGTGGATTTGAATGCAGACATCTTGGGGCTATTGTTTTTCAGTCTACCATGTTGACAAAAGAAACATAGTTGTTGACAAACCACTGAGAGTATTTGTCCTCAACCAACAGACACTGTGGTGCCTTGCCAATCTCTGGCACGTGTGGCAGTAAGAGCTCAGACTGCAGGCACAAAGACGCTCTGGACGCTTTCAGCAAACCATGCATGAATTGCTGATGTTGCGGATGCACTGAAACTTTAGAGGAAGTGGCAGAAGGGGCATGGGGGGGGAGAGCCTGGGACAACAGAGGCATTGAACTAAGGAGAGACACGCAGCAGGTGAAGCTGTCTGGGTCTGTCCTCAGCTTCTTATTCTGTGACTTCCATGCCGAGAAGAAGGCTGTCATGATAAATGTTTGATGAATGAATGAGCAAGTGTCCCTTGTCGTGAGCAGGTTCATATTAGAATTGACTCTGGCATAGAGTCAGGGTTCAATAAATTTTGGGTAGTGAATAAAAGAATTAATGACATAAGTTGGCACTTCCCTGGCTTTTTTCTTCTTCTTCTTTTTTTTTTTTCGAGGTAGGGTCCCACTCTAGTCCAGACTAACCTGGAATTCATCATGTAGTCTCAGGGTGGCCTCGAACACTCAGTGATCCTCCTACCTCTGCCTCCCAAGTGCTGGGATTAAAGGCTTGCGCCACCACGCCCGGCTTCCCTGGCTTTTATTGTTTCCTGTTCAGTAAACCCAGGTGCCTATGTGGCTGGGATGTGCAGGGAATGAATTCATGGCTGGTCTAAGAGGAACAAAGGCCACTTAATCCATAATTTTTGCATGGGGAACTGGGACCTGGCATGGACAGACTTTCTAGGTTTATTATTATTATTATTTAAAAGGATATTCAAAATGCACCAAACATCTTTGCTTCACATTTGGCTTATTTTTTGAGACATGATTGGTCTCATGTAGTCCAGACTGGCCTCAAACTTACTATGTACCTGAACCTAGCCTTGAACTCCTGATCCTCCTGCCTCTACCTTCCAGGTGCTAGGATTACAAAAATACACCACCAAATCTGGCCTTTCCTCCAGTTATTTTAAACAGCATTCAGGCCAACAGACACGTCTGTCAGCCAAAGTCAGCCCAAGATCTCATTTTTTTCTGCCATTCCTCATTAGCCCTCCCAGTGTCCAGAGCAGTAAAAAGCAGATAAAGAAATAGCTTGGGGCCTGGAAAGATGGCTTAGCGGTTAAGGCGCCTGCCTCCTAAGCCTAAGAACACTGGTTCCAATCTCCAATGGTTTCAATCTCCAGGTCCCACATTTAGCCAGATGCAAAGTGACACAAGGGGGCGCACACATCTGGATTTTGTTTGCAGCAGCTGAGAGGCTGCTGGCGCACCCATGTCTATCTGTCTTCCTCTCCCTCTCTCTCTGTCTCTCTCCAAAAAAAAAAAAAGAAAAGAAAAAAGAAAGAAAGAAAGAAAGAAAGAAAGAAAGAAAGAAAGAAAGAAAGAGCTTGAACTGCTACTTGACTAGGGAAGAAGAGAAGTGGTGTTTTGGGGAACACTGCCCTCCCACACACATAAAAATATCCATGATTGTCTTTTCTTCAACCATTTTTTGGGGGGTGTTATACGTGGAATGTGTGGTGTTTGCACATGTGTATGCTGACATGAGTGCCCATGTGCACGTGTGCAGAGGCCAGAGGAAGATGTCAGGGGTCCTCTACAGCTCCAGCACCTTACTTCTTTGAAACAGGGTCTCCCACTGACTCTGGAGTTCCTATTTTTCATTTAAACTGACTCACCAGCAAGCCTAGACAACCTTCCTGTGTCCACCTCTCCTCAGCACTGGGGCCACAAGTGTGCATGGCCATGCCTGGAACTTTACATGGGTGCTAAGGATCTAACTCAGGTCCTCATGCTTTTGCCATGCAACAGATACTTTTACACACTAAGCCATCTCCCAGTACTCCCCCCCTCTTTTTTTGAGAGAGAGAGATACAGAGAGAGACAGAGATGGGGAGAGGCAGAGAGAGAGAGAATGGGTGCACCAGCAGCCGCTGTGAACAAATTCCAAATTGTGCGCCCCCTTGTGCACAAGTGTGGCATTGCACCCTTGTGGCACTGCATCTGGCTAAATGTGGGACCTGGAGATTGGAACCGGTGTTCTTAGGCTTAGCAGGCAGGTGCCTTAACCACTAAGCCATTTCTCCAGCCCCCAGTCCCCTTTTTTAATTGAGAAGAATGCTGGCAACTTGGAGTGGACAGGTCTATAGTCAGCTCTCAACAACCAGAAACACAGACCTGTTTGTGAAGCTTGAAGTATTGCTGTTAAATTAAGTAGAGCTCAAAGACACTCTATTCTAGAACTCCACTCAGCTCTTTTTTCTGCCACAACAAGGAAGACTCACAGCTTAGCACTTGGGCAGCAAACTGCACTCACAACTGACATGCACACACTCATTTACTGACACGGGTAAATCAGACAGGTGTTCTTCAGTTCCTGCACTTGCTAGTGACAAAGTGTTACCACCCATCCCTCCAGACGCCTGGTGGGCTCTCTGATTTGTAAGCTTGGTGTGGCGTGTAATGTCGCTCTTTCAGACATAAGCTCCAAGGGCATGCATACTTAGATGAACTCCTGAGATCTCAAAACTCAGTATGGAACAAGGTCCAAGTTGAACTCTTAAATTTTCTGGCAAGAATCAGGTAATCACAGATGAGTCTCCAACCATTTCTTGGCCTCAGTTTTCAAATCTGGATGATAAGGGAATGGCCATGAAATAATCTGCAGTTCTTCCTGATGATGAATCTCTGCTACCATTGAATGGCTGTTCCTTAGAAAACGTGAACATGTGTCTGTTCACCCCAGATAGGGCACGAATGGCAGAAACAACCCCACCCTGGTTAAGCTTGGTGAACCCATGGGGAGGGGAGTCAAGTAACATTGCTAGGTGGTTAAGGTAGTCCCTGAAAGTCAAAGGGCAAAAATGTCTGTACTTGCTGGAGATCAAAGGATGATCTGACTTCTTATCTCTTCCTTAGATTTGTTTTTCTACAAACAAATTGGGCCCCTCCTGGGAGGTAGGTCTCTCCTAGGCTTTAAATAGAGCCCTTAATATTTATGGTTGGTCAAGCCGAGACCTCAGAACTTGGCTGGCCTCTTCCTGAGATAGCCCCTAGCCTAAACCAAACAGCTGTACCTCAGCTCACCTGAGCCGGAAGGTAGGGCCCACTACCATAAGGTTATAATACATTTGCAAGAGGAGGACTGTATGGCACAATGCAGGTCTGGCCCTAGCCAGACCACATGTCAGAAGAAACCGGGAAGTGGCTTCTGTGAACATTGAGTCCTGCGCAGGCCTGGCGTGACAACAGCTACAGTCCCATGCTCGCGAGAAACCTGCTATGAGATGATCTGTCTGGAGACAGGCTGTCATTGGTCACAGAAAGGGGACCACCCCATACAATGATTGGCCAGCCAACCCTCTTAAAATCCCCTACACTTCCTTGAATAAACAAGTTTGCGGCAGCTCACCCCCTGCTGCTTCCACCCAACTCCCGGAGTCTGTGTCATGACTCTGCGCCTCTCACCCCCAACTCAGCAGAGGCCCTGCAGTCCCTCCTGGGCTGGCCCAAGGGGGGACCCCAACAGAGGGCAAGCTCTCTGAGCTGCCTGACCACTTGGGAACCTCCAGCTATTGGTGGAGCCAAGGGGAGAACCCCCGAGCCCTTACTTCGCACATGGACTCTTTCTCCACATGCAAGAGCTCTTTGAACTCTCTTTTCTGCCCTTCCCATGGTCTTTCCAGGCCCATCATGGCTCTCAAGCCATGTGGGTGTCTTTCCTTGGTTCTGTACTTCCCTAACTGTACTTCCCTAAATAAATAAATAAATATATATACATATATATATATATATATATATTGATATATTGGTTTTTCGAGGTAGGGTCTCACTCTGGCCCAGGCTGACCTGGAATTCACTATGTAATCTCAGGGTGGCCTCAAACTCACAGTGATCCTCCCACCTCTGCCTCCCAAGTGTGCCACCATGCCCAGCTCTAAATATATAATATAATATAATATAATATAATATAATATAATATAATATAATAATTGTCCTTCTCAGCCTTATTTTATTCAATTCCTTGCTTAAAAATAGACACAAACCTAGGATTTGAGGTTCAAGGACTTTCCTGAGTCCCTAGCATCCCATTACACAAAGACTTTCCCGAGGGTTACTTACAGGAGCATAGGTGACTCGAGGCAGCTGCATCACAAGGAAGCCCAACCCGCCTGCGGTGATGACTCACTGTCTCATCAGGGTTTGCTAGAAGAACACAACCAGTACAGTGAATTGTAGTAAAGGGGTGATTTTAGGATTGTTTTTTCTATTTCCATTAAGAATACCATTGGAATTTTGATAGGGATTGCATTAAAGGTATAGATTGCTTTTGGTAAGATTGACATTTTCACAATATTGATTCTTCCAATCCAATCCATTTCCTAGTGTCTTCTGCAAATTCTCTCTCGACTATTTTAAAGTTTTCATTGTAGAGATCCTTCACTTCCTTGGTTAGGTTTATTCCAAGGAACTTTTTTTTTTTTTTTGAGGCAATTTTCTGAGGCAATTATGGATGGGAGTAACTCTCTGATTTCATCCCCAGCATGTTTGTTGTTAGCATATAGGAAGGCTACTAATTTCTGTGTTAATTTTGTATCCTGCTACATTGCTAAAAAGTGTTTATCAACTTTAAGTTTGCTGGTAGAGTTTTTAAGGTCCTTTATGTATAAAATCATAACAATCCTAAAATTCATTTGGAAACACAAAAAAAATCTTGAATAGCCAAAACAATTTTGAGCAACAAAAACAAGGCTGGCAGTATCACCATACCTGATTTTAAGCTATACTACAGAGCCATAATAATAAATAAAAAGAAAGCATGGGACTGACACAAAACAGATACATAGATCAATGGGACAGATTAGAGTACCCAGATTTAAATCCAGGCAGATATAGCCATCTGATTTTGACACAAATGTCAAAAACATTCATTGGAGAAAAGAAAGCCTCATTAACAAATGGTGCTGGGAAAACTGGATATGTAGAAGGATGAAACTAGATCCTTATCTCTCTCCATGTACAAGAATCAAGTCCAAATCTATCAAAGACCTTAATATCAGACCTGAAACTCTGTAACTGCTAGAGAAAAAGATAGGGGAAACCCTTCAACATATTGGCATAGGCAACAACTTTCTGAATATAACCCAAGTTGCTCAGGAAGCAAAACCACTAATCCACCACTGGGACCTCATGAAATTACAAAGCTTTTGTATAGCAAAGGACACTGTGAATAGAGCAAAAAGGCAGCCTACAGAATGGGAGAAAATCTTTGCCAGATATACATCTGACAGAGGATTAATATCCAGAATATACAAAGAACTTAAAAAATTAAATAATAAGAAATCAAACAACCCAATTAAATAATGCTATGGAACTAAATAGAGAGTTCTAAAAAGAGGAAATATAGATGGCATATAAATATCTACAAAAATGTTCTACAACATTAGCCATCAGAGAAATACAAATTAAAACTACATTGAGCTTTCATCTCACTGCCATTGAGAAAACAAATGACAATAAATGCTGGCAAGAATGTGGGAAAAGAGGAACCCTTCCACACTGTTGGTGGGAATGTAAACTGGTACAGCCATGGTGGAAATCAGTGTGGAGGTTCCTGAGACAGATAAATATAGATCTACCATATGACCCAGCTATACCACTCCTAGGCATATATCCTAAGGACTTTCTCACTACCTTAGAGATCCTTGCTTAACCATGTTTATTGCCACCTATTCCAAAAGCTAGGTAACAGAACCAGCCTAGATGTTCCTCAACTAATAAATGGATAATGAAGATGTGATACATTTATGCAATGAAGTGCTATTCAGCAGTAAAAAAAAATGAAATTATGAAATTGCAGGGAAATGGATGGATCTAGAAAGGATTATACTAAGTGAGATAACCCAGGCCCAGAAAGCCAAACACCACAGGTTCTCTCTCATATGTGGATCCTAGCTACAGATATTTTGACTTAATACATGAGTTGGATTAAAAATCTGTAGTAGAGGCCAGTAAGCTAGAAAGGGGCTATAAGGGAGAGCGGAGAGGGGAGGACTTAAGGAGATGGTATTGTATATATGTAAGTAGATGAAAAAATTACTGGGGATGCAATGGCCTCAGTGAGGTCACGGGAAGAAATTGAGTAAAAGAAGGGTGGGGAAGTGTCAATCAAAATTCAAAATGTTATAAATAAGCCATATGGAAACTACTTTTTTGAATAAAGGCATACCCAGAAGCCTTTCAATGCCAGGGATGGGACACTTTCCAGTGAGTTGTTGGGCAGGGAGGTCCCTGGTCTTCTAAAACATTACAGGCCATTGCCAAGGCTCTTGGTTCCTCACCAGAACTAGATGGTTAAGACCCTTTTGCTGAAGACTCCACATGCTTTGGCAGCAAGGACACTGAGAAATCAAGCTGGTGCTGAAAACCTAATCAAAAGCCTATAGCAAGTCATGAGCCTTTAGGAGTGTAACTCCTGCTCTTGTCTGGTTAAATATATACATTATGCTCACCAAACTGGTGCTGAATGGAAAACTTCCTCCCTGTAGATCAACTGGCAGAAAGGTGGAAAAAGCTGCACTGTATACAACCCTGTTGTAGATGGAAGTCTTCAGTGGTGAAAACAGTGGACACATAAGCCTTAAGTTTGGCCAGCCAGGCTAAATGACTGAACAGGTGCAATAGTGCCATGTCTTTTATGGGTGAAACCAACTGTTCTCTAATTGGACTGGAGGCCTGCTTTTCAGTTGGCAGTGACTACTAGGATGACCCAAAAGGCACCATAGTGCTGAGAAGTGACAGGGGAGTATTCAACACTGAAATATCTCTATCATCCCTTCCAAGGCTCAGGGTCCATTGCAAAAGAAGTGACCAAAAGAATGTAAGAGCCAAAGGAAGGGTAGACTGCTTACAATGCAATCGTCCAGACAAAAATTGGCCTCAATGTCCATGACCTCTCAGTGCCTAGCACTAACTTCACAATACACTCATAAAAGGAGGAAAAGATGATGACATCAAAATAAAAGGGAGACTAATTGAGAGAGGGAGGGGATATGATGGAGAGTGGATTTGTGAAAGAGAAAGTGGGGGAGGGAAGGGAATTATCATGGTTTATTATCTATAATTATGGAAGTTGTCAATAAAAAAAGGTTTTAAAAGGGGGGGATTTATTGGATTAGCTTAGGGCAGTCCAAAACTAGCAGTCTGCTGCCCAAGAGTCAAGAAACCAGTAGTTTCTCAGTCCAAAAGGCTGGATGCCTCCGCAGTCCCAATTTGGCACTGAAGGCCTGAAGACTCCCAGGCGAGCCGCTGGTCTTCAGTCCATGCTGGAAGGCTGAGGAAACTTGGTTCTGATACTAACGAGGGATAGCCAAACAGGAACGACACACGTGCAAGTGAAGCATTTACCAGCAAGCAGCACCAGCACAGGCAGCCAGGTGGGGGAAGGGATTCTCTTCTCCCAGAGCTTCCTTACATAAAGCCCCTCTCCAGGAGGGCCACCCTTCTGGGGGAAGGACTTCCTCCTTCAGTTAATCCTAGAAGTGACCTCAGAGACCCAACCAAGAGGAATGAACGTCTGTGGATTCCTAATCTGATCAAGTTGACAATAGGACTTAACCATCGGACTCACCAAAGCTGCATCTCTGGAGCTCCATAAAAACCTTGCAGGCAGCTCCTCCTGAGGGTCACCTCTGGCCCAGCAGTTGTTCACTGCTTTTCTAGCCTCAGGGAGGGACCTTGTGAATCTTGTGATTTCCTCCAGGAGAGAAATTTCTATCAGGAGGAAATAGCTACACAACCGCTATTAAGACTCGGCCCAAGTGATCTTAGCTGATTTTTCAAGTGTCACTCACCGAGGCCAGTGATGCCCAATGGCATCTTGGGTACAAAGACCCAGGCAAGGAAACCATAGAATCCACTTCCTCCACAGCATCTCCTACAGCAAACCTCCTGACAGGCATGTCCAGCTATTTGGACCAGAGCATCGTAGCCACAGCTGCCCAGGTGAAAAAGAGAAGATTGTTCTGTTCACTTCTGGGAAGAATGCTGAGGAGGGTAATTTCGGACCCCAGACAAACTCAGAAATAGCTTCCTTCTTTGTGCCTTCAATAGACAACTCGTGGAATGCATTTTAAGGCACTAAATGCCCTTTGGAGTTTTCCTAGAACTTCCTGTTTCTGAATTGTCTCTAAAGGCCAGCAATAAATACACAGAGGCAGCTAGAGGCTCAGCATGCCTTTGTTTGTCTGTTATACTTGCTTCAGGAAATTCATTAATAAATAAGCATATTCCATAAATATCCCAGATAAAACAAAGATAATGAGGCTCATAGTTAACCAGTCACTATTAAGAGCAACAAATGATGACTTTGTAAGGGAATTTCTTCATGTTCCATGAAAGCCCCATAATTTTTTTTTCCTTCACCTACTTTTAGCCTTGACTGTTGCTGTCTGATTAAATTTTACCCCCCAGGCTGGTGATATACCTCAGGTTGGTGGAGTGTTTGCCTAGCATGCGGGAAGCCCTGGATTCCATCTGTAGCCCAACACAAACCAGGCACAATAGTACATTCTTGTAATCCAATTAGTGGGAAGTAGAGGAAGAAAGATCTGAAATGCAAGGCCATCCTCAGCGACATAATGAATTCAAGATTAGCCTGGGATACATGAGACTTTGTCTCACACACACAAAAAAAATCACTTACCTACAATTAAAAATCTAACCAGGAGAGATTGCTCAGTGGTTAAAGGTGCTTGCTTGTAAAATCTGATGGCCCAGTTTCAATTCCCCATTACCCATATAAAGCCAGACACGCAAAGTGGCGCATGCATCTGGAGTTTGTTTGCAATAGCAAATGGCCCTGGCAGGCCCAAACACACACATTCTCTCTCCTAAATAAATCAATAAATGATTTTGAAATAAAATATAAAAATCTAGCCAATGACAGGGAATTGTGAAGACAAAGGAATGTGGAAAACAGCAAAGAATTGTGGATGAATGCTCAAGTTCTCTTAGTGCCCGGTGGTTCAAGACTGGTTCCCTTTTCTCCGGGCTGATGTGAAGGCGGGGCCAGTGGCCAGGAACCAAGGGTGGTTTGAGGGTTGTTATACATGAGTTGGCTGAGATGGCTTTGTCCACTGGCATTCAGTTAGTGTCTGGCCCATAGGAAGGACTCAAATGAATCTGCTAAGTCTCGACTGGCCAAGGTACACAGCCATGTCTGTTGTGTACAAATGTGCAAAGTGGATTAAAAAGATTCCATATGGGGCCTAGGGAGATAGCTCAACTGGTAAAGTGCTTGCTTTATAAGCATAAGGACATGAGTTCAATCCCCAGAATTCAGTTTTAAGACTGAGTATAGTAACACATGTTCACAATTATAGTGCTAGGAGGGAACAGAGGATTCCTGCCTGGGGCTCTCTGGCCAGCCAGTAGAGCCTACTTGTGAGTTACAGACCAGACAAGAGACTTTTTCTCAAAAAAAAAAAAAAAAAAATGGTGACAGCATTCCTAAGGAATGATGCCTGAGATTATCCTCATTCACAGCACCTGAAAAGGTCCTGGTGTGCCCATTCTCTCTCTGCCTCTTTCTCTCTCTCTGTTTGTCTCTCTCAAATAATAAATAAATAAATAAAATTAGCACAGGCCAGCTCCATGGGAGGGTGCTCATGCCTGGTACTGAAAACCTAATCAAAAGCCAATGACTTAGACGGTCATAATAATTCCTAGAGGACAACTACTACTGTTCTTGGGCTAAATGGCTATGTTGTGCACATGAAATTTCCCTTTAAGTATTTATGTTTATGTCCACAGATTAGTGCTGCTCTCACTTTTGGTCAGAGAAGGGCAGTGACTGCTGGGGAAACCCAAGACTCATCAAGGTGCCTAGAAGAAGTGATGGTTGAGCGTTCTGCACTGGATGTGACATCTCTATCACACCCTCCAAGGCTCCGGGGATGTTATGGAGCAGATGGAAGAAAGAGGTTTCAAACCCTGGTGGGTGGTCTATTACTTTGGGGCCTGCAGTAATACTGCCCAGTGTGGTGGAAGCATGCAGCAAAGAAATAGGTTCACCTCACTGTAGTCAGGAATTTAAGAGAGAGACAGAAAGGAGTGGTCCCAGCAATCCCTCTGCAACCTCCCAGTGACCTCACTTCCTCCCATGAGGCTCCACCTCTTAAAGGTTCCACCTTCTCCCAATAACTCCTTTAATAATAATGCCTTTAACACATGAGCCTTTACAGAACATTTCAGATCCAAACTATAGCACCCTCTAAGTTTTAGTGCAAAAAGAAATTATTTCAAGGACTGCTAAGAAGATAAAAGAAACAATGACTATAAAGACACTATATCAATTAATCTCCAAGTGCTAGGAATCTCCATGGAGACAGACTGCACAACTCAGTAAAAGAAACAAGCACCCTGCCAGAAGACCTACATTTAAGGAGGCCAATGCCTTATCCATTATGCTACTGGGGCTTCTAAGACCTACATTTAAGACTATTGTCCGTGTAGCAAGAATCCCAGCATTTGGGAAACAGAAGCAGGAGGACTTTGCAAGAAAACACCTTTAAGCCCTGAGCCATCTCCCAAGCCCTGTACATTTTTTTCTCTAACAGTCTCTCTTATTTCTCTGTAATGTTAATTGCATTTATATTACATCCTGGTTCTGTTCCCTTCCCCCATCTACACACTTAAAAAAACTTTTGGGGTGTGTGGTGTGTCCATATGTGTGGGTGTCGATGTGTGTACACAGCTGCATACCTGAGTGCAGAGAGCAGAGAACAACCTCAGGATTCATTCTCTGGTTCACCATCCCCCCACCTCCTTTGAGACAGGGTCTCTCACTGGCCTGGAACTCACCAGTTAGATACACCGGCTAGTCAGAAAGCTCCCAGGATCTGCCTGTCTCTACTTTCTCTGTGCTAGGATTGCAGGAACATGCCACCATGCCCAGCACTTCACATGGACTCTGGGAATCGAACTCAGGTCCTCATGCTTGCAAGGCTAGTACTTCACACACTGAGCCAACTTCCCAGTGCCTGTTTCACTTTTTTAAAAAATATTTTTATATATTTATTTATTTTCAAAGAGCATTTGGGAGAGAGGTAGGAGGATTGGAGTTCGAGGCCACCCTGAGACTACACACCAATTCCAGGTCAGCCTGGACCACCTCAAACAAACTCAAAAAAATAGATGCATTTTTATATCACTTTTTTCAAAGAGTATCCGAGGGAGGGGATGTGGGTACTGGAGACCAGTTGAACCAAACAAACCAGATGCAGGTCACTTTGCAAGCAAGCATCTTTAACTGCCCAAGCCAAGGCAACTCTTTAACAGCCCCTGCCCCTTTTCACTTTTCTTTTTTCAAGGTAGGGTCTCACTCTAGCCCAGGCTGACCTGGAATTCACTATGTAGTCTCAGAGTGGCCTTAAACTCACAGTGATCCTCCTACCTCTGCTTCCTAAGTGCTGGGATTAATTCTGCTTCCTCTAGTAGAGATCTTTGTTTCACTGGGCTTTCCCAGATTCCTGAAAACTTCCCTTATGTATTTACTATTGATCTTCTTTCAAGTAGCAACTGCTTCAGTCACTAATACTGACTTAGAAACTGAGATGAAATCCCAAAATGTAGTTTTTGTCCTATAAGTAATGGGCCCAGGATAGGCAGCTCCTCAAACTATGATCATGACTCCAACCTTTCCTCCTGTCCCTCCCCAGACTTCTGTCTGCCCCCTTAGGAACCTTACTCTCCATCAGGGGCCTGCCCTCTACAGCACTGATGTGTTCTGCACTATTTTCTTTGGGCTGTAATTCCCAGACCTGCCAATCTCATTCCCATCCATCAACATTTCACCCCAGCTGGGCTCCTCGACGCCCTGGGATGACCTAACCTTGCATTTTCATTTGATTTCTTGCCATGTGGTGGCAATGAAACTGACAGCAATGCTTCCAGAGCAGGAAGGACACCTTGTCAACTCTCTGAGGCTGTCTCCCAGCCACCACGGGCCCGGCACTTCCTACACTAGGGCTCCATTGCCATGTGTCTCTCAACCTTGGGTACGGTTTGCTCACTGTTTCATGTGCCTTGTCAGATAGTCACAGCCGTGTGTGTGTGTGTGTGTGTGTGTGTGTGTGTGTGTGCCTGCATGCACTCATGTGTGGAAACCTCAGAATTGCTCAAGAATACCATCCATCTGAACTCAAAACACACACTGGCATGTGCATCCCTGCACTCATACACAAGCACACGCGCGCACACACCCAAAAGCAGAGGTTCTCTTCAAACATGTCCTTTCCTTAGAGAGTCCATGCCAGCTTTCAGAACTCTAGGGCAAAAACAGACATCTAGGAAATGGGCATGGCTATGTGCAAACAAAACCAACATTGATATTGGACTTCAGATGCTGGTATGGTGGGGTCTGGCTGGGCCTGGAGGGAAGGAGCTCTCACGAGACCACAAGCTCATAGGCTCCATCTGTCACTCTTTGCTCCTTCCCTTCTGAAGTTGGATGTGCAGTACTGTTTGCCTGACATGTGTGTGTGTGTGTGCGCACGCGCACACAAATGTCTGTAGAGGCCAGAGAACAACCTTAGGTGTCATTTACAGAGACACTGTCCACCTTTTTATTTTTTAATTTATTATTATTATTATTTGGTTTTTCAAGGTAGGGTCTCACTCTAGGTCAGGCTGACCTGAAATTCACTATGTAGTCTCAAGTGGCCTTGATCCTCCTACCTCTGCCTCCCAAGGGATTAAAGGAGTGTGCCATCACACCTGGCTCCAGGGATCCTCCTGTCTGTGTCTCCCTAGTGCTGGAATTACATACATATACCACCACACCTGGCCTCTGATATGGGAGCTGGGGATCAAACTCACCTCCTCATGCTTGTGAGGAAAGCATTTTGCCCAGTGAGCCATCTCCCCAGCCCTATTAATTTGCTGATTGATTGAAGTCTTTGTCTAATTCCACAAGTCCTAAAGGGTTGGCTCATTAACCTCTCTTCTCTCTGGGCACCAAAATATTTGAAGCAAGAAGTGGCTCTCTCCTAAACATCAGAGCAGCTTCATTTCACACCTGCTCCCTCTCTAGGCTTTCATGATAACAACAAGAAACAGTAAGAAATCTTCTGCCGTCCTCTTCCCTTCTGGAAGCTGTGTTTGTTTTTAAGGAACTGGGCTTAATTTAGTGACGTAGACATCTAAATTAGAGGCGAGAAAGCAAGTAAGACTCTTCCCTGAGGGGGTGGAGCCTTCTCTGCTTGCTCAGGACTAGGCAAGGCTAGGAACGAATCTAACTACCAGATATCTTATCTGCCAGCCTTCATAGATCACCCTTCATTACTGCGGAGCATCTTCAGTTGACAAGGTAATTGGGAAACTGAAGTCCTGAATATCATGATTGCTCACCTGTGAGAAGATTCGCTCCTAACAACTTGAACTCTTCTATTTTCACTTCAGGTCCCTACTGTTTTGAAATTGAAATAGAACATTTCAAGCTGTCTAGGCCTCAAATGCTAACACTCTGAGCCACAGATTCAACCTCAAAATCAAGAACATTTAAAGCAGGGACATCCAATTTTGGCTTGTCTGGGCCACCGTGGATAAAGAATTGTCTTGGGCCAGGGTTGTTAAACTTGACCTGTAGGCAAAACATTAATTCATAAACTTTTATAGACATCATGAGATGATTTTTGGTGGGTGGGTGTGGGTGTGTGTGTGTGTGTGTGCATGCACGCACACACACACACACACACACACAGAAGCTGTGATGCAGATCTGGAGGTCTGAAGTGCGTCCTCGCCTTCGACCTTGCTTGAAGCAGGTTCTCTCATTGTTCACCTTTCCAATCATCAGATTAGCTGGCCCACAAACTTCCAGTGGATTCTCCCATCTCTGCCTCTCTTCTTGCCATAGGTGTGCTGAGATTACAGATGCTCACCACCGCATCTGGCTGTATGTGGGTTCTAGAGAGCAGAACTCAGTTGCTCTTGCGTGCACAGTAAGTGCTTTATCCATTGAGCCATTTCCCCAGCTCATGAGAATGTGTGTGTATGTGTGTGTGTGTGTGTGTGTGTGTGTGTGTGTGTGTGTAGTATTTCCTATAACTCAATTAATTATGAGCTTCTTACAAATGAACTTCGAAGATGACATCATATTGCAATGTAACTCAAATAAATGTATAATGCTCTCCTATCCCATGAGCTACAGGTTAGATACCACAAGCAAAGGATTGCTGCTTGAAAAGTTACAAAGCTTCAGCATCACACAGGGATGAGAAGAGCGAGGGGTGCATCACAGTGGTGCAGTGCCTGTCCACAGGTGTGACGCCTGGATTTGAGGCCCAGCACTGCAAAAAGAGAGAAAGGAACATGAAGAGGACAAAGGCGGAGAAAGAATTGGGAATTACCCTGATTGTATCAGTGCATGCTACACACATGTTGAAATATCATATTATACCCCATTGTGATATACAGCTAAAATGTTAGTCGATACATTTAAATTCACATCTGCAATATCAGGACTTGGAAGAGGAGGCCCAAAGATCATGAGTTTGTGACCAACCTAGTAAGTGCCCATCTCAAAAAAAAAAAAAAAAAAACTAAATTAAAATGTAAAAGAAAGGGGCTGGAATGGTGGCCCATTCTCTCGCTCTCTCCCTCCCTCTCTCTCTCTCTCTCTCTCTCTCATAAATAAATAATAAGATTTTTTTTTAATTTAAAAGAAAAATTGTAAGCATTACTACACAATTCGCTCTGTTATTTCTACCTCTGACCTCTGTTATAGTCAGCTTCTTCAAGTACAAAAGAGGAAAAGCTGGAAATTTTTCATCCATGTTCTATAACCAAGAAGAATGAACCCTTTAAAATTATAGGGCCAGAGTGAAAAATCTGGTTGTGACAATTAGGTAGTAGCCTAGCTTGGGACACAAGCTTGACCTTTCACCAGCTTGCACTTCTCACCTGTAAAATGAAAGAAAGCTTATCTGTTTCATGGGATATCTATGAGGGTTTACAAAGAAAATAAGTGTGGAGATAATTAAACAGAGCACTTTGTAAAGTGGGGAATATAACACACTATAATGGTCATCTCACCACTTTTCTTCATTTAAAAACTCATGTCAGTATATGCATAGCTTTAAACTAAGTACCATAAAAGACCAGGAGAGAGCTCCATTAAAGAGCATTGTGGTTCCCAGATATAGTGGCACATGCCTTTAATCCCAGCACTTGGGAGGCAGAGGTATTAGGATTGCAGCAAGTTCAAGGCCACCCTGAGATTACATAGTGAATTCCAAGTCAGGCTGGGCTGAAGTGAAACCCTACCTTGAAAAACCAAAAAACAAAAGAAAAGAAAAGAGCATTGTGGTTGATGCTAAGGTGGTGGTTTGGTGAGTAATATATTTGTCTCTCCAGAATAAGAATCTGAATTTGAATCTCCAGTTCTCACATAAAATGCCAGGCCTGGTGGACCAGTCTTGTAATTCCAGCACCTACGAGATGGAGACAAGTGGATTCCTGGGCTTACCAGCTAGATAGTCTAACCATATGAATAAGCTCTAAGTTCAGAGAGAGACCCTGTCTCAAAAAAAATAAGGTGGAGAGGTGGAGGAAGATTCCAGATATCAATGCCTGGCCACCATATGCACACATATGCACAAACACCACACACATGCAAATATGCATACACATACACCATTGTGTTTGGCTAGGGATGTTGCTCCATTAGTAAAGGGCTTGCCTAGCATACATGAAGCCCTGGTATTGATTCCCAGAACTGCATAAAGATGTTTTGGTACATGCCAGTAATACCAACACTTTGAAGGCAGATGCAAGAGGTTCAAAGATACAAGAATCTGTGAAAATACTTTTCTAAGCACGTGGTTTTTTTGTTGTTGTTGTTTGTTTTTTGGTTTTTGGTTTCTGGGTTTTTTTTTTTTTTTTTTTTTTAAGGTAGGGTTTCACTCTAGCCCAGGCTGACCTGGAATTCACTATGCAGTCTCAGGGTGGCCTCAAACTCATGGCATTCCTCTTATCTCTGCCTCCCGAGTGCTGGCATCAAAGGCGTGCACCACCACGCCTGGCTCTAGGCAGGTGCTTTTGAACAGAGAATCTCTTCTGTGGCATTCTCTAGTCAGGCTCTCTCCTTTCAAAAGAATTTGCATCCTCACAAGTTAGAGCTATCAGTGGATGGGTCTTGCCCTCAGGGTACCAGGTGTACAGGTATTCTGAGCTAGAGTGCGAGATTTCTCTTTAATAACTACAGCTGCTGTCTTGGCACACTTCTGGGAAACTTTAAATATACATTTCTTTCCCTGACAAAATTCAGATTTTTCATATTTTCTGATCTGCTTGTTACTCTCTCTCTCTCTCTCTCTCTCTTTCTCATACAGATCTGAATAACAGCAATAGGTATCAGCCATAATGCAACCTGAATTCTGTCCTGTCTTGAAATTTCCTCCACAAAACAAATTAGCCTATTTCCTTTATATTCAACCTCACGCAAGTTCTTGGGACACAGTCAGAATGCATCCAGATTATTAGACAGATACTGCCACTTCCCGATAGCCTAGTTCCTGATCAAGTTCTTGTTTCCCTCATGAGCCAGACTCTACTGTCACAGTTCTCTGAGGATTATTGTCTTCCAAGACCTCACTAGAGTGGCCCATTAAGCTCTGCTTACAGCATTCTAGGGCTTTTTCTCACCCAAAGTTCCAAAAGCTTTCACATTCTTCCCACAAAACAGTTCCAAAGACTGATAAACCACTTGATCAGGTTTATTGCAGCAACAGCCCACTCCTCAGTACCCATTTTCTGTATTAGTTGCCTCTCTTGTGGTTGTGACAAAATACATGACAAAAGAAACTTAAGGAGGAAGGGTTTATTTCAGCTCACAGTTTGAGGGCACAGTCCATCACGGCAGGGAGACATGGCAGCAGGAGCGTGAAGCAAGCTGGATGCATTGGTCTGTAGTCAGGAAGTCGAGAGGTCATGAATTCTGGTTTTCAGCTCACTTTCTCCTTTTTATGCAATCTAGGACCCTACCCCATGGAATAGTACCACCCACAGGACAAAGCTTCCCAAACTCGAAACTCCCTGACAGATAAGCCCAGACGCTTGTTTCCATTGTAATACTAAATTCTATCAAGATCAGCCATCCTCCCTAGAATAGCAAAATCATCTCTCGATCTATCTGTAACAAGCAGGCTATATTCTCCAACATCATCTTGGCTTTGAGCAGCTGACTGAGCATAAAGGGCAGTGTTGCAGTCAGCTCCACGTTGCTGGGATGAACATCCAAACCAGACACAGTTTATGGGAGGAAGGGGTTTATTTCAAGCTTATACATCCAAGCAGAGAGAGAAACTACAGCACCGCACTCACACCAACTTGGGAGCTGGGACTTCTCTGCATACTTACCTTTGGGTTAGAGTTCCGATCCACCTCCACTTGACACCTTAGGGCTGGGCTCCACGATCCACCCCCAGTGACACTTCCTGGCTAGAGATTCAACTTGTAAAATTTAATAAAACATCTGAGTCTATGGGGGACATACATTCAAACTACCAAAGGCAGCATCTAAAACAAGGTGCTAAGGAGAATCTCTCCAATAGTTAACACTCAATGACTGAAGGGAGAAATAGCCTACTCTGAATTCTCTCACATTTGATCTGATGCTATGGATATAGCATTTGTGCTATAACTTGGCTTTATTTTGGATTAAAGAGAAAAAACCCACTTAGGGCGAGGGATGTAGCTCAGTTAGTAACTTGCGTAGCATGCACAAAACCCTGGGTTCAATCCCTAGTAACACATAAAACAGGCGTGGAGGTATATGCCTATAAGCCCAGCACTGGAGAGGCAGAGGCACAAGGGCAGGCAGCTCAAGATCATCCTTGGCTATAATGAGTTCAAGGCTAGCCCAGGATACATGACACCTGTTCAAACGAAAAGGGAAGGAAAAAAGGTAGGAAGTAAAGGAGGAAATAAAGGAAGGAAGGAAGGAAGGAAGGAAGGAAGGAAGGAAGGAAGGAAGGAAGGAAGGGAGGGAGGAGGAAGGAAGGGAGGGAGGGAGGAAAGAAGGAAGGGTAGTCTGGCTCTTATGCACAATACCCATTGAGCTGTTGTGGTCAAATATTTACTTAAAAGAACACATTGATTTGTGGATTTAACTAACCACATATGTACTCTTCCCATGACACTCTCATTTAAGATATTGATTAAAGACTTTTCATGCAGAAAGCATTTTTCTTGTCCATTCAGTTATGCTGGCTTTAGTAATAAGCTAATTTGATTTCCTTTTTTAACCTTTGTTTGATTAGGGGAACAGACATTTGCATTAAAATTCGAGAGAGATGAAGTCTACCATCAATCTTGACTTCCTTGTGGACCTCTTGTACTCAGTGAAAGATGATTTAGAGAATGTCAAGAGTCTCGTGACAACCATAATGAGATAGAGAGAAAAATCACTTCAGACTTATAAAGCAGCGAGGGCTTACTTGACAGAAAGGGCAATCACATTTGCTAGATATGTTTTAGAGAAATCAAATCCAGGGAGTTTAATTGTGTTCTTAGGCTGTCATCAAAAGATCAATGAGATAAGCTACCATTAATAAAGTACTTGTAGTTAAACCAAAACATTTCAAAACAGTTGAGGAGGCTAAATAAAACCTATACATATTATTACTTGCCACAAAGCTTTCTGCTTTTGGTAAAATACTCAAATTCCAGTAGTTTTTATAAATATGTCTCTGACAAATTTATGATTTAATCCTTTATTGTTTCCTCTGAGAATTGTGGGGATAAAACACGTATCACTCCAAGTCTTATGTGCCTGAGGTTAACACTCTTTTACAATAGGACTTAAAGGAATTTGCAAAGTCTTGGAGTAGTTGTGGCCTCTGCGTTCTTTTCTGTGACCTTGGCAGTATAGATCCATTATTCATTTTTATAATCACCCTCAGGAAAATCTTTATTTGTAGCCCGATATGATGGAACACATCTGTAATCCCAGTGAGATAGGAGAATAGGGTAGAGGGGGAAATTCCAGAGATCTTAAGATTAATATTAAAGAATCCAGGGGCAGGAAAAAAACTGAAAACCTTTTAGTCTGCTGTAGGGGGTGGAGGAGGAGGAAGAAGGAAGGAGAAAGAAGGAAGAGGTGAATGGGTGGAGGGAGAGGATTAAGAACAAGAGAAAGAGGAAGAGAAAGAAAAAGGAGGAGAATTTATTTTGTCTTTTCTGGAAGGAGGGGTTTCTTCTCTCTGTGTGAAGTCCCACTGTCAATGGGATTTGGAATTCAAGAGCAGTTGAGTACAACAATGGGTCAAATAATATACTGAATGTTCAGGGAGTACAGAGCAGGAGAATGTGGGAGGTGTACCACACAAACCACCCATTTTGGTATAACTGCTCAGGCCAGGGAATCCCTATGGTAGTTAGAAGTCAAAAAAAAGTGGGCTGGAGAAATGGCTTAGTGGCTAAGGTGCTTATCTGAAAAGCCTAAGGACCCAGGTTTGATCCCCCAGTACCCACGTAAGCCAGAGCCACAAGGTGTTGTATGTGTCTGGAATTCATTTGCAGGGGCTGGGGGTCCTGACACACCCATTCTCTCTCTACCTCCCTCTATCTGCCTCTTTCTCTCTCAAATAAATAAATAAAATATTTTTTTAAGTGCCAGACTCATGCACTGCATTTTCCAACTCCACGTGGGTTCTCCAGATTCGAGCTCTAGTCTCAGGCTGTATAGTAAGGCTATACAAGTCTATTAACCATCAGCCAGCTTTTCAGCCCAAGAGAGAGATAGTGTGTGCACATGTGTATGTGTACATGATTGTGCGTGTGTGTAGGGGCCAGAAGCCAATGCTGTATGTCTTCCTCTAACACTCTCCACCTTGCTTATTGAGACAGGGTTTCTCACTGAACCTGGAGGTCACCCATTAGGATACTTCAACTAGCCAGCATGCCCCAGGGACCTGCTTGTTTCCACCTTCTCAGTGCTGGGATTATACACACGCACTGCCAGGTCCTCATGCTTGAGAAGCATGTACTTTACCCACTCAGCCATCTTCCCAGCCCTATATTTTGCATATATAATTACCTTACCATAGATACAGCTCGGTGTTAAAGCACTTGCCTAGTATGCACAGAACCCTGGATTCCATCTCCAGCACTCATGCATGCATGCCGCCACTGGCATGCACACAAACACACACTTAAAAAAAAAATCATAGCTGTGTGTATGTGCGTGTGTGTGTGTGTGTGTGTGCAGTACTGAGAATGAAACCCAGTTCATCATGCATGCTAGACAAGTGCTCTACCACTGAGCCATATCCTCATCCCCTCCCTCTCTCCCTTTCTACCTCTTGCAAATAAATAAATAATAAATAAAATAAATTTTAAAAAACCTGGAAGTGGAAAATATTTATAACTTGGCATCAGAAATACATGCAGCATTTCTGAAAAGAGATCCTGTGAGTAATAATATAAAATTATAGGGGCTGGAGAGATGGCTTAGCAGTCAAGGCACTTGCCTGCGCAGCCAGAGGATCCAGGTTCGATTCTCCAGGTCCCACATAAGCCAGATGCACAAGGTGGTGCAGAAATCTGGAGTTCATTTTCAGTGGCTAGAGGCCCTGGAACAACCATTCTCCCTCTCTCTCTCTCTCTCTCTCTACCTGCCTATTTCTGTATCTGTATCTCTCAAATAAATAAATAAAAAATAAAATATTTAAAATTATATACATCACGGTCATGCAATTAAGTATATCATGCATATGGGAAAACTTAAAATACAAAAGCGGATAGCTGAGTGCACAATGAGACTCCATTGAGTCAGTCTCTTTTTCAGTAAGCGTGACTGTCTTCACTTTATGTCTAACAAGCAATGGAGGACAAACTGCTACTGTAACAGTGTGTGCAAGCAGAATAAGAAGAAAATATGGCTGAAGCATTCAAAAGTTGTGTGTGTGTGTGTGTGTGTGTGTGTGTGTGTGTGTGTGTGCATATGTGGTGTGCAAGCATACAGGAGTGTACACATGTTCATTGCCTGGGTACTGCATAGGTGCACATGTGTGTGCATGCTCATGAGTGTACATGGAAGCCAGAGGCTGACATCAAATTTCTGCCTCAATTGCTCTCCTCTTTATTTTACTGCGGCACAATCTCTCACCCAGAGCTCACCGGATCAGCCAGTCTAATTAACCAGCTTGCTCGGTATGCCCTACCTCCACCACCTCCCAAATGTGGGATTACAAAAGGACTGCCACACCCACCTGGTGCTTACATGGGTGCTGGGGATCAGAAGTCAGGTCCTCAGGCTAGCACAGCAAGTGCCCAATCCACCGAGGCTTCTCGACAGCCTGAGAGAAGTCTTTTCACATGTCCCATGCAGGTAAACCATCCGCTGTTCTCTCATGTCCTGAAGCTAAAAGTATCTATTATGCTTTATAATGTGTTAAAATCAGTATCATGCTATATACATTTCATCCAGAGGATAGTATGTATTCCTACAGCAATTTTAGCTGAGACATTTATTTGGATTTCAACTTTTAAAATAAGGCTGCTAAGTGCCTCACACACACACACACACACACACACACACACACACACAGTGATCCTCTGGTGTAGTGGCCACGTGAACCACACTGGCCTCAGGCTTGTCTCACTGGAGGATTGCAGGGTGAACAAATGGTCTCTTCATTCTCCAGTTGCCCTTCAAATCTACTAAGCAGAATACCTTATCTCATAACACAAAGATTTTACAAGATTATTTCATGAGCACTTTATCAATACAGCTGCCAAGATGTTCAAATTTGTTTTAAAAAGACAGGAGCTTCAGAGTAGACAGGCCTGAGATTTGAAAACCCAATTCTGCATGCTCTTCATTTTCTTGTGTTCTGTCGATCAGTAAGTCCTATGTGCTGTTCATCTAAGCCAGCTCCTCGTTATTCAAAACCAGTAATAATTGCTAAGTATGACTAATATCATGCAGAAGGTCACAAAGTTCACCGCCAACCTTCATTCCAGCTCCAAGTATTTTCAAGGTTAATAGATTGATTTTGAGCTGAGATATGATGCATTTATAAAATGGAAGAAAATGAAGCATTTGGCATCACCGATCTCAGTCTTAAATGATTCATTTGTTACATTTGGACTGTAGCCATGAAATTCATTTGACATATATCACCTAGTTATATTCCATCCTAGACACTGGAAAATAAATTAATGATACATTTTAACATTGGGTGAATTTGCACATGTGTGCAAGCACACACACACACACACATACACACACACACGAGGATGGGGAGAGCCAGGACAAGCACCTCAAGAACAGTATATATAGTAAATGGCACTGAGTCACTTCCAAAGACAGACTCACAAACACATGGTTAAATTAAAATTGGAATTCTGATGGGCTTGGTTGCAGAACTAGAGGGTAGCCAGGTATGGTAACACATGCCTTTAATTCCAGCATTCAGGAAGCCAAGATAGGAGAATCACTGGGAGTTCAAGGCCAGCCTGGAGCTATAGAGTGAATTCCAGGTCAGCCTGGGATACAGTGAAACTCTACCTCAAAAAAGAAAATCTAAGCCAGGCATGGTGGCACACGCCTTTAATCCTAGCACTTGGGTAGCAGCAGTAGGAGGATCTCCATGAGATCAAGGCCATCCTGAGAATACAGAGTGAATTCAGAGTGAATTCCAGGTCAGCCTGAGCTAGAGTGAGACCCTATCTCAAAAAAAAAAAACAAGAAAAAAAAGAAAAGAAAAGAAAAGAAAATCTAGGACTGGAGAGATGGCTTAGTGGTTAAGGTGCTTGCCTGCAAAGCCAGAGGACCTATGTTGGACTATCCAGATCACACATAAGCCAGATGCACAAAGTGATGCAAGTGCTCGAGGTCGCACATGTGCACAAGGTGGTACAAGCTTCTGGAATTCGATTACAGTGACTGGAGGCCCTGGTGCACCAATTTTCTCTCTTGCTCTCACTCCCTCTCAGAAAAAGAGGGGGCCAGTCTGTTGGGCTTCCCTCAAAAAAAAAAAAAAGGAAAATCTAGTCAGGCATGGTGACACACAACTTTACTCTCAGCACTCGAGAGGCAGAGGTAGGAGAATTGCTGTGAGTTCAAGGTCAACCTGAGACTACATAGTGAATTTCTGGTCAGCCTGGGCTAGAGTGAGACCCTACCTCAGAAAACCAAAAACAACTAAAGGCAAATGACTGTTACTTGAACTCCACCTAAATGAGAATTGGTCACACCTCTTAGTTCAAACAAAAGGCAGGGAAGATTAAGCTTTGTAAAAAGTATCTGTTTAAGATGGTAAGACCCTATTGCTGAAGACTCCACATGCCTGGGTGGCAAAGTCACTGAAAAATCAAGCTGGGGCTGAGCTGAAAACCTTCTCCCTGTAGACCAGCCAACTGAAAGCTGGAAAAAGCTGCAGTGCATGCAGCCATATTGGAGACAGAAGTCATCAGCAGTGAAAATAGTGGACGCTGGAAGTCTCAAGTTTGGCGAGACAGACCAAATGATTGAACCGGTGCAATAGTGGCATGTCTGCTCTGGGGGAAACCAACTGCTCTCTAATTGAACTGGAAGCCCACTCTATGGGAGGGAATACGTGCCTGGTACTGCAAACCTAATCAAAAGCCTATGGCAGGGGAGGTCATGAGCCTTAGGTATGTAAAGCCTGCTCTTGTCTGGTTAAATGCATATATTATGCTCACCAAACTGCCCAGTAAGCACTACACTTAATGTTCATATTCACATATTAATGCTACTCTCACTTTTGGTTAGAGAAGCTTCTCTTTTCAGATGGCGATGACCACTGGGATGACCCAAAAGGCAACATAGTGCTGAGAAGAAGGGACGGAGGAGGGTCCAGCACTAAAACATCTCTATCACACCCTCCAAGGCTCAGGGTCCATTGCGGAAAAGGTGGCAGAAAGAATCTAAGAGCCAAAGAAAGGGTACAACTCCTTACAATGCAACTGTCCAGACAGAAGTTGGCCTCAATATCCATGACCTTGCAGTGCCTAGAAATACCTTCACAAGACCCTCATAATAGGAGAAAAAGATGATGATATTGTAGCAGACAGCTTCAGGTTCGCTGAGATGAACTTCCAGACCAGGCACAGTTATGGAGGAAGGGATATTATTTATTGAAGCTTACAGATCCAGGGGAAGTTCCATAATGGCAGGAGAAGCGGCCTGCTCTTCACAGGGCCAAGCAGAGAGAGAAAAACCCAACCAGCCACACAGCACACAGAGCAAAACTACAGCCAAAAGCCACAACACACTTCAGGAACTCCTACTGGGCACACTTTGCATATCTTTACAATGGAATCTCAAACCCACCACCAGCACCTTAAGATTGGCCCCCAGTGACTTTGCCTCTAGCAAGGTGATTGCAGATGCAAACTATAAAGTAATAAAACATTGAATATATTGGGGGCCATATATTCAAACTACCACAGATATCAAAATAAAAAAAAGACTAATAGAGAGAGGGAAGGGATATGATGGAGAGTGGAGTTGTGAAGGGGAAAGTGGGGGAGATATCATGTTTTATTATAAATATAGAAGTTGCTTAGATAAACATTGATTTTGCCAGTTGTTATCAAAATACTTCCTGACCCCAAAAAGAGGAGGCAACATGGCAGAATGTTCTCAAGAAAGCATCTGAAGGCTACACACGCCTTAGTGGCCTCAAAAGGTAAATCTGCTCACTGTCCTTGTCCCATCCCGCCAGCTACCCTCTCCTGAATCTCCATCCACAATGTGTGAAGATGAAATGTGAAGCCCAGTGGGGGGCGCTAGTTTGAGGAAAGTAAAAAGTAACAGAGAGAAACTGCTTCTTTCTGTCTCACCTGTGGGTTTTGGTCTCCCCTAACATACATGGCTTGACTATGGCTGCTTCCAAGGTTTTTAGTCATAGTGTAACACTCTACACAGCACATCTCCTACATAAAGGTCACATACACTTCTTACATCCATTTTCAAGATTGAAAAATATTAAGATAAACCAACAAGGGGTCAACTTCACACTTGTCACTTTCCAGTGGTATACACTGGGAGCAGAATTCGTTACCAGATGTGACAAAGGAACTAGAGAAAAGAAACCTGCATGGGGCTAAAGGGCATGGCTCAGGGGATAAAGCACTAGGTGTTCAACCATGAGGACCTGAGTTTGGATCTCCAGCACCCATGTAAAAAGCCAGGTGTACCCTCCCATGGGAGGCAGACAAAAGAGAATCCTGGAAGCTCACAGGCCAGCCAACCTGGCATTCACAGCATTGCATAATGAAAGAGTCCCTGCCTAAAACAAGATGGAAGATGAAGATGGACACTTGAAGAGACAGGCAGGCTCCACACAGAGAGAAAGAGAGAGAAGAGAGAAGTCCAGAGTTGGAAATAACCTTGGAGATGGTCAAACTTAATTTCCTTACTTGGCACCTAGGAAAACTGAGACCACAAGAAGTAAAAAATGCTTGTTAGGGAAGCAAAAGTAAGAAAATTGCCTCAAGTTTGAGGCCAGTCAGGGTCACCCAGTGAGACTCTGTTTCAAAATAAATTAATAAGAAGAAATCAAGAGTTCAAAGAGATGGTCAGTTAGACCTAAAATTAGACTCAGGACTTTTAAAAATAACTGATCTTCCACTATAAATAGCTATGGTGTTTCCAGGCTGGAGGGAGGAGGGAAGTTTGTAGCTGAAGCTGAGTCCCTACCCTGAAGTTTGTAGCAGGCTGCTGGCAAACAGCTAGCTTGCTCACACTAAACATGTTTTGTGGTCTTCACACCTTCTGCACTAGATATGCTACACAGTGACCGAAAGATCTGAGAGGAAATTCTTTCCTTTATTTCTGATGCTCAGTACTTTCATTTGAGGATCTCTCTCTATCTCTATCTCTATCTCTATCTCTTTTTCTATGCCACCTCCCCACCCCCCAATTCCTATCGGTTTTATCAGTGACATTTCTGCAACTTGAAGCATTTGTCATTTTAAGCTTTTTGGCAGAAAGCACATGAAAAGCAGTGGGAGGAAACCAAGATTCAACAGTGCAGATTGAGGGCTGGAGAGATGGCTTAGTGATTAAGGCACCTGCCTCCTAAGCCTAAGAACGCTGGTTCCAATCTCCAGTGGTTCCAATCTTCAGGTCCCACGTTTAGCCAGATGCAGTGACAAAAGGGCGCAATGCCACACTTGACCACAAGGAGGAGCACGCATCTGGATTTCGTTCTCAGCAGCTGAGACACTGCTGGGGCACCCATCTCTATCTGTCTTCCCCTCCCTCTCTCTCTGTCTCTCTCTGTGTCTCTCTCAAAAAAAAAAAAGTGCAGATTGATGTCACTGTGAGCTCCTCCAGTTAAATTACCTGCCTGTTGCTTTTTGCCAATTAATTTTATAGATCACCCTTCCATCCCTCAGCTTGGGCAGAAACTTAAGGAGACAATAGAGAATCTGGGCATAAACTGAAAAGAAATTGCAGCCAAGGGGTAGGAGAAAAATGGAGGTAGCTGATGAATGACAGGGTTGCCCATTCAGTCACACAAAGGGAAACACATTTTCCAATCACTGTATGAAAAGGAAGTTTAATGGGATGCAAGAAGCGACTTTAACACCTGTTTTTTCTGTTGTCCAAGGAAGATTCTCTCACTGAGCAGAAAATTATTTTTTAAAGATTTTATTTATTTATTTAGTTATTTATTTAGTTATTTATTTATTTGAGATAGAGAGAGGGAAAGAGAGAGAGGGAGAGTGAGAATGGGCACACCAGGGCCTCAGCTATTGCAAACAAACTCCAGTTGTGTGTGCCCCCTTGTGCCTCTAGCTTACGTGGGACCTGGAGAATCGAACCAGGATCCTTAGGCTTCACAGGCAAATGCCTTAACTGCTAAGCCAGCCCCAGAAAATGATTTTATCTCTTATTCTTTAAGGGTTGGAACAGCAAAGCAGCCTTTAGTTTTAATAGTCCTAGGAGCAATGACATTGAGTACTAGGATAATGTGGTAGAAAGTATGGCCTGCAGCACTGGGGAAATCAGATCAGAGGGAGAGAGGGACCCAGAGAATCTGCGAGCTTGTTTAAGTACAAACACAGGAGATAAGGAGGGCAAACTCTGTTAAAAATAACGTTTTTAAAGATCTGAAGCGTGTGAACAACTACTTCCACTGTGAATATTCCTAAACTCAAATCCCACTGCCAAGCTCCAGGGAAGAGATATGCTCTGGCCTCTCATTGCAATCCACTATGGGAATGGAAAGATGTCTTTTGAACTGCAGCTGCCCACACTGACTTTGGGAAAGAGGAATTCAGAGCGCATGCTCTGTGAAAAAGTACACTTGGTCTGGACTGGAAAATGAAATGTTCATGTAAGCTCATTTCCCCAAACCTTCAGACTTCCTCCCTGAAGATGTGTTGGAATCCCACTTCATCTGAAACTCTCTCTGAGGTAAGGTTTCTCTCTCCGGCATGCCCCATAAACAGGGCCAGGCATGGAGAGGGAGCAGAGCACATAGCAGCATCTCATTCTCCTGACTTCAAGAAAGTGTTACTTATACATTCTTTAGCCTTTCCATATCTCCAGGGATAGCTGATGCATCTAGACCATACACATTTTTAAACAGCTTGCAATGTGTCTTTTTTCTTTGTGTTTTTGACACAACATCTCAGGTAGGCCAGGCTGGCCTCCAACACCCTATGTGGCTGAAGATGCCAAGCACCTACCAACTGAACAGCTATATCCCCAATCCAGCTTTCAATTTTTCCTAAATAAAACTTGGAGATATATATATATAAACTATGTTGAAATTTTTGGTTTGGGAGGGTGTTGCTGTTGCTGTTTGATGTTTAGCCCAGGCTGGCCTGCAACTCACTGTGAAAGGGTCTCTCAGTCCCTCTCCCTCTGCACTGATTTCCCCAATGTCAAGGTTACCTCAAGTTCACAGCAATCTTCTTGTCTCAGTCTCCTCATGGACTGGGATTACAGGTATGAGCCACCCTGTCTGGCTTACTATGTAGTATATTTCTGTCTGATTCTTGACTTGATCTTCATTCAAATATTCATATCCTTAAGGACTTCTAAGTATCTACACAATATTGTACAGCATAGGGGAGTGATATCCAAGAACACAAGCAAATGGAAGGGAAGCAAATAAAAAAGGCACAACAGAGAAAGTTATCATACAAAAACCGAGGATGCCATGGGAGCAGAAAGAAAGTAGTCATGAACTTGGCTTGGCAAAACAGTTCAGGCCAAACCTGAAAAGAGGTAGCTGTTGGGGTTTCTGTTGGGGGAGGGCAAGGAGGGTGTTTCAGACAGGAAATGAACATGTGTGAAAGCCCAAAGGTGTGACTGTGCATGACACATTCAAAGAACAGCCAGCGGCTCCATCTCGCCAGAGTGTGAAGCACATGAGGCATGGAAGGCTATCTGGGGGAGGGGCAACAAGAGGTGAAACTGAATGGGGGCTGGATTGCCAAGGATCCATAGCAGAGGCGAAGCCTTCCAACTCCTAAGACTAGAGAAGCTGCTTGACTGAGCTTCTTCAGTTTTGGACCTAGCTCGTTTTCCCCGCATAGGCTTTCTTAGCTTGTTCTTCAAGCTTCTTTCTTTTCCTCTCAGGCACTCAGGAAGGCCATACTACACACTCTCTGGTAACACGAAACCCTGAGTTCAAGCCAGTGAATATGGGCAATGCATTAGATGTCACTTCCAACACTGCCCACTGAAGGACTCTCAGGCCCCAAAAGTTGAGCAAGTCCTAGATGCAAGAATCACTACATGGAGGCTGGAGAGATGGCTTAGCGGTTAAGTGCATGCTTGTGAAGCCTAAGGACCCCAGTTCGAGGCTCCATTCCCCAGGTCCCATGCATCTGGAGTTCGTTTGCAGTGGCTGGAGGCCTTAGCACGCCCATTCTCTCTCTCTCTCTCTCTCTCTCTCTCTCTCTCTCTCTCTCTCTCTCTCTTTCTCTGCTTCTTTCTCTCTCTGTCTGTCACTCTCAAATAAATAAAAATAAACAAAAAATTTTTTAAAAGAGAGAGAGAACTAGGTTTAAAAAAAAAAGAATCACTACATGGAAGCTGTCCACAAATATCAACTGGAAGGTGACCTGAATTGGGCAGGGGGTGGGGGGAACTCTCTATGCCATAAAGCTAAAAAGCTGAGATTTCCCATAACAATGGTAAGCCTATCAGGTAAATCAGTGGATGAGGAAGTTCTCAGGGGACAAGGGACAAATCCCAGTGAGCCGATAAATGCCAACAGGATGCTCTCACTTCTCTCCAGAACTCTTAGCACCTGAGAACCACTGCACCAGACTCTCCTCAACTCACTCGTGGCAGGCGTTCAGCTCCCCACTCATCCTTTCAGCCCTGTTTGACAGCCTCCTTCAGAGTACAGACCAGTTGCATGAAACCAGGTCTCGAGTCACTTTCTCAGGTTCGGTTCCTGCTCCCATTGAAAGCAGATGCTGGGCTGAGGAGCGGGCTCAGTACACAAAGTGCTTGCCATTCAAGTGCGAGGAGTTGGGTTCAGATCCCCAGAACCCACATAAAGCAGCCTGTGTATGTAATTCCAGACTTCCTATGGTAAGATGGAAGGCAAAGACAAGAGAACCCCAGGAAGCTCGCAAGGCCATCTCTGCTGGAATACACATGAGGATACAAAGCAACCCCGCTTCAAACAAGGTGGAAGGCAAGGAGTGACACCCGAGGTTGTCCTTTGATGGCCTGTCACATGCCATGGCACAAGTCTGCATTCCCACATGGGTACAAATGCATACATTGTACACACACACAAAAATATAGATGTTATCCTCACACATGTCATTAGGGCATTTATTCCAGTTTGCAGACCCTAGGGCAAGAACAGACCCTGAGGAAGTAGGCATGCTCATGAGCAAACATAGCTAAGGCTGATACTGGATTTCAGACTCTGGTGTGGTAGGGTCTGGCTGGACCTGGATGAGGGCTTCTGATGAGCTCACAGACTCAGAGGCTCCATCTGTCACTCCTTCCTTTGCTCCTCCCCTTCCATACCTCTGATTTGCATATCAGTAGTGTTTGCCTGACTCTTTCTTGGCTTCATGTTAACCTGACTTAAACTGTGTCTAAGCATATTTATTTACGAAGTGTCTGGGAGCTCGATGTCCCCTGGAGACTAGATTGAATGCAATGGACAGAAAAATTTTCCTCTAGGAAAATCAGACCTAGTTCAAAGCAAGGTGAGCAGTGGCAGAATGAAAGGGGAAGGATGGGAAGGAGAACTCCTTCGAGATGGTGTTTGCCAGTGGCGGGCAGGGTACCTGTGGCTTTAGTAGCTGCTTTTCTGTCTCTGGCTTAGCTAGAGCTGAGTTCCATGTGAAACCAGAGATGGGCTGATAGTGAAAAATTCTCACTGATTCCTTTCTTGGGGGAAGACTTAGGAATGTGAATCCTTGCACAAGATGATGCCTTGGGTTTTTACAGTCTCAGGTCCTAGGTGAAAATGTAGCTGGGCAGCTCAGAGAAAGCTGAGCATACCTCTAAGGTATCCAGTGATTAAGCAAGCTCAGAGTGGACTACTGTATGCTTATAGCTCAGAGTGGATCACTCAACGTTTACAGCACGCTCTTGCACCAAGCTTTATGAGCTCAGACATCAGAACTGGCTTCCATTTAGTTCATCCTCTTGTTCTTTCCTTCCTTCTTTTTTTTTAAATATTTCATTATTTATTTATTTATTTATTTATTTATTTATTTATTTGACAGAGGGAGAGAGAGACTGGGCGCGGCAGGGCCTCCAGTCACTGCAAATGAACTCCAGATGCATGTACCCCCTTGTGCATCTGGCTAACATGGGTCCTGGGGAATCAAACCTGCATCCTTTGGCTTTGCAGGCAAATGCCTTAACTGCTAAGCCATCCCTCCATTCCCCTTCATCCTTTTTTAACAAAGTCCCATGTAGCCCAGGCTGACCTTGAACTTACTATATAGCCAAGAATGACCTTGAATTTCTGACTCTCCTGAATCCACCTCACAAGTGTGGGGCTTGGAGGTGGCCCAGTGGTTAAGGTGATGGGTTACCAAGTGTGGGAATTATGGGTGAGCACCACCAGGCCTGATTTATGTCTCCCTAGAGTAAAATGCTGGCTCCACCACAAAGGGAGACCGTGGGCTAGGTACTGGACCTCACCATGCTTCAGTTTCCTCCTCTCTTGAACACAGAGTTCCTCAATTCTGCTAGTCTGTCCCAGAGATTCTGTCTTTACCTCCTGAGCACTGCAATTTACATCCACCCAGTATTTATGGTAGTTGGGTCACCCAAGTATGAGTCCCTGAATTTGATTGGTCAGAACCTCCATGAAACAAGACACTGTAGCAGCTGTCCGTGATTCCAGTGTGCCTATGGCAAAATGGGTGGCAGAGACCAAATCTACCCAAAGCTCACAGATCAGCCAGTCTGGCTAACAGAGCAGTGACCAAGGCAAGACCCTGCCTCAAACAATCTAGCCTACATAGTGAGCTCCAAGCCAATGAGAGAGGCTATCTCAAAGGAGGTAGATTCTGCCTAAGGAATAATATCCAAGGTTGTTCTTTGGCCTCCACATGCATGCACACATATGTGCATGGACACACATATACACACCAAAAAAACCATACACATTGAATAATTTTTTAAAATATTGTATTATTTGCAATGAGAGAAAGAAAGAGAAAGAATAGATGTACCAGGGCCTCCTATCACCACAAACAAGCTCCAAATGCATACGCCATGTACATCTAGCATTATATGGGTACTGGGGAATTGAGCCCTGGCCTGCAAGAAGCACCTTTCACCACTGAGCCACCTCTCCGGCCCCACATTACATAATTTTTTAATGATGCATTTAATTTTTTTAGTTTTATTTATTTATTTGAGAGAGAGAAAGAGGAAGAGAGAGAAAGAGAAAGGGTGCACCAGGGCCTCTAGCCACTGTAAATGAACTCCAGACACATGCGCCACTATGTGCATCTGGGGACATGGACACTGGGGAATCAAACCTGGGTCCTTAGTCTTTGCAGGCAAACACCTTATCGCTAAGCCATCTCTCCAGCCCAGCATTAATTAATTTTAAAGGCAAACTAGTTTTCCTAACTGACTGACCCTGTTATGTGAGCCCCAGTTCACAATGGATCCAAAGGGAGGCAGCTGAACTCAGAACAGTGCCTTGCCTCAAACCTCTCTGAGTGTCCTGCTTACTTCTGTGCGAGATGAGGTTCCCATTTGTCTTGGAGCCCCTTTGGACCTGACTTAGTAAGGACATGGACACAGGAACAACCGTCTAATCAAGAAGTGGTCTACTCCAGCAGCCTGTGTCAAAACAAGGCAAACAATTCACAGCTTCCATGGTGGGTGCCATCAGACAGAAGGACCCTGATGTCTTGGTTCAAGTTAGACAGTGGTTTTATATGTCCAGGGACCACCAGCCCAGACTGCCAGGTTGTCATGTGCACTCCTCAGTTTTCAGCCTTTCTGAATGTCCGCTCCTGCAGATGCATTTGAACGAGAAAACATTCCTTGCGTTGTTTGTCTTCGGTGGATTGTTTTGCCTTATCCTTTCCTGCTAATAGATGGTAATCATTAACAGGAACATTTTACACAAGACTGTTCCCATGCTATGATCTTCCACAATGTCATTTTGTAGCACAAGAAAGAGTCACAAGTACCCAGGGATGAAGTAGAATGTAGAAGGCCACCTTCCCCTGAGAGGTTGGCCCTTCATGGCCAGCAATCCAATCTTTCAAAAAGCACATCACTGTTCTAATCAATCAAGCTATTGTTTCCAGTGGCAACAACTCCAGGCACTCATAAAATCAGAAACCAAAGTCTTCAACACGAAAAGTCAATATGGTATTTTCTACAACTTGACTTGTTCTTACAAACCTACCCTGAGTTGTTTTTCTCTCAGCAGAATCCCTAACATTCCATTACACATAACTGAATGTAATGGTCACACAAAAAAAATGGCAAAAGTAAGGTTTCTGATTGCAAAATGACCAAGAATGAATTAAAAATCAAATGTCTTGAGCTGGAGAGATGGCTTAGTGGTTAAGGCGCCTGCCTCCTAAGCCTAAGAACCCAGTTCCAATCTCCAGGTCCCACGTTTAGCCAGATGCAGTGACACAAGGACGCAATGCTGCACTTGACCACAAGGGGGCGCACGTATCTGGATTTCATTCGCAGCAGCTGAGAGGCTGCTGGCACGCCCATCTCTGTCTTCCTCTCTCTCTCTCTCTCTCTCTCTCTCTCTCTCTCTCTCCCTCAAAAAAATAAAAAATCAAATGTCTTGGCTGGGGAGATGGTTCAGTGTTTAAATGCACTGGCTTGAAAAGTCTGCTAGCCCTGGTTCAGTGCCCATATAAAGCCAGACACTCAAAGTGAAGCATGTATTTGCATTTTATTTGCAACAGCAAGAGGCCCTGGTTCTTTCTCTCTTTCTCTGACTTGTTTTCACTCCCATCAATAAATAAAAATATTTTTAAAGATTTTTTTATTTTTATTTATTATTTTATTTATTATTATTATTTTATTTATTATTTTATTATGAGGGAGAGAGAGAAAGGGGGAGGGAGAATGGGTGCACCAGGGCCTTAGCCACTGCAAACTAACTCCAGACCCATGCACCACCATGTGCATCTGGCTTATGGGGGACCTGGAAAATTGAACCTGGGTCCTTCAGCTTCGCAGGCATGCACCTTAACCACTAAGCCATCTCTCCAGCCCAAATAAAAATATTTCTAATCAAATGTTTGGGACCCGGAGAGGTGAGTATAGCCAGCTGTTTGCAAGGGATCTGGAGATTTGAATTTGAAATCTCAAGCCCCCTCAGGCCCTCATGCTTGTGCAGGAATTGCACTTAACTGCTAAGCCATCTTTCCAGCCCTACTATGTGTCTATGCATATTTGCACCTGTGCATGTGTGTGTGTGATCACACAGCCATGGATCAATTCTCTCCTTTACTTTTTGTTGTTGTTTGGCCATTGTCTACTTGTCTAACTGGCCCGTGAGCACTGAGATTTTCCAGGCTCCATGTCCCATTGCCAGAGATGTGCTGGGATTGCAGACATATGCACCACTTTTGTATTCAACGTCATATGGATGCTAAGAATCGAACTTGGGTCAGCAAACTTGGAAGCACATGTCCTTAAGCAATGGACAATCTCCCCAGCCCCCATGGTACATTTTTTTTTTTTTTTGAGGTAGGGTCTCACTCTAGCTCAGGCTGACCTGGAATTCACTATGTAATCTCCGGGTGGCCTCGAACTCATGCCAATCCTCCTACCTCTGCCTCCCAAGTGCTGGGATTAAAGGCATGCACCACCATGACTGGCCTGGTACATTTTTTTACAGAGGGTCTTTTTATATAGTATGCTCTGCACTTGAATGTAGTAATCTTCCTGCCTCCATCGCCTTTTATTTATTTATTGGTTTTTTTCAAGGTAGGGTCTCACTCTAGCCCAAGCTGACCTGTAATTCACTGTGTAGTCTCTGAATGGCCCCAAATGGTGATCCTCCTACTTCTGCCTCCTGAGTGCTGGGATTAAAACCAAGTGCCACCACAACCAGATTTATTTATTTATTTATTTATTTATTTATTTATTTATTTATTTATTTATCCCAAGCTTGGCCCCAAACTCTCTTAAGTAGGAGATAATGACCTTGAATTCCTGATCTTGCTGCTTCCACTTCCCCAGTGCTATGATTAAAGTTGTGCACCACCGTGCACAATGTATGCAATGCTGCTATGTATGCATGCTAGACAAAGACTCTATCAACTGAGTCCTTACAGATCCTATTCCAAATGGATTTGGGGGACTGAGAAGACGGCTGAGCAGTTAAAGGTGATTGTTGCAAAGCCTGCCAGCCCAGGATCAATTCCCAAGCCAACAATGTAAGCCAGCCATAAAACATGGCTCCAGTGCCAGGTGTTTGTTTGCAGTGGCAAGAAGGCCTGCCACCCATGTGCATGCATAATAAAGAGATTTTTTAAATAAGTTGGATTTGATTACAAGGTAATACATTGGAAATTTGTTCAGAAGTCATTCAAAGTTTCATAGGCCTTTAAAAAATCATGTTGCATGCACACATGTTCCAGGGCTGAATAGTTGAAGATCAGTATGACATGATGGAGTGAGAGGCTCTTATACATTGGTGCATGGACAGTCAGGGAAAAGTGAAGTCCCAGGCCTGGCTTCAGTACTGCCCCTCCCACCCATAGGATCCTCACAATCACACCCGTGACACAGGACTGTTGGGAGCCTTCTGTGGGCAGCTGATGGGACAGGGGAAATGAGGTGTGCATAGTGCTTTGTGTGAGGTTCATTTTCACTGTCAATGTGACTGGATTTAGAATCACCATGGAAACATACCTGGTTGTTTCCAGAAAGATTTACCTAAAGAGGGAAGCCCCACTCCAAATGTGGGCAATGCCATCCCATGGTTTGGGGTCTTAGCCTGAATAAGAAGGGAAAAGAAGCCAGGCATGGTGGCACGTGCCTTTAATCCCAGGACTCAGGAGGCAGAAGTAGGAGGATCACTCTGAGTTTGAGGCCAGCCTGGGACTACAGAGTGAGTTCCAGGTTAGCGTGGGCTAGAGTGAGACCCTACCTGAAGAAAAAAAAAAAAAGAAAGAAATGAAGAAGAAAGAGGAGGGGAAGGGGAAAAGGAAGAGGAAGAGGAAAGAGAAGGAGACTTATTGAGCACTAGACATTCATTTCTCTACCTTCTGATTGTGACTGCAATGTGACCAGCCACCTCACTCCTGTCACCAAGACTTCCCCAATATCAGACTGTACCCTCACACTGTGAACCAAAGACACCCTTGCTTTCTTAAGTCACTTGTGTTGGGTATTTTGTCACAGCCACTCAGAAAGTAACTAATATACTTGCATTGTCATGGGGCCATTCTCAGAGATAACAACTCTGGGCTCCTCGGGAGCACTTGGCATCTGACACACTCTATAGTAAGGTCCTAGCTGGTTCCAATACTGATTTTTTTGGGGGCAGTTTTCCAGGTAGAGTTTTGCTCTAGTTCAGGCAGACCTAGAATTCACTATGCATTCTCAGGCTGACCTCTTACAACGATCCACCTACCTCTGCCTCCTGAGTGCTACATTAAAGATGTGTACCACCATGCCCGGCACAATACTGAATTTTAAATCTCCTGGAACTATTATCATGAAGCTTTCTTAATTCGGTTGAAGATCAATCTCTTTTATATACTGATAGTGTTACCATAAGATAAAAACATTCTGATCATTTCACTAGTAATGAACTTACAAAAGGCACTTGTCACAAATTGAAATTTTCATTTTATTAATTTGTTTACTTTTACTCGTGTGTGCATGTGTAAGGTGGCTTTACGTGGTGTCCGCACATTGCCTGCAGCAGGGTCACTTGCCCACAGTTGCCAGAATGATACAACAGGTGTCCCACTCCATTGCTCTGTTTGGGTCTCCATTTTTACTGTTTCTGGAGCTTTGCAGGACTTCATTGATTCTTGAGCCTCTGCTCTCCTGCAGGACTGGGTTGACAGGTGCACATGGCCTTTCCCAGTGGTTTTATGTGGGAATTAAATATTTGAACTAGGACAGTCTCAGACCCCTCGGGCCCTCGTGCTTGTGCAAGAAACACCTAACCATTGAACCATTTCTCCAGCCTACAAATTTAAGTTTTCTTTAAACAACCAATGACTCTGTGCTGTTTTTCTTATTCAACTGCACGCACATAATCTTTCTCGACTAGTAGATCACTCAACAGTCTCGTTAGCTTCTACTTTGTTGCTTGATAGAATCAATGCCATACCCCTGAATCTTTAACTCTATGTAGATATGACACTTTCATTTTGCTATCTGGTCCTCTGGCCCAATGACCCAACACTTGAGATCCTCAGCCAAGCACCAGAAAACAAATGCATCAATGGAGTGATTTCTTTTTGTTTCTTTTAGTTTTGTTAGGACTCCAACCTAGGACCTTATGCTTCTGAGCAAGTGCTCTGCCTCTGAGACACACCCCCATCCCTTGAGTGCAGGGCTTTGAGGCCATCATTCTGTGTGAGTGAATGGGATGAAAGACAACTGACAGGAAATGAATCCATCATAGCTAGGAGATATATTCCAGTAGAAATACTCCATTTCCATCACCTCCATGACTCTTGAAAGCAGCTGCAGGTGCCCTGGGGACATAGCTCAGTTGGCAAAGTGCTTCTCTAGCATTCAGGAAGCCCTGGGTTCCATTCCCAGCCCCCCATAAACCATGTGTGGTGGCATATTCCTGCAGTACCCGCATTTGGGAGGTGGAGGCAGGGGGATCAGAAGTTCAAAGTCATTCTGCTCCATTGTAGGGCATTGCTAAACACAGGCTGGGACTGTGAGGAAGCTGGCCTGGCTGTTGGACATGGCCAGGGACCTTAGGCTGTGGGGTTGCAGCTGGTCTTATTATTGGGAACCTACTCTGGCGATGGAGCTGGCCCTCCAAGCCCTCAGACAAGGTTGTAGTGTGCCCTATCTTCACCCAGAGTGGGCAGAACTGGCAGGCCCTCTCCTCTATCCCAAAAGCACCTGACCATTCCATAGTCAGGCTCCCCCCACCCCACCCCCACACTACACACAGTTCCTGACCTTGTGGCTAGCTGCACAAGAGACCCTTATAAACAGACACCCTTCAGCTATGCCATTCAATATGTGGCTGAAGTCACGTAGCTTTTCCCGCCGCTTCTGTTATCTCCCTTGCATCTTATCCCTTTCGACTTCTGCCTTCCAACCAATTAGATAGCAACCCATAAACCTATGTATCCAATGACCTTATAGTCTGAATGTGCCTTCTGGACCTTTCTCAAGTGTTTATAAATCCAGTCTCCTTTTGAATAAACAAGAGCATGCTATCCATCAGACCGTCTCTCGGTGGTTCATTACCCACCACACTCACCTGCTCCAGGACCCTGCTTCCCCCCAACTCCTCCTGAGCTCAGGATGTTGGTGGCCAATGATCCCCAGGGACAGCAAGGACCTGCACTCCATATTGAGTTCAAGGACAGCCTGGAATATGTAAGACCCTGTCTCAAAAAAATACAAATAAGCTGGGTGTGGTGGCACATGCCTTTAATCCCAGCACTCAGTAGGCAGAGGTAGGAGGATTGCCATGAGTTCAAGACCAGCCTGAGACTACATAGTGAATTCCAGGTCAGCCTGGGCCAGAGTGAGACCCCACCTCAAAAACATACGTGTGTGTGTGTGTGTGTGTGTGTGTGTGTGTGTGTGTACACACAAAGTAGCTGGGGAGTAGCTGTTCTTAAGTACTCCTTGCATGCTGTAAATACCAGGCCCCCAGGACACCTGTAGAAAGCCAAAAGAGCAGCCAGTGGTTGGATCTATTGCTGTTTGAAGGAGAAAATAGACAAACTCAGTCTTTAATTAGAGGGCTACATGAAAAAAATGACACATCTCCCGGATCACCAGTTTGTGGTTTTCAGAAGGGACAAATGGGTGTGGGCTGAACATGTGTCATAACTACCCAGAAAGAACTGAATTTGCCAGGCAGGCACATAAGCACAGACATTATCATCTGCACCCTAGATGCTCTCTCTAGTGTGAGCTTACATCTTCATGCCCAGCCAAAAATTAAGGACTTAATGCCTCACTCTCTCCATGCTACCCTACTGGTGGGGCCAGAGATTCTGTGCTGTCATTGACAAGACAAATTCTGGGGGTGATCCAGACATCAGCATTGTCATTTAGAATGTAGGAATAGCAGGAGCTGGGGTGTAGCTCACTTGGTGGAGTACTTGGCTGGCATGCATAAAACCCTAGGTTTGGTCTGGAGAGATGGCCTAGCAGTTAAGGCACTTGCCTGCAAAGCCAGAGGACTCAGGTTCGATTCCCCAGGACCCATGTTAGTCAGATACACAAGGTGGCACATCCATCTGGAGTTCATTTGCAGTGGCTGGAGGCTCTAGCACATTCATTCCCTCTCTCTCTCTCTCTCTCTCTCTCCCTCTCTCTCTCTCTCTCTCTCTCTCTCTCTCTGCCTTTGCTTTAAAAAATAAATTAAATTTTTTAAAAAAAAATCTGGTTTGATCCCCAGTACTACAAAAATGGGTATGGTACTACATACCTGTAATTCCAACACTCAGGAGTTGGAGGCTGGAGGATCAGAAGTTCAAGGTCGTCCTTGGCTACATGTGAAGGAGAAAATAGTATTCTAAGGAGTTTTCAAATAGCAGTGATTCAGAAAGTTCAGCCTGAGAATGGTATGTGGTTTGGTTGGAGTTAACACAATGGCAAATCAGAGAGTAACTGACTCCACTTAGCAGTGGTAAAGGGTAAAAATGGAGAGCTAAAGGAAAGGGCATGGAGGGGTAACTGCGTGTCACCACTGTCAAGTGGTGCCTGGGAGGGTGTGAAATGAACATGCAACACTCAAAATATGCAAAGGAGTGTCAAGGGGATGTACCTGAGTGCTCCCCCGAACTGATGTACTCACAGCTTTTATTCAGTTTCAGGCAGTCAAAGCTATAGGGAGTCTGAGCATAAGGCAGATCGTGAGTTCGGATCAGCTCAGTTCATGAGTTGTTTGTCTATGTTCATCAGGAAATCGCCGGAGAAGTGGATGAGTGACTTGTTTTCTAGGAGCTCCACCCAAGATGCAGTTTTCCATGTCTCTTAGCCTGTGCAAAGATTAACCCATTGCCAATTAGCTTGATATCCACAATTGCACAGTGTTAAAAGCACTAATGCCCAAGGTGCCCCAGATCCCCATTACCGCAAAAGACAGAAGGAAGGAAGGAAGGAAGGAAGGAAGGAAGGAAGGAAGGAAGGAAGGAAGGGAAAGAAAGAGGGAGGGTGGGAAAGGGAGGGGAAGGAAAGCTAACAACAGAGAGAGAAGGGATGGATGGAGGGAGGAAAGAAGGAAGGGAAAGAAAATAAAGAAAACTACTCAGCAAACAGGATACAGAGGATGGAGATTAGTGAAGACTGATCCAGCTGTCAGAGGCTGGGGACTACAAGGTCATCTGGTCTCAAGTGACGTACGTTAGTGGCGCTTCCTTACTGAACAACTCTTCACCACATGGTGTCTGGTTTTCTGGATTCTTCCCATGACGATTTACAAATCTAACTTTTTGCTCTAGTTTTTGTGGTAAATGTTCAGCATTGTGTTTTCTTGGTGCTTTGTCTTGTTTGTGGAGCTTTCTGGTACTTTACCTCTTGTTACTGGGGAGAAGAAAAAAAAAAAAAAAAAAAAAAACACTTGACCAGAAGCAGCTTATGAGAGGAAGAGGGTTTGTTTTAGAAAGCTTGAAGTTTCAAGGGGAAGCTTCGTCATAGCACGGAAAACATGGCAGAGCAGACGGCCAGGGCGTCCCATCTTGTCACGGTAGTAGGAAGGAAAGAGTCCAAGTGCACTGGGTTGAACACTCGGTGAGCTGCACTAATAAACCTGAAGGTCGGTCCCCAGTGACATACCTCCTCCAACAAGACTCGCGAAGTGCTGCAACATTCCCAGATTGCCACCAGCTGGGGACCAAGTAACAAAAACACATGAGCCTATTGGAAACAGTTCATTCATAACCCCCAGGCTCTGAAGTTCAGAAAGTAGAATCATTTGTAGCCTCTATATAGGCCTGCTTATTTAAATCAGTGTACTGTTCTGAATTTTTGCTACATTACAGTGACACAATGCAATTCCAAGCAGGGCATGGTGGCACATGCCTTTAATCCCAGCACTTGGGAGGCAGAGGTAGGAGGCCACCCTGAGACTACATAGAGAATTCCAGGTGGACCTGAGCTAGAGGGAAACCCTACCTGGAAAAACAAAACAAAAAAAGTGCAATTCTAGTTTGGTACACCAGATGGCGGACAACTACTCCTCTCTATCCCATTCCATAAAATGATGAAAAAGCTACAGTTGAAAAAAAACGAGACTCTAGGATGGTTTCCGTTTGTCCTCTGACTTCACATGTGGAAATACAAATTACCACACTTAGCAGATATAGTCCACTAAAAAAATGAGACAAGAATACAGACACTCTGTATGTTTAAATTTTTGTGTTTTGAGTTTTTGTTTAATTGAGCTTATTTTTTACGTGTTGGCCCATAGGAAACTCTGGAGGGAACAGATAGTAAAGTGGTAATGATGGAAATCAGAAATGAGACTATGCTGGCTATCAAACAGTAAGTAACTGATTGACTCATTGTCGCTGGGCCGAGTCGGGGTGGGAGGGGTGGTGGGAAAGTGAAATTGGCTGAATGAGCATGCATGCAGCTTCTGCCATCCTCAGAACTCGCCCTGCCTCCCCAGGTAGCACTGAGAAACATGATCAAATGCTGCATTCAGGAGACTTCATGTTGATTCTTCTGCTTCTGGATGGACTGCACTTAACTTAGGAGAGAGGAGCTCCCTGTGGGCTTCAAACCCGAATGAAGCCAAGGTGCTCTGAGAAGTTGCGTAATGATGGTTGGAACCATTGTCCTTTGAGCAGGTTTGGTCTGACACTGTAATTACCTGGTCTCTTCTATGTTTAGGTAATTACTTTTTAAATTTTAATTAATTTATTTATTTATGTATTTGCAAGCAGACAGATAGAAAGGTGCGCCAGGACCTCCAGCCACTGCAAATGGACTCCAGATGCATGCGTCACTTTGTGCCTCTGGCTTTATGTGGGTACCAGGAAATCAAACTCTGGTCATTAGGCATTGCAGGCAGATGCCTTAACCACTAAGCTATCTCTGCAGCCCTAGGTAATTGCTTTTGAAATTGATTTTTATTTGTTGCATGTTGTATGTGCGTGGTATGTATACATGTATATATGTGTTCCTGTCCATATGGGTGTACATGTGAGTGTGAAGGCAAAAGGTCAACATCAGGTACCTTCCTCAATTACTCTCCACCTTATTTAGTTAGTTATTATTTATTTATTTTACCAGAACATCACATAAGTTTGTTTCAGATGTAACAGTAATGTTAAAATTGACAAGTTTAATTCTGAACTGCACCAAATAAACTTAGTCATTTAAGTATTTTTAAAGTTTTCCCTCCAAAAACCGAGGGAGCTTTTGTTTTCCACCACCATACACCACTGTTTCCCAATAGTTCTCTTATTGGAGGACTTTCAATTAATGAGAAAACTGCTTTGCGATACTTCAGAACTTTTCCTTTCCTCAAATGAAAACTCATCTGGACAAATGATATATTGCATAGATTTCTCTATAGATTCTTTCCTTTAGAACCTAAATGCAAATACCATATAGTATAATTTTAATCTATTTGTCCCACAGTAAAAACTAGTTATCCTGAAAAATATGACGGATATAGCCTTCCAGTTAATAGAACTACTGTTTTACCTCAAATATTTTATCATTTACCCAAAAAACAAAAAAATGGAACATGAGTCTTTACTGACTCACACGATTATACACCACCTTATTTATTAAGACGAGATCTCTGGCTCATTAATCTAGCTTGACTGACTAGCCAGTGAGCCCCAGATTCCACCTCCACTTCCCAAGCACCAGGATTACAATCCCCCGCCACCACAACCCTTTCGTGAGTACAGGGTTCCAAATTCAGGTCTTCCTGCTTGCGGGAAGTTGGCTCTCCCTATTGAGCCAACTTACCAGCCATGCTATCTACTTTGGACGATCCCCCAACGCCCCCAGTCCATTGAACCCACCACCTACATCCTGCATGCCAGGCAAACACTATCTTAAAGATATATCCGGGCTGGAGAGATGGCTTAGCAGTTAAGGCTCTTTCCTGCAAAGCCTGAGGATCCATGTTCAACTCTCCAGGTCCCACATAAGCGGGACACACAAGATGACACAAGTACACAAATTCGTACAAGTGCACAAGGTGGCACAAGCGTCTGGAGTTTGATTACAGTGGCCGGAAACCCTAGCGTGCCAGTGCCAATTCTCTCTCTCTCTCTCTCTCTCTCTCTCTCTCTCTCTCTCTCTCTCTCTCTCTCTCTCATGCGCGTGCCCATGCTCACTCCCTCTTATAAATAAAAATGGGGCAGTCTGTTGGGCTTGCCTCAAAAAAAAAAAAAAAAAAAGATATATCCGCAACCCTTGTTTTACTTTTCAGTTTTGAAACAGTCTAAGTTGCTCGTGCTGGCCTCAAATCACTATAGCACAGGCTGGTCTTGAATGTGTGATTGCCCTGCTGCAGTCTCCCCAGTAGCTGGGATGACAGAGTTGCCCCACCAGACCAATTTGGGAATTTTTTTTAACCGAATAACTAAAAAGATACAGTTCTTTAAGGCTAATGAGATGATAGTCTAAACATGTCTTAGTCACATATTTCCCTGAGTCTCTGGAGATTCCGAAGAGCCTGGGCTTTTTCTGTGATCAGTTGGGGGAGCACAAAGCTCTTATTCAAGTCACATTCCGCCCATACTCTTCCCAGCCCTCGAACTTCCTCTTGGTTGCTCTCCATGTACAGTAGTGGGGTTTTTTTGTTTTGTTGTTTTGTTTTGTTTAGTGTACTTGGCCCTGCTCTGCCCATCAGTTCCACACATCTCAGGGTAAACCCTTGGTGGGCTCCCCGCTTTTTCTTGGGGCGCAGCTTGGAGCAGGCTCAGGGGCTGGGATGAAGGCGCATCGCGGTGCAGAGGCAGCTTCACTGCGTGACGCCGGGCGCAGGCCAAGCTGGCGCCGCCTGCCGTGCGCCCGCCGGGGGAGGGGGGCGTCCCCACTGTCCACCTAGGCCTGCGGGGGAGCATGCAGGACCTTTAAGAGAGGATTCTCCCTTTGCCAGCAGACGACCGCCTCCAAGCGTTGTGTTAAAGTGATGTCACTTTCTTTCCAGTTTTCCTGGGAAGCCAGCCGCTTAGATTTGAGAGCGGTATGACCATATATAGAGACAAAACGGCCTGGTGGAAGTTTTAAAAAAAAAAAAAAGGAAGAAGAAGAAGAAGAAAGAGAGAGAGAGAGAGAGAAAGAGAGAAAGAAAGAAAGAAAGAGAGAGAGAGAGAAAGAAAGAAAGAAAGAAAGAAAGAAAGAAAGAAAGAAAGAAAGAAAGAAAGAAAGAAAAAGAGAAAAGAAAACGACGAAGAACCGCAGTACAGAAGCCTGACCCAGTCCCTGTAGGTAGGAGTGACTGTGCACGGGGAAGTCTACCCTTGACCAACAGCATTACTAACTGCCAGGTAGGTATAAAGACCACGGGCCAGGAAAGCGGACCATTAAAAACACCAGAGTTTCCTGGAAAGCTGTCAGTAGAGCGTGGCAAACAGTTGTTAAAATTCAGGAAAAGCAATGAAAGAGACTTTTTTTTTTTTTTTTTTTTTTTTTTTGTTTTGCGAGGTAGGGTCTCACTCTGGTCCAGGCTGACCTGGAATTAACTATGTAGTCTCAGGGTAGCCTCGAACTCTTGGCGATCCTCCTACCTCTGCCTCCCGAGTGCTGGGATTAAAGGCGTGCGCCACCACCCCTGGCTTGAAAGAGACTTTTCACAACCTTCAAACCTGTTTGTTTCTACATTTGATTTCTTCCCTTTTCCTTCCCCACCCCCTCCCAGCCACTGAATTACACCCCTCCTATTGTTTTGTTTTCAGAAAGCAAAATTGTGGATAGAAATACTCAGCTAGGGGTGGCTCATGTCTGTAATCTCAGCACTCGGGAGGCTGAGGTAGAAAGATCAAGATCAGCCTGGGCTACATAGCTTCAGGCCAGTCTGGGCTACAGAGCAAGACCCCGTCTCAAAAACAGAAGAAAAAGGGCTGGAGAGATGGCTTAGTGGTTAAGTCCTTTGCCTGCAAAGCCAAAGGATCCTGGTTCAATTCCCCAGAACCCACTAAGGACCCACTGACCCACTAAGCCAGATGCACAAGAGGGTACATGCATCTGGAGTTCATTTACAGCAGCTGAAGGCTCTGGCCTGCCCATTCTCTCTCTCTCAAATAAATAAAATATATTAAAAAAAAAAAAAACAGAAGAAAAGAAGAAAACAGCCCAGTTTATCATCAAGACATAATCCCTGGGGCTGAGGACTAGGTACATGGCTCAGTGGGTCAGTGCCTGCCTCTCAACCATGAACACCTTAACACCCAGCGATGCCAGTGTGGAAGTGTGTTCTTGTAACCCCTGCCGGGAAGGTGGACATAAGTAAATCCATGGGGCTCCCTGGCCAGCCAGTCTAGCCTTGTTTGTGGAGTTCCAGGCTAATGAGAGAGCCTGTTTCAAAAAAAGGTGCAGAGCATTCCTGAGGAAGGACACCCAAAATGGTCCTCTGCCTGCCACACACACATGCTTATACACACACACACACACACACACACACACACCTTTGTGTACACACGTGCATACACACGTGCCCATGCACACACATGCATGCACACATCACACACACACACGTGCATACACACATGGAAAAAGAAAAAAGAAATATTGCTTTTTTTGTTTGTTTGTTTGTTTTGTTTTGTTTTTTCAAAGTAGGATCTCTGTAGCCCTGGAATTCATTCACTATGTAGTGTAATCTCAGGGTGGCCTCAAACTCATGGCAATCTTCCTACCACTGTGTGTGCCCCAGTGCTGGGCCTAAAGGTGTGTTTTTTTTTGCCCAGCCTTTTTTTTTTTTTTTTTTTTTTTTTTTTTTTTTTTGGTTTTTCGAGGTAGGGTCTCACTCCAATCCAGGCTGACCTGGAATTCACTATGTAGTCTCAGGGTGGCCTCAAACTCATGGTGATCCTCCTACCTCTGCCTCCTGAATGCTGGGATTAAAGGCATGCGCCACCACGCCCGGCTTAATTTTTTCTTTTTTAAGGACAATTTACAGGTCAGACAATCTTGCTGACAGGGCACATATGTGTGTGTTTGCTCACTTGTTTGTTTGAACTGGGGTCTCATGTGGCCCAAGCTAAGCTGCTATGTAGCTGAGGGTCACGTTGATCTACTGCTCTTCCCCACTGCTGGAATTACAAGTGTGAGGTCCAGGCCCACTGATGTGGTGGTGGGCTGACTGCTGCTATGCAAGCCATCTGTCCACTGAGCCACAGCCCAACCCAGGTCACCAATTTTGACCAGACAAGTTTCAAGAAAAGGTCAGGACTTGAATGAATGTCTGGAAAACCTGGAAAGTGTTCCACTTATTCCCAGCAGGGCACAACTCCTACCACCTCACTTTCCAGTCACCAAATGCTCACAGCATCTGTCACAACTTGGTTCGTGGTACTCTACACAGGTTTCCTGTGATTATGATGGAAAACTCTTTGAGCCTCTTAGAAGGAATATCGTCTCATCATGTAAACATTTCTGGAGTTCACCTACTCAGCTAAACTCACTGGCCGGCCCACTTGAGCACTGGGATTACAGGCATGCACCCCCATGTCTGACATCTTATATGGGTGCTGGGGATCTGAACTCAGGTCCTCATGCTTGCCTGGTAAGCATTCTACCACTAAGCCATCAACCCAGCCCCTCTTTGAGCCAGTCTTTCTTGAGAGCAAGTTCTATATGTTTAAGTTGCTCCAAAACTATGGAATGGCTTGGAGACTATTGATTATGAAGTCAAATGCAGAAGAGATTTGATTGAAATCATTTATTGGTGGGAATTCTCAAGTTGTCTTTCTGTTTAAATAATATGTTTGCTGTCTTCATTACAGATTTTTTGCATTCAGATACAGATTTGTTTCTTTAGTGAATGTCACAAAATATGAAAGCTAGAAGAAAAGCAAACTAGCCTAGTTAATCATTTGGCAAAGCAATATATTTCTTCAAATAAATTTCAGGGCTCACTAACAAAATAAAAAATTAAAATGAGAGACTGGGAGATAATTCAGGGAAGCCCTTGCCTCACAAGCATGAGAACCTAAATTCCAACACCCAGAACCCATGTAAATACTGGGCGTGGCAGTACACATATGTATTCCCAGCACTGGGGAGATGGAGAAAGGAGAATCCTTGGGGCTAGATGGTCAGCAATGGGTGAGCTTCAGGTTATTGTGAAACCTTGTTGTAACAAGAAGTGGACACCACTGAAGAGATGGCTCAGAGATTAAGGTGCTTGCCTACAAAGCCTAACGACCTGTATTAAATTAATTACCCAATACCCACGTAAAGCCAGATGTCCAAAGTGGCACATGCGTCTGGAGTTCATTTGCAGCAGCTAGAGGTCTTGGTATGCCCATTCTCTGTCTGTATCTATCTCTATCTCTCTCTCTCTCTCTCTCTCTCTCTCTCTCTCTCCTTGCTTGCAAATAAATAAATAAATGAACTTCAACACTGCATGAAGCAGGAATGACAATACACACCTGCAATCCCAGCACTCAGAAAGTGGAAGCAGGAGGATCAGGAGTTCAAGGTTATCCTTGGCTACAAAGTGAATTCCAGGCCAGCCTGAAATAAATGAAACACAGCTACCTGTAATGTATCTAAGTCACTCAAGCACTGTGCAAGTCTGAGGAATGGACCATGTGGGAAGACGAAGTGCAGAAGGCCGGTGTTTGTCAAATTCTTTTTTTTTTTTTTTTGTTTTTGGAGGTAGGGTTTCACTCTAGCCCAGGCTGACCTGGAACTCACTATGTAGTCTCAGGGTGGACTAAAAGTCATGACAATCCTCCTGCCTCTGCCTCCCATGTGCTGGAATTAAAGGCGTGTGCCACCACGCCCGGCTTCAAACTCACTTTTCACCTCTGACCTACAGCTAGTGACTCAAACTGACTGACCAGAGGCGGACAGTCCATCTGTACCCTTTCCATCTTTCTTCTTCTCCTGACATGCAAGAAAAGCCCCAGGCCTGGCTGCAGGCCACTGCCTGTCTTAGTGCTGACCATGAGGAACTCACCAGAATTTCACAGAAGCCAGATCTTTGTTGCCTGTGACTCTCAGATGGGGGAACACTTTTCCAGTAGCACAGTCCCTCACTCATTGCCTGTTATGAATCACCTCCCCATGCCTAGGGCCTATCACCAGCCCAAGGCCTTCCCTCTACCTGTCTGACTCACTCCTAGATCAGGGCTGGGCCCTCCCCTCAGGCCCACAGCTGTCCAGGATGGAGACCTCCACAACTGTGCTGGTTAGGAAGAAGGGATAATGGTTGGCATAGGCGGGCTAGAAAGTGGGTAAGGCTAGGAATTCAAGATGGTGCTCTTGTATCTTTTCATTTGCCATACACAAAATTCCTTGTCAACAAATATTTTTAAAAACATGATTTCAGAGCTGGAGAGATGGCTTAGTGGTTAAGGCACATGCCTGCGAAACCTAAGGACCCCAGTTCAATTCTCCAGGCCCCATGTAAGCCAGATACACAAGGGGACACACGCATCTGGAGTTCGTTTGTAGTGGCTAGAGGCCCTGGCATGCCCATTCTCACTCTCCCTCTCTCTGTCTCTAATAAATAAATAAATAATAAAAATAAAAACTTTAAAACATGATTTCAACTAAAATCCTAATTGTATGGAAGTATCAGTTTACTTTACACGTTCCCTGTTGTTAAACATTCGGGGCAATTCTATTTGTCTGTGTCATACATCACATCACTCAGTACTTTGTCCTAGAATTTCCAAGTTCATGTCTATAAATGAATGGCCTCGAGCAATGCCGTTCCCTTTTCATTACTGTTAAAGATGACCTTATGCTTGCTCACACCATCATGAATGGAGAAATGAGTTTGTACTTTACATATATTCTTTCTTTCCTCTTTTCCCTCCTCCCCCTACTTTTATGTCACCATACCCTGCTACGTGTATACTTTTTGTTTGTTTGTTTTTGAGGTAGGGTCTCACTCTAGCCCAGGCTGACCTGGAATTCACTCTATAGTCTCAGAGTGGCCTCAAACTCATCGTGATCCTCCTACCACTGCCTCCCAAGTTCTGGGATTAAAGGTGTGGGCCACCAAGCCCGGCTACGTATACTACTTTAACTTCATATCCCCACACACTCCAAATAATTCTTGGCTAATTCATTGCCACACATATTTACCAGGTCCTGAAAAAACCTATTCTCTGCCTTCCTGAATTTTTCTCAGGAAATACAGCTTCAGGTGTCCAGGACTGCCTTATGCATACCTTTGTTTTGTATTTCTTGGGATGCTGTCATGTGCCAGGCCCTGTTGTGCAAACAAGGGTGCTGAGCCCCTGTGCAACTCGGGGCTTTTAGACTGAGAAAGAAGTGCATTGCATCTGTCAAATGGTTCTTCCTACCTATTGTTCCCCAGCCTTCTGTCACTTGGAAAGGAAACTTCTGGCCTCTGCCCTTTTCTGCGTCATGTGAAACAATAATTAATTTCTTCACCTTTGTCACTGATGTCAGACACACTATGGCTAGTTCAAAAGACTGTTAGACTAGCCAGAAAATATAATTTTACAAACTTCCTTTCCTGATGCAGTCTGTAGCTCACAGACTATGCTCGAAGTGACCTTTGCTGTTTGTGACCCTGCTGACCAGCCCCAGCGTGGACCTAGCAGCAGTGAAAGGCCATGCCACACTGGCTCTGCCTGAGGACTTTTGTTCAGGTGAGAAATTTTCCAAGTAAATGTTTCTCCTTACAAATGGGAATTTCAAATACAAGCATTTGTGTGCTTTCCTAAGTAAATTTCCTTAAAACATTTCATGTTTAGAAAAAAATAAAATTATAAGAACCTTTTTGCCTCTTTAGTGTCTAAGATAACATAATGAATAGTTTCCCTTCTTGGTTCCAAGGGACTGGGTTGTAACAAGAATGACTATTCACAGGATAGTAGAGCTGGAAGGGCTCTGGACAAGCTCCAAGGCTGACGTTAGCAGACTGGGTTGCCCATCCAAGCTTCCTACTGCCGCTGCCCCACCCCAACCCCGAGACAGAAAGGAGTGGAAGGGAATTTATGTGCTTGGTGCGGCCCTGAGGGAAATGGAGGAAACTTTTCTATCTCAAATCTGCATTTGCAGGAGCACCCTGGGGCACTCGGGGCTTGTAATGGGCCACGGAGGGGTTACAGTGGAGTAGTGGACAGTGGGCGGGACACTTCTCACTCAGCAGGTCTTCCTCTCCTTCCCTTCTTCTCCTCAAGTCTATCTACACCTGGGACAGTCTTGACTTCCTGGAGCCAGCAGGTGCAGCTTCCCTTCAGACAAACATCACTTCACTACAAATGGATTCATAATGTTGAAGGCAGGCAGACATTAGGCTTAGTGGTCACTGAATGAACGACCCCACCACCTGCTTCCCTGGTAACATTGGAAAGGGAAGAGTCACTTCCTCCTGACCAGAGGAGCAAAGTCTTCTGGTCCTGGGAGCCTGCCAATCACTGGCCTGGTCATGAGTCCGCCCCTCACCTACAGAGGTGGGCGGGATAGTTATCCCCTGGAGAGATGCTGCAGAAGCCCCGCCTCCTGCCCCATGCTCTCAGACTCTCCTTGCTCATGCTTAAGGCTGCACTTTCCTGAGTTCTGACTCAAAAAGCATAACTTTTCCTTTATTCCTTTCTTTTTCATTTTTGGGGTGCAGGCAGAAATCCTAAGCGTGCTTGCTCTGACCCTTTAGGGCTTTCATTTCCAGCTCCAAGACCCTAATCTGACAAGCTCCTCTCATGAAAAACACTCCCACTTTCTGGAGCGTTTTTCTATTTTTTCCTTAATAAATTTTACTTTTGCCTGCATCACCTCCTTGCCCACATTCCTTTATTCTTTGGCTTGTAACACAAACTCAAACTCAAAGTTCAAGCTCAAACTCGAGCTCAAAGAGTGAGCCTTAGCCACTTCAGCACCCTTTGTTCTCAAAATCCTGCAAGAAATAGGAGCTGAGGGAAGGTGGACGTATCTAGAGGCCTGCCACACAACTTGGAATACCACAACAAAGGATGGGTCCTTGAGTGATTAGAGAAAGCGTAGCAGCTTACAATCACAGCATTCCAGAGGCTAAGGCAGGAAGAGAGTTTGAAGTCAACCTGACTACATAGTGTGACTAAGGGGGAAAGAGAAAGGAGGAAAAGAGGGGTGGAACGGGAGGAAGGAAGGAAAAGAGGGGGGCAATGAAGAGGAAGATGTACTGGAGGAGAAGGGGAGGAAGAAAATGAACGAAAAGGATAAAGAGAGAGGGAAGGGAGAAGGGATGCCAGAGCCTTTGGAGGGGAAGAAAGGCACCAATAAGCATTTACACCTCCTGTATGGCAGGCTGGGCCAGGGCTGCAGTGGAAGAATTGCTTAGCTGCCCAAGACCCTGGACACCATCCCAAAACCAAAAGCAAAGTAGGAGCCCCTTGGCCTCTTCCGGACCAACAGAATCACTGGACGGGATCATGAGACCCACCGTGCAAATCTTTCCCTTCCCAGGACAGCAGCAGCTAGAGTTGAGTCTCAGCAGTTGCAGGTGGGTGGAGCAGAGGTGTGGCCCAGCTGGCTGCTGAGTGGGTGGGAGCAGGGCATCTCCACCCAGCCCCCCTTAGGGCAGGGACTGGGTCCCAGGAGGCCCCAGGTGGTAATGGACTGGAGCTGTGTATTACCTGACCACAGCACTTCCCAATGCTGGCAGGAGAACCACGGCCCTGTTCCAGGGCCCCACACACACCAAAGCCAATAGCAGAGAGGGTGTTCTCAAATGAAAGCAGCAGAAATTCCTTGTTCTTAAAAGCCCCCTCCCCATCTCCCCTCACCCTTTTTTTTTTTTTTTTTTTTTTTTCAGGGCTGGGGATGGAACCCAGGGCCTTCTGCATGCTAGGCAAGCCTTATATGCCCAGAACTGTCATGGTCTTCAGTGACCTCCCATTCCACTCCTCCCTCCCTCTTCCCCTCCACTCATCCTCCCCTCCCCATGTATTCAACAGAGACTGGATCCTCACCAAGCAGGCCAGCCTGGATCTCTCCATCCTCCTACTTAGATCTCCACAGTGAGTGCTGGGATCACAGGCAGTGTCACCAGCCTGCTTGCTTTCCTTCTTTCCTTCCTTTCTTCCATTAACTTGTATTAATTGTACAAAATAACAGGTCTCATCATGACATTTTCATACACTGTATATAACGTGTTTTGATTTTGTTCATCCCCCTGTTACTTCCCTTGCTCCCCCGCTGGTGAATGATCTATTTTAATTTTTTTTTTTATGAGAGAGAGAGAATTGGCTAGCCAGGTCCTCCAGCCACTGCAATCAAACTCCATATGAGTGCACCATCTTGTACACATGTGCAACCTTGTGCACTTCTGTTACCTTGTGCATCTGGCTTACATGGGATCTAGAAAGTCAAACAAGTCTGGAGGGTCCTTAGGCTTTATGGGCAAGCGCCTTAATGGCTAAGCCATCTTTCCAGCCCAAATGATCCTTTTTAAAAGGAGACTTTGAATACAAATGAAGGGAGGCCAGGTTGCTTTGTGGAGTTGTGTAATCAGATGAGGCATTTGGCAGACACTTATAAGGACCTACTGTGGGCAGTTCTAGGCATTTGGGATGCAAGCAGGCAGTCTCACCTTCTGTAACTGGAACATTCTTCTGTAACATTCTTAGAATGGAAATCAGAAACATCTTTGTAGTTAATGAAACACATGATATTAGAACTTCCTACTGCTTTGTTGACCTTCACTTTTTGATATGTAAATGAACAGCAATTTCATCAAGTGGGGATATCTCACAGGCATGTCTGACATTCTGACATTGCCACATGACATTGTCATCTACAATGTGCACACTTGAGACCTGAGCAATTAAGTTGCAAAAAACAATCCCAATCCCCACCTCAATACTTTAAGTAAATTTATAATTTTTGTATTGGGCTGCAGTTTTGCCTTTCTAGGACTTGGGTTGGAAATAGCTGATGGGGACTGACATGAAGCTCTGGGTTTGGTCCCCAGCACTGTGAAGAATATAAAATAAAAATAAGTGAAAATTTGTGGCATTTTAGCACATAGGAAAAACAAACTAGCTCAATTTACTCTTACCTCCCTCCTTCCTTCCCTTCCTTCCTTCCTTCAGGCCTTCCTTTCTTGTTATTTCCCACTTGTTGGGAACCAAAATTTTTGCCAAAATTTAATAAAATATCTTAGCAATTTTAGCTTTTAAACAGGTTCTTGCTAAGTTACCCAGGCTGGTTTTCTCTTGTTGCTGTTGTTGTTTGAGGCAGTGTCTGGCTCTGTAACTCGGGCTGTCTTGGAATTTGTGGCAATCTTTCTGCTTCTGTTTAACAAATGCTACAATCAGACTTGAATCTGAATGCAGTGCCCACATTGGCTTTGAACTCTCCATCTATTTTTTTTATTTTTATTTGAATTATTATTTTTTATTGACTTTTATACTTACATACAAAAAAATAACACCTGATATTTCCCTTCCCTCCCCCCATTCCACTTTAGAACTCAAGTCTCTATCATATCCCCTCCCTCTCTCCATTAGTCTCTCTTTTAATTTGATGTCATCATCTTTTTCTTCTATTTTGAGGGTTTTGAGAAGGTATTGCTAGGCACTGCAAGGTCATGGATATCGAGGCCAGTTTCTGTCTGGGCAGTTGCATTGTAAGGAGTTGTACCCTTCCTTTGGCTCTTCCATTCTATCCGCCCCCTCTTCCGCAATGGTCCCTGAGCCTTGGAGGGTGTGACAGAGGTGTTTCAGTGCTGGGCACTCCTCCATCCCTTCTTCTCAGCACTATGTTGCCTTTTGGGTGATCCCCGTGGTCATCACCATCTGAAAAGAGAAGCTTCTCTAACCAGAAGTGAGAGTAGCGTTAATATGTGAATATGAACATTAAGTGTAGTGCTTTCAGGGCAGCTTGGTGGGAATAATATATACATTTAGTCAGATAAGAGCAGGCTTATACCCCTAAGGCTCATGACCTCACCTACCATAGACTTTTACTTAGGTTTTTCAGTACCAGGTATGTATTCCCTCCCGTAGAGAGGGCCTTCAGTCCAATTATGGAGCAGTTGGTTACCCCAAGAGTAGACATGCCACTATTGCACCCGTTCAGTCATTGGGCCTGTCTGGCCAAGCTTGAATATTCAGCGTCCACTGCTTTTCACTGTTGATGGCTTCTGTCTCCCATACACTGCGTGCAATGCAGCTTTTTCCAGCTTTCAGTTGGCTGGTCTACAGGGAGAAGGTATTCTGCTCCACGCCACCTTGCTTTCACATGAACTCTCCATCTCTTGCCTCAGCCATGAGTAGCTGTGATCCTAAGTGTGAGCCATCACATGTGACTGCTGAAAATGTTCTTAACTACCAATTATGGATTTCTGTTCTCACCTCACAGAGGACTATGAATCTTGATCTGATTGGCCCTGATAGAAGCTCTTCCTTCTTAATCTGTAAAATCAAGACCCTAACACTTACATCACATAGTTGTCATTCAAACATCAAGTACAGGGCCAGGAATATAGCTGAGTTGGTAGAGTGCTTGCCTAGCATTTGCAAAGTCCTGGGTTTGATCCCCAGCACCACATAACTAAGTGTGATGGTGCACACCTGTAATCATTAGCATTCCGGGAAACAGAGGCAGGAAGATCAGAGGTTATCCTCAGCCACATATCAAGTTTGAGAGACTGGTATGTGAAATATAAGACCCTATCTCAAAAAGGAAACAAAAAAGGCGGGCATGGTAGCTCACGCCTTTAATCCCAGCACTTGGGAGGTAGAGGTAGGAAGATCGCTGTGAGTTTGAGGCCACCCTGAGACTACATAGTTAATTCCAGGTCAGCCTGGACCAGAGTGAAACCCTGCCTCAAAAAAAAAGCCAGGCATGCTATTTCATGCTTTTAATCCCAGCACTTGAGAGGCAGAAGTAGGAGGATCCCCATGAGTTCAATGCTACCCTGAGACTACATAGTGAATTCCAGGTCAGCCTGGGATAGAGTGAGACCCTGACTGAAAAAAACAAACAAACACCTGCTCTTATATGACTAAATGTATATACTATTCCCACCAAGCTGCCCTGAAAATACTACACTTAATGCTCACATTCACATATTAACACTACTCTCACTTCTGGTTAGAGAAGCTTCTCTTTTCAGATGGCGATGACCACTGGGATGACCCAAAAGGCAACATAGTGCTGAGAAGAAGGGATGGAGGAGTGCCCAGCACTGAAACACCTCTGTCACACCCTCCAAGGCTCAGGGACCATTGTGGAAGAGGGGGCGGATAGAATGGAAGAGCCAAAGGAAGGGTACAACTCTTTACAATGCAACTGCCCAGACAGACAGAAATTGGCCTCGATATCCATGACCTTCCAGTGCCTAGCATTACCATCGCAAGACCCTCAAAATAGAAAAGAAAGATGATGACATCAAATTAAAAGAGAGACTAATGGAGAGAGGGAGGGGATATGATGGAGATTGGCGTTCCAAAGGGGAATGGGGGAAGGGCAGGGGAGGGGAGGGAAAATATGTTGTTTTTTGTATGTAAATATAGAAGGTGTCAATAAAAAATCAATTTAAAAAGATATAATTAAAAACACATGCATAAATTGTATGCAACTAGAGGAGAACTAGCTTGAATAAATGATTCAATGAGTAAAAAAAAATCAAGTGAAGTAATGTTACGGGATTGGTTAGCACATTTGGGGGGGGCTGGCATGTTACAAACTTGAGGGCTAGGAGCAAGGATGGACAGATAAACAGGGCACAAAGGGGTTGGCACCTCATCTGGGTTCACTTCCTCCCTGTCTGAGCACACTCTGGGCAGCTTGAGTGTTCCCTGGAACACGAAAGTCCAGAGCTCCAGTTTTTCCAACGATGTTTTGAAAAGTTAAGTGACTAGCCCAGGCCAAGCTGTGACTCTTTCCAAAGACCGATCCATTCTGGATTCTCAGCATGCTCTTGTTCTGTTTTTCCCTACATAAGCATGTCCCGAGCACATTACCAAAAATAAGCAGTACAGGCATGAATATGCCTGACTAAAAGAAGTGAGTGCATTATGATTGGATTTACACAATGACTCAGTCCTATAACCCCCTCCCTCTCCCCTGCAATGCCAAGCCAAGTTAAATTGAGGAAGCGCAGATATCCAGTAGTTATCATTCTTCGAGGGTGTCATCCATTGGTGGCTGGAGAAGGCATAGAAATGCCTTGTGATGATTTCCCAGCTATTCATAAACAGTGATGGGGCTGTCTGGTCATGCAGCTGAATCATGATGTCATTTGTCAGCACCCCTCAGGCAACAGCCCAAGTCTTCCTGTGGCTCTAGGTATTTGAATCCTGGTCCTCAGATGAAGCTGGAAGGGGCTGTTCTGCTTATATTTTACTCACTCTGGCATAAGCCAAAAGATTAGTGCCAAGTAAACATACCAAACAGAGATGAGGTGTGGCTAAGAATTGTCTGATGGGCTGAAGAGATGGCTTAGCAGTTAAGGCACTTGCCTGCAAAGCCAAAGGACCCAGGTTCAATCTCCCAGGACCCACATAAGCCAGATGCATAAGGTGGCATATGTGTCTGGAGTTCATTTGCAGCGGCTGGAGGCTCTGGCATGCCCATTCTCTCTTTCACTCTCTCTCTCTTTTTCTCTCTCTCTCTCTTTCTATCTCTCTATCTCTCTGCCTCTTTCTCCCTGTCAAATAAATAAATAAAAATGAAAAATATTTTTAAAAAGAATTGTCTGGATGACTTTAGTCCCCAAGTGACAGATATGAATTATGAATAAGGAGTCTTGGGGAACCAGCACCTGGCTCACCTAAACTCTCATAGCTGTGGGTCTCAGAACATAGATTCATATCAAATCTAAACTCACAACAAACTGTCCAATCTCAAGTATTATAAACATTTGAGGGGAGCTGGAGAGATGACTCAGAGGGTAAGAACTCTTGTTATGTAAGCAAAAGGACCTGAGTTTGATTTCCAACACTCATGTAAAACGCCTGGCATGAGCCAGAGAGATGGTTCAGCAGTTAAAGGAACTTGCTTGCTTGCCAAACCCAAAAGCCCTATACCCAGGTTTGATTCCCCAGTGCCCATGTAGAGCCAGATGTGCAAAGTGATGCATGTGCCTGAAGTTCGTTTGCAGTGATAGGAGGACCTGGTGTACCCATCCTCACATTCTTCCTGTCTGCCTCTTTCTCTCCTAAATAAATAAAATGAAATAAAATACTTTTTGAAAAAATGGTTAGAACTGGAGTAATGGCTCAGTTGTTAAGATTCCTGCTTGTGAAGCCTAAGGACCTAGATTTGATTCCCCACTACCCACATAAACCAGATGCACAGGGTGGTGCATGTGCCCAGAGTTTGTTTGCAGTGGCTAGAGGCCCTGGCACACCCATTCTCCCTCTCCCCCTTTCTCTTTCCCTCTCTCTGTCTCTCATAAATAAAAATAAAATCTTTAAAAAAGAGAAAATATGGAGTTGTTTTATTGGCACATATATGTGAATCAACAAGAAGGGTGATATTGTAGACATCAAGGGAATGGGTACTGTCCAAAAAGGAATGCCTCATAAATGTTACCATGGGAAGACTGGAAGAGTCTACAGTGTCACTCAGCATGCTGTTGGCATTGTTGTGAACAAGCAAGTCAAGGGCAAGATTCTTGCCAAGAGAATTAATGTGCGCATTGAGCATATTAAGCACTCTAAGAGCCGAGACAGCTTCCTGACACGGGTGAAGGAAAATGATCAGAAGAAGAAGGAAGCCAAAGAGAAGGGAAGCTGGGTGCAGCTGAAGCAGCAGCCTGCTCTGCCCAGAGAAGTACCCTGTGTGAGAATTAATGGAAAAGCGCGTGAGCTGCTGGAGCCTGTTCCCTATGAACTCATGGCTTAATAGATATCATAAACAAATAAACGACCTAGATTGTAAAAGAAAGAAAGAAAGAAAGAAAGAAAGAAAGAAAGAAAGAAAGAAAGAAAGAAAAAGAAAGGAAGGGGGAGAGAAAGAAGGAAAGAGGGAGGAGGGAGGGAGGGAAGATGGGAGGGAGGGAGGGAGGGAGAGGGAGGGAGGGAGGGAGGGAGGGAGGGAGGGGGAGGGAGGGAGGGGAGCAATGGAAGAAGATACCCAACATCCTCCTGTGGCCTATGTGTGCACATGGGCATATGTACACACATTTGTGTACGCCACACACACCATAAGCACACACACACACAAAATATGCCTCTCTTCCAGCTGCTTTTAAATACATAATAAATTATTTTTAAAAATAAAAAAGCTACACATAGTGGTGACACACACCTATAATCCAGCACTTGGGAGGTAGAAGCAGGAGAAACAAGTTCAAGGCCATAATGAACTGGAGACAAGCCTGGGATACCTGAGACTGTGTCTCAGAAACACCAAAAATGTAAACATTTTTTACTCCCAGTGCTCTAAAAATAATAAAAACAAAAATACTTCTCAAGCTGAGTCCAATGGGGCACATCTATAATCCCAGTACTTGGGAGGCTGAGGCAGCAGGATGCTGAGTTCCAGGCCAGCCTGAGAAATATAGTGAGACCCTGTCTCAAAACAAATGATGGCTGGAGAGATGGTTCAGCAGTTAAGGCACTTGCCTGCAAAGCCTAATGACCTGAGTTCAATTCCCCACTGCCCATGTAAAACCAGATGCACAAAATGGTGCTTACATCTGGAGTTCATTTGCAATGGCCAGAGACCTTGGAACACCCATTCTCTCTGTCTCTCTTCTATCTCTCTGTGCTTGCAAATAAATAAATAAATATAAAAACACTTTCAGAAGTATTTAGATCAAATCACAACAAATCCTGATATGAAAATTTTAAGCTTTCAGCTGTGACATGGAAAGCCAAAATACTAAAAATATTGAAAAGTAATATCCCTGGGGGCTGGGGTTGTGGCCCAGTTAGCAGAGTGCTTGGTCATAGAGGCGCATGCTTATAATTCCAGCACTCCGAATGTGAAAGCAGAAGAATCAGGGGTTCAAAATTATCCTCAGCTATATAGTGGGTTTGTCTCAAAACAAAGAGGAAGAGGAAGATGAGAGAAAGGGAAGAGGGGAAGGAACAGGAGCAGGAAAGGACAGAGGAGGAAGACCAATACTGTCTTTGTCAAATACTAGCACCTACTCAGCGTGGTGACTCACACTTTTAATCCCAGCACTTTGCAGTCAGAGGTAGGAGGATCACCTGAGACTACATAGTGAATTACAGGTCAGCCTGGGCTAGACTGAAACCCTACGTCAAAAAAAAAAAAAAATTAGGGCTGGAGAGATGGCTTAGGGATTAAGGCACCTGCCTCCTAAGCCTAAGAACACTGGTTCCAATCTCCAGCGGTTCCAATCTCCAGGTCCCACGTTTAGCCAGATGCTAAGTGACGCAAGGGCACAATGCCGCACTTGACCACAAGGGGGCTCACACATCTGGATTTCGTTCACAGCAGCTGAGAGGCTGCTGACGCACCCAGCTCTATCTGTCTTCCTCTCTCCTCTCTATCTGTTTCTCTCTGTGTCTCTCACCAAAATAAATAAAATAATTTAAAAAAATTTTTTTAAAATTAGCACCTGAAAAAACTTTCAGGTGAAGTTTCCAGATGAAATCAACTGGTGGAGAAAAATGATGGTAAAAGTCAAATAAAAAGGCTAAGCCCAAACCGGTGGATCAGTGAGAATAGATAAGCCAAGATTCTGATATGTTGAATGGCCCAAAACAATGAAAAGTGCCCTGGAATTGCCCATCTCCTATCAATGGAGTTGGAATTGTTAGGGTCTCAAAGTGAGCTCCATCCCCAGTGTGTGGAGGTGTGGAGTAGAGTAGGAAGTAGGACAATTGTAGCTTCTAATGCAATTGGGACAGAGGAAAGGCAGGAACATTCAAAGAGCAAGATGTAAGCCATGCAAGAAAGCACAAAGCAGCAAGCAGGTGGGCATCTGGAAGAGGTGAAATGGATGAGAGTTTGTGGGCACTGACCTGACATCCATTCCCAGAAACACAGAGAAATTCCCACCAAGACAACAAAAGTAAGAATATGGTAAACTGGTCATGGTGGTGGCACATGCCTGTAATCCTAGGAATCAGGAGGTGGATGTAGGAGGATCATGGGGTCAAGGTCATCCTCAGCTTCATACTGAGTTTGAGATGAGCCTAGGATACAGGCGACCTAGTCTCAAATACATACACACACACACACACACACACACACACACACACACAGAGAGAGAGAGAGAGAGAGGGAGGGAGGGAGGGAAGGAGGGAGGGAGCGCTAGGCAGGCTGGGGAGATGGCTCAGTCATTAAAAGGCACTTACTTGCAAAGTCTGCCAGCCTGAGTTTGATTCCCCAGCACCCACATAAAGCTAAATGTACAACGTGGAACATGTATCTGGAGTTCATAGTAAGCGGCCCTAGCACACCCATTCTCTTCTCTCTCTCTCTCTCTCTCAAATAAACACAAATATAAAATTTAAAAATATATGAGTTTTCAGTCACACAAGCCTGCATTGAATATTTCTATAAAATGGGGATGACAATGTATACCTTGAAGATTTAGTGAGATAATATAAAAGTGTCTGGCAAGTTCCTGACTAAGGAATGAGTATGGTTACCATGAGTGGTAACAATCAGTATGAATGAGCCATGTATGATGATGCATACTTGTCGTACCAGAACAGGGGACACTGAGGCAAGAGGGTGGTGAGTTTGAGTCCAGCCTGGGCTACATAGTGAGATAGTGCCAAAAACAAACAAAGGATGGGCTGGAGTGATGGCTTAGAGGTTAAGGTACCTGCAAAGCCAAAGAACCCAGGTTCGATTCCCCAGGACCCATGTAAGCCAGATGCACAAGGTGGCACATGTGTCTGGAATTCATTTGCAGTGGCTGGAGGCCCTGGAATGCCCATTCTCTCTCTCTCTCTCTCTCTCTCTCTCTCTCTCTCTATATATATATATATATATATATATATATATATATATATATATCAAAAATAAAGAAACAAAGAAATATAAATTAAAAAAACAAAGGAATATGGAAGGGGCAGAAGAAATGGGAGGGGATAGATTTCATGGTCACATCACCAGTAATTGAACCTGTCAATCTACAGAAGAAAGAAGATAGTCTGAAATGTAATAACAGTACTGAAGCATAGTTCTATGTCTGCAAGGTTCTCTCAGAGGGCAGATTTTATTATAAGGGCAGAGTGGTGATACATTTGGCAAATTCACAAGGGGCCTATTTTATTTCATTTGTAAATTGAAAAAATACTCTGAGGGCTAATTTCATGCAAAGTAATAAACCCTTTAGGGCTGCAGTTATTTACTTGGCAATGTTTCAAGCACTTTCTTGATAACACTATTCCTATTCAGCCTGAAAACCACATATTAAAAATAAATACTTCTAAAATATTCTTTTAATTACTTCTCCAGGATGACTGACTTAACTTCTCAACAACCTGGTAGCTTGAGGAAAATATGGCATGGAAGGAGTTAGTATAATAGGTAACATGACTTAAACTCTTTTAAAAAATTTTTAAACTTTTATTTACTTTATTTTGAAAGACAGAGAGGGGCAGATAGAGAGAGAGAATGGGCGTGCCAGGGCCTTCACTGCCTACAAACGAACTCCACACGCATGTGCCACCTGCATCTGGTTTACATGGGTTTTGGGGAATTGAACCTGAGTCCTTTGGCTTTGCAGGCAAGCGTCTTAACCACTAAGCCATCTCTCCAGCCCATGACTTAAACTCCTAAAGCATAGAAAAACCAAGGTAATGCTGGATTGGTTTGGGGTTTTTGTTTGTATAGGCTCTGTCTTATTTGAAAAATCAAGTATTAAAAAAATACATATCATTTTAAACCTTCAGGGAAATTTGAGTGTGGATTTGGCACTAGATTTTTAAGGGGAAACAGTACTTTTATTGATTGTGATGATGATATTATGGGTCAATAAAGAATGCCCAGATTTTTAAAATATACTAAACCATCTAAGTGAGAAACGGGCCTTCAATGACTTGGTTTTGCTTTCAAGTAGTTCAAAAATAGGAAAGGAGAACCCTGTGGAGCAGAGAAGGTGTGGGGAGACTCTTGAAGCTTCACTATGCTCAGCTCCCTGCCGTGGGCACAGGACATGGGAAGTGACAAGATGAATACAGAGCACTGAAACTTAAAAGTGACTCAAAAATGAAGATTCAATTTATTCATATTTTTGTTTTTATCTCAAGAAGTTAGACTGTGTCATGCTTCTACATTTGTGAGAAGAAATGTAATGTCATTATTTGAATATTTTAAGTATTTATTTATTTGCCTACATGCATGTGTGTATGGGTGCCCCAGCATCTGCAAATAAATGCCAGATGCATGCACTACGTTTTGCAGTCTGGCTTTATGTCAGTGGCAAGGGAACTGAATCCAGGCTGGCAGGCTTTGCAAACAAGTGCCTTCAATGGCTGAGCCATCTTCCTAGACCCCATGATTTGAAATTTACAGTGTGAAAAAAAAAAAAAGAAATTTACAGTGTGTACAATATCAGAACCGCTAAAGTTTTTCATCTATTTTATGAGGCCCTCTGCTATTCTTCAGAAATGCGGCTCTTTGTGACTAGGGATGTCGCTCAGTGATAGAGCAGTTGCCAACATATTCAAGGATGTGAGTTTGGTCCTCCATAGAAAGGAGAAGAAAGTCTTAATTCTCTCCAGCAATATGGCAAGTTCAAAACCAAACTGAGGGCTGGAGATATGGCTTAGCAGTTAAGACACTTGTGTGCAAAACCAAAGGACCCAGGTTCAATTCCCCAGGACCCAGAGGCACAAGGTGGTGCATGTGTTTGGAGTTTGCAGTGGCTTGAGGCCCTAGTGTGCACATTCTGTTTCTCTCTCTCTCTCTCTTTCTTTCTCTCTCTCTCTCTTTCTCTCTCTCACTCTCTCTCTCTCTCTCTCTCTCTCTCTCTCTCTCTCTCTCTCTCATGGTTTGATTCAAGTGTCCTCTAAACTTAGGTGTTCTGAATGCTAAAACCTTTTTTTCCCACACACTACTCTTGGTCAGGTGATTTCTGCCAGCAATGCAAACCTGACTGCAACAGTAAAGTTTGGTACCAAGGAGTGTTGTCATTTTCTGCTAGACACCTGAGTGTGTGGCTTTGGCCTTTTGGAGCTGATTTTCAAGATGAATGTGGGAGGATTTGAACCTTGACCTAGGAAACGGCTTGCAGTGCTGTAAGTACAGCTTGATGGACTATTCTGGTCAGAGTTGAAAGATTTAAATGCAGTAAGAACTATGGACTGTGAAGTTTGGCGTATGAAGGTGAGAAAGAGCTTTGCCTGGACTGGGCTAGAAGCAGTTTGTGTGAGAAGCTTGCTGTTATGCCCATGTTCTGAGAATTTGTGCAGTTGCATTGAGTAGAAATGGTGTGGGCAGAGGCATATGGCACATAAAAAATGAAATCTTATGCCAAAAATTCTGCCCATTCAGCTTCAATTGTGTGAGAGATTACAACCTTTGAGCTCAGGCCAGCTGAACTGCATTGGGACAACAGAAAAAAAGCAATCATTTCAAAGGGCCTGAATGCTGAAGGAGTGTCCTGTTCTTCAAAGTCTGTTTTATCCCCCCCTCGAATTAACAAATTGGCACCCCCCCCCTGCTATTATGAGTATGAAAAATACAAGAAAGAGAGGGTCATTGAATTTGCAACATGGTCTTATGTTTTGGAAACAGCCATGGGCAGTGTGAAGCAGGTTTGCTGGATGCCTTCATGGAGACTCAATGGAGCTGTGAGGATGGACTGTGGGTTGCAGTGGAGACTGACCCAGGGGAGATGCTAGGACCATGAGATGGCTGCTAAGGAGAACTGCCTGCCCCAGATGAAGTTTTCCAGAATTGTGAGTAGCCTATCTAGAGGGGCAGAATTGGCACTCCAGAGACTTGTTGCTGGCTAGAATTATCAGACTTGGAGACTTGTCACAGCTAGAGTTGTTGGACTTGACACTACAGAGTTTGATGTTTGCCCTGTTTAAATCTTGTATTGCTTGAGTATTTCTTTGCTATGCTCAGTGCTATCTTTTGCAGTGTGAATGTTTATTTTGTGCCATTATTGGTTTTGTGGGGATTTTTTTGATATTATGACTCAGTTAAAAGACCTTGGACTATGGGGATGTTTGAACATCATTGGAATTGACAAAACTATGAGGATTTTTAAAGTTAGACTGAATGCATTGCATTTTACATCAGTTTATGGGGGCCAGGGGCAGAATGTGGTGGTTTGATTCAGGTGTCCCCCATAAATGTAAGTAGCTTGGTCCCCAGCTGATGGAGATTTGGGAATTGGCACCTCCTAGAGGCAGTGTATTGTTGGGGGCAGGCTTATGGGTTTTATAACCAGTGTCCCCTTGCCAGTGTTTGGCACACTCTCCTGTTCCTGTTATCCACCTGATATTGGCCAGGGGGTTATATCCACTCTCTGCTCATGTCATCATTATCCTCTGCCACCATGGAGCTTCCCCTGGAGGCTGTAAGCCAAAACAAACTTTTTCTTCCCACAAGCTGCTCTTGATCAGGTGATTTCTGCCACATTCTGTCTCCATTTGCCTCTTTGTCTCTCTAAAATAAATAAAAATAAAATACAAAAACATTTTTAATCTGAAAATGTACTTGAAATAGTGGTAATGCTGGGTTTTTTTATTGGTAACATGAAGATTTTATATTTACAGGAAAAAAAAAGAGAAACCAATTTAACTTCAATGCATTGTAGAAAGTTCAAAATTTCAGATATAAGGGTAGGTATTCAACCTGGCACCAGTATGATAAAAATCTAATTAAACCGGAATAGCATTAACAGCTATTTCCTTCCACCTATTTTTGCATGACATCCTGACTGACCCGCTGCAAGACTTTTAGGACACAGTGACAATTGAGTTCCATGGCAAGCTGGTCTGAGTGAGACATTCTGAAAAAAAAAATGTAACCACGAATATAATCTTTTATGCCAATAAGATCATTAGATTTTTTGTACTGATAAAAGCTATTTTCTGCTTTGTCAAATGTTTCTTTTTAATAACCCAAAGAAAAGAACATACATCATTCTGAAGATGAAAAACAGTCTAAGGAGAGATGGGAAATCATTTAGTATGTTCTTCCATCTTAAGCTTTGAATTAAAAAACTGACCTAGCAGTAAATAATAGCCTATTGGCAAAAATCTCCAGAGATGAATATCCCAGAACTTCCGGGACTAATTTCTATTCAACCAGTCTTTATTTTCTCCCACCAGAATCCAGAGGGCTGAGTTTATCCTAACTTCCCGGTGCTCCCAGAAGAGCTAGACCCCACCTTGCCAGTGCACAGTGTGTGTCCCTAGATGGTCTGTGAATCTTAGAGTATTGGGAGTGTTCTATAAGCACAATATCACCCCCTGCTCCACCACCTCGAAGCTCTGTCTGTCACTTGAGCCTTACTTACTATGCTAGCAGGACACTCACTCAGCTGACCTTGTGTCACGTGAAGCATTTTTCGTGGGGAGATACAGATACACATCTAGATATTTACCCTAGCTAGGGCACAGATGATAGACCAAAGTACAGTTGCACCAAAACCAGTTTTGGTGAACTGATGGATTTATTGGAGTTACTTACAGAGCACAGTGAGAGTTTGCTTACAGGAACCTTACAAAGGCAGCTCCATCACCAAAAAGCCCAGCCCAGCATAGGAGATGTGTCTCTGGAGCTTGCTGCACCACCTGTAGGCAGCTCCTCTGGGCCGAGAATCTCTTCCCAAGCAGTTGTTTTCCCTTCATATAATCTTGGGGAGGGGTCTTTTAAGTTTTAGCTTTCCCAGACTTTTTGACTCCCTCACCCCCCCAAAAGGGAATCTTTCAAGTCGGGCATGAAAGGTGGCGCACGCCTTTAATCCCAGCACTGAGGAGGCAGAGGTAAGAGGATCACCATGAGTTCAAGGCCACCTGAGACTACACCGTGAATTCCAGGTCAGCCTGGGCTAGAGGGAGACCCTACCTTGAAAAACAAACAAGCAAAAAAAAAAACACAACAAGAAAAGAGGGAATCTTTCAATTCAAATGAAATTGCTGCACAACACTGGTCAGAGACTGTCCCTCAACAGTTGCGTACCGCTTTAATTGGGGAGTGGTTATGTGACCTTTGAAGGTTCACCTCTCCCAGACCTGCTGACCTCTTGACTCCCTCCTCCCTTCATGAGGGAATATTTCAAATCCAAGGAATTAACCACACAGCGTATTTCTTCCCTCCAGAACTCCCTTCCACATCTCAACTATACACATTCTGATATTTAATTTTACCATGAGTTTCCATTTTTTGTCACAGTGCCAACTCCACTGAGATCTTGTCTTTCCCATCACTGGCATCAAAATACTACTATTTATTATTTATTTATTTATTTATTTATTTATTTATTTATTTATGAGAGAGAAAGAGGCAGAGAGAGAGAAAAAAAATGGGCATGCCAGGGCCTCCAGCCACTGCAAAGAAACTCCAGATGCATGGTGCCCCTTTGTGCATCTGGCTTATGTGGGTCCTGGAGAGTTGAACCGGGATCCTTTGGCTCTGCAGGCAAATGCCTTAACTGCTAAGCCATCTCTCCAGCCCCAAAATACTACATTTTACTTACATGATAACATTGGGCTTTGCCTTTGACTCCAGTTGCTGTTTTCTGTGACAAAAGGAGACAATCCAGGCTGTGCAGTATGGGGCTGCTGGATTAAGTCATTCTGAACAATCAGGAATCTTCTATTAGTCCTCCCCGCTCAGCAATACTCAGCAGCCTGGGACTCTCTGAAACCCAATTTTCCAAATACCTCAGGCCTTGGCTTTCAAAAACCAAGCTCCCTCTAATTTAGCATTTAGCATGATGCCTCTCTCTTTTTGTTTTCTCTCTCTCTCTCTCTCTCAATTTAGCTCTATTAAGCATGCACCACCACACCTGGTTTGTCCATGCAAACACTCTACTGACTGAGCTACAAGCCCAGCCATCATTTGAGCTCTTGATTGTTTTAAACAATAATTTCTTTAAAGGCTGCCTCTTCCCATGTCAGTTCTATTCAGCATGGTCTGAGCCTACAGGTGCAGAGGATAGGTTAGAGTTCCAGAGTGGAACCAGGAGAGTGGCCTTGGAGGGCTCTGAGTAGCAAGCAGCCTACCCTCAGGTTGCTTAAATCATTCCATTTACTTGTTTTCTTCTCTTAGGTTTTACTCGCTTGTCTGGTCTCTGGAGTCCCACTGCTTGTAAGTCATCTTGATCTCACTGCACATAGCATTCACAGAAGATGTCAAACAGCAGTTTCCCATACTTGCGTGACAGAGAGAACAAAAACTTCTTGAGTGTGAAGGAATATTGAGCATAGGTAAATTTCCCTTGTTAGCCAGGCCAGTGACACTGACATCCTAGATGACAGGAGTTAGAATACCTTCCAGCACTTCCATTGCCATTACATGCAATAGTTCAGTAAATTCTTGCATCACATGTATTGTCTCATTATCCATAAGATCCCTGAGAAAGTCGTTGTTATTATCTCCATTTAACAGGTTTTTGTTTTGTTTTGTTTTGTTTTTTTAAGGCTCAGGGTTAGGGATGGATCTCAGTGGTAGAGTGTTTGTCTGGTATGTGTGAAGCCTTGGTTTAATTCCCAGTACTGCCAAAGGGGGGGGGGAAACAAGATTATAGATTAATGTAGAAAGGTGAGCTGTAATTTGTCTATTATTGGAGTCTGTAAGAATGACATTTTCAGACTGTCAGTTATCAGTGGCTCTCCTCCGTCATTTTTCATTCATTTCTCTCAAGTCTGCAGACAAATGGTTCCTGTCTTGTGTTTGTGTGAATTATCTCGTGTAAATGCTATCACTCTTTCTGGGTTTTTCATATATCCATTTTTTATCTCCTGATTCATTTCCAGTGTATCAGCATATTGTTGTTCCTCTGCATTTTTTGTATATTTGTGTGTCTGTGATAGTAGTGTATGCATGTGTATGTATGCACATGTCTGTGGCAACACATGTACTCACCTGCATCAGGGTGGGTTCACCTGGGATGATCAGAGCAAAACACCAGGTATCTAGCTTTATTGTTCTGCCATCGGTTCTTACTTGAGCTATAATTTTTTTAATTATTTATTTATTTATTTATTTATTTATTTATTTATTTATTTGGGAGAGAGAAAGTGCAAAAGAGAATGGGTGGGCCAGGGCCTCTAGCCACTGCAAATGAACTCCAGATGCATGCACCATCATGTGTATCTGGCTCAACTGGGTTCTGGGGAAATGAATTTGGGTCCCTAGCCTTCACAGGTAAGCACCATAATCACTAAGCCATCTCTCCAGCCCTGAGCTGAAATGTCTTAATGATCCTGTAGTTTGATGTTTTCTCAAGAGCTCCTGTGATTCTTGGTTCTTTGTTCCCCTACCAGACTGGGGTTACAGATGTGCATGGCCATGCTAGCAGTTTTTGTGGGTCCTGATGCTCGGACTTGAATGGTCTCCTGGGCCTCCTCAAGCCCCATGTTTGCATAGGAAGTGCTCTTAACCTCTGAGCCATCTCTTCAGCCCTCCACGGTGTTTTCTGGCCAGATTACATGTACAGTCTCTCACTACAGCATAAACATTTATATCTGTGTGACTCAGAACCACTCATTAAAGAAAGAAATTCAACATCCATGGTAGATAATTTTAGTAAGTTGTGAACATGCCTCATTTTTCTGTTTATTTGTGAGGAGAGAGAGAATGGACATATCAGGGCCTCTTGCCTTTGAAAATGCACTCCAGATGCATGCACCATTTTGTGCATCGGGTTTCATGTGGGTACTGGGAATTTAAACCTGGGCTAAACCCAGGCCAGCAGGCTTTGCAAGCTAGCACCTTTAACCTCTAAGCCATCTTCCCAACCCCACTTTTTCATATAGACTTCTGATGATCATCATTTCAGAGTTTACTTACCCCAAAAAAGAATATTTATTTTGAAGTTTGATACTGTTTTCAGGAATAATAGCTGCCAACTTTATTTTTCTAATCTTAATGATTTGTGTTTGGCGGGAAAGAACTTGAAGTGATTAGTTTTGTAAATGTGCTTTTCACAAATAATTCATGAAAACTGATTTTATTAGCATTTGTATATTCCAACTATTGTTAAATTACAATTAAAAAATCTGTGATGTTTCCATTAAAGAAAACCAACAAGAAAGATTAAGTGCAAAAAACAGTTCTGCTCCATCATAAAGTAAGAGTGAAATTAGGAGAAGATCTAGGCACTTGAAGGGAATTTAACTTGTTAAAATGGTGACAATGTGCAGTATGTTTGTTGGTTTGTGTTTGTTTATAAGATATGGTCTCCATGTATTCCAGGTGGGTTTCAAAGTCTCTATGTAGCAGAAAATGACCTTGAATTCCTGATTCTTCTATCTATTGCTAAATGCTGAGATGATAGATTTGTGCCACCAAGCCCAGCTTTGCAGTTAGTTGAACTGTAGAGTATCACACATTCTACTTTTTCTTTTTCTTTTTTTCAAGGTAAGGTCTTACTCTATCCCAGGGTGACCCGGAACTCATTCTGTAGTCCCAAATAGGCCTTGAACTCACAACGATCCTCCTACTTCTACCTCCTAAGTGCGGGGGATTAAAGGCATGTGCCACCATCCCCAGCTTAGATTTTTCTCATATTTTTAGCAGTATTTAAATTAGTTCACTTTCTTTCTATTTACTATAATCTTAAGATCTAACCACAAGCTTTGATTCTCTCGGCTGGATAGACTGAAGGTCATCAAGCATTCCATCAAGAAGCATCAGTTCTAGTCTAATTGGATAGCTCAGTGGTTAAAGAGCTTACCTGCAAAACCTAAAGACCCGGGATCAATTCCCCCGTACCCACCTAAAGCCAGATACACAAAGTGGAACATGCATCTGGAGTTCCTTTGCAACAGCTGGAGGCCCTGGTGCATCCATTCTCTCTCTGTCTCTGCTTGCAAATAAATAAATAATTTTTTTTTTCTGTCTTCTGTCTTTCAAGGTAGGGTCTCACTCTAGCACAGGCTGACCTGGAATTCACTATGTAGTCACAGGGTGGCCTTGAACTCTTGGCAATCCTCCTACCTCTGCCTCTGAAGTGCTGTGATTAAAGGCATGTGCCACCATACCCAGCTCTTAAATAAATAAAAAAAATTTTTACATCACAACACTGTTTATTATGTGAATTTTTTACAATACAAACAAAAATACAGAAATGCAATATATGGACACAGCTAATGCAAACTGGTGACTTTTTTTCTCTCTCTCTTTAAGAGGCCATGATTCCCATTTCTAGTAAACAAAGAAACTGAATATAGGTAGAAATAGGTTGGTCATTAGCTTCACAATTTGCCTAGAAATGATCTACAAATGCATTTTTTCCCCTGCTACTTACCATAAAGTGTAAAAAGGGGAGTTAAAAGAAACTTTCCTTGTTGGTTCCTACCATATGAAAAATGCTATATTCTATTTTAGCAGGGCCAATATATGGAAAATATCTAAATTAAATGTTATTACAAAAATGAAGCAGTAATGAGATTCTTTCTGGCTAAAAGGGCACTAAATGAGAAAAATATATATATATATATTTAAAGAATTCAAAACAAACAAACAAAAGGTTGTTATAAAAAAGCTCTAGGTGCACAGTAAGCATATAGGTTTTTTTTCCATGTGTATTTTTAAACAATGGAAGTGTCAAAAAATAGGGTCAACTGTGTTAAACTAAATAACATTATTGTATATGCTGACTGAATGGAACCTCTGTATTGTAATTATCATAGAGAAGCATAGTTTATATGGCAATTTATCCTCAGTGAAAACCTTCCAGAGTCCTTTTATTCTGGGATATTCTGCAGACAATCAAACGACCAGAATATGATTGTGCAACAGTAAAATGTTCTCTTGCATTAAATTGAAGATATCTTTTTAATTTAAAAAAAAGGGGAAAGAAAATATAGAAAGGTACCTAGAGTTGTTAATTTCCAAGTACACAACACCCTAGACAACTGAAGGCATCTTAATTGCTATGGAGAACAACAACAACAAAAAAATAATTTTTGTCATGCTGTTAAATCCATCATTATGGATAAAATTGGTGCAAATTGGATCCAACAAACACTGGTGTCCAAGCTGGCGTATTGGCAACAGACACGTGACTGGTAGTCAGAAGGATTTAAAAGATCTTCCCTTTCCTGTTCTTTTCCAAGGTTCTTAAGAGTTCTGCTGTTCTAGAATACGTTGTTGAGCTTCCCAGTTTGCTTTTTCCTCCTCAAACTGACGACATTTTCCCTCTAATTCTTTGTGCTATGCTTCCAAATTCTTTTTCATTTGCTCATGGTGCCTTTGGAGCTCAGCTTCAGAGTCCTTCAGTTTTTGAACTTTTTCTTTGACCTTCATTTCAAACACCTGTTCCATCTCCATCTTCATCTTAGCTACATGCTCCCTTCTTTCTTCTTCCACTTGTGCCAGAGGACTCTTAGTAAACTGCCCTTTATTCTTGTTGTTGTCAACTCCATTGTAAGTCACAGCTGCTAGCTTTCTGCTTCTGTAGTTCTCATAGTGCACATTATGAGTAACATCTTTCAAGTCCTGCATGTGTGTTCTTATCAACATATTTCTTAGAATTGTAAAATCACAATGTTCACCATTTTCAACTTTAGCCACACCCCAGGGATACTATCTTCCTCTGACCCTTTTGCCATTAACTTCAATGATAGTATTTCTACCTACCACAGCAAGAGGTAAACGGTCCTTTATCTTTTTAACCAGCTTAATTTCTTCTTCTTCATCTGTTTCTGGGAAATTCATATATCTTAATTTTATGTTCTTGAATTTCTTTCATTATCTGTTTTTTAAACTGTTACATTCTTCTGGTGTGAGTGTGTCGGCTTTGGCAATTAGTGGGATGATATTCACTTTTTCATGCAAAAATGTTTCATAAACTCAATATCCAATGGTTTAAGTCCATGTCCTGAAGGAGCAATGAAGAATAAACAACACTGCACCCTGTTATCAGGCATCTGATATCTGTTCACACAAGATTCTGCATTTAGGTAATCCTCAAATTTACTATCAATGTAGTCAATAACAGGCTGCCAGCAATTACTGTTGTCCACTGCATCTCCGAATCCTGGGGTGTCAACTATTGTGAGCAGCAACTGAACACCACCTTCTTTGATTAAAACTTTGTATTGCTCCACTTGCACAGTCTTTTTTATCCTATGGGAGGGGCCTGGATACTCTGGAGAATACAAATCTGTGAGGAACAACGAGTTGATTAATGTTGACTTTCCCAGTCCAGATTCACCTACTACCATAAGTGTGAATTCAAACCCTCTTTTCACTGATTTTCTGTACACTTGATTTGGGAGATTGGCAAATCCCACATAGCCTTCAAGATTCTTCGGTTGAGCTACTTTGTAAAGGACACATTTCCATCATTCCAGTGTTCCGGATTCCAAGAATTGTAATGGCACATTCAGTTCAAACCATGGCGCTGCAGTGGACGATCCTCTCCTCAGCAGCAGTGGATCTTGCACTGACCGAAATCCCCTCCCCGTCGGCGACCAGCCCCGGCACCTAAATAAAATTTTTTAAGGGCTGGAGAGATGGCTTAGTGGTTAAGGCCACTTGCCTGCAAAGCCAAAGGACCCAGGCTTGATTCCCCAGGTCCCATGTAAGCAAGATGCATAAGGTGGTGCATGAGTCTGGAGTTCATTTGCACTGGCTAGAGGCCCTGGCTCACCCATTTTCTCTCTACCTCTTTCTCTCTCAAATAAATAACCAATTTAAAAAAAAAAAAAAAAAGGAGAGCAGGTACTGGAGAGAGGGCTTAGCAGCTAAGGCACCTGCCCGCAAAGCCTAAGAATGCCAGTTCCAAGGTCCAGATCCCACATTTAGCCAGACGCAAAAGTGACGCAAGGGTACAATGCCGCACTTGCCCACAAGGGGGCGCATGTGTCTGGAGTTGGTTCACCATGGCTGAGAGGCCACTGGCACGCCCATTATTTTTCTCTCTCTCTCTCTCTCTCTCTCTCTCTCTAATAAGGGGGGGGGGAAGGAGAGTGGTAGTAGAGGGCTTTTAACTTAATTAAATGAGAGCTAGGCACACAAAAATATTCAAGAGCTTTAACAAAACCACCCAAACTTTTCAGACAAGGTTGTTTTATTCTAATTCAGGAAACTAAAACAAGATGTAAATTTCTTTCAATTTAAAACTTTACCAACTGGGAGCTACTGAAGTTCTAAACAGGAAAGTCCAATGATCACAGAAGGCTGTGATGTCAGCCAACAGCCATGCAGAAAACAGAAATATCTCTGAGCTTTTTCTTCCAAATACTAAATGAAAATGTTGCTAGGAAATATACTTAACATTTTGGGGCTAGAGAAATTGCTTCATGGTTAAGGCACTTGCCTGCGAAGCCCAAGGACCCAGGCTCAATTCCCCAGTATTCACATAAGCCAGATGCACAAGGTGGTGCATGTGTCTGGAAGTTCATTTGCAATGACAGAAGGCCCTGGCATACCCATTCTCTTATCTGCTTCTTCCTCCTTAAATAAATAAATAAATAATTTTTTAAAAAAGAAATATACTTAGTATTTACTTAGAATTGTCCTTATTCTAATTAAAAATCTACTCAAGGTTTTATTTATTTATTTATTTTGTAGGTTTTTCAAGGTAGGGTCTCACTCTAGCTCAGGCTGACCTGGAATTCACTATGTAGTCTCAGGGTGGCCTCTAACCCATGGCGATCCCCCTACCTCTGCCTCCCAAGTGCTGCGCCTGGCAAATTAAGGTGATTTTTATCATTTTTTAAAAAAATTATTACTTTTTGGTGGTGCTGGGAATTGAATGCTATGTCTCCCACTTGCTAGGAAGCTGCCTCTGAGCCACATCCCTAGCTCTTAACCCAGGAGAGTTTTAGATATAATCTGAATGCATTTAAATCCCACTATGTAAACCGAAGATTCTTATCTTCAGGGCTGGAGACTGAACCCAGGGCTTTGAACATGCTAAGAATGTACTCTACTACTAAGCTACATCCACAGCCCCTGAATTGGAAATCTAAAAGAAGTTGTAGTATCTTTTGGCCCATGGCTCTCCTCAGTTGTGTGGTTTATTCTATTCCTGCAGGATAAGCAACCTGCAATAAAAATCTTGTCATGACATATTTGGAAGTACTAGCTAATACATTTTTAATTTATTAATAATTAATGTGGGGGGTGGGTTCATCTGGGTCTCTTGCCTCTGCAAACTCGGACATAGATGTCACTTTGAATTGGTTTTATGTGGGTGCTAGGAAATTGGACCCAGACTGGCAGACTTTGCAAGCAAGTACCTTTAACTGCTGAGCCATCCCCAAGCCCTTAGCTGGTATTTTTGTGGTGTGTCTGTGTGTGTGTGCACTTGTGCAAATGCATGTATCTTGTGGCCACAGGAGAACATCAAGTGTATTTCCTTCAGAGAGAGTCTCTCATTGAATATGGAGCTGCTGGGTTTTTCCAGTCAGACTGGCTGACCGGTGAGTGCCAGTGATTTTACTGTCTCTGCTCCCCTCTGTGCTGGGGTTGCAGACATGCATGATGGTGCCCAACTATCTATGTAGGCGACTGGAATTGAACTCAGGTCCTCATTCTTACATAGCAAGTGCTCTTATTTATTGAGCCATCTCCCTAGCTCCCTAGCTGATATTCTGAAGCTGTTTCAGGTAAGATTAAACAATATCTCACACACAATGTCAAGGCAATAATAAAGACATTTATATAGTCTATCAAAGGGACTGTTTACATAGGTTCTTGAATTCTTAAGGCTAATTCCTTTTTAAAATTTTATTTTTATTTATTTGAGAGCAACAGACAGAGAAAGAGAGAGTGAGAGCGAGAGAGAGAGAGAGAGAGAGAGAGAGAGAGAGAATGGGTGCACCAGGACCTCCAGTCACTGCAAACGAACTCCAGATGCATGTGCCACCTTGTGCAACTGGCTTATGTGGGTACTGGGGAATCGAGCCTCAAACTGGGGTCCTTAGGCTTCACAGGAAAGCGTTTAACTGCTAAGCCATCTCTCCAGCCCCTTAATGCTGGTTTTTAATGCTGGGGTTCATTTCCCATTCAAATCAGAAAAATGCAGTTATGTATGTACAAATGAAATTCTACCTACAAATGTCAGGGTTTAGTAGTATCCCGTTCATAGGCATGAAGCAAGAGCTCAGTAGCGCAAGGACTCTCACATATAAGTGGATTAATTTGAGGGGGGATGAGTGCTAGGGAGAGATTCCTACCAAACATATTTTTTTTCCTCTTTTAGGGAAAGCTATTCTTATTTTCTTGTGAATCTAGCCTAAACAAAGCTGTTCCTAATTCCAAATTACAACTTACTTTTGTACGGATACTCGGAAGTCATTGAGTGAGCAAAGAAATAATGTCTCAGAGGCACTAGCCATCCCCCCTTCGGTCCTCATTTCCTGTGCAGAATGACCCTGGTTCCCAAAAATAACTTCAGTGCTATTCAACTGCTTATGTTTGGCATATTCCTTCTTATTTGGGAAGGCACATTCCCTTCTACAGCTGAACAAACTCAGTGTTTGCAGAGAGCTGCTGAAAAACACTGCTCCCTCTCGGTGCTTAAAAATGTTCAGCATCTGAACGCTTGCTGGCAAGGAATGCACACACCCAGTGGGGGCAAAACTGTGTGGACTGAGCCAGAGGGCAAACGGGGATGCTATATATGGAGAACAGGAAGCAGAGCCAGAGCAGGCAGCCTTACTCATACCCCACTCATGGTCAAAGCCATGAGCCAGCCACTGCTAATGACCTAGAAAAGGGAAAGATTTAATGGCTAGCCTAAGCTGCAAGGGACCTGCAGGTCTGTCCTCTCTGCCATTGTCCACCATACTTTTAAGGAAGCAAAGAACTGGACTATGGTTTAAGGCCTTAGGACAACCTAATCAGTTGAGGGGTATGGTTAGGGGACAGAGCCTTTGTCTAGCATACACAGGACCACTGCCACCACCACAAAAAATAAATAAATAAAAACGGCCAAAGAAATATTTCAAAAGCCTAGTCAAGGGTTTGGGGAGATAGCTCAGTGGTTAAAGGCACTAGCTACAGAAGCCTGCCAACAGGAGTTTGGATCTCCAGCATCCATGTAAAGCCAGATGCCAAGTGGCACACACAAATCTGCAGTCCCACACACCTAGACATTGGGTAGCAAAGTCAGTAGAATCCTGAAGTTTACAGGTCAGCCAGGCTGGCCTAAACAATGGCCAACAATGACAGAAACCTGTCTCAAGCAAGGTGGAAGGAGGGGCCTCTGTACATGTGTGGTGGCAAACATCTGCCCATATACATGCATACAGATAACAAAAAATAAAAATAAAAAGGTTAGTCAGAAACATACAACACAGACCCAGTGTTTGCTTGTAATAAACTTAACTTCCCATAATTCCTCTGGCAGAATGTTGTGGGCTGTCACTCAATGGAAGCCCCCAAGCCAAAAGCTAAATAAACTTCCAGTTTCTCTGCATTATATGACTGTTTTGTAAGAGATTTACATATGTGGAGACAGAAAAATGAGGAACTGTGAGGACTGGTTTACCCTTTCTCTTTTGTAAAATGTCAGTAATTAATTCCCAAAACTACGTGTTTTTTTTTTTTTGGTTTTTCGAGATAGGGTCTCAATCTAGCCCAGGCTGACCTGGAATTCACTCTGTATTCTCAGGGTGGCCTCGAACTCATGGTAATCCTCCTACCTCTGCCTCCTGAGTGCTGGGATTAAAGTCATGTGCCTCCACACCCAGCTAGATTGACATTTCTTTTTAGGGAAGCATGTATGTGTGTTGTGTAAGCATGCATATGTTTGTATATGTGTGGGTGAGCATGCACTTGTGTGGAGGTCAGAGGTCAATGCTGAGTGTCTTCTTCAGTCATTCTCCACACTACTGTTGAGACAAGGTGTCTCACTGAGCTTATAACTCGCAGTTTCAGTTAGCTGGACAGCAAACCCTAGGGGTTCTCCTATCATCATGTCTCCACCTCCTCACTACTAGAATTACAGATGCCCACTTTTTACATGGGTGCTGAGGACTAGAACACAATTCTTTATGCTTGTGCACTGACTAAGCCATCTCCTCAACCCTTTAGAAGATAATTTGTAAATAAATGTGTAATAAAACATTGCCCAAACAAGTTTATATTGTTTAGGGCTGTGTTGCAGTCAGGTTCGCACTGCTGGCAGAAATCACCCAACCAAGAGCAGCTTGTGGGAAAAAATGGTTTATTTTGGCTTACAGGCTTGAGGGGAAGCTCCATGACAACAGGGGAAAACGATGGCATGAGCAGAGGTGGACATCACCTCCTGGCCAACATCAGGTGGACAACAGCAACGGAGAGTGTGCCAAGCCCTGGCAAGGGGAAACTGGCTATAATACCCATAAGCCCACCCCCAACAATACACTGCCTTTAGGAGGCATTTAATTCCCAAATCTCCATCAGCTGGAAACCTAGCATTCAGAATACCTAAGTTTATGGGGGACACCTGAATCAAACCACCACAGGCTGTTTTCTCAGAATGAAAAGTCTTCCAGCCACCACAGGATGAGTTTTGGCTTAGAGAGCCTCAGTGCTAAGAGTGCTCAGGCTAGAATGGACAGCTAGCCATTCCTGAAGCCAGTATTGACTCATACTCCCTTCCAATCCTGTGTTCCATAGCCATGAGATTCAATTCAACCTGCTAAATCTAAAGGTTGGTGGTAACTTGTTGCCATTCCACTGGTTGAAGCAGATAATCAGACTTCTTGACAAGCCTTTTGCCCTAATTTTTTTAAATTTTAATTTATATTCAAGAAAAAAAGAAAAGAGAATATGAATATGGGTGTGACAGGGCCTCTTGCCCCCACAAACAAATTACACATGCACCACTGTGCATCTGGCTTTAGGTAGGTACTGGGGAATTGAACCTGGACTGGCAGGCTTTGTAATCAAGTGCCTTTAACCATTGAGCCATCTCTCTAACCCATTTTTTAAAAATAATGTCTTTTTGAAATGTTAATGGTACTTTCCACTGATGGAAGTATTTTTATAATTTTATGTAAAAATAGGGATTAAAGGCTAATTGAAATAATCTTGGTCATCCAATGCTATCTTCAATGGTGAGCAACTTTGCAACTTAATATTGTAAAATAGGAGATTTGAAGAGCCCTCTGCACTTTCAAAAACAACTAGCAATATGGCGCCAAAACCAAAGGAAAGATTTTCATTGTTTGACATCATGATGAGATGTGAGACATCAGAAGACAACTTATAATAATCGGGAGATAGTCCAGGTGAAGTGTTCTATGATGACTTAGCAATGTGATCTGCAGGAAGTAGATTTACTACATCCTGTTGATCACCCTAAGGCTGACCAACTTGTGTGGAGTAGTCAAACACTTCATAGCTACATTAGTCTCTACCTTTTAATGTTTGTGAATCAACTATGGTCATACTCCTGACCAATTACTGCTTTCCATTTTCCTCAATGCTCATGACTTCTGAATGTAAATTGCTACTCCCATTTCACTTTAGGAAAATACTGTAGAGCTGGTCCATGCAGGAGTAAGAGCCAGAGCACCGCCTTGTTCATTTACCAAAATCTATTGAGATGCTGTCTCAGTATGTGCTTGACAGTGGTATTCAAAAAGATATGTGAGCCCTGCATGAGGAACTGATTTTAGAGTTGTGTTAGTATCACGCTCATTAAGGTTCTTGTAGCGAACTTTTAAATCTGCCTCAAACCACACTTGGGTAAGCACATGCAGGGCAAGCCAAGCATGGATAAAATGTGCTTTGCCTTGTCAATTATACAGTTTCCTGTGCTGAGACCCAGCTAATTCTAATGAATTCTGAACAGTGATAAAATCACCTTTAAAGGCAAGAACGTCCAGCTTTACCATCATTGAGCTGCTAGGATGCAGAAATAACCTCTTAAGCTTGGTCATCTATTAATTAAGAAAAGGAATGCTCATGTTTTTTTAGCAACTGGCTTAACCTATACACTATATTTCTGGTAAGGTGAAGATTTTCTGTCGATGAAATTATTTTCTCTTGCATTTCGGGATCGCATTGCTAGTTTCCCGCAATCGAAACAGGTCATGAATCTGATACCGTGAGCTGTCTTTCCAACAGGGCACCACAGCTCACCTGGTGGGAGCTCCACAGCACTCTGCAAAGCAGATGGCACTTGCCAGCCGCATGTTTGCCTTGCTGGGTTTCAGTTTGATGTGGGTTAGTATAGGTTTCAGTCCTCTCATTAGATGTGCCAGCCAATCTCATAATATTTCCTCTCTCTCTTTCTCTCTTTTTTCTTTTTCAAGGTAGGGTCTCACACTAGCTCAGGCTGACCTGGAATTCACTATGTAGTCTCAGGGTGTCCTAGAACTCAAGGCGAACCACCTACCTCTGCCTTCCGAGTGCTGGGATTAAAAGCGTGCGCCACCACGCCCAGCTCCTTTCTCTTTTAAGTGTTCTTTTTTTTTTTTTTTTTTTTCAGAAAAGACAAGTCAAATTTTTAAGGACAAAAGTTTTCCTTCTCTTCCTTAGTCCTCACATTATCTTCCAGATAAATCTATCAAAAGCAACTCCATAGGCGGGCATGGTGAGCTGGCTTCTATTCCCAGCACCTGGAGCCCAAAGCAGAAAGATCTTGAGTTTAAATCGTAGTGACTCTGAATTTCAAAAACCAACAGGACAGGCAAAAACAAAACAAACAGAAATGGGCTGGGCATGTAGCTCAGGAAGTAGAGTGTGCTTGCTTGGCACACAGTACAACCCTGGGTTTGATCCTCAGCACTACATACAAACGAGCACGGTGGGGCACACCAGTAATTTCAGCCCATGGGAGGTGGAGGCAGGAGGATCAGAAATTAAAGGCCAACCTGGGATACAAACCCAAAGGGGAGAAAGAGGAGGAAACAGAATTATCATAAACTAGGTGTGGTGGTACTCGGCTGAAGGCTCAGGAGTTCAAGGTCAACCTCAACTCCAAAACAACCTCGAGGCCAGCTTGGCCTAACAAAAGATTTTGTCTCAAACCCTCCCTTCCCAATAAAATTTACAAAAGCAGCTCCCCAGCTGCTTTCTGTACACTCTCCCCACGCCCCATCTTTCTGGGCAGGCAGCTGTTTCCTGAGCCTTCACCGTCCTCCTGGACGCGGTCAGGCACAGAACCCCTTAGGAAAAGCAGCACTGGCTTTAGCCAAATCCCTTCCCACAGGTCGAGGGTGAGCTGCCAGGCTCGTGGCCTGACCGGGCCTGAGGCTGGAGGTGGAGGTGCTGCGCGGGGAGGGTGGCTGAGGGGCCTCCGGGCACTGCTGGCTCCCGGCTCGGGGATGCTGCGGTGTGCCAGGGGAGCGCGCCGTGCCCAGGGTGACGCGCCTCTGGTTAGAAACTGAGTCAAGCGAGGGCCGGGGAAGAGGGAGGCTACGCTCAGGCCTGCTCCTTTGTCTTGGCCCCGCGGGGCTTTCCTTCTTCCTGCCGCCTCCTCCCTCTCCCACTCCCGCCCCGGGCGCGGCTGACGCGGCGCGGAGGAATGCGTTTCCGGAGGGATCGGCACGAGGGGCGGGCCCCGCGCGCAGCCGCTTCCTGCGGGAGCCGGCGGGACGGCGAGGCTCCGCCCCCACGCCGAGAGGGCGTGGCCTGGCCCCTCCGGCCGAGAGACCGAGGCGAGCCGAGAGCGCCCGAGACCCTCCGAGGGGCCGAGACTGTGCGCGAGGCCGAGCGCCCGGGAGCCCAGGCCCGACGCGCGCCGGGGCGGTCGCTGTGCCAAGGTAGGGCGGGAGGGTCGGGCGTGTGGCCCGGCGGGCACGGGCTCCGGGATCCCGCCGCGGGCGGGCCTCGGTGCGGCCTGGGCCGGGCACCCCAAGCGGGGCTGGTCGCGACGAGCGGGGCGGGGATGTCCGGCTGCCGTCCTCCTTCGGTAGCCGGAGCCGCTACCCCTGACCGGGCGTGAAGGGACTGGACGCCGGCCTGGCCCTGTCACGCCCAAGTGTGGTGGCCCGACCTGGGTGTCCAGCGACCCTGGCCGAGGTCGTGGCTGGAGTTCGGGGGCAGCTCGTCCCCGGCCACGCGGCGCTCGGCTCGGTCCGTGGGCCTCGGTGCCTGCGGGCTCCGCCCTGGCCCGGTGCCCACCGCAGGCCCCTCTCCTCCCGAACGCCGCGCTGGACACTTGTCCTGTGCCCAGCCCGGGCCTGCGGCGGGGGCCGGCGGAGGACGGCCCCGGGAGGAGCTCCCGCGCCGAGCGAGGACGGCGACCCGGACCGGGTCTTCCTCTTCTCCCCTAGACTGGTCGAGCGGTTCCCCTTGTGGGTCACTGCTGGTCTTTTCTCACGCTTCCTAGGCTCATGATCATCCTGATACTTGAATGCCTAACCAGTTTTTATTTACTCAAATTGGCTTTTTTTGATTCGGAAAATCAGTAGTATATGACACCGTTTCTTCATCTATCTGTAAAACAGAAGCAAGAGCGCCGACACTAGCAGTGACCATTGTGGTCTTCATGACGGCCACGCATAGCTCTCAGCATGTATTTGTTTATGCGGACTAAATCTAATTCTGGAATTGATCCTTCATGGTGTTGGGACCATTTTGTCTGCTTTACAAATGAAGAAATGGAGCTGCGGGTGTAGGATTAATTTGCCTATGATTATCCCTAGAGAGCTCATGGATTTACTTCCAGAGGTCATGTTTGACCCGTATCTTCCTAATAGACCTATGGAAATCAAACGTTAGATGTAGAGAGCAGGGTCAGATGCAGGAGGATCGCTAGGGCAAGACCAACCTGGGCTACATAGAGAGACCTTGTCTCACAAAAACAAAATGACACACACACACATACACAAGTCAAATGTAAAACAGCAAGCTTGTTAGACTAAATGCTCCCTATATATTGAGTCCTTTTCATTGTCCCTTGGTATGTCAAATAGATCTCCAAATTTCCCGGGATGTTTTGTTATCATGAATAAGGTTTCTTCGGGTCTACTTTGCACATGGACATTAAATGGGTAGTATTACTAGGATTTTTTGTTATTGTTGCTTTCATGGCACAAAAATAAGTTCTGGAAGAATTTTGATTAGGCTGCTTAAATTACACACATCCTTTTTACAATAAGCCACTAAACAACTCTTACAAAGGATTAAGAAATTTTGGTTGCAAGTTATTGTACGTTTGTGGACATCCACGGGACAGAACCGACTTAAGACTCTCACTATAATTTTTGTGTTTTCAAATAATTTCATATCAATGAATGAATATTAAATAAATGAAGATGATGGGAGAACTCGAAAACAGATGAAACACATCAGCATTTTGTGTATTGGCACTAATGCATGTAGAAGATACCAGAAAGCTAGTTAAAAAGACAAGGAATGCTGTTAATACTTACATGAACAGAAAATAAATATATTCCAGCTTTTGTGTGATGACTTCACAGACCTACAATTTGAGTATTTGTGATGTTGATTTCTTTCTTCCTTCATTTTTCCTTTTTTGTTAAAAGGGTGGGGAATTCTGCTTTAAGCTTCTTCCTTTTTTTTTTTTTTTTCATGGTAAGGTTTAACTCTAGCCTACTACATAGTCTGAGGGTGGCCTCAAACTCATGGCAATCCTCCTACTTCTGCCTCCCAAGTACTGGGATTAAAGGTGTGTGCCACCATGCCTGCTTAAGCTTCTTTCTTAATTCTCTACATTCTGTATTTGAAAAGTATGGACTCAACAGCTTTTAAAAACACTCTTGAGGGCTGGAAAGATGGTTTAGCCATTAAGGCACTTGCCTACAAAGCCAAAGGACCTCGGTTTGATTCCCCAGGACCCACATAAGCCAGATGCACAAGGTGGTGCATGTGTCTGGAGTGTATTTGCAGTGGCTGGAGGCCCTGGCGTGCCTTTTCTTTCTCTCCCTCTTTCTCTCTTAAATAAATAAACAAGATAAATAAAAAGGAAAATAAAATATTTTTTTAAACTCCTGGATTTAGCAATTTTTAATTTAATTTTTATTTATCTTGTTTGTTTATGTGTGTGTGTGTGAGAGAGAGAGAGAGAGAGAGAGAGAGAGAGAGAGAGAGAGAGAGAATGGACTCACCAGAGCCTCTAGCCACTGCAGACAAACTCCAGACCCATGTGCCACCACTTGCATCTGGATTATGTGGGTTCTCGTGAGTTGAACCTAGGTCTTTAGGCTTTGCAAGCAAGCACTTTAACCACTAAGTTATCTCTCCAGCCCTGGATTTAGTACTTTTAACCCTATTTGTCTTTTAAACTGTGATCATTGTAACTTGTTTGCCCCAAGTTACTTTCACTGCATGTAGTTCTGTGTTAATGTAGACTGAAATCATTAAGTCCAGGGAGAACACTGCGTAGTACCTCTCCACTCTTAGCATAATGAAAATTACTTTGGTGAAGTTGCTTTTGCTACCTAATGGAATGTTTTATTGCTTGGATTTTTTTCTAACAGAACCCCGCCTTAGAGGTAGAAGGGGAGGTGTATGCATAATATACTATCTGAAGAAAATGTTTTTACTGATAGTTTGTTTATATACTGATTTGTTCTTAACTATGCTGCTAGAATGATAAGATGAACATGTTGTAGCTGGTGAACATTTCAAAGAATTGTAGAATTCTAAGAATGAAGTGTAAAATTCTTAATGTATAACAAGCTGAATTGATCTGAAAGTTATTTTGGGTAGACTAGAGTTAAATTGTGTACATATGTACAAATCTTGCTTTGTTAACCTAAAAATTCATCATTCTGATAGTTAATTATATCAGTTTTTGTTCTGACTTTGGTTCTTTGTGTTCAGATTTTTTGTTCTCTTGTTGCATACGTGGTAGTTAGGAGGCCAAAGACAGGGAAGAGTGAGTCTTCTGGATTCTGAAATAGTTGCAATGTATATAGCAGCAGAAAGCTGAAGTGTACTGAGGTTAAAGGAGATACAGTCCATAGAACTCAGAGTATAGCCAGATTAGAATATTTTCAGTAGGTAGGGAAAACAGGAACTGTGTGCCAAAGTAGCCAACCTGTACTCTGTAATGTTCTCATTGTTTGAAAACTTTATTTTTGGTGTGTGTCTGTAGAAGATAAGATTAACCTATCTTTTGCAATATGTTTTAGCATATATGGTATCATGAAATGTGTATATAAAAAGCTCCTTCAAACATACATACATATATATGCGGATATATGCATCCATGTACATACTTTACAAATATATTTATGCTATAAACATAAAGCACAACTATTTTATACTTATAGCTATGAATGTGCATGCGTGTATATATACACAGAAGATACGTATGCCTTTTTTTTTTTTTTTTACAGAAACAGTCTCATAACAAGGCTTCAAACTGCAGGTTCTTGACCCTCAGGGATGTGTATAACTCACTGGCATATAAGGAACATTTGAGATTTATGATTGTCTCTATATGCCAACTGTTACTGTTAAAAGTTTCAAATTTTAATTATGATTTATAATTTTTACTGTATTGCTATAGATGTATGTATACTTTATAAATAAATGGGCATATATGTATATCCCGGGTTTTTGTAGTGATAGAGGTGAGTAATCAAAAGCTTAAGATCCCAAGTGTAGATGTCTGTTGGGGACACAAACATTACTGTGTTTAGGAAGGCAATTGACAAGACTAAGGGTCCAGGTTGACAGAAATGAAAAAAACCCAGTGTGACACAGGGTTCTCGCTCAGTGACGTCATTCATCAAGGTGGGCATTGTAAGCACAGGTACAGAGATGTATTGAGTGCCACTGAATGCACAGGCCAGAAGCTGAGAAAGTGTTTCAGAGGCGGAGGCTTGGGGATTCTTTGCAATAGTTCAAAATGTAGGCTGCAGATGAAAATACCAAATGAGGGCTGGAGAGATGCCTCAGCATTTAAAGTTGCTTGCTTGCAAAGCCTGACAACTAGGTTCGATTGCCCAGTACCCACATAAAGCCAGACACACAAAGTGGCACATGCACCTGGAGTTCATTTGCAATGGCAAGAGGCCCTGGCACACTCATATTGTCTTTCTCTCCCAAATGAAAAATTAATAAAAATATTTTTAAGAAGAAAATACCAAAGGAAAGTGTAGATTGTAAAGGGGTTCTAGAGAGGGAGTTTGGGAACTCTGAAGAGCTGGGTGAAGAAGAAGAACGGGAGAAAGCCCTTAGTTCCTTTCCCAGTTCTCTGAACTTCTGGGTTCTTTGAGGCCATTTTCAAGAGTGGCCAGGGATTTGTCAGGTTTTTCAGCAAGTGGAATGATTAAGGTACAGGCTCTTACACCCCTGTGGTAATCAGAGAAGCAGCTGATAAATAAAGACTTCTTGACCAGAAGCCTGGTTTCAGAGCAGGCTGTGGTTGGTTTTCTGTGTGACCTTCCACATCACTCCTGGCAGGCCTCTGTTTTTTTGTTTGTTTGTTTTGTTTTTTCAAAGTAGGGTCTCACTCTAGCCCAGGCTGACCTGGAATTCACTATGTAGTCTCAGGGTGGCCTCGAACTCATGGCAATCCTGCTACCTCTGCCTCCCGAGTGCTGGCATTTAAAGGTGTGTGCCCCTGGCTAGGGCTCTGGTTTTAACAGCTGCACTGTTGTCTTCATTCTGAGTTAAAGAGTAGGTGTTTCTTTATCTAAGCCCTAGAGAGAGTGTAGTTCTTGTTATCCTCTGAACAACCATTTTCTTTTTTTAATTTTAATTTAATTTATTTTTATTTGAGAGAGAGTGAAAGAGGCAGATAGATAGAGAATGGGTGTGCCAGGGCTTTCAGCTCCAGATGCATGTACCACCTTGTGCATCTGGCTTACATGGGTTGTAAGGAATCAAACCTGGGTCCTTTGGTTTTGCAGGCAAGTGCCTTAACTGCTAAGCTGTCTCTCTAGCACCAAACAACCATTTTTTTGTGTGTATCATCACATCTGGCTCTGCCAAATGCCCTCTTTAAGGATGTGTACACACAGCAGCTCTTCATCAGGGTGTATAGCTCAGCGGTACGGTTGCATTTTAGCTTCCCAGTATACTGAGTCACCCCTACTGAAGGAGGCTGTGGTCTGTGAGTACAAATGAAGAGGTTGAGTGAATTCTCCAGTTGGGATAGTTATGTTCTACTCATGAAGATATGACAAATACCAAAGAATATTTTCCAGATAAGATTCCTAGTTGTTTGTGAGAAAAAGATGAGCTGTGGCTTGAGGGTTTTGCAAGTCTCCATGGAGATAACACCTGAGCAAGGAATTGTCCGCGAAGGTATGGATCACACATGATGTGATTGACACATTCAAAGGTGTACTCAGGAGGCAGAATCATGTTTAATTTGGTAAATACTACTTGGTTACTTTATCTTTCCAGGGGTGTGTGTGTGTGTTACTGATAAGTATAATGAAGGCCCAACTTGATTCTAGTCTGTAAGGGGTTGATGCAGACATGAATACAGTTAGTCACAGAAGAAATAATAATTAAAATAACACCATCTTGGACATCACTGCAAGCTGGTCATTTTGTGCCAGACACCATCAAGATGATGTTCCTCAAAGAAAGGGATAAATTCTGTTTATTGTGATTGTTGAATAATGTTGGCTAAAAAGCTAGAAAGGTAGAAGACAATTAGTATATATATTTTTTGAGGCAAGCACAACAGACTGCCTTTTTTTTTTTTTTTTAATGAGAGAGGGAGAGAGATTTAGCATGCCAGGGCCTGCAGCCACTGTAGTCGAACTCCAGAAGCATGCATCCCCTTGTGTGCATGTGTGACGTTGTGCACTTGCACCAACTGTGCATCTGGATAGTTGAACATGAGTTCTTAGGTTTTGCAAGCAGAAGCCTTAATGGCTAAGCCATCTCTACAGCCCAACAGTTAGTTTTTTGATTAAGGAAATATTTTCAGTGGAGAGATGAAAGTATTTACATGTAAAATCAGGTGTGTGCCATTTCAAGTATGGGAGTCACATTGTAGTATAAATGTTTGAGTGAATCTATGAATAAAGTTTTCATACTCTAAAATTACAAATAGCTATGAGCTCATTTATTTTATTTTTTTAGAGAGAGAGAGACACACACAGACGACAGATAGAGAATTGGCATGCCAGTGCCTCAGCCACTGCAGTTGAACTCTAGACACTTGCGTCACTTAGTGGGCATGTGAAACCTTGCGCTTGCCTCGCCTTTGTGTGTCCGGCTAACATGGGATATGGAGAGTAGAACATGGGTTCTTAGGCTTCGCAAGCAAGCGCCTTAACTGCTAAGCCATCTCTCCAGCCCAAGCTCTTTCTACTATATTTAATATTGTGGCTTATGTATGATTTTTTTTTTACATATTATAATTCCAAAAGAAGTTTTTATTTATTTGTATGTATATGTGTGTATGGGTGCACCAAGGCCTCTTCCCTCTGCAAATGAATATCCCTCCAGCTTTATGTGGGTGGCTGGGGTGTTGAGCCCAGGCCAGCAAGTTTTGCAAGGAAGTGCCTCTAGCCGCTGAGCTATCTCTCCAGCTTCTCAGAACTCTTTTGTTTTTCTTCTTCTTCTTTTTTTTTTTTTTTTTTGATTTTCAAGGTGGGATCTCACATTAGCCCAGACTGACCTGGAATTTACTATGTAGTCCCAGGGCAGTCCTCCTACCTCTGCCTTCCCAGTGCTGGGATTAAAGGCATGTGTCACCAGGCCCAGCTTCTCAGTACTTTTTAAAGATGGTGGTGGGATCCTATTTGATGATTGGAGGAGTAGGTTAAAGTTTGGAAAAGCACATTTAAGAAAGTGTGACCAAAATACACTAGGGAATCAGTGATGTTTAGTAAGGAAGCTAATGGCTTACAAAAGGTGGCAGAGGTTGGAAATGTAGCTTATCATAGTCTGTACTTAAACATGCACCGCCATGAATTCAGTACCTAGCATGTGTGCATGTACACACACACACAAACACACACACAGAGAAGAAGGAAAGAAAGTAAAAATTTAGAAACATGGGGTAGTCACTCAGGATTTTTCTTTTTTTCTTTTTTAGGAGCCCATGACCAGTAAATGACTCGGCAAGTAAGAGGAAAACCACTATAATCTATAAAGGTATTGTTGCTGAAGCTTTTATATTTGGAGTCATCTTTTATTGTTCTAAAAATGCTGAAGTAGGTGTTATTCCCAGCTTACTGATGAATAAAGTGAGAAATTAGTAATTTCTCTCTCTGATTAGATGTAAACATTTATTATGCACTTACAGTATACCTTCACTGCAAGGCAGGTAGAAGGAAGCTGGGTGAGACTGTGATGGCCAACAGGAGTTTAATCAAGGAGAAATGTTAGAGAGATCTAATTAAAACAGTGTGTAGAATTATGCACTTGGGGAACATAACTCACTGTTCTTCCTAATTGAAATTAAGTAGGACAAAAGTGCTTTTGAAGCCAAGCATGGTGGTGCACCCCTTTAATCCCAGCACTGGGGAAGCAGAGGTAGGAGGATCACCATGAGTTCAAGGCCACCCTGAGACTACATAGTGAATTCCAGGTCATCCTGGGCTAGAGTGAGACCCTACCTCGGAAAAAAAAAAAGTGCTTTTGAAACCATTAAATTTAACTTTTACTCCTCTCTTCACAACTACTTTTTAAACTTCTCCAAAGTGTACTCTGGCACCCAAGACAGTTGCTAACTCACGCTTTTCCCTATCATAGGGAACAGCAAACCACAACAAACCTGCAAGCACAGAATGGGTAAAGACGAGATGGTTTCCTAGGCTGCTTTGAAATATATCATTTGCTGGGTCGCGTCTTACTGTTTGAGTGGCAAATGGAGCCTGGAAGAATTAAGCCAGGCATTTTTTTTTTTTCCACACTCATTGTGGATGAGCATTCATGTTTTTGGCCTAGTAGCTTTGCTTGAAGTGCTTTATTTTTCCTTTGTGTTATAATTCCACCCTTCTGCAGTCACTCAGTTTCTTTTTTGCTTCCCCATGTAAATTTAATGTTGTTTTCCTTCCTCACATGGGGCCGTCTTTATTTGGGGTGATGGTGAGGAAGGTGGGGTGTCAGTTGCTGGGTCACCGGGCATTAGGCCATTGTGTTCCTCATTCAGTTGTTAGCTTGAGTGTCCTGTGACTTAGCTCAGGTTCGGGTAGTCTGTGGAGTGTGAGCCCTGCAGAGGATTTCCTGTTCTTGTTTTCCTTGGGATATGAACCATAGTTGCTAGGAATGAATTTTATCTTGTGTTAGTATATATTTGTTCTTAAAGTATGTAGTTGTATTGTGAGCTGTTTTCAGATTACTTTGTGTGAATTTTAGATCAAACAAACTTTAGTGAACTGTAGCTCAGGCTGTCCTGGAACTCAAAATGTAGACCAAGCTGGCATCAAATGGGAGGCAATCCTCCTGCCTCAGCCTCCCAAGTACTGGGATTACAGGGGTGAGCCACCTCACACAGCTTCAAGCAAAAACCTTTGTTCTTTGAGTTTAGTATATTCGGGCAGGAAATTCATTTTATTAGGTAAAAAGTTCTATCATGTTCCTGAAAAGGGCTTCTTTTCTTCATAGTGAGAGTAATGTCTTTATGTAGGCTCTCTTATTCAGACTACTGTTGGGAAGCCTGAAATAAAGTATGCTGACACCTTAGCCTCTGTTACTCAGCTTCATTTTCAGTCTTCCCTTTTATTTTTTCCCTTCTCAATCCTATCTGCTAAACATTGCTAATCATTAATTCTTCCTTCTTATTTGGGCCAACATCTTTCTATTCACCACCACGCCTCTTCCTGCCAGACAGAAGGTGAAAATGCTGAGTATTAATTATTCTTCCTGTAAGGGAAAGGTACTCTTGCCATGGCATGACTTCATCCCCATATCTCAACCTCTGGGTTGGGCTCAAAGGTTTTTGTTTCTTCCATTCAAGCTCTCCTCATTGTATTACTGCTTATGGGGCATGAGTAGGAGCCACATGCTAATTCCTAGAGTTCAGTTTGGGTGCTTTTCATATGTACAAATCTGTATTGGCCTATTTATTTTCCCTCCTTTAAAGCAGATACAAAAAGTGATGGTAAAGCATTAGGGGAGATGATAGTCACAACTTTGTCTACCATTAAGGTGCTATGGCATAGAAGAGGAAGTATTTGAATGATGAGAACTTTGCTTTTCATGTTACAGCTCTAATAATGTTGAAAACTCGGGCTTTTGATTCTGGCCTGGGTTTAGCAGTTACTTACATACCTACTCCTGTAGGTAAGCAATAAATATTGGCTGATTGGATTTACTTAGTTGGATTGAATGTAAGTATATATTTCTGCAAAAATTTCATAAGCAGAAATAACCCTATGGGTACCATTTTATGGTCCTAGAGATTGAACCCAAGGCCTGGCACATGACATGGCTCTACCACTGAGATTTATCTCCAGCCCTCTTATACATCATTTATATGACTTGACTTATAGACACCTTATTTTAAAACCCTGAAATACACTCAATTCACTTTTTTTGTTGCATGTGTGGGCTATGCCCAGCTGTTTGTATGGGTGCTGGGGAATTGCACTCAGCCAGTTTCAAGTGCTCTAAGGTATCCTCATGCTTGTATGACAAGCACTCTTACCCACTGAGCCATTCTCAGCCACAACTTAATTCACTATTTTTCAAAGTGATTTTTCACTAAAGTATAATTAATTTCTATAAAGGTTATTATAGGTTGCATTTTCCTAACCTAAACATTTGAAATAGTCCAAAATCTGAAACTCTTGAGGACCAGCATACTACATGGAAAACTCTGCACCTGACTTCATGTTAGGGGTCACTGTCATTTGAAGGAGCACTAAATAATCTAAATCTAAATCTAAAAAGAGGCCCAAACACTTTTGGTTCCAAGCCTTTTGCATAAGATATACACTCAACCTGTACATATCATGTTTTAAAAGTTTAATCTGTAAATATAAAAGGATAATTATTTATAACATTTTATAAAACAGTGATAAATAACAAGTATGTAAAAAGTTTATTTAGGATGCAAAGCCTTACTTAATCATTATGAATTAAGATGATTTTAATGTGAAGTTTAAAATAGCTACTATAGCGGTTATCTGCTTGTTGGGGCAAACATGAGACCAGAAGCAGCTGGTGGAAAGGCTGATTATTGAAAGGGCAAGTTGCATCATGGTAGGTGGGGAAAGCATGCAGAGCAGACAACAGAGCATCACAACTTTCACATCAGCTGAGAGGCAGCATCCAAAGTGAGCTCACTCTAAACACCTTAGGTAAAATTGACTTAGATAAAATTAAATACGGTTTAAAAAAATCTTAGCTTGAAATGCTTTTGTGGGAAACAAACAAAACTGGTGCCTATATGGTGATTAAAGTAACTTTTGTTGGCTCCCATTCACTCTAAATGTTCAGTAAAACTCAGCAGTCATTATAAGCCTTTCCATTTCTGTGCTCCAAGCTTTTTTAAATTTAATTTTACTTTATTTGACAGAGAGAGAGAGAGAGAGAGAGAGAGAATGGGTACACCAGGGCCTTTAGCCACTGCAAATGAACTGTAGATGCATATGCCACTTTGTACAGCTGGCTTACATGGGTACTGGGGAATCGAACCTGGGTCCTTAGACTTTGCAGGCAAACGCCTTAACTGCTAAGCCATCTCTGCAGCCCCCAATTTAGTTTTAACACTAGAAGGGTGTTCTTTCTTTTCAAGAGTGGTCAGGAAGGCCTTCTAGAATTATAGTTGAATGAAGCACAGAGTCAGGTCATCAGTTCCAAGTTCAGGTGCTCAGGCCCCATTTGCACCTGCGCAACTTTTTATTCCTCCTGAGTAGTTGCTTAACTTCTCAGTGGTGTAAAACAAAGATGACCTCATTCCTTCCGTACCAAGGATGCATATAGAGAGAGTGAGAAAGAGGACACATAGAGAATTGGTGTGCTAGGGCCTCAGCCACTGCTGTTGAACTCTAGATACTTGTGCCACCTAGTGGGCATGTGTGACTTTGCACTTGCCTCACCTTTGTGCATCTGGCTTACGTGGGATCTGGAGAGTAGAGCATTCATTGGTCCTTAAGCTTTGCCTTAACTGCTAAGTCTTCTCTGGCCCATCCAACCTTTTAAAGGGAATAACTTTTTGTTACAAATGAACTTAACCCATCAAAATTCATTATACTATAGTATTTTTATTTGTCTAATATTTCTTCACCTCATCTGACCCCAGTGGCCACATAGACCTATCTTTTTTATTTTTTATTTATTTATTTATTTTTTTTTAGCAGTCTGCCTCACAGAATTCTAATTCAAGCTCCTGTTAGGAAAGTGTCTTTTCAGAGTGATCCCCTTCCCCTTAGGTTAGGTTTGTTTGTTTTTGGCCTAAGGGTCTCTCTATTCTTCCTCTGTTTTTATTTGCATTAGCTGTGTTATCCCCACCCATCAGCTGGTCTGTGTTACTAGCTTTCTGTTTTGTTACTAGCTGGCTCTTTTGTCTAATACAATGTAATCAAACACTTAGGATTTGCTGCTTTTATTGTTTTACAAATTGTTAGGGACCTAATTTTTAGAACATACATCTAATAGAACAATTCTACTTAGATGTACAGCCCGGAAACAGTATAATAGTTTTAATGTTAAAATTTGTAGTGACTGAGTTTGGCATGGTAGTGTACACTTTTAATCCCAGCACTGGGAGGCAGAGGTAGGAGGATCACTGTGAGTTTGAGGCTACCCTGAGACTACATGGTGAATTCTGGGTCATTCTGGGCTAGAGTGAAACCCTACCTCAAAAAAAAAAAAAAAAAAAAAAAATATTGAGCCAGGCGTGGTGACTCACACCTTTAATCCCAGCACTTGGGAGGCAAAGATAGGAGGATCACTGTGAGTTGGAGACCATCCTGAGACTACATAGTTAATTCCAGGTCAGCCTGGGCCAGAGTGAGACCCTACCTCGAAAAACAAAAAAATTGTCTGCCCTCAAGTAGCTTCCTCTTTTGTCTTTGAATGTCTTTTTATCATAATTTCTTCATTTATTAACTATTAGGGCATTGTGCAAGGTTCTGAGGGTGTGAGCAATGACATCTGGGTAATGATGATTCATTGAGTAATGCTGTACATATAGCAAACAGCTGCTTTTTTCTTAAATATAAGGATTTGGAAACAGATTATATGTTTTTATATGTGTGTGGCCATATAGCACTCACTGGCTTAGTCTTTTTTTTTTCTTCCCTGTTCTTAACTACCATAAGGAGCCTCAAGAATTCATATAGCTACTTGTCATGGTTTGGCCTCACAGATTCTTGACTCTCAGCTCCATTGGTCACTGTTTAGAAACCTTGTGGTCATGTCTACCTGACCTCTCTCAGATCCCAGCCATTGCTGCTGGGAACAGTCCAGTGACTCACTTCTGACTAATTGCATTTTGCCTCAGGTGCCTCATACTGCTTTCTCTCTTGGAACCTTGCTCAGCCTGGGGAGGGTACAGAGGTGGCATCAGCCTTCTCATCACATGCTCTCTTGTTCTGGTAAGGTATGGATGGGGATCAACACCCTTGAGGCCACCCATTGCCTGCTGGGCTGAACCCAATTGTACTTCTGTCAACCCTCTGCTGAGTCTTTCCATAGATAAAGAAATAGTTTATATTACCCTTCTTGATTGCTCTCGATCCTCCTCCCTTTCTTTCTTTACTGTTTTTTTTGTTGTTGTTGTTGTTGTTGTTTTGTTTTTTGAAGGAGGGTTTCAATCTAACCAAGGCTGATCTGAAACTTACTATGTAACTCAGGCTGGCCTCAAACTCACCTCAGTCCTTTTAATTTTTATTTATTTTTTTAAGATATATATATATATCTATATATAGATAGATAGATTGGTTTTTATGAGGTAGGGTCTCACTCTAGCTCAGGCTGATCTGGAATTCACTATGTAGTCTCAGGGTGTCCTTGAACTCACGGCAATCCTCCTACCTCTGCCTCCTGAGTGCTGGGATTAAAGGCGTGTGCCACTATGCCCGACACAAGATACTTTTTATTTATTTATTTGAGAGAGAGAAAGGGAGAGAATGGGCGCACCTCCCGCCACTGCAAACGAACTCCTAACACATGCGCCCCCTTGTGCATCTGGCTTACGTGGGTCCTAGAGAATCAAACCAGGGTCCTTTGGCTTTGCAGGCAAATGCCTTAACCTCTAAGCCATCTCTCCAGCCCAAAGTGGTTTTTTTTTTGGGGGGGGGGCGTGTTTCGAGGTAGAGTCTTACTCTGTCTAGCCCAGGCTGACCTGGAATCACTATGTAGTCTCCGGGCGGCCTTGAACTCATGGCAATCCTCATACCACTGCCTCCTGAGTGCTGGGATTAAAGGCATGCGCCACCACACCTGGCTTCAGTCCTTTTATTTAACCTCCAGTGCTAGAATTATGGGTTTGAGTCGCTATGACCTACACTTTTACTTTTGCAACAGAATCTCATATATCCCAGGCTGGCCCTAAACTCACTATGTAGCTGGAAGATGACATTGAACTAACTCCTGATCCATCCCCGTTAGAGAAAAAGGCCATACAAGTTAATACAATTCAGCACAACATTTTCAGCACTGTCTGTGAGCCAAGTACTTGTAGGTGCTCTAGTTGTGAACAGGATGCACTAGGACCCTGTTCATTTGAGTCCAAGATTCATTTGAAAAACAGATTTGAATATGGCTACAAATGAGAATAGTGTTATACATGTGCCTTTGTAAACTAGGATGTCCACTGGCTGCTAGTAGTGTTCTGTGATCCTGTTGCATCTTCCTGATCACCCCTCCTCCTTTCTCAGTTGACTTGGCTTCTGACTTCAGAAGGAACTGTCAGGCCTGCATGCGTTCCCAGTGACTGCTGTGGAGAAGAGGTGTTGCCTTGTAGTCAGTGTAGCATCTCCCCGGTGTCAACCTGTGCTCCAAGGAGGCCCTTCTCCATCATGTTTTCTCACTTTGCTACATTATCTCTTTACCTCTTCAAGTCTACCTGAGTATTCTTTTCTTCACACTTACGTTCATAATTTCATTTGCCCCTGGGATAATGACCTGTCTTGAGTGTATCTCTAATTCTGGCTTTTCTCCTGAGAGCTAGACCTGTGTATTGGATGGTAGATGTCTTCCCTAGGCTTCATGCATGCATTTCACATTCTACATTTTACCCCCACCCTCCCTCTTTCCCCCCCCCCCCGCCCACTTTCTTTCTTTTGAAGCAGGGCCTCTAGCTGAGGTTGATCTGCAACCTTCTCTAGCCCAGGCCAGAGATAGGAGGACTCATGATGGAATTATTAGAAGTGTGAGCTACCATATGGTGCTTTCACATTCTACTTTTCTTTTCTAAATTTTATTTATTTAAAAGACAGAGGGAAGAAGGGAAGGATAGAATGGGCATGCCAGGACCTCCTCTCACTGCAAGTGAAATCATGATGTATGGATCTTTACGTGGGTCTTAGGGAATCAAACCTGGAACATCAGGCTTTGCAAGTAAGCCCCTTTATCTACTGATCCATCTCTCCAGTCCACATTCTACTTTTCTAAAATAGAATATATCACATCTCCTAGCTTTATTCCTTTTCCTATGATTTTTTAAAAAATATTTTGTTTATGTATTTGCAAAGAAAGAGAGAGAATGGGTGTGCCAGGGCTGTAGCCTCTGCAAACAAACTCCAGGTGCATGCACCTGCCTTTACATGGGTACTTGGGAATCAAATCCAGGTCATTAGGCTTGGCAGGCAAGAGCCTCAACCACTGAGCTATCTCTCCAGCTCTCCTATGAGTTTTTTACAAATGGTCACTCTAGGCTTTTTTCTTTCTTCTTTCTTATCTAAGCAGATATCAGAGCCTGGTACTTACCTCCTACTAATCACAGGCTTGTTTGTAACTCATTTTTATTGCTATTGTATAAATTTAGGCATATGTCACCTTTTAAAAAAGTTTTTTATTGACAGCTTCCATAATTGTAGACAATATCTCATGGTAATTCCCTCCCTACCCCCACTTTCCCCTTTGAAACTCCACTCTCCATCATATCCCTTCCCCCTCTCAAACAGTCTCTCTTTTCAGTTTGATGCCATGATCTTTTCCTCCCTATTATGATGGTCTTGTATAGGTAGTGTCAGGCATTGCAAGGTCATGGATATCCAGGCCATTTTGTGTCTGGAGGAGCACGTTGTAAGGAGTCCTACCTTGCTTTGGCTCTTATATTCTTTCCACCACCTCTTCCACAAAGGACCCTTAGCCTTGGAAGGTGTGATAGAGATGTTTCAGTGCTGAGCACTCCTCTGTCACTTCTTCTCAGCACCATGGTGCCTCCTGAGTTATCCTAAGATCACCACCATCTGAAAAAAGAAGCTTCTCTAAGCAAAAGTGAAAGTAGCATTAATACATGGGATTGAACATTAAGAGGGGTGCTTACTGGGCAGTTTGGTGAGCATAGTATATACATTTAGCCAGACACCAGCAGACATTCCACCCCTAGGGCTCATGACTACCCCTGTTGTAGGTTTTCAGTATCAGGCACATATTCCCTCCCATGGAGTGGGCCTCCAGTCCAATTAGAGAGTGGTTGATTTCCCCCAAGGTAACAGACATGCCCCTATTGCACCCATTGGCTCATTTTGCCTGGCTGGCTAAATTTAAGGCTTGCAGTGGTCACTGTTGAGTATCTTCACTGGTGACTTCTCTCTCTCTCTCCTATTGAACTGCATGCAGCGTAGCTTTTTACAGCTTTCTGTCAGCTGGTCCACATGGAGGAGGCTTTCAGCTCAACTCCAACAGGATTTCTCAGTGACCTTGCAGCCCAAGTGTGTGGAGTCTTCAGCAATATGGTCTTACCATCTATTCCTGATGGGAAACCAAGGGCCTCGGCAATGGCCTGTAATATTTTGGGGGTATCAGTGACCTCCCTGGCCAACAACTCAGTGGATGGTATCCCATCCCTGGCACTGAATATTTTCTAGTAACAATCTATGGCTTCTGAGTGTTCCATTGTCCAGAAAAGTAGGTTTCCATATGACTTATTTTTACCCTCTTAGATTTTGATTAGCCATCCATCCACCTTTCCTTTACTCAGTCTCTTCCCCTGACCTCACTTAGGCATTTTCACCCCCATTAATCTGTTCTTCTACTTACATATATACATCATCCTAATAAGTCCCCCCTCCCTCCCCTTCTATTCCCTTTATGTCCCCTTTCTAGCTTACTGGTTTCTGCTACTGAGTTTTATTCCTACTCACATAGAAGTCCAATCATTTGTCACCATTTATTGGAGATACAGTTTCACTATATATTCCAGGCTGGCATTCTTCTTTCCTTTATTTCCCAAGAGTTGGGATTCCAGGCATGAGCTACCATGCCTGAAAAAATCCTGAACAAATGCAGTAAATTCAGTGCCTGCTTTCTCTAATGCTTCTTGCCCATTTCCCATGTGCTATCCATTGTAGCCAAAACTCTGCCCTCTCCATGAGGCCTCTGAATCCACCAAGACATAGTTTGGTGCCCTCAGTGCACTGTGTCCTGTCTTCATTACAGAAGCTGTCATATCATGTTCTCATTGCTTCCAGTTTTGTCTTTGAACTGGAAGTCCCAGAGGCAGTGATATTTCCAGATACTACATAAAATGATGTAGCAGCCTAGAAAAGGACTCCAGAAATAAGAGAGCAAGCCAAAAGAGTCCAAGGGGGTAGAGATGTTAGGAAAGTAAGGTGAAGAGGATAGAGTGCTGTTTTGGGGCCATTTCTTTGGTGGTCAAGAGATTTCCTGAGGTTAATAATAGCCAGTCAAGAGAGAAGGCCTGCAAAGGGCTTTTTTTGCAGGATCAGTTCACCTGTGTGGTAAGGAGCATCCATCAGGTGTGGAAGTTTGAGTGCAAGGGTTAGTTAGCAAATGGAGACCAGACTAGTCAGCTACCGTTGTCTACAAAAAAAGATAGGACAGTGTGTCATGGCATTTTTTGTTGTCACCTCTTATGAGATCTTAGTGGAATTCCATCCACAGAGACTTCTCAGTTCTTTTATTCAGCACATTTACCTTGCTACCCCATGTTTGATTTGTGATGTTTAGGCCTAGGGAGGACATCAGGTGAGCTTGCAGTCACACTGGAGGCACATTGGACTCATGAGGCACTTCCTTCACTCCTCCACCTCCCACAAGGGAGCTCTGATGGAGCTTGAAGCACTCTGAGCTCCCAAGAGCTGAAGAGGATGTAAGCCCCTGAAGATGCAGGTCTCATCTCCTGTCTCCCTGCTTCCACCTCCTGGATGCTGTTGGGATTACAGGCATGTGCCACTAGCCTGTGAATTTTTTTTCTTTATCAGTCAAAATTTGCCAAGACAATTTCACACAAACTATAATAGATTTGTTTCCATCACAAAAGACCAATAAAAAAATAAAAAGAACACATTACAGCAGTTACAAATCAAAACCTCATTGCCTTATTGTACATATAATTGTAATTTCCAGGTCTGTTTGGTAGGTTTTTATGTTTACATACAAATATTTTACATTTCTCCCATGTTCATGTACCCTTGGCTTCCAGAATTTTTATTGGTGTTCTAATTTTATAATTAATAGTCCCTAAAGTTGATATGTTAGTTAGTGTCCCTTGTCATTCTGTTTCATAGGATGTTTGTATTTTTTGCCTGTGGTAAACTCTACTAGAGAATTGTACTGAACATATGTGGAATATTTTTAATCTTTTCCATATATATAGTTTTGTTTTTATTTTTTGAGTTAGGGTCTCACTTTAGCTCGGGCTGCCTGGAATCACTGTGTAGTTTCAGGATGGCCTCGAAATCATGGTGATCCTCCTACCTCTGCCTCCCAAGTGCTGGGATTAAAGATGTGTGACACCATGCCTGGCTTCCTTTTATATTTTTATTATTCATTTACCTTATGGTGAGTTACCAGTAGCTGAATGTTGGTTTGTTTTTTGTTTTCCGCGGTAGGGTCTCACTCTAGCTCAGGCTGACCTGGAATTCACTATGTACTGTCAGAGTGGCCTCGAACTCATGGTGATCCTCTGCCTCCTGAGTGCTGGGATTAAAGATGTACACCACCACGCCTGTCTGAATTTTTTTTTTTTTTAAATCAAACTTGTGGTGACCCTCTTGTCTCTGGGGTTTGTTGTGTTAGAAAACTGTTTCTCCATATTGTTCCCCCATCACCTTATATTGTTTTAATATGTAGGTATAGATCAATAAGTAAGATAACTTTTTGACAAATTTTTTATTTTCTCCCCATTTGTATAGTGTTTCTCTCTCCCCGCCCCCTTTTTGAGGCAAGCCCAATAGGCTGGCCTTTAAAATTTTTTTTTTATTTATTTGGGAGAGAGGGGCAGAAAGAGAGAGAATGGGTATACCAGGGCTTCCAGCCACGGCAAACAAACTCCAGATGTATGCGTCACCTTGTGCATCTGGCTTAAGTGGGTCCTGGGGAATTGAACCTGGGTCCTTCTGCTTTGCCGGCAAGCACCTTAACTGTTAAGCCATCTCTCCAGCCCTCTTTTTATATGTGGGAGGGTGGAGGGAGGAGGGAGAATTGGTGCGCCAGGGCCTCCAGCCACTGCAGTCGAACTCTAGAAACATATGTCCTCTTGTGTGCATGCACGACATTACACGCTTGTGTCACTGTGTGTCTGGCTTATGTGGGACCAAGAGAGTCGTAAACATGAGTCCTTAGGCTTTGCAGGCAAGCGCCTTGACTACTAAGCCCATCTCCCCAGCCCTTGTCTCTCTTTTTAAGAAAAATATTTTTTTTAATTTATTTGTGAGGCAAGTAGAGGTGCGCCAGAGCTTCCTGCCACTGCAAACAGACTTCAGACTTATGTGCCCCTTTGTATAGCTGGCTTTGCATGGGAACTGGGGAATTGGACCTGGGCCAGCAGGCTTTGCAAGCAAGTGCCTTTAACTGCTGGGCCATTTCTCCAGCCCTTTCTCCCCCTCTCTCTCTCTCTTTTGTCTTTTGGTTTTTTGAGGTAGAGTCTAGTTGTATTTGCTCTAGCCCAAGCTGACCTGAAATTCACTATGTAGTCTCAGGATGACCTTGAACTCACAGTGATCCTCCTACCTCTGCCTCCCAAGTGCTGGAATTAATGGTGTGTGCCACCACGCCTGGCCCTTTATCTCTTTTTTAAATGGCTTAGCAGTCTAAGTGCTTGCCTGCCAAAGCCAAAGGACCCAGGTTCAATTCCCCAGGATCCACATAAGCCAGTTGCACATGTGTCTTGAGTTCTTTTGCAGCAGTTGAAGGTCCTGGCATGCCCATCTCTCTATCTCTTTCCCAAATAAATAAATAATAAAATTAAAAAGACAAAGTCTCACCGTATAGTCTAGGCTAACCTTGAACTCCTGCTGGCTACCCTCCAATTTTAGCTTCAGATTACTGAAACTATAGGTCCATGCCAACATGCCTTGCCCTTTCCCTCCTGTGCTCATGTGAGTACTAGATTCGTTTGGAGCACATTTAATTAGCACTGTGACATTTGATTGATTGTCATGACATATTTCATCTAAGAGTGGATTCTGGGTGTGTGGTGTGGAAATATTGAGGAGAGGGGGCTTATAAGACAATGGAAGAGAATGAAGGGGAAACATTTATTGCGGTTTCTCTCTAATATAATGCACATTTTTTTAATTTCAGATGAATTTACAACTGGTTTTCTGGATTGGACTGAGCAGCTCAATTTGCTTTGTATTTGGGCAAACAGGTAAAAAAAAAAAAAAAAGTTTTCCTAGTATCTTTTTTTTTTTTTTTTTTTTGAGGTAGGGTCTCACTCTGGCCTAGGCTGACGTAGAATTAACTATGTAGTCTCAGGGTGGCCTTGAACTCATGGTGATCCTCCTACCTCTGCCTCCCAAGTGCTGGGATTAAAGGCGTGCACCACCACGCCCAGCTCCTAGTATCTTTTTTTTTTTTTTTTTTATTTTATTTATTTTTTGGAGACAGACAGAGAGGGAGAAGGAGACAGAGAATGGGCACGCCAGCAGTCCCAGCTGCTGAGAACGAAATCCAGATGTGTGCGCCCCCTTGTGGGCAAGTGCGGCATTGCGCCCTTGCGTCACTGCATCTGGCTAAACGTGGGACCTGGAGATTGGAACCCAGTTCTTAGGCTTAGCAGGCTGGCGCCTTAACCACTAAACCATCTCTCCAGCCCCCTAGTATCTTTTTATTTCAGCATTTTGTGTCACTCTTTGATAGATTTCTGAGGAAACCTACAGTCAGATCATAGTTTTCCTTCTCAGAGCCCTGCATGGTCCCATGTGGAGTCTCAGGGGGTCTTCATGTTTATGATCCCTATCATCTAAGGGTGAGGATAGTAAAATGCCAAATGGCAGGTATAGAACGGACCACATTTTTAGAATGTAAGAGTGTTGGCATGGGCAGAGAAAAGGCAGAGGCATATAATATATTCAGAAGCAAATAAACTAAGTGTGTGCAGTGATGGATTAGGAAGTGTTTATTTGTATCTAAAAATGAAACCCATCTGGGCATGGAAGCACACACCTCTAATCCTAGCACTGTGGAGGCAGGAGGAACATGTATTTTAGGCCATCTTGGGCTACACAGTAAAACCTCATCTCAAAAAAATAAAGGGGATATTTATGACCATTCAAAATGATGGATTCTGAAGTCATGCCCTTCAACAAAGTGGTAAGCATACACAGTTTAATAAGACTTAGTAGGTGCTGTAAAAAAATAACTGTCCTTTTATGAGGTTTTCAGTGCCAAGGTAATCCCCAAACAATAGTTTCCTTGAAGTAGTCTAGTATAGTTTGGTAACTCAGCCAGTATGTTTGTACTGTGGGTGTGGGTGTCCATTTTATTATCATGATCCTAATGTTGTTCATTATTTTTTCTTTCTTTGAAACTTCAAGCAAGCTTCTGTCTCCTTTTTCCTTACAGATAAGAATAGATGTTTAAAAGCAAATGCCAAATCTTGTGGAGATTGTATACAGGCGGGGCCAAATTGTGGGTGGTGCACAAATTCAGTAAGTGAAATTGCTGATACTGTTCCACATGTTCTCTGTTTGAGTGTTGCTGGATCTGTGTCATGGGAGTAACACATATGAATTGCCACTTAATGCTTGTTGAATAATGTGTTTCTTGTTCGAGTGGCCTCTAGACACATGAGGTTATTGAGCACTTGAAATACTGTGTTAAAAAATAAGAATTGCTCTTAAATTTAAAAAAATTTCAAATTGTGATACTTTGTATAAACATATAAGTAGTAAAATTCATTTCCCATTTACCATTATTATTTTTTTTTTTTTTTGAGGTAGAGTCTTATTTATTCCAGGCTGACCTCAGACTTGCCAGGGATGACAGCTAAGGATGATACTGAACTTATGATCCTCCTGTCTCTACCTCCTGAGTGCTAGAATGTGTACCACATATACTGTTATTGCTTTTCCCTCACACATTTCCTGGATAAGTTACTCAGAATCTTTATGTTTGTAGTAGTATTTTGTCTTCTCTAAGGTATTTTTCAGAAAAAAAGTTGTTTGTTTGCCAGAACATGGGAGGCTGAGACAGGAATATAGTGAGTCAGAGGCTAGCCTGGGCTACAGAGCAAGATACTGTCTCACTTTGCCTTCCCCCAAAAAACAACAACAAAAAGTAGTTTTTATTTGTATCTGCTTGTTGGAATATGTCATTATTTTAAATTTTATCCCAAGCCACAAGTATTCAGTCATATACTATCAGGATTTTTTAAGAAATTTAAGATGTGGTATATGTATGTGGATATAAAAAGTTAAAAGGAAGGTAAAAGGTAAACTGGCAAAAGGTTTAAGGTAAAATATAAAAAGTTTGTATACTAGCTAGTACTTAAAATTTCAAACATTTAGCAAAACTTTATTAAATCTCTACTAGGTTTCTTGTTTTTTGAAAATGCCTTTATAAACTGGAATGTATAGAGAGTACTATTTTGATTTGTGCTCAAGAGAGTACTATGTAATATAAAAGACTTGGTAAGGGTTGTTATTGTGGACAGTTTTAGGAAAAATAGTTTGATATTTGGGCATCATGGGGGTCATAAATCATGATAAGTAATTTCACTGAAGAAATCTAGTTAATGACTAGACAATCTGCATTTGAGGTAGGACTTCCAAAAGAAACCGTTAGGTTAGTTTTGAGAAAGTATGCCTTTCTCTGAGTTGATTTTGCACAAGTACACATGCTTAGGGAAGATTTTGTTTAACAGCTAGAGTGTAAGTGCTTTAGATGACATTTGATTCTCGTAATTTGTGTGTGTACAGTTGTGTCACATAGAAGGGGTTAACAGTACACCTTTCCCATTGATGCCAGTATTTTGTATATCCTGTAGACATTCTTACAAGAAGGAATGCCCACTTCCGCACGATGTGATGACTTAGAGGCTTTAATCAAGAAGGGCTGCCATCCAGATGACATAGAAAATCCCAGAGGCTCCAAAACTATAAAGAAAAATAAAAACGTCACCAACCGGAGCAAAGGAACAGCAGAGAAGCTCCAGCCCGAAGATATCACTCAGATCCAGCCACAGCAGTTGGTCTTGAAGTTACGTTCAGGTACAGACACACACACCTCCTTTCTCAACTTCAGCTTCCCAACTGCAGCTTTACACAAACTTTTAACTGCTTTTTGTGGAGAGTTCATTTTCATAGGTAGTTCCAGCCATCAAACAAAAATACAGCTTAGGTTAAATTTTAGAATTATCCTTGCAGACTTAACACTATACAGAATATACATGTTGCCTCTTGAGTTACCTTCTCTCTCTCTCTTTAAAATATTTTATTTTTCTTTATTTATTTGAGAGCAAGTAATAGGCAGGGAGAAAGAGAGAGAGAATGGACATGCCAGGGCTTCCAGCTTCTGCAAACTCCAGATGCATGTGCTTCCTTGTGCATCTGGCTTACGTGGGTCCTGGGGAATCGAACCAAGGTCCTTTAGCTTTGCAGGCAAGCACCTTAACCTCTAAGCCATCTCTCTAGCCCTGTTCTTTGTTTATTTGAGGTAGGGTTTCAGTCTAGCCCAGGCTGACCTGGAATTCACTATGTAGTCTTAGGGTGGCTTTGAACTCATGGTGATCCTCCTAAGTGCTGGGATTAAAGGCACGCACTACCACACCCAGCTCATGAGTTACCTTCTCATTGCTGGAACAAACACCAGACCAGAAGTACCTTACAGAAGGAAAGGGTTTATTTCAGGCTTGCAAATTCACCATGGTAGAGGAAGCTGGCCCACTTCATTATTTATACATAGCAGAGAGGTGACTCTGTACCCACAATCAGGGCTGGACTCCTGGGGTGGGGGGTGGCAGTGACACAGCTCCTCCAGCAGAGACTTAAGTAGGAAGCTTAATCTTGATCAAAAATACCTGAGGTGGGGCTGGAGAAAGGGCTTAGTGTTTAAGGCACTTGCCTGTGAAGCCAAAGTACCCAGGTTCGATTCCCCAGAACCCACGTAAGCCAGATGCACAAAGGGGTGCATGCATCTGGAGTTCGTTTGCAGCAGCCGGAGGCCCTGACACGCCCATTCTCTCTTTTTCCCCCCTCCCTCCCTATTTTTCTCTCTCTCTCTCAAATAAATAAATAATTAAAAAAATAGCTGAGGCTATAGGGCCCTTTTCATCCAAACCACCATGCTACCTAATAACAGAAGCAAATCCCATTAAAGATTTAGTTGCCATTAATTAAACTTAGTGAGTTTTAAAAAAATTAATGTTCATCCTTTGCTCTAATGTCATAATACAAAAGTAACATTTTAACCTATTCATTTCTTTAGTGCCATTTATATTCCACCTAGCTGTACTTCATCCTAGGTAGTCAGGCATTGTTAGGTTTGTGTGTGAAATGTCTCCCAGAGGTTTGAGTATGTGAACATTTGTTCCCCAGATGGTGGCACTGTTTTTAGAGGTTATGGAACCTTTAGTTGTGGGGCCTCTTTGGCTTAAGTGGGTCACTGGAGGGAGGGACTTTGGTGATGGCCTGGGCCTCGTTCCAGCATAGCTCTTACCGTCCTGATCCACAAGATCAGAGGAGCTGATGCTCGTGTTCCTGCTGCCAAGGACAGAGCTTCCCTAGCTGCAAGTCCTCCCTCTGGTGATGGACTGTGCTTTCTGAAATGGTGAGCCAGAAATAGATCCCTTGGCCCTTACGTTGCTTATGTCAGGTGTTGCGTCAAGTACCGACCTCTTCTTCCACACCTGCTCTAGCACAGCCCCATTGTCCCCTGAAGCTACAGACCTGCAGGACCATTCACTTGTGAGCTCATGTCTCTCTCCTTCATTTTCATGGTTGTAATCTCTGAACCTGTCGGCACCAAGTGTTGCTCCCCTCTTGCATTAAGTGATGTCATCCCTGTAGTTCTCACCTCATGCCAGTGCTTCCACTTTGCTTTTTGTGTCTTCTTTTCTTCCTCCCTCTCTGTCTGCATTTCACCAAAGTGTTGGTTTTTCTCTGTGCCTTGAAAACCATTTTCACATGCTACAACAACACAGATCTCTCTGTTGAGCCTCATGCCCATGTCTCCAGCTGCCTACTAGAAGTCAGTACAAAAAAAAATCTGCACTTTGAAGACAAAACATTTTTCATCTGAGCTTTCATTTTCTTTTACTTTTTCAAGGTAGGGTCTTGCTCTAGCCCAGGCTGACCTAGATCACTATGTAGTCTGAGGCTGGCCTCAAAATCACTGTAAACTGTAATCCTTCTACCTTTGCCTCCTGAGTGCTGCAATTAAAGGCGTGCGCCACCACGCCTGGCTTTGAACCTTCATTATCTTCCATGTTTTCTAAGTGTTTTGTTTCATTTGATACTACTAGAGATAGAGCCCAGGCCTTCTCACATGCCGAGCACATGCCCTACCACTGGGCTACATCCCAATCCCTGTTTACTGAGTGAGTTACATTTATCATCTTTATCTCTCTCCTTCCTCGTTGTTTCAGCTCAGAGCTTTATCTCTGGATTTTTTTCCCATGTAGTTTCTTAACTAATCCTTTTGCCTCTACAACTTACCTTAAAAACTCTTTCTAAGGTAAAATTCAGATTTATATTCATTTGACATGTTAGAGTATCCTGTTACACAGAGAGCATATCTGAGTTGTAACTTAAATCTGTACCTACCTATTGTACTCTGTGCTTGTCCTTTATTCTGCCCTAATTTATGATAGTCTGTTTTACTCATAATTATAAATTTGGATGTTAGTTTACCATTATAGTAACAACTATTGGAAATAACTTACAAGGAGAAAAATTGGCTCATAGTTTTAGAAATTTCGGTCCAGGGCAGAATGGCCCTGTTGCTTTGGGCATGTGGTGAGGTAGCACATTATGTTGGGAGCACTTGGAACACCTTATGGTGGGAAGAGAACAGTTGTCATAAAGCTCTTTCAGGGTACATCCCCAGTGACCTAGACTCTCCCAGTGTACCCCAAGTTTTGAAGTTCCCATCAAACTGAATCAGAATTTTCTGTCTCAGCCATGATATAGTTAAGATGTTCTCTTCAAGTCACCCTTGCCTTCATAAGTCCTGATGTTACAAGTATTTGTTAAGTGAAATTGAATGATCCTCTATTGAGTTACATATGGATTTCTCAGGTTTCATGAAAATTACATACTTAATGCATTTTATTTCATAGTTTTTAGTTTTTACCCTGTACGTTGGATTTTACCTTTTTTCTCATTTGCTTTTGATTGCTGATAGAATAATTTCATTTTTAAATCTGTTGAATTAGGGGAACCACAGACATTTACGTTAAAATTCAAGAGAGCTGAAGACTATCCCATTGATCTCTACTACCTTATGGACCTCTCCTACTCCATGAAAGATGACCTGGAAAATGTGAAGAGTCTGGGGACAGATCTGATGAATGAAATGAGAAGGATTACTTCAGACTTCCGAATTGGTGGGAACATTGGCTAAATTAATAATTTTCATATGTTTAATAAGTCTAGGTTTCTTTCAAAGCCCTTTCCTTCATTGTTTACATACTGGTCTATCACAAGTACACTATAATCTTTCCATTGTGTGAAGAACCTTATATTCCTGTCACATACCTAGTATTCTTTTTGCCTTCTTGTTTCTTGAAGGCTACCTTATATGTGACTAGACAGAGATGATGCCTCATAAATAATGAAATGCTTGTTTCTTGTCACAGTGTTTCTTATCCATTCATCTGTTGATGTATTTTATAAGCCCATGTCAAGTACCCCAAAGTTTAAGATTTCATTACAATTTAGTGTCATCACACCTGTCTGGACTAGCCTAATTTCATTTCATTCCTGAAGTTTTCCTTTCTCTCTCTTTCTCTCTCTCTCTCTTTTTTGAGGGGGATGGGTTTCAAGGTAGGGTCTTGCTATACCCCAGACTGATCTGGAATTCACTATGTAGTCTCAGGGTGCCTTCCCACTCACTGCGATCCTCCAACCTCTGTCTCCCGAGTGCTGAGATTGAAGGTGTGCACCACTATGGCTAGCTTGAAGCTTTCCCTTCAACCCCGTTTTATGCATCCCCAGGGGAATCACTTTGTTGTCTGCTGCTTTCCACTCCTGGGCTAAATGAGAGTTAACAACAGAATGTTAGAAAGATTTGATGGTCTTGTTGAGGTCTAAAAATTGCCTTTCAAAATTTTGTTCTACTTTTACTAGAAACATCAAGAAGTAGTTTGATTAAAATTCCCTTTTACTCAGCATAATTGACTGTGGGTACAGGAAGCTTTTGTGCCATTCTTTTTTTTTTTTTTTTTTTTTTTTTTTTGGTTTTGGTTTTTCGAGGTAGGGTCTCACTCTAGCTCAGGCTGACCTGGAATTCACTGTGTAGTCTTGGGGTGGCCTCGAACTCTTGGTGATCCTCCTATCTCTGCCTCCCAAGTGCTGGGATTAAAGGTGTGCGCCACCACACCTGGCGTGCCATTCTTTTTTTTTAAGTTGTCAGAAATTCAGAATGTTCATTTATCCTGCTATTGAGAGCTTGTATGCTAAGAAAATAAGGTGAATTATTTTTAAAGTAGATAGTGTCAAGTCAGGTATGTTCACAGATGCCTGTAATCCTAGTACTAGAGAGGCTGAGGTAGGAAGACTAAGAGTGTATGTTCAAGGCCAGCCTGGGCTACATAGCCAGGCCCTGTGTCCCTTCTCTCTTTCCACCAAAACCAAGTATATATGTGTGTGCATATGCATGTATAATGGAGAGTCTTATATTAGTCCATTCATTCTGCTATGATAAGACTATAAACTAGGAAACCTATAACAGTAGAAAATTTATTTCTTACAGTCTTAGAGGCTGAGAAATTTTCAGGTCAAGGTAGCCACAATGTCTGGTAAACGTCGGCTTTCTGGTGCATAAGTGGTGTCTTTAACTGTGTCCTCCAGTGCTGGAGGGTGAGGTTCGTCTGCTCTCTGGAGCTTCCTGTAAAGTTATTAATCCTTCCTCTGTTTACAAGGTCTTGACCCTCAAGACCTATCAGTTCCTAATACCGACACATTGTAGTTGAGGTTTCAATATGAATTTTGGAAGCACACAGACATTCAGTCCATAGCAACTTAAATATGTTGACATTTTTGGCTTTAAAAAAAAAAGATGTAGTTTTTCAATCTGTCCATTCATCTATCTATTTACATTTACCTCCAGGATTTGGCTCATTTGTGGAGAAAACTGTGATGCCTTACATTAGTACAACTCCAGCGAAACTCAGGAACCCTTGCACAAATGAACAGAACTGCACCAGCCCATTTAGCTACAAAAATGTGCTGAGTCTTACTGATAGAGGAGAGCATTTCAACAAACTTGTTGGTCAACAGCGCATATCTGGAAACCTAGATTCTCCAGAAGGTGGTTTTGATGCAATCATGCAGGTTGCAGTTTGTGGAGTAAGTACATTTGCTACAGGGGATGCTGGTGTCATTTGTGGGGACAGTAAGTACGATTTACTAAAAGTTAGAAAAAGGTGACCTTAGCTACCATATCATGAGATCACTCCTGAGAAGAAAAACATCAATCCTTTGAGTTTCCTCTAACCATAACCACTTTATAAAAGTGTATTTAACCCTTATTTCCCTACATGAGCTAGGTAGTTCATTCACTCAAGAGTTTTAAAGTCAGTCAGCATGCTAACCATTTGAAACCATGGGTGAGCTTGGCTGTTCTTGAGCTGGTTTAGCATATTTGGAGAAGCTTAGGTGTCCTAACTTTGTAGCTGTCTACTAGAGATGGGACAGTGATCTATCTGAGGCATCATAGGCAAAAAAGTGTCATGTGGAGTGGTTCTTACATCATGATCTGTAGGATTATTTACTTCTCAGTGTCTTTAAAAGACAAAGCTCTTTCCTCTGTCTTAATAGTTCAGATGAGATAACTTTTAAAGCCCTAGTTCATGAGGTATAGAACAGCATATATTTTGTGAGGCAATTAAGTATTTTTTTGTATTTATGGTTTATATTACAAAGTTTTTAGTGGTAGCAAATTCATCTATTGGACTAGTAATTAGTATTTTATGATTCATGTACCAAACCAGTTGAGTATTTCTTGATGATTTTTAAATTAATTTTATTTTATATATTCATTTTGAGAGAAAGAGAGAATAGACATGCCAGAGCCTCTAGCCACTGCAAATGAACTGCAGGCATATATGCCACCTTGTGCATCTGGCTTATGTGGGTACTGTGGAATTGAACCTGGATCCTTAGGCTTTGCAGGCAAGCACCTTAACTGCTAAGCCATCTTTCCACTCCTATTTTTCTTTTTTGAATCAGGGTCTCACTCTAACCTTCGCTGACCTGCAACTCACTCTGTAGCTTAAACTGGCCTTGAACTTTAGGTGATCCTCCTGCCTCTACCTTTTGAGATGACAGATGTATACCACCATGTCTGGTCCTTGAATACCTTTTTTTTTTTTTTTTTTTTTTTTTTTTGGTTGGTTTTTCCAGGTAGGGTCTCACTCTAGCCCAGGCTGACCTGGAATTCACTATGTAGTCTCAGGATGGCCTTCAACTCATGGTGATCCTTCTGCCTCTGCCTCCCAAGTACTGTGATTAAAGGCATGGTAATGCCTGGCCCTTGAGTATGTTTTAATGTGGCTAAAATTAGAAAACATGTAGCAACAATAAAGTTTGTCTGGAGCTTGTATTTTCTCATATTTTTCTCCTTGCTAAAGTGATAATGTCTAAGACAGTAAAGAAGTGTGACAGGTGTGACTTCCCCTTTTCTCAGATCCTAAACGTTTCACTTGGCCTCTCTAGGGATGTCTCTCTCCTTCTGAAAGGATAATGACAGACAACCCTCAGGGCTTGAGGTTCCAGTGTAGTGGTCTGTGAGTAGTAGTAATCACTTAGCACATACTGGCTAATGATGTCTGACTTGTCACTGGAGCGTTTGAAATGTAATCTTAGTCTCAGCTTTTAAAGAAGGAAGAATAGTATTCCAGGTAGCCAATAGCCTCGCCCCTGTCTTCTGGCTCTCTTTTTTATGGTCACTGTGTGGAAAACAAACAGTATCTGGACTGCCTCTTGCACTGCCTTAATGAGTGGGATTAAGCAACCATACCTAGGCCCATGGCTGGGTGTCTGAGTTTGTCATGCTTGAGAGGCAAAGGGTCAGATAGCCCTCATTTCAAAAATGGCTAGCATACTTAAACTTAATTATTACCTTCAAGGAATTTATAAGTAAGTATTGAGTCAGATTAAAAATTTAAAGTATAGTTACAAAATAGAAAAGTATTGCTATTAAATTCTTTATTGAGTAAGGTTAGTACACTAATGAACTGATTTCATGAGTACTGGTTAATGAGTAGAATGGATAGATTCAAAGCAGGGCATGTTCTGTGATAATTAATTTTGCTTATAATAAGAAAAGTAAAAAAAAAAAAAAAAAAAAAAAAAAAGGTGGCTGGAGAGATGGTTTATTGGATAAGGTGCTTGACCGTGAAGCCTAAGGACCCACATTTGATTACCCAGATCCCACATAAGGCAGATGCACATGGTGGTGCATGCATCTGGAGTTTGTTTGCAGTGGCTAGGGGCCCTAATTTGCCCATTCTTTCTCTCGTAAATAAATTTAAAAAATATATTTTAAAAGAAAAGTAGGGTGGGCATAGTGGCACATGCCTGTGATCCCAAAACTTAGTTGGTGAAGGCAGAAAAGGCATAGTAAGTTTGAAGTCAGCCTAACCTACAAGATATCCAATCTCAAAAAAAAAAAAAAAAAATTAAGCCAGGCTAGGAGGTGGCTCAGTAGGTAAAGTGTTTACAAGAAGTATGAGGCTCTGAATTCAGATCCCAAGAAAAATCATATAAAGGCAGAAATGGGATCTCTGAGCTTCATTGGCTAACTACTCTAACCAAATAATCAGTGCTCCTGTCTCAAAAGAGAAAAATGGAGAACACTGAAGGAAGCCACCTAATGTTAGCCTCAGTCCTTCACTCCCCCCCCCCACGGTGCCATACATATGAACAAACATATATGTGCACACACTTGGAGGGCTGATACTTTGTGTGGAAGACGAAGCAGGGCCAGACAGTAGGACCCAGCAAAGTGGATAATAGAAGATGTAAATTGAGATTTTATATACTTATCAAATACTTCACACAGTCAGGCTCTGAGCTGAGACTTGTCCATGTAGTGAGCCAGCAAAAAACATGTTCAGTGGGGTAGAAGGGCACCATTCAGTGAGTGCTCTGCATTTATCAGCAACATTAGAATTGTGAGCAGAAAACATAGACACAGAATTACATTAAAATTGCTATGGTAGCATATGTGCACATGAAATTATTCATGCTGAGTAGTATTTTATGGCTGACCTCTATTTCCTTTGAAGGACTTGATCGGCTGGAGGAATGTTACACGGCTGCTGGTTTTTTCACGATGCTGGTTTTCACTTTGCTGGAGATGGGAAACTTGGTGGCATTGTTTTGCCAAATGATGGGCAGTGTCACCTGGAAAATAACTCAGTACACAATGAGCCATTATTATGTAAGTGCTTAAGCTCTCACCTACTGAATGGGTTTAGGTGAATTTTAGTGTCTTAACACTGAGTGTATGGTGGGTAACTGGGGTTTGGGACTTTGTCATTTGGTAGGTAAGTGTGGGCTCTAACCTAATGCCCCATAGCTGTATAGGTGACTGTGAGGTTGTGGCAGGGTGCTTGCTCCTCTGGTTGTCTAGGTTGCTGAGACACCTCTGAATGCCCTGCCACCACCCAGCTGCCTCCTCGTTTGCATGCTTCATTTGGCAGCGGTATTGGTAGTACTTTAAACATACATGTTACCTAGGTTTTACGTTCTTATTTTTATGACTTTAAAAATAGGTACTTTGGTCTTTATTGAAAGTAAATACTGGCAAATTACTCAAGGTATAAAAGAAATTCAAATGTTTGTGAATCCTGGTGTGAAGTGCTACATAATGGAGCCTTTATTTCCTTAATTTCACTGCCCTTCCATTTAATGCAATAGATTATCTTACCATTCAAGACCTTTTAATATAACAATTCTTACACATGCATAAAAGAATTAGAAATTCAAATACATATTACCCACCTCAGCAATTATTTGATATTCCTATTTGAATGCAAGCTTATATATGCAAACCATTGTTTTCAAAAAAGTATTGAAAAACTCAAATATTGTAATTCTAACACTTGGCAGGCCAGCCTGGACTATGTAGTAAAACCAAAGTAAACAAAAACAGCCTGTAATTCATTAGCAATGTATTTATGTCTGATTTCTTAGGATTATCCCTCTATTGCTCATCTTGTCCAGAAACTCAGTGAAAATAACATTCAGACAATTTTTGCAGTTACTGAAGAATTTCAGCCCATTTACAAGGTAAATATGTGAGATTAAATGAACAAAGTTTTAGGCTTTGTTGTTTATTTTTGTTAGAGTTATTAGTTGCAAAATTATTTTTTAATTAAAATGTATGAAAATACCACTGGTTCTAGGCTGACTTTACAAAGGTGTCTAATGTTCTTTTATTTGGGGGTGTTCAAGGTAGGGCCTCACTGTATCTCAGGCTGTGGTTTTCCAGGTAGGGTCTCACTCTAGCCCAGGCTGACCTGGAATTCACTATGTAGTCTCAGGATGGCCTTCAACTCATGGTGATCCTTCTGCCTCTGCCTCCCAAGTACTGTGATTAAAGGCATGGTAATGCCTGGCCCTTGAGTATGTTTTAATGTGGCTAAAATTAGAAAACATGTAGCAACAATAAAGTTTGTCTGGAGCTTGTATTTTCTCATATTTTTCTCCTTGCTAAAGTGATAATGTCTAAGACAGTAAAGAAGTGTGACAGGTGTGACTTCCCCTTTTCTCAGATCCTAAACGTTTCACTTGGCCTCTCTAGGGATGTCTCTCTCCTTCTGAAAGGATAATGACAGACAACCCTCAGGGCTTGAGGTTCCAGTGTAGTGGTCTGTGAGTAGTAGTAATCACTTAGCACATACTGGCTAATGATGTCTGACTTGTCACTGGAGCGTTTGAAATGTAATCTTAGTCTCAGCTTTTAAAGAAGGAAGAATAGTATTCCAGGTAGCCAATAGCCTCGCCCCTGTCTTCTGGCTCTCTTTTTTATGGTCACTGTGTGGAAAACAAACAGTATCTGGACTGCCTCTTGCACTGCCTTAATGAGTGGGATTAAGCAACCATACCTAGGCCCATGGCTGGGTGTCTGAGTTTGTCATGCTTGAGAGGCAAAGGGTCAGATAGCCCTCATTTCAAAAATGGCTAGCATACTTAAACTTAATTATTACCTTCAAGGAATTTATAAGTAAGTATTGAGTCAGATTAAAAATTTAAAGTATAGTTACAAAATAGAAAAGTATTGCTATTAAATTCTTTATTGAGTAAGGTTAGTATACTAATGAACTGATTTCATGAGTACTGGTTAATGAGTAGAATGGATAGATTCAAAGCAGGGCATGTTCTGTGATAATTAATTTTGCTTATAATAAGAAAAGTAAAAAAAAAAAAAAAAAAAAAAAAAAAAAAGGTGGCTGGAGAGATGGTTTATTGGATAAGGTGCTTGCCCGTGAAGCCTAAGGACCCACATTTGATTACCCAGATCCCACATAAGGCAGATGCACATGGTGGTGCATGCATCTGGAGTTTGTTTGCAGTGGCTAGGGGCCCTAATGTGCCCATTCTTTCTCTCGTAAATAAATTTTAAAAATATATTTTAAAAGAAAAGTAGGGTGGGCATAGTGGCACATGCCTGTGATCCCAAAACTTAGTTGGTGAAGGCAGAAAAGGCATAGTAAGTTTGAAGTCAGCCTAACCTACAAGATATCCAATCTCAAAAAAAAAAAAAAAAAAAAATTAAGCCAGGCTAGGAGGTGGCTCAGTAGGTAAAGTGTTTACAAGAAGTATGAGGCTCTGAATTCAGATCCCAAGAAAAATCATATAAAGGCAGAAATGGGATCTCTGAGCTTCATTGGCTAACTACTCTAACCAAATAATCAGTGCTCCTGTCTCAAAAGAGAAAAATGGAGAACACTGAAGGAAGCTACCTAATGTTAGCCTCAGTCCTTCACTCCCCCCCCCCACGGTGCCATACATATGAACAAACATATATGTGCACACACTTGGAGGGCTGATACTTTGTGTGGAAGACGAAGCAGGGCCAGACAGTAGGACCCAGCAAAGTGGATAATAGAAGATGTAAATTGAGATTTTATATACTTATCAAATACTTCACACAGAGTCAGGCTCTGAGCTGAGACTTGTCCATGTAGTGAGCCAGCAAAAAACATGTTCAGTGGGGTAGAAGGGCACCATTCAGTGAGTGCTCTGCATTTATCAGCAACATTAGAATTGTGAGCAGAAAACATAGACACAGAATTACATTAAAATTGCTATGGTAGCATATGTGCACATGAAATTATTCATGCTGAGTAGCATTTTATGGCTGACCTCTATTTCCTTTGAAGGACTTGATCGGCTGGAGGAATGTTACACGGCTGCTGGTTTTTTCCACCGATGCTGGTTTTCACTTTGCTGGAGATGGGAAACTTGGTGGCATTGTTTTGCCAAATGATGGGCAGTGTCACCTGGAAAATAACTCGTACACAATGAGCCATTATTATGTAAGTGCTTAAGCTCTCACCTACTGAATGGGTTTAGGGTGAATTTTAGTGTCTTAACACTGAGTGTATGGTGGGTAACTGGGTTTGGGACTTTGTCATTTGGTAGGTAAGTGTGGGCTCTAACCTAATGCCCCATAGCTGTATAGGTGACTGTGAGGTTGTGGCAGGGTGCTTGCTCCTCTGGTTGTCTAGGTTGCTGAGACACCTCTGAATGCCCTGCCACCACCCAGCTGCCTCCTCGTTTGCATGCTTCATTTGGCAGCGGTATTGGTAGTACTTTAAACATACATGTTACCTAGGTTTTACGTTCTTATTTTTATGACTTTAAAAATAGGTACTTTGGTCTTTATTGAAAGTAAATACTGGCAAATTACTCAAGGTATAAAAGAAATTCAAATGTTTGTGAATCCTGGTGTGAAGTGCTACATAATGGAGCCTTTATTTCCTTAATTTCACTGCCCTTCCATTTAATGCAATAGATTATCTTACCATTCAAGACCTTTTAATATAACAATTCTTACATATGCATAAAAGAATTAGAAATTCAAATACATATTACCCACCTCAGCAATTATTTGATATTCCTATTTGAATGCAAGCTTATATATGCAAACCATTGTTTTCAAAAAAGTATTGAAAAACTCAAATATTGTAATTCTAACACTTGGCAGGCCAGCCTGGACTATGTAGTAAAACCAAAGTAAACAAAAACAGCCTGTAATTCATTAGCAATGTATTTATGTCTGATTTCTTAGGATTATCCCTCTATTGCTCATCTTGTCCAGAAACTCAGTGAAAATAACATTCAGACAATTTTTGCAGTTACTGAAGAATTTCAGCCCATTTACAAGGTAAATATGTGAGATTAAATGAACAAAGTTTTAGGCTTTGTTGTTTATTTTTGTTAAGAGTTATTAGTTGCAAAATTATTTTTTAATTAAAATGTATGAAAATACCACTGGTTCTAGGCTGACTTTACAAAGGTGTCTAATGTTCTTTTATTGGGGGGGGGGTGTTCAAGGTAGGGCCTCACTGTATCTCAGGCTGACCTGGAATTCACCGTGTAGTCTCAGGGTGGCCTCGAACGGCGCACCTCCTACCTCTGCCTCCCGAGTGCTGGGATTAAAGGCATGCACCACTATGCCCAGCTTGTTCATTTTTTAAAAAAAATTTTGTTTATTTTTATTTATTTATTTGAGAGTAACAGAGAAAGAAGCAGAGAGAGAGAGAGAGAATGGGTGCATCAGGGCCTCCAGCCACTGCAAACGAACTCCAGATGCATGCACCACCTTGTGCATCTGGCTTACGTGGGTCCTGGGGAATCAAGCCTTGAACCAGGGTCCTTAGGCTTCACAGGCAAGCACTTAACCACTAAGCCATCTCTCCAGCCCTAATGTTCATTTTTAATTGCATATTATTAGAATTCTTGCCTTTTTTGTTTTTCAAGGTAGGGTCTTACTCTATCCCTGGCTGACCTGGAATTCACTATGTAGTCTCAGGGTGGCCTCAAACTCAAAGAAATCCTCCTACCTCTGCATCTCTAGTGCTGGGATTAAAGGTGTGGGCCACCATGTCTGGCTTAGAATACTTGTCTTTTATCAATGTTGGACTTTTAAAGTTATTTAGGAAGTGTGTTGGGAACCAAACTTCCTCAGTGGATTCTAATGGTCCAATAAATAATATTTATTAGTTTTTATCTTTTAATCGTAGGAGCTGAAAAATTTGATTCCCAAGTCAGCAGTGGGAACATTGTCTGGCAATTCTAGTAATGTGATCCAGTTGATCATTGATGCATACAATGTGAGTATGTCTTAAATAAGATCAATTCTGGGTTTTACTCTGATGAGAATACTTGCTCAGAGGAAGTCAAACTTCCAAGAGAACAAGAAAAAGTGCAATCTGTGTCTGGCAGGTATTGTCTTAGGATCATAGCCTGAGCAAAGCAAAAATGGTTAAAGTGTGTTCTGGCATCTGGTTACACTGAGTAATTAAACAAGACACACTCCTTTCCATTGTGTACAATGTTTTCTTGTTTTGGTTTTTCGAGGTATGGTCTTGCTCTAGCCCAGGCTGACCTGGAATTCACTATGTAGTCTCAGGGTGGCCTTGAACTCATGGTGATCCTTCTACCTCAGCCTCCCGAGTGCTGGGATTAAAGGCGTGCACCAACATGCCCAGCAAGTGTACAGTAGTTTGAAGGGTAGGATCTTTGTTAGAGTCTGTTACTCTGGGTTTTCTAATCTCTCAAGTTAGTCTGGACTGTATTAGAATGATATCTTTTCTTAACAGCTCATTTTATCCATTGTTTTTATGTGTTCAACTACTGTTGATTTCAGTTCCCTATTCATCATTAGTCTTTCTTGTAGTCCCTTTCTTCAGAAGTCATTTTGGAAAATGGCAAATTGTCAGATGGTGTAACAATCAGTTACAAATCATTCTGTAAGAATGGGGTGAATGGAACAGGAGAAAATGGAAGAAAATGTTCCAACATTTCCATTGGAGATGAGGTATGTTGAATAAACATCTTACTTAGAAAAGAAAAATACCTACTTAAAAGCAAATTATTCTCTAATATGAGAAACATTAAAAGAAAGGAGTAGCTTTTGAATTTTTTGCTAAATTGTTAACTTGTTTTCTCTTTAAGGTACAGTTTCAAATTAGCATAACTGCAAATAAATGTCCAGAAAAACCTTCTGAAACCATTAAAATTAAGCCCCTGGGTTTCACGGAAGAAGTAGAGGTCATTCTTGAGTATATCTGTGAATGTGAATGCCAAAGCGAAGGCATCCGTGAAAGTCCCAAGTGCCATGATGGCAACGGGACATTTGAGTGTGGAGCCTGCAGGTGAGTATAGTCTTGTTGGAGACTGACGAAGTTGTAGGTAGGCTGCATTTCGGGAAATACATAGGAAATCTCTGTTCCATCCATGACAGCTCACCACAAGATCAATTAGAGGATCTTTCCCATCTAAGAAAAGAGCTCCTTAAATAAAATAAAAGTATTCATTTTCACATAAGCAGTTGAGGTAGCATTTGGGTTTTTCTTTCATGATAACAATTTGAGTTTTCTAGGGCAAAATATGCCTATATAAAATGAGTTTATAGAAAAATGTTTAAGAAAATATATCAAATTAACATGGTGCTTTTTTGGATTTAGTTTTAGTTTTGCTGTTTGAGACAGGGTCTTTTCTGTGTATAGGCTGGCCTCAAATTCATGATGCTTCTGCCTTAGCATTCTGAGTGCTGGGATTATAGACCTTGGCCAGCGCACCTTGTGATAATGAGAGTTTTATCTGTGGATTAGATTATCAAGCAGTAAGAAGTGTTATCTTGCATTACATTAATTTTGTATGCTGGAATATAAATGGCATTTTCAGAATGTAGAAGTACTAAAATAATTGTAAATATTCTCATCCTTTGTGCATTTGTCCTTGTGTCTGTGACAGAACACCTAACAAGAAGCAACTTAACAGAAGGGAGGCTGCATATTTACAGTTCAAAGTGACAATTTAGATTGACCATCATGCTACCTTGGGTACTTTCTAACTGAAACTGATACGCTCTGTACAACCTTTTCTTTAAATTAATAGCACTGCCGGCCGTGGTGGTGCACGCCTTTAATCCCCGCACTCTGGAGGTAGAGGTAGGAGGATCACTGTGAGTTCCAGGCCACCCTGAGAATGCCTGAGCTAGAGTGAGACCCTACCTCAAAAAACAAAAAACAAACAAAAAAAAAAAAATTAGTAGCACCTTTTAATCTAAATATCGGTTGCAAATGATGTGCTTAGGATTATTATCCATGAGATGATTGAGCAGCTGTAATTCACCATCAATTGTTAGTTACCTCTTGTAAATACTGATTTAAATGTCATATGACTCCTTGTTGCATAGAGCCTGTTTGAGTCACAAAGATCTAATTTGGTAGATGTCATCTCACCACAAAGATGATCTTGACAGCTGTCTTTCCTCTCTCGTTTACGTCTCCAGAAGTAGTTTATCCACTGGGCATTAGCGACAGTGCTTCAAAGTTATGCAAGGTCTCTGGTTGTCTGGACCTGTAAAATAAATTTACCTTTAAATGCTGCTAGTAATGTTTTTACTTTATATAGTCAAAATATGTTTTTCAACTTTTTTGCAATGTGTTCATTATGCTTTTTATGTTAGCAGTTGGACCCTTGCTTGAAATGAAAAGGTAGTTGACCTATAACAGCAAAACAGTAACATAGCATTTGAAAATATTCTCATTACGAATGAGTTTATTTTGGTACTTACATGTCTTCTTTGCCTGTTCATTGCTGGATTATATTTTCATTTTGGCCAAGATGGTTCCTTTCTGAACATGACTTTCTTCTAGGCCTTGCATGTTCCATAAGAACTTGAAGGGCTGCTGGGGGAGGGGTGTGTGTATATCTGTCTTTGTGCGTGCACAGGTGATGTAGTTAGTGTGCATCATGAGCATTCCCATGTTGGTCATTGGAAAAGATTGCTGTTTTTCCTTTCACGTGCCTGCAATCTACACTCTCCACAGGTGCAATGAAGGGCGTGTTGGGAGGCATTGTGAGTGCAGCACTGATGAAGTGAACAGTGAAGACATGGATGCTTACTGTAGGAAAGAGAACAGCTCCGAGATCTGCAGTAACAATGGAGAGTGCGTCTGTGGACAGTGTGTGTGCAGGAAGAGGGATAATACAAATGAAATTTATTCTGGAAAATTCTGCGAGTGTGATAATTTCAACTGTGATAGATCCAACGGCTTAATTTGTGGAGGTGAGACAAGTATCAGATAGTTTCACAGTGCAGTCTCCTCAAGTGTTACTTGGTTTATAAGTAGAGAAGGGCACAAATGGGGCCAGTCCTTCCCTTAGATACACTTTCTTTTACATAGTGGCATATTTCTCTATGTAACTTACTGCTGTGATGAAATACTTGACCATTATTTTGAGAAATGGTGTTTTTCATTCCAGGAAATGGGATTTGCAGGTGCCGTGTGTGTGAGTGCTTCCCCAACTACACTGGCAGTGCGTGTGACTGTTCTCTGGACACCCTTCCCTGCATGGCAGCAAATGGCCAGATCTGCAATGGTCGGGGCATCTGTGAGTGTGGTGTCTGTAAGTGCACAGACCCCAAGTTTCAAGGGCAAACCTGTGAGACATGTCAGACCTGCCTGGGTGTCTGTGCAGAGCATAAGTAAGTATTTCCTACCTCTTCTTGTGTGCTGACCCGAGTATCCAATGTATCACTAGAGCCAGAGGAATTGCTCACTTGTGTGTATTGCACAGCACTGAAGTTACACTAATAATCCCACTGTTTTTTAAACTTTTTGTTGTTGTTTATGTTTATTTATTTGAGAGTGACAGAGAAAGAGGCAGAGAGAGAGAATGGGTGCACCAGGGTCTCCAGCCACTGTAAACAAACTCCAGATGCATGTGCCTCCTTGTACATCTGGCTTACATGGGTCCTGGGGAATCGAGCATTGAACCAGGGTCCTTAGGCTTCACAGTCAAGTGCTTAACCACTAAGCCATCTCTCCAGTCCTTAAAAAAATTTTTTTATTGACAACTTCCTTAATTGTAGATAATATCCCATGGTACTTTCCTTCCCCACACACTTTCCCCTTTGAAACTCCACTCTCCATCATATCCTGAACTCCTCTCAATCTCTCCAGCCCTTTTAGAATATTAAAAAAAATTTTTTTTGGTTTGACTTCTTTTTTTAAAATTAATTAATTTATTTATTTGAGAGCAACAGACAGAAAGAGAGAAAGAGGCAGATAGATAGAGAGTGGGCACACCAGGGCCTCTAGCCACTGCAAACGAACTCCAGATGCATGCGCCACCTTGTGCATCTGACTTATGGGGGTCCAAGGGAATTGAACCTCAAACCAGGGTCCTTAGGCTTCACAGGCAAGCGCTCAACTGCTAAGCCATCTCTCCAGCCCAAATGCACTGTTTTGATCTGAAAGCACTGCATCATTGAATATCCACTGCAACCTTTATTAAGTTGCTTTTGGCTATCTTGGTGTTCAGCACTGTGGATAGAACCCAGAGTTTTGTGCTCTGCCATTGAGTCCATCAAGTCCAGTTACTCCCTTTTTTCTCAACAGAATTAAAGATTTTTTCCCCTTGGTGAGTTATAATTATACCAGTAATACATTTTTTAAATCATTACGGTTTATGTTACATACTTAACATGTGATATAGTTTTAGTTTTATACCTTCATTTCTTTATTGTGAACTTAATTAGAGCTACAATAAATTAATTTTATTTGAGAAACTAACATGTTTTAAACAATCAATGAGAATTTTATTTGCAAAAGGTACAAATGCTAGCAGTGTCTAGGCAAATTTATTAGGCTTACTTTTAACAATTATACAGTTGAACTACTAACATTTATTCACTGAAATACATGTTAATGATAGATATCTCTACATTTATGTTTAAAATTCATACACAAATAAAAATGAGAGACTTGCTAATAGCTGATTTCTATTCCATGTTTCTCCACTTGAACCTTATGGTTTTGACCCCATTGAGAGGGGGAAGTACCTAACATTCAGAAGTACCAGGCACAGAAAAAGAAACGTTTTGGTTTTTTTGAGAAGTGAATGCACTCCATCATCGTAGTTCTCCCCCACTGGCTTCTTGTTTGTTGTGTTTGTGAAACAGGGTCTTGCTATGTATATGTAGCTGGCTGGCCTTGAACTTGAGGTCCTCCTGCCTTGCCTCAGCCTCCCAGGGCTGGGATAGCAGATGTGGCCACCTCCAGAGATTCACAGTGGACTAAAGTATGTTCCCCAGGTCTTCAGCTTGCTAGCTGGGTGTCTTGGGCAAACTGCTACCAGTTTGATATAGATAGCCCATAAGTCTGTAGCTTCAAAGAAGAGCCCCTCAGATAGACCTCACTGGCCTCTTCCATAGCCCTAGTAGCTATGCTTGGAAAGCAGGTTTTACTTTTTAAGTCCTGAGCAATTTCCTCCCCATACCAGAGGTGGAAGTAAGATTTGGAATCATTATTGGGTGATGAGCCCTGTGGTGAGGACCTATAGTGAGGCTCCTCCTTCCTCCAGTAGAGGGCACCAGCCCTCTCAGCCTGAAAATTCTCAGGTGCTTTACCACCAAAGCTCAGGCTTGGTCCTGGTTGAAGTATGGAGACCCTGTCCCCTTTCCTTTCAGCTGTGGTCTCAGTGACAGTGGACAGTGGCTTGTTCACAGCTGCTGGAGACAGGCAACTTTGAGTCACCATCTAAGCATGTATTTCCGCTTTTCCACTCTCTCTTTTGTTGCCTTGGAATCAGTATGGCCATGAGGTTAGCACACAAGATATATCCTAAGTAATATGTTTAAAAAATATATATATTTTTATTTACTATATAAGAGAGAGAGAAAGAGAAAGTGAGTGGGCATGCAAGGGTCTTTTCACTCTGCACATGAACTCCAGACTCATGTGCCACTTGGCACATCTGGTTTGATGTGAGTACTGGGCAATTGAACTTGGGCAGGTGGACTTTGAAAGCGAGTACCTTTAACTGCTAAGCCATCTTCCCATCCCTTAAGTAATATATTTTAAGTGTAACAATTTCTGTTTTCACAGAGAATGTGTTCAGTGCCGAGCCTTTAATAAAGGAGAAAAGAAAGACACATGTGCACAGGAATGTTCCCATTTCAACCTGACCAAGGTAGAAAGCCGGGACAAGTTGCCCCAGCCAGTCCAGGTTGATCCTGTGACCCACTGCAAGGAGAAGGATGTTGACGACTGCTGGTTCTACTTCACCTACTCAGTGAATGCGAACGGTGAAGCCTCTGTTCACGTTGTGGAGACTCCAGGTAGAAGTTGGATGATATCAGACATTGTTTTCGTTGTCTTTGATTCTTTGTCTTGGTGAAGAGTACAGATACCTCCTTACTGTACCAATTTCCATTCTTTTGGGTGCATATTTAGTCACGGCCATTGTTGGATCATACAGGAGTTCTGTTTGAACTTACTCAGAAGCTGCCATATTGCTGTTCATATTGGCTGTATTTTTTTTTACATTGTCACTGACAGTGCTTATAGACTAATTTTCTCCACGTCTTTGCAACCCATCTTTTTCTTCTAACTGTTCTTACTGGAGTGCCATGGCCATTTTGGTTTTGACTTATGTTTCCTTATGATTAGTGATGTTGAACCTTTCGGCCATTTACACATTTTCTGTTGAGAAACTGTCCCTGTTTAAATTGTCATTTGTCGTTTCTATTGAGTTTTTAAAGATTCTTTGTATTCTGAATATTGGCATGTGTAGTTTGCAAATATTTTGTTCTATTCTGTGGAAGTTCTGATGATTTTTTTATATTGTGATTTTTATTTTTATTTTTTATTTTTTGGTTTTTTCGAGATAGGGTCTCACTTTAGCCCAGGCTGACCTGGAATTCACTATATAGTCTTAGGGTGGCCTTGAACTCATGGCGATCCTCTGCCTCTGCCTCCCAAGTGCTGGGATTAAAGGTGTACGTCACCACGCCTGGCTATTGTTGTGATTTTTTAAAAATTTGCAATCTCTAGAAAACAAGGTGTATATAACCCCCAAAATGACCTTTATTGATCATGTGTTCTACAATCACTTGATAGAGCCTAGTAGCTTTTTTGTTTGTTTACAAGAAGAGAGAGATAGAATGGTTGTACCAGGGCCTACAGCTGCTGAAAATGAACTCCAGACATACATGCCACTTTGTGTGTCTGGCTTGACATGGGTGCTGGGGAATTGAATCCAGGCCATTGGGCTTTGCAGGCAAGCACTTTAACCACTGAGCCATCTCCAGCCCCTAGTAGCTTTTAAATAGATTTTTTTTTTTTTTTTTTTTTTTTTTTGGGGTGGGGGGATAGTATGCATTGAATGCTATTTATTTCAAAAGATTCTGCCCAAGTTTTGTGGATAGCCTTGAACTTAGCCCATATTCATCCTTTATATGCTTAGGATAAAACTTGTTTATTTTCTAGACTGTCCCACTGGCCCAGACATCATTCCAATTGTAGCTGGTGTGGTTGCTGGAATTGTTCTTATTGGCCTTGCGTTACTTCTAATTTGGAAACTTTTAATGATCATTCATGACAGAAGGGAATTTGCTAAATTCGAAAAGGAGAAAATGAATGCCAAGTGGGACACGGTAAGTTTAAACACTGAAAACGCAAGGTGCTTCATAAAGTAAATGTAACTCTTAGAAAGGGTGAGACTGATTTTTAAAGTGCACTGTATTTCCTTCCTCCCAAAGTTACTCGAAGGATTTTCATTTACCGAAAAACAAAGAGTCCTAAGTATATTCATCGTAGTAAATCTTATGTATATTTTGGTTATATTGGCCAATATTTTTAGTTCTTTAACAGTTTTGATTGTAAATCTTCTACTCTGCCCCCCTTGTTTAATGTAACATAGAATTTTAAATAACACCACCAGTGTGACAAGCTATTCAGTCAAGTTTCCTCCCCTCCCCAGGTTACACACACCCCATCCTATGTGATTCCCTTTAATTGACATTCTGGAAAGGATACAAGTGTAATGGCAGAAATCAGACGAGTGGTGGCTGGGGCAGGAGTGGGGTAAGGGATGACCACAAAGGGGGTACAAGGGACTCTCTAGGATTATGTCTATGATGAGTATGAATGTGCATTTGGAAGTCCTTGGAGCTCTGTATCTAAGGAATGCTTTACACTGTTCACATGCTATCTGCAAGCCACCTTGCTTTATAGAAATAAACTATGAATAGCTCATGCTGTCATTTAGTGCTTTCACATAATGGACTCTGGTGGCATAGCAAAATGTTTGGCCTTCATACATTTGTCTTTTGGTACAAGAAAGCACTGAGGTCTTTAATATTTTAAAAAGTATAAATGAGCTGTAGTCATTTATATTACTACAGTTTCCTTAGATTTTAGGAATTTCAGAAATAGTACAAATTCTCTGTTTTATAGTGTTTGTACACTATAATGTCAGTGTTCTTTCTGATGAAATCACTAGAAACTATTTCTTTCACTTTAGCAAGAAAATCCGATTTACAAGAGTCCTATTAATAATTTCAAGAACCCAAACTATGGACGTAAAGCCGGTCTCTAAGTTGCCGTTCGTATTTCCTTTCACTTTCTGTCTTTGCATGTGAACTTGTGTCTTTTTAGTGCACTGTGTGTCCCTTACCACAACTGCTGTTTTACTTTCAAGTTTGGCTTATTTCTATTTATCTCTTGTTGCTTTTCTTCCTGTGTGTTAATGTAATAATGCTCAGAGGGGTAGAAATGGCACCATGTATGGGGAGAAGAGTGCACTTTGCACACCCTCAGATTGACCTAGGTCAAGACCCCACCCTTGTACTTAGTAAGTAGAATGGCCTTGAGGTGCTGCACACCCCAAGACACCCCAGTTTTCACATCCTTAGCAGAAAAGGACATTCATTGCCATGTGAGGTGGCTGTGTGTGGTGGTCCTGTGCCATAGATGGTATCATTCATTATATAATGAGTTGAACAGTGAAAGTGAATGCAATCTAAGTGCACAATCCAAAGAAAAGTGTCCTGAGATGGTGTGTGTCTAGTTTGCAGTTTCATGTTACTGGTTCTAGAAAGAAATGATACTTTTTAGATTTTTAAAAAAATGGTTTTTGTTTGTAAGCAGAGAAAGATAGGAGAGAGAGAGAATGAGAATGAGCACACTAGGGCCTCCAGCCACTGCAAACAAACTCCAGATGCATGCATCTGGCTTTACATGGATACTGGGAAATCAAACTTGAGTTGTTAGGCTTTATAGGCAGGCATCTTAACCACTGAACTTTCTCTCCAGTCCTTTAGTTCTTGATTCTAACTTGAAAATATATCAAGAGCCAAAGACTTGATGTGCATGTGTTTATTTTTATTGAATGATTCTGACATTTAAAGCTAAAATTAAAAATTTTAAATATAACAAGACTTTAAAGAGAAAAGTTTTGGTACTTGGGTATGTGTGTTTGTGTTCAGTGTGAATGTGGGCAGGTGTGAGCCACACACACCTGTGGTGTCAGAGGACAGCTTTCAGGTGTCTGTCTTCACCTTTCACCTACTTTGAGGCAGGGTCTGACATTCATAGCTACTTTCACCAGTGGTGGAGTGAATACAGTAGAGCCTGGGAGGATTAAGCTTTTCTCACCTTCCACCTGGCCTCATTGTATAGATGGTGATGATGTTGCTACAGACAGCTTGCACTTCATGCTACTTCTGTGCTTTAGGCGTGGTTCTCAGTTCTTCCTCTGTATTTGAAATAATAGGAGAGAGAATAGTAGCAACTATTATTTATTTATTTATTTATTTATTTATTTATTTGTTTATTTTGAGAGAGGAAGAGGCAGAGAGAATGGGTGCACCAGGGCTTCTCAGCTGCTGTGAATGAACTCCAGATGTGTCTGCCCCCTTTTGCACATGTACGACATTGCAGGTTTGCGTCACTTTTATGTCTGGCTAAATGTGAGACTTGGAGATTTGAACAAGCATTCTTAGGCTTTTCAGGCAGGTGGCTTAACCACTAAAGCCATCTCTCCAGCCCTTAATAACTATTTTTAATTCCTCTTTCACATATGAGAAGACTGAGGCAGGAAAGGGTTAGGTAGCCTAACCGAGTCACAGAGCCAGTTACAGAAAGACCCAGGCAATTAGACTTTAGGGCCCATGTTCCTGTCCTCTACCCTGTAGTTGTTTACCTCAGGAGACTATGACCTGGTAAGGAAGAGATAGACCACTATACAGACAGAGTTGCCCATTTTGACAGCTTGTTGTAACTTAGGGCAATACTGCTGTTGTGGCAAACATAATGGGGAAGTCACCTTCTTACACAGAACTACTCTATTGAGAATGTAATTATAAAATGATGTTTAAGGGCTTGAGAATGTAGCTTAGTTGTAGAGCCTAGTATGTGTGAGGCCTTGAATTTAATTTCCAATGAAATTATTGCCTTTTTAAATTCATGTTCTTTTACTTTGTAGGTCAGAACCTTAATTTCATAGGGTTATTTTTTCTCACAGAAAAAGTTTTCACCAGTTTTATTGAGGTGAAATATTTACCCTTCTCACATACTTAATAGTACTTTGAAGAAAATGATCAATTATTTATATTTAATATTTATATTTTTATTAGTTTTTGGCTCAAATACTCCTTCTCCAGCCAAAACCAGCATTTCATTTAATTCAAGAGCAAGATTTGGTAGAAATGTCTTTATATATTAGTGAAGCTCATAAAAATTTCTGGCTGTAGGTTAGGAAAAGTTTCGCTAGGCATTTAACAATAGAAATTAACGATCATTAAGAACTTAAAGCAATTCATACCTTAACAAATACTCTTCTCGGGTAGGACCAAGGTTTCCAGGTAATAATTACCACATTAGCAGTCACTGTAATCACTTGAGGAATGTACCTGACCTGTCCTCCTTTGCTGTTAAGGGAAACTTAAATGTGGATTCCACATCTCTGTGGATTCCACATCTCTCTGTATTCCTACCTCATTAGACAGTACAGAAACAATTCTATAGTACCATCATCCATTTCAGAGCCAGCACAAGGGTGATCCTGTTTAATTTGTTATCTTTTGACAATTTTTATACATGTATATAATGTATTTGGATCCTATTACTCCCCCCCCCCCGCCATTACCTTATTTTGTCCCTGTTTCACTTCCGTTAAACTCCTTCCCAGTAAGTCCCTTCCTACTTTCATGTCTTTTTTGAATGTGTGTGACTCAGTGAATTTAATTAGGGTTGCTTGCATGAGCATGAGTTAGGGGTTATTTAATGGAGCATGGGAACTTAGCATTCATTGGCTACACCACTGGAGAAAATGTCTGCCCTTTCCTTAGCAACCATTAAATGCCAGTAACGTCTCAGGAAGGGGTAGGGCCTCATGATACTCTCTGCCATCCATGATTAAATGTTGACAAGCCCAGTCTTATGTGAGTAACAACAACTGCTATGAGTTCATGAGTGCAATGGCCATGTGATTTCAGGCAGCCTTCACCTGAGCAGAGAGGGCCTCACCTGAGAGGATTTATAACCTGCTCTGGACGTGGAAACCTGCTTTGGCTTTCTGGTGGAGCTGTGCTCTTAAGTGAGGGGGACTAATCTGAATTACTTTAGTTTACCACCAAACTGATGCCTAGTACACATAGTTTAATTTTACCTCTAACCTTGCATGTGAAACTTTTGGTTGATTGGCCTGTGAAGTAATGAATATAAATGTATATATGGCAAAACAAACTTCTTCAAAGGTAAGTTCTTCCATATCAGTTCTACTTTAGACCCTGGTAATGTTGGGCTTTTCTTTTATATTTTGTTTTCTATTCTGTTTTGTTGGATAAATGCTAGATGTATTCACTGCATTCATTTCAAGACTCTTAATCAAGTGGTGATTTTTTTTTTTTTTTTAGCTCAATGTATTTTTAAGCATGAGCAGTCCTGGTTTCACACACAGCTTGGCAAATGGGAACAATGAGTCTAATGTATGAGCACCCTGACTTTGTGAAAAAGCAGCTTTCGGATCCAGTGTCTTGACTAGGAGTGGTGTATAACAATGTCTCTGTCATAACATCTGAGCTCCAGTTGTCCCTGGAGCTCAAAGTTTTAGAAGTCAGATAGATTGGTCTTCCATAAGATAAGATGCTTGTCTGAGGGATCCTGAGTTTGTCCAGGCTCAAAAAAGTTGTATTTTGAGGACTGGGAGGTGAGGAATCAGGTTTTTCCTATTGCTCTAATTGGTATTTATACAGCTGTTTGCTAAGACAGTCATGGGTGCCTCATAGGATACTGCCTGCAGATACTGAGCTTGCACACAATGGTGAACTGGTGTTGATTCTTGTTCATGTCTCCTCTCCCTTCCTGTCACCTCAAAACATTTAAGAACTATTCAACTGTATTTGCAGCGTTCTTTTTCCCTTATGTTGACTTTGCATATATTCATATTTGTTCTCCAGTCACTTTCACTATGAAAGTGCTCCTAAACTCCCAAAATTAATCCTATTTTTCTAATATGACTCTCATGTTATGAACATAATTCTGTCTGAGACTTGAGACTTTGTCAAAATACCTTATTTTCATGTTTGTCATCTATCATACTACCCACCTTGAAGGCAGAATTATGGATGTGTTTTAATTTTCTGTGTAAAACATCTGTGTTAGTATATTTTTGGATCTTGAAAGATGTTTGTTTGTAGCTTGGAGTTAGGTGCTGGGCCCATCATATACCTTGCTAAAGTGTAGAATTGCCATAGACATCAGCCTTTGCACATTAAAAACTTATAATATAACTCTATGAGGAATGACAGTTATGGTTTATGCAAGCTTGGCAGTGGGATTTGATGACGACACAATGTCTTCTGTGACCCAGAACCTTAAATCAGAGAAGTGGTCAAGAGCACAGCTCCCTCACTGGGGAGGAAGTGATGTCTAGCTCACCTGTGCATAGGGGGCATGAGGCAGGTAGAGTCAGGGCTTCCTTAGGCCTGGCATTCAATCTGCTGCAGAGACACCTCTGTGATAGTAGCAGTGCCTCTCTGCTGTGGAGGACATTCTTCCAGCTGCCCTCTAGAGAGAAAGTACTGAAGAACCCAAGTGTCATATGCCAGGGATTGCCTTAGGCTCATGGAGAACAGCTTTCATTTTTGATCAGGTATAAACCATTATTAATGCCTTATAAGATAAGGCATGTGATACCTGGACATTGAAGACTTCTAAAAAGACTGTTAATCTTGTATTAGAACATTGTATGATTTTAGAGAGTAACTGGTAATTTTCTTTTCTTTTTTTAGGGTGAAAATCCTATTTATAAGAGTGCCGTGACAACTGTGGTCAATCCAAAGTATGAGGGGAAATGAGTTCAACCTGGACAAATTTCTCAACACTGAATGCACAGCAGCCATTGTCATAGTCACATTAGGGTAGCTTTAGGGCTCTGTTACTATGGTTTTATTCATGTGCGGGTTTGAAAATGTACAATATGTATAATTTTTAATTTTTTTATTATTTTGAAAATAATGTTATAATCCATGCCAGGGACTGACCAAAGACTGATACAGGACCATTGTCCTTGTCAGCTAAGGTCACAGTGTGCCTTTTGACCTCTTCTTCCTGGACCAGTGGCATCAAGCTCTCACAGGACTATGTGACATTGCTAGGGTGATTGAAAGGGCAAAAGTTGAATCAGTGAAATGATGGTATTATTAAAGCTGAATTTTAACTTTTCAGATATGTCAGTTTTTAGTCATATAGAATCCAAAATTCCAGTCCTGCTAGCTGGGTAAGGATTGTTTAAACCTATCCTATTGCCATCTAGACAAGAATGATGATATATCAAAGACAAGTTATGTTGAGACTATCTGATTGAATCTGTTGGTCTACAAAGGCTATGAGGAAAATTCAGTCAGTTAGGAATGAAATACATAGCTTTAAAACCTGTGTGCCATTTCAAGAGTTACTTAATCTCGGTAACTGTTATTATGCCTTCTCTTTATAAATCCAATCCTTGGATGAAAGTACTGGCAACTTTTCTGCTAAACAGTCCTTGATTTAGCGCTATTTACATAAAGGTCATCATTTTTGTAGCATTTGCAGAATGGATAAACCTTTTGGATTGAGTTTATTATACTTCATTTTTTTGTTTAATTTCTGGTGCTTTTTATCACCTCTTCTAATCTTTTAAAGTATTTGTTTGCTGTTTGCGGGTAAAACTTTATCAGTACTGTTTCCCTGAAGATTTGGCTGTACATTTGCCTTTCTCATAGACACGGGACGCTGTCCTGTGGCTCACACAGCCAGGCTTCACCTGGGCCAGGCCTCCTTCCAGCCAGCTGTGCAGACCACTATGTGCTCCTTCCCACTGCTTGACTTCTTGTTTTAAAGTGCCTTTTAATTTTAACAGTTCACTTTTTACTATGCTATTTACTGAAGTTATTTATTAAATAAAAAGGCCGAAAATACTTAAATTGGCTGTCTTGGCTCCATATTGACATATTTCATTTGTATGTGCACATGTAATTTTCATGAGTCAAGGAATGGTTGGGGATATAGCTCAGTTGATAGGGTGCCTAGTTTGTATAAAATCCTAGGTTGAACCCAGTACCCCATAAAACCCTGTGTGGTGGCATATACATGTAATCCTATCGCTTGGGAGATAGAAGCAGGTGGTCATTCTTGACTACATACCAAGTTGTAGGCCACAGTGGGCTATATGAGACCCTGTCTCAAAAAGCAACAATTCAACCAGTAAATAAGAAGAAGTAATTGAGGAGAACCATTCATTGGTGGTCAGTTCTTTTTTTTTTTTTTTTTTTTTTTTTTTTTTTTTTTTTTTCGGTTTTCTGAGGTAGGGTCTCACTCCAGCTCAGGCTGACCTGGAATTCACTATGTAGTCTCAGCGATCCTCCTACCTCTGCCTCCCAAGTGCTGGAATTCAAGGCGTGCACCACCACATCCGACTCTGGGGGTCAGTTCTTAAGACGCTAAACCACATCTGTTTTTCATTGAAGGCTAAAGAATTATGGTAAAATACAGACTACAATCCATGCCCCACAGAGTTGGGAGCTGAGTTTTATACCCACATTAAACAGAACTTATGAATCTCATCTTAGAGCTATTATTACCTGCTGGAAATGTGTGGGTCCCTGGCCGCTGTGGGGGCTGTTGCACGCTGGCATCCCAGAGACATCCAAGTGGCTGGGGATCAGGGTCTTCAGTGGCCATGAGCACAATGGGAAGAAACAACCGGGGAGACTGAGTTGGAGGTCAGCTCATTTTTTTGCCAGGGGAGTGGGCTTAGAAGTTCATGTAGTGGTGGGAAGAGGTACGGGGTACATGTCACAGGGGGATTGGCTGTGTGGAGGCTGCTGGCCGATACTTCATTAACATATAGGGACCTTCCCTGTGAGTGCAGTAAAAGGTCACATGGCCAAGAGGAAACTGAAACCTAAGTCTTATCAGGATGTCCAGGTGCCCCTGGGGGGAGGGAGTGGCCTCACCCCTAGGCCTGCTGCAATCTCCTGGGGCCTGGGGCCCTTGGTCATGCCTGACAGCTCAGGCCTGCTTAAACCTCCAGTGGCCTGGGGTCCTTAACTATGCCCAGTAGAAATGAATCATTTTATTCAACATAGAGATAAGATTCTTAGGAAAAACTAGGGAAATCTTATTTTCATTTGGCTTTAGTTGATTTTTGTACAAAGATATATGGCCATAAAAAATTCTCATGTAAGGCTTAGTATAAAATACATCTTTCTTTCTTGAGTACACAGTGAAGGTCAGATATGTGGAGTGACTCTTAAAAGTTTCTACCTTACTAGCCTCTCATAAACAGTATAGCAGCCTTCACATCACTGCTGACAATCTTTTTATTCTGCTTAAATGTGTTTCCTAGTTTTGACTAAAATAACTTTGAAGTGAGAAATTCCTTATCCTTATCTTGTTCATTTCTTACTCTGTATCGCCTTAGTAGTCCTGTTTGCTATTCTCCACATTCCTGCTAAATCTACTCGTTTCTTCATGCCTTAGGCATAGTAAATTTAATTACAAATTTCTGCCTCAGAACTCAGCTCTTAGGAGAGATTTGAAAATAAATTAAGTCTCTTTTCTGTGGATATATTTTGTTTCTATGTCCTTCAGGTTGAAATAATGAATTTCTAAATTTGTATTCTACAAAATAGACAAAAAAAAAATACTTTCTCAGTGTAGAAATCCATTATTGGAAGCTGAAGGAATTGTTTTGAATTTCTTATTTTGTATGTGACAATATTGACATTTAAATAATTTTGTGCATGAAACAATTTTGGAATACAGTCTGAGAGATTGACAATTGTATATTTTAGGGCTGAAAATTGTATCTGCATATAAGATATGTAAACAATTTTGAGGTGCTGGAAATCAAACCCAGAATCCTGCATATGCTAGGCAAAGGCATATGGAATTCTCACACTGACATTCTTAGAAGAAGCATAGAATTTTGTCAGTAAAAGAATTTTTATTTTCCCAGCAGTAGTGTGAAACACTTTCCAAAATGTAACTTTTGATAGTAAAATTAACCATGATAGGAAATTTTTCTGAAGAACTAAAGAAACAATTACTTGACATTTTCAAATCTTTCCCATCATCTGTGATGTAATATTTAAGGAAATAGATAGCTAGATAAGATCTCAAGTCACAGGGACACAGAATTGTATACAGCAAGACCAGCATTGGCAAGGTAGGCAGTAGCAGTGAGGTCACTGTGCACCAGAGTGTGTTCTCCCTCAGCCTCTGTTGGCAACCACATGGCTGTCAGCATCCCCATGGTCATGCACATAGACTGCCAAGCACCGACTTGCGGGGCTTGCCAATGCTGTTTGCTCTTCTCTTGCTCCTCATCCCAGACGTGTCAGCTGCACAGGGGCCACCTCCTAGCTTGGCAGCTCATCGTGCTGGTGTTATCAGCCAAGTGCCTGTGAAGAGTTGGATATTCTCTAGAAGACCAGTGATTGACTGCAGGGGGGTTGTTTCTGTTGTGTTCTCAGTGCCTTTCTGTTCAGTGCTCAGGTCATTATGCCCATGTGGATATGCAAGACATTGAATGTGATGATTGACGTGAAGAACTTGCCAGAAGAAAAGATAATGACATGGTTTTAGATCTAGCATTGCTTTTCCCTATACCTTGGTTGCTCCCAGCTTTAAGCTGCACAGGATGGCCCAGGCATCCTGTGTTAGTTGACTCAGTTTGGGAAGTGGTTCTGGCACTTATGCTCACAGGGGTGGTGCAGTTTCAAAACACTTACTTTTTCTTTCTTTTTTGTTTTTGTTTTTTGAGGTAGGGTCTCACTTCAGCCCAGGTTGACCTGGAATTCACTATGTAGTCTCAGGGCAGCCTCAAACTCATGGCAATCCTCCTACCACTGCCTCCTGAGTGCTGGGATTAAAGGCGTGTGCCACCACGCCCTGCTTAAACACTGTTACTTGTTTTTTCTTTTTTTTTTTAATTATTATTTTTTTATTGACACCTTCTATACTTACATACAAAAAACATATATTTCCCTTCCCCCATTCCACTTTAGAACTCCAATCTCCATCATATCCCCTCCCTCTCTCCATTAGTCTCTCTTTTAATTTGATGTCATCATCTTTTTCTTCTATTTTGAGGGTCTTGCGAAGGTATTGCTAGGCACTGCAAGGTCATGGATATTGAGGCCAATTTCTGTCTGGGCAGTTGCATTGTAAGAAGTCACACCCTTCTTTGGCTCTTCCATTCTATCTGCCCCTCTTCTGCAATGGTCCCTGAGCCTTGGAGGGTGTGACAGAGGTGTTTCAGTGCTGGGCAGTCCTCCATCCCTTGTTCTCAGCACTATGTTGCCTTTTGGGTCATCCCAGTGGTCATCGCCATCTGAAAAGAGAAGCTTCTCTAACCAGAAGTGAGAGTAGCGTTAATATGTGAACATGAACATTAAGTGTAGTATCCCCAGGGCAGCTTGGTGGGAATAATATATACATTTAGTCAGACAAGAGCAGGCTTTATACCCCTAAGGCTCATGACCTCACCTGCCATAGACTTTTGCTTAGGTTTTTCAGTACCAAGTATGTATTCCCTCCCATAGAGAGGGCCTTCAGTCCAATTATGGAGCAGTTGGTTACCCCAAGAGTAGACATGCCACTATTGCACCCGTTCAGTCATTGGGCCTGTCTGGCCAAACTTGAATATTCAGTGCCCACTGTTTTCACTGCTGATGACTTCTGTCTCCCATACGGCTGCATGCAGTGCAGCTTTTTCCAGCTTTCAGTTGGCTGATCTACAGGGTGAAGGTTTTCTGCTCAGCACCAGCTTGCTTTCTCAGTGACCTTGCCTCTCAGGCAAGAGATGTCTTCAGCAATAAGGTCTTACTATCTGTTTCTCAAGGGAAACCAAGGGCTTTGGCAAAAGCCTTTAATGTTTTGGAGGCTACCGGGACCTCCTTGGCCAACAACTCACTGGAAGGTATCCCATCCCAGGCACTGAAAATTTTCTAGTAACAGTCTACAGCTTCTAGATGTTCCATTCTTCAAAAAAGTAGGTTTACATAAGTCTTATTCACAATATCTTTAATTTTATTTATCTTTAATTTAATTAGATTGACCCTCCCCCTGCTCTTTTACGCACTCTCTTCCCATGGCCTTGCTTAGGCCATTCCCCTCCCTGTAATCTGTTCTACTTACATATCACTGTTACTTTTTTAATGAAGAACTTTTTAATATGTGAACATACTGCCATGCAATCCGGTTCCTGTCCCGTCATCCTTTTTGTCCCTCCCTTGCCCTCCATCCACTGAGGACTGTCTTTCAACATTGTCTTTTCTGGTGTGTTTTTTTTTTTTGTTTTGTTTTTTTGTCTCATTCATTTTGTACTTCTCCATCCTCTGTGCCAAAGTGTTAATGGGTTCAGAACAGTCCATGTCTTGTGGGGGGTATTGGTAACACCTGTACACCCTTACATTCTTTCTATCTTCTCTTTGGCAATGTTCCCTAAGCCTTGCAGGGCAGGGTATAAATCTCATTTAGTGTTGAGCTCTCAGCACCCTCTTTCTGTTTTGATGAGGTATGAGTTTTTTCATTGTCTACCACCATGTCCATGGTGATGGTTCTCTGGCAGACAGTGAGAGCAGCACTCATTCATTGTACCACTTCAAAGTTTTTCAAATATTGAAAGACCACAGGGATGTTAACCTAAACATTGTTTCTTTTTTGTTTAATATTTTTTACTTATTTATTTATTGGTTTTTCAAGGTAGGATCTCACTTTAGCCCAGGCTGACCTGAAATTCACTATGTAGTCTCAGGGTGGCCTTGAATTCATGGCAATCATCCTACCTCCCGAATACTTGAGATTAAAGGTGTGCGCCATCACACCCAGCCTAATTTTTTAAAAACTATTTTTGGGGCTGGAGAGATGGCTTAGCGGCTAAGGCGCCTGCCTGCTAAGCCTAAGAACGCTGGTCCCATTGTCCAGTGGTTCCAAACTCCAGGTCCCACGTTTAGCCAGATGCAAAGTGAGGCAAGGGTGCAGTGCCGCACTTGCCTACAAGGGGGTGCACGCATCTGGATTTCCTGAGCTGAGAGACTGCTGGCACGCCCATCTCTGTCTCCCTCTCCCTATCTCTCTCTGTCTCTCCAAAAATAAATAAATAATAAAAATAAAAAAAATATTTTTGAACTTTTATTTATTAGAGGAAGCAAACTATCTTTCTTTATTTCTTCTTTAATTTTTGAGGTATGGTTTCACTCTAACCCAGGCTGACCTGGAATTCACTGTGTAGTCTCAGGGTAGCCTCAGACTCATGGCGATCCTCCTACCTCTGCCTCCCAAGTGCTGGGATTAAAGGTGTGCACCACCAAGCCCGGCCAAACATTGCTTCTTAAAACCAGCACTGATCTATGACGTGAGGACATTCACTGAACTTGAACTCATGCCTGTGGTTTTCTAGTGCAGCTTTAGGAGTAAGTCCTCCCAGCCCTTCACCATTTGGTGATAAATGGCTCACGTACTTGGATTCAAGTATAAAATGTTCACTCAGTTTCTAAAATACTGTGATGTAGTTACCTCTGAGTTTCTGAGACAAACAGCAGACCAAAAGCAGCTGATTTGAGGAAAGGATTTATTTTGGCTTATAATCTCAAAAGGGTGCTTTGGTTGCAGGAAAAGGGATGGCATGAGCAGAGGTAGGACACCACCTCTTTGCACAGCAGGTAGAAGACAGCAGCAGGAAAGTGAGCTGAGCCAGTCAATGCTAGCAAAGTGGAGGCTAATAAACCTTGAGGCCTGCCCTTCATGGCATACCTCCTCTAGCAAGTCACCACCTCCCAACTGCCACCAGCTGGGAATACAGGAGCTTAATGAGGGACATTAATTCAAGCCATCATATTCTGCCCCTGTCCCCTCCCCAAGAAAACAACTCCTATCCATTTTGATGTAAAATACATTCAGTCCAACCTAAAAGTCCCCACACATAGTGACTCTCCCTGCACAGAACACGTCACTCAAGGTCCCAAAATGTCTTGAGAGAGCAGAGAAAGACAGGCTTAGGGTCTTTATGTCATAGGGCACACCACCAAGGGGGGGTCGTGCACATGGACAGTGTCTTCCTTCGTGTGACTACTCCACAAGTGCCAAAGATGACAGCTCTCTAGGGCCTCATGACCCTGGATAGAAGATTGTGCATACTTAACTGTCATAGTAGGAGCTTACACTGTCAGGTCTTTTTCTACCCTATGTTCAGGAAAATACTTTCTGTATGTGCCCTTCCTCTATTGGCCTTAAACTTCTGGTCTTTTTACCTATGAAATAATTGGGTTGTTACAACTGATGTGAAGGTTCAGAAATGACATATTGTTGTGGGAAACCATTTCCCTGGGGTGACACAAACACCCATCTTCTCCCCAGATCAGGCACAAACGACAGAACAAAGGATGATTACACAAAAACCAGTTTGGTGAACCAATGAGTTTATTGGGGTTACTTACAGAGCAGGGTGAGGAGTTGCTTACAGGAGCAATGGAAGACTCAAAGGCAGCCCATGACGAGAAGTGATCAGCTACGTCTCTGGAACACGCTGTACCACTAGCAGGCAGTTCAATTGGAGAATCTCTAGCATACTCACTTGGAGAGCATTTGCAGGTAGCTCTGTGGGTGAGAATCTGATCCATAAGCAGTTGCTTCCCCTCCTTAGGTGGGGTCTTGCCACCCTTCCCCAAACTTGTTGATTTCCTCAGTCTCTGAAACATCCTTCCTGCCCAGTGCACCCCCCTAGGAAGGGATGTTTCAGATTGTAGCTAACAAAACCTTGGAAAGTGACTGTGTGATCTTTTAAGATTCAGGTCTCCCAGGCTTGACTTCATGAATCCCCAGAGCCTTCTTTCTCTTCAATTTGGAGGAATCTGCTTCACAACACATACTTAGTGAGCTTATGGAATTCCAGGAACAGCAGTACCGAACGTTGAGAGGGCTGACCAAAGACAAGTATTAAGAGACTTTCAGAAATGATCTTTACCATGGCATTGGGTACAATTTGAGATGTTGAAGACAATTAAAGACATTCTGTTTCTAAGGATCAGGAACTCTCAGAAATATGTCTAGAGTAGCATTAAATGAACTTTGTTTTTTTTTTTTTGAGGTAGGGTCTCACTCTAGCCCAGGCTGATCTGGAATTCACTATGTAATCTCAAGCTGGCCTTGAACTCATGGCAATCCTCTACCTCTGCCTTCCAAGTGCTGGGATTAAAGGTACCTGGCTTAGGAACTTTCAGTTGTGTTCCCAAAAGATTTGATTAGAACCTAGACTTGGATCTGTTCCAGCAAGTTAAGAAGCATATTGAGTAAGGATTTCCAAGTCCCTCTCTTTTCTATGTTGGAAGCTTTTGTCCTTTCCAACATAGATCTCTTTACACTTAGATTTTGCTCTCCTTTTTTTCAGAACTCACCCAAACATCTGGCTTCTGTGCTAGTCAATATAAGAGCAATGTTATGGTCACTATCCTTGGGTCTCAGGTCCAGTCTCTGATGTTTCTAGAAACAATTGCCAAGTAGCAAGTGCTATTTGTGGGGGACTTGGAGAAATCTCATTAGGGGTTGCTATGGTGACAGGAATAAAAGATAGGGACTCACCAAGGTGACTGCACCCTTCAGGCTCTTCTCTCATCAGTGGGATTAAGGCCCTTACACAGCTTCCAGGGTGCTCGTCTTGCTTCTTAACACTTGAAACTTATAGTCAGCTCCACTTTGCTGGACAAACATCCAACCCGACACAGGTTAGGGGAGGATTTTAGCTCACAAATCCAGAGGAAACTCCATCACTGGCAGAAGAAGCTGCTTACTTCCCTAGATCCAAGCAGAGAGAAACAACTACAGCAAGCAAACACAAAACCATCAAAGTTTGAACTGCTCTCTACATCTGTCTGGAATCAAGAGCCACCCCCAAACATACTGTTAGGGCTGGATCTTGGCATCTGCCCCCAGTGACACCTCCTCTAGCAGGCTGTTGGAGACTTAAGCAGAAAGCTGAACCTTAAAAAAAGATTACCTGAGGCTATGGGGGACATACATTCATATTCAAACCACCACAGAAACACAGCATTCCCTCTCTGGAAGATACAGCCCAGCACTTGCTAAGCCCTCCACAAAGCAAACTGCAAACACACGTCCTAGGTCATTACTGAGCTGTGTTCATTTTACTTCAGAGGTCACAGGAAGACATGACAAGGACCTCACATATATCCCAGCAGCCAGCTCAATTATGGGTCTGGTGGACCCTGACTTTCACTGCAAGCTGTTCTTCAGAGTCTTCTTGAGTCACAGCCTCTCTTTATTAACCCTTTCTTGCATTCAATCCTTATGTGCCTCCCTTACCCACAGCCACTGGTCTCTCGACCTTTTAAACTTGGAATCCACAGCGGTCTTTCTGCGGGGCAAGTCGCCTGCTGACCAGAGAAGCTTCCAATGGAGAGCATTCTGCCAGCATGAAAGAAAACACATATGTTGATGCATACCTGTAAGCCCAGCACTCAGGTGACTGAGGCAGGACCACCAAGTGATCTTGGCCTGCCTGGGCTACAGGGTGAACTCCAAGCCAGGCAGTACTCTAGTGAGACCCAGTCCCGAATCATCTATTGGCTGTAAAGGTTATCTTCTCATTTCAGCACCGTTGGTCCTCCAGTGTGTCCTCGTGCTGGCATCAGACTTTGCCCATTACCTCTTCTCTGCTGTGTGATTTGGACCTGTGAATGACTTGTCTTATTTTGATGACACTTTGAGATTCCACACGAATGCCCACATAAGCATTTGTCATTGTCCATAGGAATCATGAGGACTGTGTAGATTGAGTCACATAATATTGCCAATGCAAAGAATCTTATGTTGTTCAGTCCACAAACCTGGGGTTTCTTTGCATTTACTGGCATTTTCCTTAAATTCTTCCAGAAATGTGCTGTAATTTATGGTTTGGGACAATGGCTCAGAGGATAAAGGTGCTTACTTGTAAAGCCTGCCAGACTGGGTTCATTTCCCTAATACTTATATAAAACTGACACACACACATGAACCTGGAGTTCATTTGTAATGGCAAGGGACCCTGGTGAGCCTTTCTCCTAGCTTAGGCTGACCTGGAATTCACTATGTAGTCTCAGGGTGGCCTCGAATTCACGGCGATCCTCCTACCTCTGCCTCCCAAGTGCTGGGATTAAAGGCGTACGCCACCACACCCGGCTTCTCAAATAAGATTTTTATTTATTCATTTATGAGAGAGAGGCAGATGAGGGAGAGAGAGAATGGGCACACCATGGCTTCTACCCACTACACAAACAAACTCCAGATGCATGTGTCACCTTGTGCATCTGCCTTACATAGGTATTGGGAAATCAAACCTGGGTCCTTGGGCTTCACAGGCAAGCACTTTAACTGCTAAGCTCTCTCCAGCCCCATTAAAAAAAAAGTTTTAAAAAGAAATGTGGGGCTGGAGAGATGGCTTAGTGGTCAAGGTGCTTGCCTGCAAAGCCAAAGACCCAGGTTTGATTCCCCAACCCACGTAAGATGCACAAGCTGGCCCACGCATCTGGAATTCATTTGTAGTGGCTGAAAGCGCATCCATTCTCTCTCTATCTGCCTTTCTCCCTCTCTCTCAAACAAATAAAATAAAGTTTAAAAAAATAAAAAGAAATATGCTGTAATTTTCGTGGTATAACTTTTTCCCACAATTTTTGAGTTTTTTAGAAAGAAGAAAAAAATTTACCTAGTACACGGCAGGGAGAGTAGTGTGCCACATGGCAACACAAGAATTGCTTGCCTACAGGCTTCAGTATATTCATATGTGTATTTCAAGCTGATTTCCTTTTTAAAAATATTTTTCTTTATTTGCAAAGAGAGACGGGAGAGAGAGAAAGGAAGGAAGGGAGAGAGAATGGGCACACCAGGGCCTCTTGCCATGCAAATGAACTCAAGACGCATAAAGCGCTTTGTGCATCGGCATTACGTGGGTGCCCAGGAATTGAACTCAGGCCATCAGGCTTTGCAAACAAGTGCCTTTAACCACTGTGCCATCTCTCTAGCTCCAAGTTGATGTTCTTAATTTCATTGTTCAGATGGCTTATTCCTAGTATACAGTAATATAATTTTTAAGATTTAATTTAATTTTATTTATTTATTAATTAGGGAAAGAGAGAGAGGGAGAGTGAGAATGGGCACACCAGAGCCTCCAGCCACTGCAAACAAACTCCAGATGCGTGTGCCCCCTTGTGCATCTGGCTTACGTGGGACCTGGGGAATTGAACCGGGGTCCTTAGGCTTCACAGGCATGTGCCTTAACCGCTAAGCCATCTCTCCAGCCCTCATATAATTTTTATGTTGGTATTTTCCTTGTGATTTTGTTGAATTTACTAGCAGTAAGAATACTGCATGAATTCTACAAGATTATCTGCATATTCTGACTGGTAATCTGTGTGGTGTTAATGTATAGTTTGCTTGCTTCTGGATATGGATGCCTTTAATCTCTTTAATTTCCTGCTGATTTGACCCCATTGCCACCACCACCTTTGACCAGTGCTCACTGTGTTCCCTCTGCTGGACAGGCCTGACTCCCACTGTCTGCAAGTTCCACGGGAAGCCTGTCCCTAACTGCCAACCTGGGTGGGGTTTTCTTCTGCTGGGCTTCTGCAGTCCTCACTCCAGCCATCAGATGCATCAGACCACCTACCTCTGGGAACTGGATGAGATGTGCAGCTCACCTCCGTGCACTGCCATGTGCACTGTGCAGATTGTGGACCCTGTGCCAGGGGCATCCACACATGCAGAGTCTTTTCCCAGATCTAATGTCTTTGTGACCAGTGATGGTGACTCCCTTCCTCACCAGATGGTAAAACTGAGCTGCCCTGCAACCAAGATGCCATGCTCCACTCACTGCCCACTACATGGCAAATAGCATCGCAAGTGTAAAGAAGAGAGTTGGGTGGCTGGTTTTGTGGTGATGATGAGGCAGGTTCTATCCCTCTAGTCCATACTCAGTGGGAATTCACTAGGTAGTATAGGTTGGCCTCAAATTCACAAGGATCCTCTTACCTCAGCCTCCTGAGCGCTAGAATTCCAGGTATGAGCCACCACACCTGGCTGCAATGATCCCTTTCTGATCATGACTGCTGACCTTGTCTGCTGACGGCCGCCCATACATGGGGAAGAGTGGGAATGCATCCAGGCTGCTCTCACACACAACCATTTCCATGAGCCCTGTGGTCATTCCTTGCTCTACCCCAGCCATATGACAAAGCCCAGCGGTCCTTTAAGAACATCACCACAGAGCCCAGTGTAGTGGTGCTGCGCCTTTAGTCCAACACTCAGGAGACTGACGGAGGAAGAGTGTCATGGCTTCCAGGCAGCCCGACCTACAGAGTGAGTTCCAGGTCAGCCTGCGCTACACCGAGACCCTGCCACAAAGGGAAAAAAAATGGAGGCTGATCGTGGTGGCACATGCCTTTATTCCCAGCAAATGGGAGGCAGAGATAGGAGGATCACTCTGAGCTCGAAGCCAGGCTGGAACAACAGAGTAAGTTCTAGCCTGGACTAGAGTGAGACCCTACCCCCAAAAAAAAAGAAAAAGAAAGAAAAGAAAGAAAGAAAGAAAGAAAGAAAGAAAGAAAGAAAGAGAAAAAAAAGGAAAGGAAAAAATACTCAATTTAAACATCCCCAATGGGATAAACACTCTACTGAAACATTGCCTCCCTTCATTTGGTTTCTACATCACATAATGTAATATGTGCACACAAATTTGGGGCTAGGGTTCACAAAGAAACCAACACTGCATTATATGTGAGTTGACTTAATCCCACTCCAGGTGGGGACCATTGCCCAGACTGACAGAGCAGGAACCCTGCACTAAATTGGCAACCTCTATCAATAATAGGGTCCACCTGACCCCAAATCCCATGTCCCTAACCATGACACAGCACAGGTCCGTGTGCCCTGCTGATGGAGTCCGCATGTCTTCGAGGCCCAGGATGCTTCCTTGTATACTACCCATTTCCTATAATGCCTGATGATGGCCTCCAACGTTCTCCACCCTGACCAAGAGCTGGTCTGATGATGACCTCCAATCCTCCACCCTGACCAAGAGCTGGTCTGATGATGACCTTCCAATGTCCTCCGCCCTGACCAAGAGGCTGGGGGCTGCAGGCTAAAGGAAGACAGTGCTAGACATTAGATTGTGGGAGTCATTTCAGGCCCTTAAGCCATGCAAATCAAATGAACAATAAAGTTTTATTTAACAACTGAAAGAAAACATAACAATTAAAATAAAAATTAACTACAAAAAGTAAATGGATATTTTCCCTGGAGAGGAAGTTTCAGCTGAAGTGTGAGAGCTGTGTGACGTTCAGCGGCCTGATCTTGTTAAATGCTCACATCAGACATGTTCCACAGAGGATCTGGATCTGATAGTCCTGTGTGTGTGGATGTGATGACAGTCCTGAAGTGCAAGGCTTATGTTTATCTGTATGTGCACATGACAGTAATGGAGAGACCTAAACATTCAGAACGTAAAAGCTTATGGGGGACACCTGAATCAAACCACCAGACCAGTCAAGAAAATGACTTCTCCCCCAACAACAGTTAACTGCCAATAAATCTTTAGGTTTATAGTTGTAGTTTAGCAATTACTTCACTTTTATTATTGAAAATGGTAAGATCTAAGCAATATATAGTACATTGAAATATTTAGTTCTGTCTCTTCATTGTCCTTCAGAAAACTAAACTCTAGGTAGATTTAACTTGCCATGTTTGAACATGTTGTTCAGCTATAAGACACTGCTGAAGAAAAAGACGCAGTAGATACATGGTTCCTCTAATAAAGCCTGGCAATTCTTTTATTTTCAATTCTGCATTTCTGAAGCTAAGGTAAACCTCTGTTGGCCAATTTCTCATGTGCTGTTTCTGTCTTCACTCTCAGAAACTAATTGCAAATCACTTGCAGTGTTCTAAAATACCAGCCCTTGGTTGGCAATGAATACTGGGCAGAACCAATACCTTTCAATAAGACAAGAAAAGATAGCTGACTGCCTAGCACAAGACACATCAACATTATCACATCTACCAGGGCACAGGAGACATAGAGTAAATGGTGATTTAAATGCCATACTCCTCTCGCTGACAGCTGAACAACCTCCTCCAAGAAGATGGTGGTGGACAGGGAGGAGATATAAAATTCATCAAAGCAGAAATTCACAGGATGCCGAAAGGTTAGCACTAAAGGAGACTTAAAACAGCCCTATCCAGGTTCAGGGAACATTGCAGAAGAAGAGGCAAAAAGTGTGTAAGAGCCACAGCATGGGAAGCAGAATCCTGAGGCACTAAACCCCTATAAAAGACTGACTAGTGCATTCAGAATGCCACAGTGCACACCAATAACTCCACTGAGGAGGACCTCAGGAGAATGGGGTCAGGGAAGACAAGATGTAAGAGCATAGCCTGATGGGAATATGATCAGTATGAAATATGGATATAGAGTAAAGGCGGAAATCTTGGTACTTCAGGTTACGTATCACAACTTTGAGATACCTTTCTACTATGTCATTACAGCGGGGTGAAACCTTGCTGTGTTTAGCAGGCACTTTAGGGCACGTGATCTTGCCCTGAGCAGAGACATGGAGGAAGCGTTCAATCAGTAACAGCACTAGCAAAGGGGCTCTTGAAACCACACCACGATGTGAAAACCCCATAGGACCTCCACACAGAACACATACATACCTGGTCTGTGGTGCGGGCTCGTCCCGGGCACCCGTCTGCCAGTGGGTCTGCCTCAGCTGATGAACAGCTTGGACTGCACACTGATTCAGTGGGGCTCTAGAGGAACAAGGAGGGAGGGATCAGTCATGGAGGTGCTAGGAAATGGCTTGCTGTCACCCATGCATGGAGATGAAACGACAAGAAAAATCTATATTATTCTCTCTTTCAAGAAAATAAATGATAATCACCTGAGGGTGCTTGGAAAATGACGGGGGTATGTGAGTATCCACCTGGATTGGAATGATGCTGAAAGAAGGCATGGAGGTCACTGGCCAATGAAGGGAAAAGAAAGTTTTGGATAAGAAAATGGAGGTGAGGGCAAGCACTGGGTGACCCATGGTCTTTCTGGGATATTCCCACTCTCAAATATCGGTAAGAAACCATGTTAACTGTGAGTGACATAATGTTTTCCTGGCCCAGCCTGTAATTAGTCTGCTGGGATGGCTTTCCTGTAAGACTTCAGGAAGCAAGGACCAAATCCATGTGGTCTAAGTGTGAACAAGGAGGTCAAATTCAGAAGGAGAGATTTTACCAAAGTTTCTCTTGTTTATGAAGCATTCTGTCACTACTAGACAGGTGACCCTCTTCAGTATTCATCATCACCCCCAAAGGAGGGCCACAGTCCACTAAGGGACATCATGGGAGACTCCCCAAAGGATGGTATGCAACATAGGAACATGTATGACACACGAGGTTCCAGGTTTGCACAAGCAGAACTCCAAGTTGGTTGGGGAGCCCCCCTCCCCATGTGATCAGTGGTGAGACTGAATCTTTCCGACAGGGAAATATTGACACAGTGCCAGAGTCTCAAGGTCATCATGAGACTTTGTTGAATGAACAGTCACAAACATCCCCAAAGCAGGATGGCACTGTGCTGGGAATAGACTCTTTACCTGGCCTTGAGAGACAGCCTCATCCAGGCGGTCCTCTGCCACCTGGGGAAATGTTCCAGAGGTCCCAGAGGCCTCCTGAATGGATTCCTTGGCCCCCTGATGTTGGAGAAAGGGAAATGCAATCACGGAGACTGTAAACATGTGTCCAGACTCCCAACAGGCTGTGAAAAACCACCTAACAAACACTGTGAAATATTCCTGACACACCACCCCCCACACGTCTCGGTCTGAGGTCTGGAACATCCCACGGGGCATCTTAGTATATGCCTGCATTGCTGTCATTTGAATCCATGAGGCCCAATGAGGACATCCAGGGCCTCTGGTGAGACCTGCAGGGGAGTCTCTGAAGGAAGAGCAGGAGTGTGTGCAACCAGGAGAAGGACGTGAAAGGAAGTGTCACCCAGAGAAAACTACTGGCATGACGAAATGCTCAATATCTCAGGCTCATTTTGAGGTTGATGGGAATGTCGTACCCACACAGGCAGGACAGTGAAACAGTTGGTGGATACCTGATGGTTGGGGTTCAGGCTGGGTCGTCACTCCTGCTACTGGCGAGACACCACTGGAGGATGTCTTAGGAGATTCCCAAACAGGGTGATACCCACCTTAAAATCCAGCATCCCACAGGAGCCAACAGGCCTGCGCAGATGCCTTTCCACCTTGGTTGGAGAAGCAACATCCCACCTTGCCATTTGTCCAGTAGAGGGACTGGAAAGAAAGTCTCAGACACCACACCAGTGGCACTCCTCAAGAGACCCATGGTCATTGTTAGCGTTTCCTGATGGAAACCCTCCCAGTCCTTCAGAAGGAAAGGTGATCGAATCCTAGGAGAAGACCACTTACCTGGCCTCGGGGATCAGCCTCATGTAGGTGGACTTGTGCTGCCTCATCAGATGGGCCCGAGACATGGAGGCCTCAGGATGGACTTCACTGGACCCCTGAGGGTGGTCAACGAGGGAAATGAAATCACCAAGGATGTACCAAGAAATGAATCCTGACTCCAAACTAGACTGTGAAGAGCTATACAGAAATCCCTCTTGCATAGTCCACGTCACACTGCACCCACGCATCACTCTCTGGGCTCTGAAACAAGCCAGGGGTGGGCTCCATCTGAGTACATACCTGGCACTGATGTGCCTCGGGCATATGATCCCCCTTGTGTACCAGGCCCTCACGTGAGATCTTCTTGGAAGTCTCCGCAAGAAGGGCAGGAGCAGCTGTGGTGGCAGCAATCCTAGCAGAAGGGCAGAGGTAAGGATCAGAGTTCAAGGCCACCCTGAGACTACAGAAGTCCAGGTCAGCCTGGGCCAGAGTGAGACCCTACCTCAAAAACCAAAAAAAAAAAAAAAAACAAACAAAAAAAGAAGGGCAGGAGCGTCAGCACCCTGAAAGGCAGCTGCACAGAAGTGAGCTGACTACTCTGAGTGATTAGGATTATGGGACTTCCACATGCATCTAACTCCAGGACACTAGTTTGTGGAGTTCTGGGACAAGAATAGCGATGACCTGTGTTTGGGGTCATGTTGGTCCAGCAGGCAATCTGCCAGCTGGGCCTGCTCACCTGCTGCTGGCAAGGAGCGTGGACCTAGTCCATGTGGTCCTAATGGGAACAGGGTGTCACGTTCAATCAGGCAAACATAACTAAACTCTCTTTTAGTACCAAACCTTCTGCAACAACTACACAGAAAATGCTCTTCACTTTACACACTAACAAGTGGACATAGGATTCCCCATGGGCACCAGGTCCTCCTTGAGCCCTCCAGTGGGTCTGTCCCAGAAGTGAGCTAAGCCAGGAACTTGAAAACTGCACAGGAATATCGGGTGAGTCCAGCTGCTCCATGTCTCATGCTCACTCCAACGTTTATGGAACGTTCGTATCTACACACGTGCAGGATCAAAGTTGGTGGAGACCTCGCAAGAGAAGTCTTGTTACCTGTGCCAAGGGGGCATCACTGCCCAGCCTATAATCTCTTAGCAGGGATGGCTCTGTTGCCAGCCGGCAGTGAGCGTGGACCAAGTGGATGTGGTCCTAAAGGGATCAAGGAAGTCAGGTTCAGTCAGATTGATGGTAGGTACATAGTGTCTCTTAGTGAGCAAGCATTGTGTCTCAACAACATGGACAATCCACTTCAGTGTTCATGCTCACACAAAATTTACATACAGTGAGAGCCTTGGGCACCCAGGGGGCATAAAGGAGATTCCTGACCATGATGACATCCACGTTAAGAGCACAACACACACAAGACCACAGGTGTGCCCAGGAAATTTTCCTTCTGTGTTGTGGAAACTGCCCGTTCTAGGTGTTATCTGGAAATAGACTTGATAGGAACTCCCACCCAGGCAAATCGTGGCACACTGCAAGCGTCTTATGTGCATTGTGAGTTTTGACCGGCATATATACTCCAAATATTTAGAAGCAAAGGTCGTTGAGTCCTGAGAGAAGACTACTTACCTGGCCTGGATGGTCAGCCTCATTGGGGCTGACCTCTGCTGCCAAGTGAAGGGTGCCCAAGATGTCACCGGCCTTCAGATGGGATTTAGCGGGGACCTGATCATAGTCAAAAAGAAAAAGTAGGGCTGGAGATATGGCTTAGTAGTTAAGGCACCTGCCTCCTAAGTCTAAGAATGCTGGTTCCAATCTCCAGCGGTTCCAATCTCCAGGTCCCACATTTAGCCAGACGTAACGTGACGCAAGGGCGCAATGCCACACTTGACCACAAGGGAGTGCACGCATCTGGATTTCTTTCGCAGCAGCTGAGAGGCTGCTGGTGCGCCAAGATCTCTGTCTTCCTTTCCCTCTCTCTCTCTCTCCAAAAAAAAAAAAGAAGAAGAAGAAAAGAAAAGGTTGCCGGGTATGGTGGTGCACGCCTTTAATCCAGTACTCAGGAGGCCGAGGTAGAGGATCACCATGAGTTCAAGGCCACCCTGAGACTACATAGTAAATTCCAGGTCAGCCTGGGCTAGAGTGAGACCCTACCTTGAAAAAATGAAGAAGGAGAAGGAGAAGGAGGAAGAAGAAGAAGAAGAAAAGGGAAGAAGAAGGAGAAGAAGGAGAAGAAGGAGAAGAAGGAGAATCCCAGCACTCAGAAGAAGCAGAGGTAAGAGGATCAGAAGGAGAAGAAGGAGAAGAAGACTACAAGAGTGAGAAGAAGGTCAAGAAGGAGAAGAAGGAGAAGAAGGAGAAGAAGGAGAAAAGAAGAAAAGAAAAGAAGAAAGAAAGAAAGAAAAGAAAAGAAAGAAAGAAAGAAAGTGGCACACGCTTTTAATCCCAGCACTCAGGAGGCAGAGGTAAGAGGATCACCATGAGTTCAAGGCTGCCCTGAGACTACATAGTGAATTCCAGGTCAGCCTGGGCTAGAGTGAGACCCTACCTTGAAAAACCAAAAAGAGAGAAAGAAAGAAAGAAAGAAAGAAAGAAAGAAAGAAAGAAAGAAAGAAAGAAAGAAAGAAAGAAGGAAGGAAGGAGAGAAAGAAAGAGAAAAAGAAAGAGATAAAGAAAGAAAGAAAGAAAGAAAGAAAGAAAGAAAGAAAGAAAGAAAGAAAGAAAAAAGAAAGAAAGAGAGAGAGAAAGAAAAGGGAAATCACTGAGTACAAAAATGCCTCCTGACTCCATACGTGTCTGTACAAAAGCACACATAGAGATCTGTCAGTGATGTTCCCAGTGCAACCACACCCACACAGCATTTTCTTCAGTGTGGATCCACCCATGGAGACATGTTCCTAGATACCTGGCACAGGTATTCTTTGGGTTTGTAATCCCCAGTGGGCTCCAGGTTCTCTGTGGAGCCTTCCTGGGAAGTCTTCCCCAGAGGGTCCAGAGTGTAGACGGCCTGGGGAGGGACAAGACAGGAAGTTCAAATTGCATGGTAAGATAGTGGTGAGAAAAGCCACTCCACATCTCTTGCTCCGTCTGAGGTTTATGGCACTTTCCCACCCACACATATGCAGAAGGAAAGACGGCGGAGAACTTGGAGGACATTAGATACCTGTCCAGAGGGGTCATCCTGGCCTAGCCTGTAATTCACAGCCTGGGTCGGTTCCTCTGCCAGCAGGCACTGAGAGTGGGCCATGTAGATGTTGTCCTAAAAGGACGAGGTGGTCAAGTTCAGTCTGAGCGAGTGCATATATGGTCATTTGATTACCAACTATTCTATCACAGCTGTCAAGATAATCTTGTACCTACTCACATTCATGCACAAGCAGCATAGATTGAGGGCCTTGGTAAGCAGGGTCATAAAAGGGGATTCCAGAGTGTGTCTTGATATGAACAGAGACCTTTGGGAGGAAAGGTGCCAGGATGCTGGGAGAAGACTGCTTACCTGGCCACCAACGTCAGCCTCATCCACGCAGACTGCTGTGTCCTCAACAAGCCGGCCAGAGGTCAGGCAGTCCTCGGGATGGGATTCACTGGCACCCTGAGGGTGGACAACATTGAAAGTGAAATCACTATGAGTACACAAAAATGCCTTCTAATCCCAACCTAGGTGGGCTGTGAAAAAGCACAGTGAAGAAAGCTCCAAGGGATTACCAGTCATAAGACACCCAGACAACACTTTCTGGATTCTTGAAGAACCCAAGGTGACATCTTAGTGTATACCTCCTGCTGGTGTTCCTTGGAGCCAGCATCCCCACTGTGCTCCAGGACCTCTGGAGATCCCTCAGGAGATGCCTCCCCAGGAAGGTCATAAGAGGTGGTGGCCTGCAGAGGGACAAGGGAGAAAGTCTAGCACAGGAAAAGTAGTGTCAACCTTGGTGAACAAATGAACTAGTGTGTCATCTGAGTGCAGCCTGCCATCCCTTCACTGGGCAGACCCTCTCACTACTGGGGAGGGGGCATATAAGTCCAGTCGTCCAGTCTGAAAGATGGTACCAAACTGCCTCTTGATTACCAAGCACTCTGCCACCACTACATGTATAATCTTCTTCAATATCCACACTGATGTACAAAGGACATAGAGTGAGGACAGGAAGAAATAAGAGGCATCATAGGATATTCCAGAATAGGATAATATCCATTATATAACGTGCCATTACATACAAGCACATAGGCATGCCCAGATGGGTCTCCTCCTTGGTGGGGGCCCCACCCATTTTACCGGGGTGGGTCTAAGAGTAAGACTAAGGAAAACAGTGGCACACTGCTAGCATCTTATTGCCATTGTGAGATTTTCCTTATATAAACACTCACAAAAATTCAAAAGGAAAGGCGGCAGAGTCCAGAAACACGATTGGTTACCTGGCCTAGAACCTCAGCCTCAGCCTCCTACGGACTGACCTCTGTCTCCTCATCCAGCTGGGCAGAGGTCACACAAGCCTCAGGATGTGTTTCATTTGTGCCCTGAGGGTTGACAGAAGGAAAAGTGAAATCACTGATTGAACAAAAATGCTTCCTAACAACCAGGCTGTGACAAAGCACACACACACACAAAAAAACATCCCCTGAGATATTCCTTGTAACACCACATCCCACACAATACTTTCTGGGTTCTAGAACAACCCAAGAGGGCATCATTCTAGATACCTGGCATTGGCCTTCCTTGGAGATAGGATCCCCCATGGGCTCTGGGACATCTGGTGAGCCCTCTTGGGAAGCAGGAAGAGCAGGAGTGTAAGGTGCCTGGGCAGGGACCAGAAACAAAGTCTCACACACAGAAAAACCTTGATGAGACACGCTTCTCGCCTCATGCTCACTATGAGTTTTCCGGGACTTTCTTCTGCACACACCTGCTGGACCTAACATGGTGGAGACCCGGGAGGAGAAGGCTATTTACCTTGGTTGGTTATCATGGCCCAGCCTGCAATCTGCAGGACTGGCAGGCTCTCCTGCTAGTTGGCTGGCATCATTGGCTACATCCATGTGACCCTACAGGGAACAAGGAGGTTATATTCAGTTTGGATGATTGTACACAGCTGTCTCTGGACCTAGAAGCATTATGCCACAACTACGTCTGTGAACCTCTGAAGGACTCACACTTCATTCTGAGGTTTCCTGGACATGCACAGCCACACTCATTCCAGATTACGTTAGTGGAGATTGAGGACTAGCCTGCTTACCTGGCCACCGGGATTCTTCCCATAGGTGGCTTGTAGGGTTTCTTCTTTGGGCCTCCTGTCATTTTGTTGATGGTGTCTGCGCCGCGGGTGCAAACAGCGACTCCAGGCCCGGGAAAAATGTCCCTTTTTCTTTTTCTTTTTTTTTTTTTTTTGAGGCAGGGTTTCACTCTGGTCCAGGCTGACCTGGAATTAACTATGTAGTCTCAGGGTGGCCTCGAACTCACGGCAATCCTCCTACCTCTGCCTCCCAAGTGCTGGGATTAAAGGCGTGCGCCACCACGCCCGGCTCTTCTTTTTCTTTTTCTTCTCAACATGTTCCTCACTAGCTGAGGCACAGCAGCACCACATCGTTATCAGTATGAACGGTATATGCCTACTGAGCCCCTACATGGGATTCTAATCAGTTAACTCCCGGTGTTCCATGTTCTGTTTGTTCTGTAGCCAAGGACTCCTGGAGGTCACTTCCTCTGCTGTCATGTCAGTGACTGTAAAGACACCTGACAATACTACCTTTCCAAGCCTTGCAATGTTCAGGTCATCCCATGAATGATGGACAACAGAGAGGGTCCTGTAGACCTCTACACAGTGACCAACAACTCTGCAGTCCCTCAGCAACATTGCTACATTGCAAGAGCCACTTGACTTACCGTCCTAAAGCTTTCCACCCCGATGTCACTCTGTTTCCTGATGTCCCTACCCCTCAATTCCCCCATGTAGTGACTGTGACATACTTGGTCCCCACCAAGGCTGGCCAACTCAGGAACTTTTAAAAACCAGGGCTATGGTCATTTCCCCAGGGCAAAAATGTGACAACTTAAGGTCACTGGGGCCTAGTTACAGTGCTCAGGACAAAAACAGATAGGGTTCTGGTACTTGAAGACAGGATGTAGTACAATGTATCAGGAATTAATGAGATAATTTATGCACCTGGATGCAAAGCCATGGAATTCAGATATGAGGATGACAGAAGTTTGGGCTCAGGGCTAGAGAGATTGCTCAGTGGTTAAGGTGCTTGCCTGCAATGCCTAAGGACCCTGGTTCGATTCCCCAGTATCCACGTAAATCCAGATATACAAGTTGGTGCATGTGTCTGGAGTTGGTTTGCAGTGGCTCAAGGCCCTGGCATACCCATTATACCTTCCTGTCTCTCTCTGCCTCTCTGTCTCTGTCTGAAATAAATAAATCAAATATATATTTTTTTTCCACAAAAAATAAGTTTGGGCTCAGGAATCTCTGTGCACAGAGCTTTGGGGTCAAGTGGCATAGATAACTGAGGATGAGGGGACATTGGACAAGGAGACAAATACAGGGGTTCAGACTACCATCCACACCCTCCATGTTAGTCTTATGAGCCACACCTTTCTGAACAGGGTTACATTTGGGAAGAGAGAACATTTGCATGGATAGGCTCTTCCTGTACACAATTCCCAAGAGGTGGGATGAGAGTTTATACCAGCACAGCCCTTTCACATCCTGCTGAGGATGGAACCCACAGCATTGTGAATGTGACAGACTTCGACATCACTGCAGAGCGAGGAGCTCCTTTCTCTTTCCATGTTCCCTTTATTTCCCCTGTGTTACCAAACTGACTCACTCCTTCCATAGGCCATGCCTCTACACTCAGGCCTCCAGATTTTTCACCTGAACTTCTTTTGTAGTCAACTTCAAGTTACTGGGAACAAACATCCCACCAGATATAGTTTTGGGGGAGGAACAGTTCAGGGGTAGTTCTTCAATGGCAGGAGAAGCCGGTTCCCTCTCATAGATTTAAGCAGTGAGAAAGCATCAGACAGCCAGCGCCACAAGTAAGCAGGAACCGCAAAACTCAAACTGTTCTCTCCATACACCTTTGGTGTGGAAATGAAGATCTGCCCCCAAACAGACCCACCTCTAGTGACACCACCTCCAGCCAGGCATCTGGAAACACAGATATATATATATATACACACACACACACATATACAATGCCTCCTGGGAAAGAGGTGGTGAGACAAAGAGACAATAGGGAAGAAGGACCATTGACAGCAGAGAGGAAGGAGATGGGGTTCACATGCTTAGAGCTACACAGAGAGATGTCATAGAGACTCAGAGGTAGACATCCAGAGACACAACCCCAGTCACACGCAGGTCACCTGAGTTGTGGTGGGACTGGGAGTGCACAGGATGGCAGGGTTCCAGAATAGAAATGTGGCAGATGGGTGACATCTGCAGTATCTGGGCCAGAGGAAGGTCAGCCATCCCCCAAGCTAATAGAAGTCCCTTAAAATGAGCCAGCAGCAGGATTCAAGGCACAACAACCTCCCAGGGCTCTTAAGGGCCCAGCAGGAGCCCTGCATGAGGATCTGGTGGCCATGAGCCCTTGGTCAGAGAACACTGCTGCGCTCTTCTAGTTCTCCCGACCCCTCCCTCTCCTGGCACTTGGGCATAGGCAGCACTGTGGGTAAAGCTGGTTCCCATGACCCTGCATAGCATGGCCATCAGGTCTGTGGTTCCTACCAAGGGTCTAGTCAGGCCAGAAGCACTGTAGAGCGAGTTGGTGACCTTGGAAGTTTTTGCCCAAGGTCACTGGAGCAGGGATAATACAGTACCCGGGCCTCAAACATGGGATTATACACAGCTGAGTGCCACAGTGGAACCTGAGGGCCCAAGTACAGAGAGGAAGTTCTCTAGACACAGGGTGCAATACTGTGGAACCCAGATATGGAGATGCCAAATGCTGGGGGGGAGAGGATCAGGGACTCAAGGGGCTGGAACCCCCACCTAGTGGTATAACCAATGGGCTGGCAGGGTAGTGGCACGTGTTGCAGATTTGGGAAACAGAGCATCCTTTCCCTAGGTCAGAATATTGGCTTCAAACTCCAGGCCAGAGCTGTCCAGACAGTGATGCAGTGTCAGCTGAAGTTCCCCTGCAGGGACCTCATGGGACGCACAGGGATCCCGGAGCCGCCACTCTGTAACGGAGGGGGACACGTGCACAGCAGCCCGAACTGAGCGCTCGGGCCTGGAGCTCTGGGGCGAGGACAGGGACCCGCAGCCTCCGCCAGCTCTGCAGCTTACAGATCCCCTCCCTCCCTAGCTCAGGACGCCGCATTTCCGGACACGCAGCTTGCTTCCAGGGCTCCCAACACCATCCAGCAGGCGGAGCCGACAAGTTGTCAGGGGAGTTCATTGGCCGCCGACTTCCGTCCACTTTTCCTCCCTCAGGTCCTGAGGGGGCGGGTCCTGAAGTCCTGTCCAATCATCTTCCCGCATAGAGCCCGCCCATCCAATCAGACACGCCGACCGCGCGGAGGGGGCGGGGCCTCCACAGCCTGGCGGAAGTCTCCTCCAGAGCCGGGCTTCTTCCGGGCGTCGTGGGAGGCGTTTCCACGTTGCGGTTCTCGTCCCGAGTCTGTGGAGATCGTGTCCTGGTCGCTGTGTTCCTGCGTCTCGGGGTGTGCGGATACCCGCGGAGGACGCCAGATGCCCGGGAAGCGGGAGATGGTGAGGCGCGGCGTCCCGAGCCCGGGGAGGGAAGGGGTTTGTCGGGAGGGAGCTGGCGGCGGCGGCGGCTCCACGTCGCGCCCCGAGTCCCCGGGCCCGAGCGCTGTGTTTGGGCCGCTGTGCACCCCGATCCCTCCGGCTGTGGGGTGCGGGATGGGCCGGCTCCGCGAACCCGGTTTAGCCGGGCTGCAGCCCTGTCTGCGTAGCTGTGTCCAGGGGGTTGAGCCGGCCTCCAGGACCAGGGCCCCGATGCGGTAAAACCCGTATTTATACCATCGAATCCCTGTCTGGTAACTCTCCAATGTCTTTGACACTAGGATCCTGATTTCTATCCCCAATGTCCCTTGACGCATAACTGTTTTCCATAATGTTGCAACCTGATATCTATATGGTAATATCTTTTCCTGGGACATCAGGTTTCAGACTGAATCCTAGCTACCTGAACGTCACCTGCTTGTGTTCTGGGTTCTGTCTCTAGGCTCTAGTTATCTTAGGTGGCCCCCACCTGGCTTGACCCACAAGAGGCCTCTCACCTTGACCTGGCCAGGTTGTCTCGGACCCCAAAGTTCCTTGATTCAACCAAGGTCCAGGGCTGCAGCAGGGCCCCAGGACCCCGAGGGAGTGGTTCTGGAGAAGTCCAATGCCTGGGTGCTTGGGGAGGGGGTGATTTGTCCTGGAGACTGGTGTTGGGTGTGTAGGTACAAGAGACCTTTGTCCATAGTCCTTGAAGACTGTGGGGCCTGGGTGACCTTAGCTAGCCGTATTCATTTCTGATCAAGGAATGGATTTCTCCTAATACCTGACTACCAGCTGAACTGAAGGAACTTTGTCAGTCTGCACGGTGATGCCTTCTTCCATCCATTTCTGGGGTTGCCTGGACCTGAGGTCAAGGAAGCCAGCACGGGAATTGTGGTCTCAATCCCATCCCAGGTCTCCTGTGCACCTCTGGGTTTGTGTCTCTGAGTGTCAGTCTCTGAATCTCTGGACTCAGAATGTCAGTGTATATCTTTTTTTTTTTTTTTTTTTTTTTTTTTTTTGTTGTTTGTTTGTTTGTTTGTTTTTCGAGGTAGGGTCTCACTCTAGCCCAGCTGATCTGGAATTCACTATGTAGTCTCAGGGTGGCCTTGAACTCATGGTGATCCTCCTACCTCTGCCTCCAAAGTGCTGGGATGAAAGGCATGCACCACCACGCCCAGCTAAGTGTTTATCTTTCTGACTGTCTGAATTTAGGTGTATATTTGCCACTCCCCTATTTCTCCACTGTCACTGGCCCGTTTTTCCCTAGTGTCTCTTAGCCTCTCACCACATCTTCCCTTGAGGCCTTTCCTTTAGGCCTCACAATCCATAGGCTAGAATCAAGATGCCCTTCACCAGCTCAGTGATCATGATTAGGCACTTCCTTCCCTGAGCCATTTCCTGTTGTGTGCTTTTGTTTCTTTGTATCTCCTACTAGAGATCCAACCTAGTCACAGGACTGGAAGGCTGGTTGCACTAAGTAAAGAGGGGCTTCAGTGGAAGGAAGAGATTTGGATCACTAACGAGCCCCAATCTGCAGAGATGGCCTAATGACTAAATGAACTGTGGGAGAAGGACTTGAGGGAGGAAGGAAGGCATGAGAGGGATGATGTCAGCAATCAAAGTGTAAATGTGGAAATGAGGTGAGGGAATTTGAGAGGAGACCAGGATTGAGGAATGAATACCAGTACACGAGGCTGGTGACTGCCCAAGAGAATAAGTGCTTCCTTGGGAGTATTTGAGGGTTTCAGAGATAAGGTGAAAAGAAGCTTTGAGGAGTGTGATAATAGTCTGAGCAAGGAAGTATGGGTCTGAGGTTGGGGACAGTCTGTAGCAGTGTCAGGACTATGGGACAACAGCAACAGGAGAGTGTGCCAAACACTGGCAAGAAGAAGCTGGTTATAACACCCATAAGCCTGCCACTAATAATACACCGTCTCCAGGAGGGTTTAATTCCCAAATTGCCATCATCTGGGGATATGGCATTCAGAACACTTAAAGTTTATTGGGGGGGGGGCACCTGAATCAAACAACCACAGGGATCAGAAGGCTGAGCCTAGTTTAAGGAAGGATTTTTTTTTTCTTTTTGAGGCCAGCCTTGGTCTAGAATGAATTCCAGGTCTGTGTGGGCTTCAAGGTGAGACCTCATCACTGCCAGACATGGTGGCACATGCCTTTAATCCCAGCACTGGGAAGGCAGAGGTAAGAGGATTGCTGTGAGCTCAAGGCCACCCAAAGACTACATAGTGAATTCCAGGTCAGCCTGGGCTAGATTGGACCCTGTCTCGAAAAACCAAAATATATTTGCAGGGAGAGAGAGGGGGGGAGGGGGAAGAAAGAGAGAGAGAGAGAGCATCAGAGCTTCTTTTGCCACTGCAAACAAACTCCATACAAATATGCCACTTTGTGCATCTGGCTTTATGTGGGTACTGGAGAATCTGACTCCAGAGCTGTCAGCAAGGAAGGAATTTTGAGGAAATCTGAAGGATGATGGTATTGTATATATGTAAATAGAATAACAGATTAATGGGGGTGAAAGGGCCTAAGTAAGGTCAGGGGAAGAGATTGAGTAAAGGACAGGTGGAGGGAGGGCTAACCAAAATCTAAGAAGATATAAATAAGTCATATGGAAACCCACCTTTCTGGACAATGGAACACTCAGAAGTCATAGATTGTTACTAGAAAATTTTCAGTGCCAGGGATGGGATACTTTCAGTGAGTTGTTGGCCTGGGAGGTCATAGATACCCCACAAACATTATAGGCCATTGCCGAGGCCCTTGGTTTCCCACCAGGAATAGACGGTAAGACCCTATTGCTGAAGACTCCAAATACTTGGCTTGCAAGGTCACTAAGAAAACCTGCTAGAGCTGAGCTGAAAGCCTCCTCCATGTGGACCAGCTGACAGAAAGTTGGCAAAAGCTATGCTGCATGCAGTTCAACGGGAGAGAGAGAAATCACCAGTGAAGATACTCAACAGTGAATAATGCAAGCTTTAAATTTGGCCAGCCAGGCCAAATGAGCCAACGGGTGCAATAGTGGCATGTCTGTTATAGGGGAAACCAACTGCTCTCTAATTGGACTGGAGGCCCGCTCCATGGGAGGGAATACATCCCTGATGCTGAAAACTTACGACAGGGGTAGTCATGAGCCCTAAGGGTGTAATGTCTGCTGGTGTCTGGCTAAATGTACATACTATGCTCACCAAACTGCCCAGTAAGCACTTCTCTTAATGTCCACACCCATATATTAATGCTACTCTCACTTTTGTTTAGAGAAGTTTCTCTTCAGGTGGTGGAAACCTTGGGCTGACTCAGAAGGCACCGTGGTGCTGAGAAGAAGGGACAGAGGAGTGCTCAGTACTGAAACATCTCGAACCTACCTTCCAAGGCTCAGGGTCCATTGTGGAAGAGGTGGCGGAAAGAATGTAAGAGCCCAAGGAAGAGTAGGACTCCTTACATTGCGCTCCTCCAGACACAAAATGGCCTGGATATCCATGACCTCACAGTGCCTGACACTACCTACACAAGACCATCATAATAGGAGGAAAAGATCATGACATCAAACTGAAAAGAGAGACTGATGGGGTGGGGGGGAGATACGATGGAGAGTGAAGTTTTGAAGGGGAAAGTGGGGGGAGGGAGGGACGTACCATGAGATATTGTCTACAATTAAAGAAGCTGTCAATAAAAAAGGGGGGGGGAGAATTCCACCACAAAGCCGGGTTGATGGCATGTGCTTTTAATCACAGCACTCTGTAGGTTGAGATAAGATAACCTTGAGCTCCAGGCCAGACTGAAGTTACAGACTGAGTTCTAGGTCAGCCTGGGCTAATGTAGACCCTACCTCAAAAAATAAAATAGTAATGGACTATGTCTAAATCTTAAGCATATATGATATTAATGTATAGCCTTACTTTTTTCCAGGCATTTTGAAATTTTGAATTTTCTGGTAATCCCTATGACACACTGCTAAGGAAAAGTCTAAGGGAGGGCACTACATGACCAGATGGAAATGGTGAGTGTGTGGGCTTCCTGTCTGGTCCAGGGGAGGAAAGCTGTAACCTCCATATCTGTACTATTACACAGTGTCTCTTTACTTCCTACTATATATGCCACTGGCTCCTGTGTACTGTCTCCAGAGCCTGACCCCCAACTCTATGATCCTCATATCTTATTATCTACTACGTTGTTATCTGGCGTCTAGACAGTGTAATATCTGTCACTGGGACATTTGATTCCATTCAATGTCCCAGCCGCTTAGACCCCATTTATTAGTGTCTCAAGATCTGTCTGTGGGCTCTACTGACTTTAATATGACCCCATCTGACATCACCCCTAGGAGACTACTTCTGAGCCTGGCCAGTCTGTCATGGTTTCCGAGGACTTCCAGTGAGTTAGGGCTGCCAGGTTGCAGCCTGGGGAGTCTCAGGACCACTGGCACTTTGGACTGCAGTGATACAGTGGGGAGGTGGGGCTTGCATGGCCGCAGCATGGTGCTGGAGACAGTGGTGTGGTTGGATCTTGGGCCCAGGTACCAGGGCCCCTTGTCTGTGGCTCCAGCAGAGTATCAGTCACAGTATACAGCATCCAGAGATGGAGTACTGGAACCCTAGTGAGGCGAGGGTCAAAAACATTGCTTTTCCTGCACCTCACTGCCAGGTTAGCTGGGTGATGTCTGCCTCTTTCCTTGGTGCCACCTCAGGTGTTTGCTGGTCCACGCATCTCTCTGTTCCTGGGGAGGCTGAGCATGGGCACATTGCCCCACCCAGTCACAGCCCACCTGTGCAGATGTGTGTGCACCTCTGGGCTTGTGTCTCTGGCTGACTATTTCTTAACCTCTGTGGTGACTGTTTCTGAATGCATGTGAGTGGCTCTCTGACAGCCTAAATCTAGGTATGTGAGCACCAGTCCCCATCGTCCCTGTCTTCGTCTTTCCCTAGTGTCTCTGGGCCTCATACCTTCAGGTCCTTCAGTCCCTAGGATTCCCAGTTCCTGGCCGGGTGGCCTTGATGAGCACTTCCTCTGAGCTCCCTGCCGTGAGCACATCCCCAGTCTGTTTTTTCTGAGGCATTGACTCTAGCCCAGGTTGATCTGGAACTCACTCTGTAGCCCAGTGGGGCCTCAAATTCAGTCCTCCTTTTGCCTCAGCCTCTCCATTGTTAGGATTACAAACATTAACCACTGTGACTGACTGTTTTTATTTTATTTTGAGACATCAGTTTGAATGGCCTTACATATAGGATCCTTGGCTAGCCAAGTAGCTAGGATTATAGCCCTGTAACATCAGGACTGACACACCGCAGGGCATCAGGCTATAGCCACGCTTCTGCCTCCCTGACATAGCTACCTCATCTTCTTGCCCTCACCATGTGGATTTTTCAGAAGCATGATAACTGAATCTTACGGGCAGAGGAAGGATTTGACTTGGGGTACTGAAATGAAGACTTTACTACAAAACAACCATGGGGCATATGGAACCCCCTTATTCTGTCTTTGACTCTATGTCATAACAGATCTTTTCTATCCTGCCTTGCCCCTATCATCCTTACTCCATTTTACTGCTGTTTTTTCTTTGTTGCTTTATTTAATTTATTCATTCATTTATTTTGGAGAATGTGGTGGTGGCACACGTGGCTTGAGGAGGACATGGACATGTAGCACTCTTTCACTTTTTTGTGTTTTAATTTTGAGGTGTTTTTATTTTATTTACTCTGCCCCAAACCTCCCTCTCTAGCCCAGACTGGCCTCAAACTTATGTTGATCCTCATACCTCAGCCTCCCCAGTGCTGGGATTAAAGATGTGAGCCACCACAACCCTCTCACTCTTTCACTTTATTTCTTTGAGACAGGTTTCTTCATAGAAGTTGGAGCTTATACTATTTTTCAGTAAACCTGTCTCACCTCGTAGCTCCTCCTGTCTCTGCTCCTATCAGCACTGGTGCTACATGTGTGCACAGCCACGCCTAGCTTTTTCTGTGGATGCTGAGACTAAAGTCAGTTTCCATGCTTGGACAGCAAGGGCTTTCATACCTGAGCAGTCTTCTCAGTGTGTAGCCTAAGCTGGCCTTAGCCAGTGCCTGGAAGATTAGGTTAAGCAGCTACTATAATCATGTAGCAAAAAGGAACAGGGCTGGACAGATGGCTTAATAGTTAAGGCGCTTGCCTACGAAGCCTAAGGACCTATGTTTGACTCTCCAGATCCCACGAAAGCTAGACAATGTGATGTAAGAGTGCAAGGTCTTAAATGTGCACAATGTGACACACATATCTGGAGTTGGATTGCAGTGCTGAAGGCCCGGGCATGCTAATATATTTTCTGTCTCTCATTTAAAAAAAAAAGGAGCAACACAGAGCAGTTTTGACCATGACACCTATGACTTTTAAATAACACTTTTATGTGAACACAGCAATGGAAATTTATTGTGAAAATAGTAAGAAAGCTCCAATGTTCATTATTTGGCCTGTGTCCACATAAGAAATATAAAGGAGAAAGGATCTGTTATAGTTTTGAAGGTAGAACTCAGAAACACAGACAACCTTAGTAAATATCTGCAAGGAACTGCACATTGGGTGTGATTGGGACTCACTCTGTGAACCTGTGCTGTGGAACAGGTTGGTAACATGGAGACTGACAACATAGCAAACACCTGTGAAATTGTAGTGGAAGGAAACAGCCATCTGTGGACGGGGGATGTTTGGAAGCACAAATTGACATGACTGAAAAGATGCTCAACTATCATATTTCAAATGTGAAGAGTACAATATAAACAAGTCATGAAATGGTTGTTTTTTGTCTCTGTTCCTTGTCCCCTAACTCCCTATCCTGTGTGTTTGGTGGTGGTGTTTTATTTTGTTTGCTTGTTTGTTTGAGGTAGGGTCTTGCTGTAGCCCAGGCTGACCTGGAATGTATAGTTTCAGGGTGGCTCTGTGTGATTTTTTTTTTTTTTTTTTTTTTTTTTTTTTTTTTTTTGGTTTTTCGAGGTAGGGTCTCACTCTGGCTCAGGCTGACCTGGAATTCACTATGTAGTCTCAGGTTGGCCTCAAACTCTCAGCGATCCTCCTACCTCTGCTTCCCGAGTGCTGGGATTAAAGGCGTGCGCCACCACGCCTGGCTTTCTGTGTGATTTTTAAGATAAATTCTCAGTCTGTATTCTAGACTGTCATCAAGCTTGTGGCAAACCTTCTGCCTTAGCCTCCTGGACACTGGAATTTATAGACATGAACCCCCAACATGAAATACCTGTCACTGAACCTGGACTTTCAGTGGTGTCTTTCTAACACTGAAAGTGGGTGGAAGGCCTGGTCTGGTAAGGGACTTGGGCCAGCCCCTGCTCATGTGTTTAGTTAACGAAGGATGCATGATTCCAGGAGAAACTGTGTGCAGACATGTCACCCATTCTTATCTCCTTCCAGCTCTCTTTGGATTTCCCTCTCATTGTCATGTTGAGGGGAAACCAAAGAAAGGGGCGTAGATCTGGGTCCAAACCTAACCCTGATGGAGGCGTGGTGCTTTATGCTCTAATCCAGGGTACTGTGGAGGCAGAAGCAAGAGGAAGGATTGAATATTCAAGATCAGCCTGGGGTACTGACTGAGTTCAAAGCAAAACCAGGCAACTTAGTGACCTCTTATCTCAGACAAACACAAACCCATAAAAGAGCTGGTACAGGGCTGGAGAAATGGCTTAGTGTTTAAGGTGCTTGCCTGCAAAGCCAAAGGACCCAGGTTCAATTCTGCAGGACCCAGGTAAGCCAGATGCACAAGAGGGCACACACATCTGGAGTTTGTTTATAGCAGCTGGAGGCCCTGGCATGCGCATTCTCTCTCTCTCTCTTTCCCTGCCTATTTCTCTCTCTCAAATAAACAAAGAAAAATAAAATATTTTAAAAAACACCATTCATTTTTTAAAAAAGGAACAATTACATGGTAGAGGGCGTGGCAGGCACAGAACCCTATGTTCCACTCCAAAGCACCTTCTACAGGTATTCATTTATTTGAGAGAGTGTGAGAAAAAGTCAGAGAGGGAGAGAATGGGCACACCAGAGCCTCTAGCCACTGCAGAAAAAAAAAAAAACCTCCAGTTGCAGGCACCACCTTGTGTATGTGGCTTACATGGGTTCTGGGGAATCAAACCTGTGTCCTTGGGCTTCATAGATAAGTGCCCTTAACCACTAGGCCATCTCTCCAACCTCTCCTATAGGTATTCAGAAAAGCAAATTCCTTCTCTTAAGACTTAGTTTGCTTTTCTGGTAAATAGGGTGATATATTTTCTGCCTGTGTGCCAAGGTTATAACAAGGCACACATAAAGAATTGTCTTGGTGGACTGGAGGGATGGCTTAGCAGTTAAGGCACTTACTTGCAAAGCCAAAGGACCCAGATTTGATGCCCCAGGACACACATAAGCCATATGCACAAGGTAGTGCTGGCATCTGGAGTTCGTTTACAGTGCTGAAAGCCCTGGAGCACCCATTCTCCCTCTCTCTCCATCTGCCTCTTTCTCTCTTTCCCTCTTTCTCAACTAAACAAAATAAATTTTTAAAAAATTGTCTTGGCCGGGCGTGGTGGCTCATGCCTTTAATCCCAGCACTCAGGAGGCAAAGGTAAGAGGATCACTGTGAGTTCAAGGCCACCCTGAGACTACATAGTGAATTCCAGGTCAGCCTAAGCTAGGGTGAGACCCTACCTTGAAAAACCAAAAAACCAAAACCAAAACAAAACAACAACAACAAAAATCTGTCTTGAAAAGCTTGGAGGTATTGTGGAAGCCACCATTTCTCCCCTCTGCGATCTTCAGTCCCATGGAAGATATGGAATGGGGAGCTCTGCCCACTGTACAGAGAGCAGGAGAGAAGGAAAAAAGAAAATGCAAAAATTTGAGCTGGAGGGAGAGAGAAAGAGAGATGGGGGAGGAAGAAAGGTGAGGAGGGAAGGAAATAGAATAGTGGGGGTGCCTTGTATGATAGTGTCAGCTAGTGCTTGGAGCATCCAGGCTGGCTAGACCCCCTCTTGATACCATTTTAGAAAGATCTTTGAAGCCTCTCGTGTTTTGTAAGTTTGAGTGCAGGGCAGGAGGACATACAGTCAGGCCATGTCATGTTGGGTATTAGGTCCTTGTTGCAGTCAGGTTCGTGTTGCTGCACAAATAACCTGACCCAGAGCAGCTTGTGGGAGGCAAGGGTTTATTTTGGCTTACATACTCAAGGGGAAGCTCCATGATAGCTGGGAAAAATGATGGCATGGCTGGAGAGATGGCGTAGCGGTTGAGGCACTTGCCTGCAAAGCCAAAGGACCCAGGTTCGATTCCCGAGGACCCATGTAAGCCAAGTGCACAAGGTGGCACATGTGTCTGGAGTTCGCTTGCAGTGGCTGGAGGCTCTAAGGTGCCCATTCTCTCTCCCCTCTCTCTCCCTCTTTCTTCCTCTTTCTCTCAAATAAATAAATAAAAATATTTTTAAAATGATGGCTGCCGGGCGAGGTGGTGTACGCCTTTAATCCCAGCACTTGGGAGGCAGAGGTAGGAGGATCGCCGAGAGTTCGAGGCCACCCTGAGACTACATAGTTAATTCCAGGTCAGCCTGGACCAGAGTGAGACCTTACCTTGCAAAACCAAAAAAAAAAAAAAAAAAAAATGATGGCATGAGCAGAGGGCAGACATCACCTCTTGGTCCACATCAGGTGGACAACAGAAGCAAAAGAATTTGCCAAGCACTGGCAAGGGGTAGCTGGCTTTAACACCCATAAGCTCACCCCTCAACAATACATCACCTCCAGGATGCTCCAATTCCCAAATTGCCACCAGCTGGGGACCTACCATTCAGAACACATAAGTTTATGGGGAACACCTGAATTAAAATCACAGTCTGTAAATGGTACACTCTGGGATTCTTGAGATTGAGCAGGGCATGGCCATGCTCACCTGTAATCTCAGCACATGGAAGCTGAGATAGAATTGACAGTTGAAGGCTAGCTGGGGCTACCTAGAGTCTCTGTTTCAAAAGAAAAAAAACTATGTATATAAACTTCCCTTGTTTACAGCATGATTACCTACTTGCTTTTGGCATAGTTTTTTTTTTCTTGGTTTGGTTTTTGTTGTTGTTGTTGCTCATTATTATTTTTTTTTTGAGAGAGAGAGACAGAAAGAGGAAGAAGCAGAGAGAGATAGGGATGCCAGGGCCTTCAAGGTAGGGTCTCTAATCCAGATTACTGGTCTCAAATTCACAGCAATCCTCCTACCTCTACCTCTCAAGTACTGGGATTAAAGACATGCGCCATCACGCCTGCCTTCTTACGGTGTATTTGTCTTTTTTTTTTTTTTTCTATCTCTGAATCCTGGAGCAATGAATTATGGAAGAATTCGATTGCTTGTGCATATTTAATATTAGAAGAAACGTTTCAAGTTTTACGGGACCACATGTAAACAATCTTTGTGCTTCTCTGGTCTTCCAGGGCACAGACCTTATCAGGATGCCTTTGAGTTGAGCTTCCCACTTGCAGACTTTACAGGGTGATGAGTTCTCCTCTCTGGTCTTCTAGGCCTCGGGTATCAGAAGTGCCTGATGCCAGGTGCCCACAGCAGTCGTGTCCCTGCTGTCCTGCAGTATCTAATTCATATGAGGTCCTGGGGCCTCTCCTCGATAGCAGCCTGATCCTCTCAGGAGCACCTGGATGCCCTGCAGCTGGGAGACATGACCTGTACCCTTACCCCAGAGTCACTTTGTTTTCATGTCTGCACTGTGATTCCATCGTGTTACTGTGAAGATGGATGTGAAGCTATGTTTTGCAATTTAGACAGTGGTGATTGTTGGATCATATGGTAGGTCTGTGTTTAATTTTTTTTTTCAAGGTGTAGGGTCTCACTCTAGCCCAGGCTGGCCTGGAATTCACTATGTAATCTCAGGGTGGCCTCAAAGTCACAGTGATCCTCCCACCTCTGCCTCCTGAATGGTGGGTATAAAGGTGTGCACTACCATGCATTGCGTGTTTAAATTTTGAAGAAGCAGAATACTATATAAAAACCTCTGTATACTAACATTTCCTTTTTGAGTGTTGGTGGCCTTGAGTGGCCTTGTCTTCACAAACACTTTTAATCTGTCTTTTTTTTTTTTTTTTTTTTTTTTTGGAGGCAAGCCCAACAGACTAACCTTTTTTTAATGCAAGAAAGAAAGAGAGAGAGAGAGAGAAAATTGTCACACCAGGGTCTCCAGCCACTGTAATAGAACTCCACATGCATGCACCACTTGGTGTGCATGTGTGACCTAGTGCACATGTGTCACCTTGTGTCTTGTTTACATGGGACTTGGAGAGTCAAACATGGGTCTAAGGCAAGTGCCTTAACCACTAAGCCATCTGCAGTCCTGGCATTGTTTTTTATGTCGCCATTCACTCAGACATACTTCAGGAAGTCTGCTTTTTGATGGACTCATTCTCTGTTGAGAATTCTTTAGAATATAGGCTGTCAAATAGCCCTGGAAAGGACATAAGCCTATGTTCTGTGAATAGACAGGGGCCATTGTTTTTCTACTCTCCTGTACATTACTGCTGGGGATCTTAGTCCAAAGGATTAGTTACATGATGTTGCAGTCAGCTTCTCATTGCTGGCAGAAAGCACCTGACCAAAAACAGCTTGTGGGAAGAAAAGGTTTATTTTGACTTACAGACTCAAGAGGACGCTTCATGGTGGCAGGGGAAAACGTGACATGAGCAAAGGGTGGACATCATCTCCTGGCCAACATCAGGTGGACAACAGCAACCAGAGAATTTGCCAAACATTGGCAAGAGGAAGCTGCGTATGACACCCATAAGCCCACCCCTAATAATATGGATCACCGCCAGGAGGCTCCAATTCCCAAATTGCTACCAGCTAGGGGCCTAGCATTCAGAACCCATAAGTTTATGGGGCACACTTGAATCAAACCACCACACATGTAAACTCTAAAACATTTGTTTTTCTTACATCCAGGGGGGATTTGCATATACCCAGATCTCTGTTCTCAGAGACTGGGAGTTTGACCTGTATTCTCTCAAATAGAGTTTGTTAAAGCTGAGATAATCAGTGCATCACCTCCTGGATGTTTCAGTGAAGTGAGAATGGGCAACAGACTTGAATTGTAATTCCTTGGAAATCTTTAATCATACTTTCTTGAATAATTCAAGTAAGAAATTTGTCTTAATTTTTCTTTTTCCCATGACCAAAATCAAATGACACATGTTTATTTTTTCCCCCTTTGGTTTTAAGAGGTAGGGTGTTCAGCTGATAGAAAGTTGGAAAAAGCTACGCTGCATGTAGGTCAATGGGAGAGAAAAAACACCAGTGAAGGTACTCAACAGTGAACACTGCAAGCTTTAAATTGGGCCAGCCAGGCCAAATGAGCCAATGGGTGCAATAGTGGCATGTTTGTTATGGGGGAAACCAACTGCTCTCTAATTGGACTGGAGGCCCGCTCCATGGGAGGGAACACATCCCTGATACTGAAAACCTACGACAGGAGTAGTCATGAGCCCTAAGGGTGTAATGTCTGCTGGAGTCTCACTAAATGTATATACTATGCTCACCAAACTGCCCAGTAAGCACTTCTCTTAATGTCCACACTTTCGGTTAGAGAAGCTTCTCTTTTCAGATGGTGGCAACCTTGGGATGACTCAGAAGGTACCATGGTACTGAGAAGAAGTGACAGAGGAGTGCTCAGCACTGAAACATCTCAAACCTACCTTCCAAGGCTCAGGGTCCATTGCGGAAGAGGGGGAGGAAAGAATGTAAGCGCCAAAGGAAGTGTAGGACTCCTTACAATTGTGCTCCTCCAGACACAAAATGGCCTGAATATCCATGACCTCACAGTGCCTGACACTACCTTCACAAGACCATCATAATAGGAGAAAAGATCATGACATCAAACTGAAAAGAGAGACTGACTGAGAGGGGGAGGGGATATGATGGAGAGTGAAGTTTCAAAGGGGAAAGTGGGGGGAGGGATAAATGGGATATTGTCTACAATTAAAGAAGTTGTCAATAAAACAAATGTGGGGCTGGAGAGATGGCTTAGCGGTTAAGGCACCTGCCTGCTAAGCCTAAGAATGCCAGTTCCAATCTCCAGGTCTCACATTTAGCCAGATGCAAAGTGATGCAAGGGCGCAATGCCGCACTTGCCCACAAGGGGGCGCACACATCTGGATATCATTCACAGTGGCTGAGAGGCTGCTGGCGCACCCATTCTCTGTCTGCCTCTCCCTCTCTCTGTTTCTCTCTGTGTCTCTCCAAAAAAAAAAAAAAAAAAATGTGAAGGGGCTGGAGAGATGGTTTAACAGTTAAGCGCTTACCTGTGAAGCCTAAGGACCCCGGTTTGAGGTTTGATTCCCCAGTACCCACGTAAGCCAGATGTACAAGGTGGCACATGCATCTGGAGTTCGTTTGTAGTAGCTGGAGGCCCTTGCACTCCCATTTTTCCTCTCTCTGCCTCTTTCTCTGTCGCTCTCAAATAAATAAACAAAAACTTTTTATTAATGTGAAAAACCTTGACACAGGGCTTGGGTCTTATTACTTCACCTGAGTCTTGCGCTTGATAATGAAGCTGTTTTCTTGTGGAAAAAAAAAAAAAAAAAGAGGTAGGGTCTTGCTGGAGCCCAGCCTGACCTCCACAGTGATCCTCGTACCCCGCCTCATGAGTGCTGTGATTAAAGGCATGTAACACCATGCCTGGCTTCAAATGATACTTCTAAGCACTGGTAATACAGAATAGAGTGAATTCCCACTTTTTTGTTCCCAAGGCTAAGGATTTGGCTTGAAGAGAACTGTGTCGTTACAGGGGTCCATATCATTTGAGGATGTAGCTGTAAACTTCACCTGGCAGGAATGGCAGAGACTGGATGCTGCCCAGAGGACCCTCTACAGGGATGTGATGCTGGAGAACTACAGCAGCCTGGTGTTCTTGGGTGAGTCTTATCTCCTCGTAACTCTCATAGCAGTTAAATTCTCTTCTGTTGATGACTTTAGAAATTATTTTAACTGTTTTGTGTGGGGGTCAAGGTAGGGTCTCACTCTAGCCTGTGCTGATCTGGAATTCACTGTATAATCTCAGGGTGGCCTTGAACTCATGGTGATCCTCCTACTTCTGCCTCCTGAGTGCTGGAATTAAAGGTGGGTGCTACCACATCTGGCTTATTTTAACTTTTTTTAAAAGATTATTTTAATTTTTATTTATTTATTTATTAGAGACAGAGAGAGGGAGAGGGAGAATGGGCACGCCAGGGCCTCTAGCAACTGCAAACGAACTCCAGACACATGCACCCCCTTGTGCATCTGGCTTACGTGGGACCTGGAGAATTGAACCAGGATCCTTAGGCTTCACAGGCAAATGCCTTAAGTGCTAAGCCGTCTCTCCAGCCCTTATTTTAACTTTTAATCCTAATTATGCATTTTGCATGACACATGGTAACAGCACATGTTTATGGAGAACAGTGGTTTTGCAGTGCACGTATATAATAAGTAATGATCAGATAATGGTCAGTAATAAATCAGCTCAGGCAGAACTAGTTTGTATTTGCAACCTTTTAAAGTCTCTCTGATACCTATTTTTAAATATTCAACTAATTGCTAACATACATCTACTACTGTTGTGTAGCTTGTAAGTACTCATCATTTCCATGTGCTCCCTCGTAAATACCATGCATGCATGCTCCATGCCACTCTCCTCTATACTGTGTAGCATGTTGTCACCACTGCTTAATTGTCTACTTTTTACAGGTCAATTTTGGCTTAAAAGCAGAATGAGAGTATACATAGTTTGTCTTTTTGTATATGACATATTGTTGTTCTGACTTTGCCTTTACTGGGGAGACAGTGCAGAAAAACCTATTGAACATGAATATGGAGAAAGTAGCTAGCCAAAGAAAACATTCCATCAATTCCAGTGTGAGGAATAAGAAATATTTCAGGGCTGGAGAGAGTGGCACTTGTTTGCAAAACCTGATGGCCCAGGTTCAAATCCTTAGTACCATGTAATGCCAGATGCACAAAGTGCTGCATGTGTCTGGAGTTGGTTTGCAGTAACAGGAGCCCCTGGCACACCCATATCCCCCCCATCTCTTTCCCTGTCTTTCTTTTTGCTTACAAATAGCAAATAAAATATTTTTTAAAAAGATATCAAGGGTCCTTGAGAGCAGAGTAGCTGTCATGTGTGTCACTGAAACATCACTACCTTAGTCTGATTTTACCTCTTTATGCCACATGCATTAAGTCCTGATTGTAGTCTTCATCGAGCAGTCTTGTGACAGAGATTCAACAGGCCCTTTTCTGTGACCGTAGAGTAGATACCTGCTATGTGGTTCTCTTTAGTGCGGGGACTGTAGGCCATGGTCTCCTGTAGGTCACCACGGCTGTCATCTCTAAGGTGGTGGTTGTGATTTCAAGCCAGAGGAAGTCACTGTAGTACAGGTTCACACAGTGCCATCCAGTTCTGTACATGTCACTGTATGTGCCCAAGTTTTAATTTGTTTCAACATGTAATAGTTAGTAGACTATATGTGTCCCATGTTCTTTACCTTTTCTTCTGCCCAAGAACACCTGTGTTGATTTCCTATCTCAGCTTCTATGAACACAATACACAGTACACAGAGACTGCAGGTTTCTCTGAAAAATGTTTATTTCCTCTGAATATATAGCACACAGTGAGGTAGTGGTATCATGTATTCTTCCTTGTTTAGTTTTCTTTTATCATTATTATTATTATGAATTTGCAAGCAGAGAGAGGAGAGACAGAGAGAATGGATGCACCAGGGCCTCCAGCCACTGCAAATGAACTCCAGATGCATGCACCACTTTGTGCATCTGGCTTTATGTGGATACTGGGGAATCAAATCCAGGTCATGAGGCTTTGCAGGCAAGCTCCTCAACCACTGAACCATCTCTCTAGCCCCTTTGTTTAGTTTTCTGAAAAATATTATTTATTTCCGTGTGTGTGTGTGTGTGTGTGTGTGTAGGTGTAGATTTGTGAGAATGTCTTGTTGCTGCCAAGACCCCATGCTTGTGCCACATTTTGCCTCCAGTTAATATGGGTGGCTTGAGAATTCAACCTTGCCCAGTAGACTCTGCCAGGCATACCTTCAACTACTGAGCTATATTTCTACCTGCCTATATTTTGGTTTTCAATGATGCAAGATACTTTGTATTTATTATACTAGTTTGTATTGCTATCTTCTTTCATAACTTTCAGCATTTCATATTCTGTATGTTAGATAACCACTCTACCTTCAGAGCAATGATCCCTCGTTTGGTTTTGATGGTAGTTCATTGACCATTGGGGTAGTAAGCACTTGAGCATGCATTCCTGGGCTGTTCTTGCGTTCTCTTTGAGAAATGCCTCTTCAGGCCCTTTACCCAAATTCACTCTGATCATTTTATGCTGTTTAAGGTTTTCAAAGTCCCTGTCATATTCTACATGTTGATTTCCTCTATTAGTTGCTTGCTTTTTGCTCAGATGATTTTGAGGTTGATGTCATCCCATTTGTTGAGTTTTCTTTCTACATATATTAAAGCACTTTGTCCTGCTGTAATTCATAGTTTCAGGACTTATGTTTAAATTTTTGTGTACATTTCATTTGATTTCTTTATATGGTGAAAATTGAGTCATTTACCCTTCCTTACTCTACAGATTTCATGTTTCTTGACACAATGTATGACAAGTCTCTTTGGAATATAAGTTTGTTGAAGATCAATTGATTGAATGTGTTATTCAGCCTTCCAGTATTCTGACAAGATTCTTGGGAGAAACATATTGAAAGGAGGAAAGATTTTATTTTGGCTCATTTTCCCCAAAGATTTCAGCAAATATTTACTTGGCTTTTCATCTGTTGTGCATAAGCACATCCTGGCAGGGAGCACATGGTGTGCCATGTTGCTGACCTCATTGCAGCCTGGAAACAGATACACTGACATCCCAACCTCCCACTTCAGCTTTTCCCGTGACTTCATTTCCTTCCATTGGGTTCTATCTGCTCATATAACTACAGACACAGCCTTTAGCATCTGGTATTGTTGTATGTTTTAGATGGAAAGTATACCACTAAATGTGCAGACTTTAGGTTGTGTGTTCTGTTATGTTTATATATGTGTCTCTGTGCCTATACTATCCTATTTTCTTTACTACCTTTTTAATGTGCTTTGAGAGCTTAATGACAAGGACTTCAGATTTGTTCATTGTGATCAAGGTTCTTCAACAGTTAGGATCTTTGGTGCTTACGTTTGAGGATGTGACTGAAATAATGAATAAGAGTGTTCTATTTCTTTTAAGAACACCATTCATATTAAGATGAGGCTTTGTATAATGTGGTTGTTGTTGCTCTGTGTGTGTGTGTGTGTGTGTGTGTGTGTGTGTGTGTGTATTTTTAGGCAGGGTCTCATTCTACCCCAGGCTGACCTGAAACTTACTCTGTAGTCCCAGGCTGGCCTCAAACTCAGTGATCCTCCTACCTCTGCCTCCTGAGTTTCTGGATTAAAGGTGTGCACCACCATGCCCAACTCTTTCTCTGTTCTTTTTGATCACCCGTAAGCAACTATTTCTTTCTTAATTATGGTTCTTATGTATTTAAAGGTTCATCTTTACTTATATATTTTCAATTTTTTTTGATTTTTTTAAAAATTTACAACTTCCTTAATTGTAGACAATATCTCATGGTAATTCCCTCCCTCTCCCCACTTTCTCCTTTTGACACTACACTCTCCATCATATTCCCTCCCCCTCTCAATCAGTCTTTCTTTTATTTTGATGTCATGATCATTTCCTCCTATTATGATGGTCTTGTGTAGGTAGTGTCAGGCACTGCAAGGTCATGGATACCCAGGCCATTTTGTGTCTGGAGGAGCATGTTTTAAGGAGTCCCCTACCCTTCCTTTGGCTCTTACATTCTTTCTGCCACCTCTTCTGCAATGGACCCTGAGTCTTGGAAGGTAGGTTTGAGATGTTTCAGTGCTGAGCACTCCTCTGTCCCTTCTTCTCAGCATCATGGTACCTTCTGAGTCATCCAAAGGTCACCACCATCTGAAAAGAGAAGCTTCTCTAACCAAAAGTGAGAGTAGCATTAATATATGGGTGTGGACATTAAGAGAAGTGTTTACTGGGTAGTTTGGTGAGCATAGTATATACATTTAGCGAGACACCAGCAGACATTACACCCTTAGGGCTCATGACTACTCCTGTCGTAGGTTTTCAGTATCAGGGATGTATTCCCTCCCATGGAGCAGGCCTCCACTCCAATTAGAGAGCAGTTGATCTCCCCCATAACAGACATGCCACTCTTGCACCCATTGGCTCATTTGGCCTAGCTGGCCAAATTTAAAGTTGGCAGTGTTCACTGTTGAGTACCTTCACTGGTGTTTTCTCTCTCTCCCATTGAACTGCATGCAGCTTTCTGTCAGCTGGTCCACATGGAGGAGGCTTTCAGCTCAGCTCCAGCAGGATTTCTCAGGTACCTTGCCACCCAAGTATGTGGAGTCTTCAGCAATAGGGTCTTACCATCTATTCCTGGTGGGAAACCAAGGGCCTCAGCAATGGCCTATAATGTTTTGGGGGTATCTGTGACCTCCCTGGCCAACAACTCACTGGAAGGTATCCCATCTCTGGCACTGAATGTTTTTTTTTTTTTTGTTTTTTGAGGTAGGGTTTCACTGTAGCTCAGGCTGACCTGGAATTCACTATGTAGTCACACGGTGGCCTTGAACTCATGGCGATCCTCCTACCTCTGCCTCCCAAGTGCTGGGATTAAAGGTATGTGCCATCACACCCGGCTGAGCTTTTTTTTTTTTTTTTTTTTTTTTTTTTTAATGAAGGAAGTGATTTATTGAAGCTCACAGATAGAGGGGAAGTTCCATAATGACAGAAGAAGCTGGTCCACTTTTTCAGGTGCACACAGAGAGACAGGCACTGAAAATTTTCTAGTAAGAATCTATTGCATCTGAGTGTTCCATTGTCCAGAAAAGTAGGTTTCCATATGACTTATTTATATCCTCTTAGATTTTGATTAGCCCTCCCTCCACTTTTCCTTTACTCGGTCTCTTCCTCTGGCCTCACTTAGGCCTTTTCACCCCCATTACTCTGTACTTCTACTTATATATATACAATACTATCCTATTAAGTCCCCCCTCCCTCCCTTTCTATTCCCTTTATATCCCCTTTCTAGCTTACCGGCTTCTGCTACTGACTTTTATTCCTACTCACATAGAAGTCCAATCATTTATAGCTAGGATCCACATATGAGAGAGAACATGTGACGTTTGGCTTTTTGGGCCTGGCTTACCTCACTAAGTATAATTCTTTGCAGATCCATCCATTTTCCAGAAAATTTCATAACTTCATTTTTCTTTACCGCTGAGTAGAACTCCATTGTGTAAATGTGCCACATCTTCATTATCCACTCATCAGTTGAGGGACATCTAAGCTGGTTCCATTTCCTAGCTATTGTGAATAAAGCAGCAATAAACATGGTTGAGCAAGCATCTCTAAGGTAGTGAGACAAGTCCTTAGGATGTATCCCTAGGAGTGGTATAGCTGGGTCATATGGTAGATCTATTTTTAGCTGTCTCAGGAACCTCCACACTGATTTCCACAATGGCTGGACCAGATTGCATTCCCACCAACAGTGTAGAAGGATTCCTCTTTTTCCACATCCTTGCCAACATTTATAGTCATTTATTTTCTTGATGGTAGCCAATCTGACAGGAGTGACATGGAATCGCAACGTAGTTTTAATCTACATTTCCCTGATGACTAGGGAGGTAGCACATTTTTTATATGTTTATCTGCCATCTGTATTTCTTCTGAGAACTCTCTGTTTAGTTCCATAGCCCATTTTTACTTGGGTTGTTTGATTTCTTATTATTTAATTTTTTGAGTTCTTTGTATATCCTAGATATTAATCCTCTGTCAGATATATAGCTGACAAAAATTTTCTTCCATTCTGTAGGTTGCCTCTTTGCTCTATTCACAGTGTCCTTAGCTGTACAAAAGCTTTGTAATTTTATGACGTCCTAGCTGTTGATCTGTGGTTTTATTTCCTGAACAAATTGGGGTTATATTCAGAAAGTCTTTGCCAAAACCAATATGTTGAAGGGATCCCCCTACTTTTTCCTTTAGCAGTTTCAGAGGTCTGATATTAAGGTATTTGATCCATTTGGACTTAATTCTTGTGCATGGATAAAGATCTATTTTCATCCTTCTACAGATGCATATCCAGTTTTCCCAGCACCATTTGCTGAAGAGGTTGTCTTTTCTCCTCAAATGAGTATTTTTGGCATTTTTGTCAAAGATCAGGTGGCTATAGCTACCCAGACTTACATCAGGGTCCTCTATTCTGTTCCATCGGTCTACATATCTGTTTTTGTGCCAGTACCATGCTGTTTTTGTTACTATGGATCTATAATATAGGTTAAAGTCAGGTATGGTGATACCAGCTTTATTTTTGTTGTTCAAAATTGTTTTAGATATTTGAGGTTTTTGTGCTTCCAAATGAATTTTTGGATTGTTTTTTCTATTTCCATGAAGAATGCCATTGGAATTTTGATGGGGATTGCCTTAAATGTGTAGACTGCTTTGGGTAAGATTGCCATTTCACAATATTGATTCTCCCAATCCAAGAACAAGGTATGTCTTTCCATTTCCTAGTGTCTTATTTTTTTTTTGATGCAATTGTGAATGGGAGTGATCCTCTGATTTCATCCTCTGTGTGTTTGTTGTTGGCATATAGGAAGGCTACTGATTTCTGTGTGTTTATTTTGTATCCTGCTACATGGTATAGGATATTTTCAATTTTTTAATCTTCCTGTCTTATTTTAATTTTATTTATTTATTATTCATTACTTATTTGAGAAAGAGAAAGAGACAATGCTGGTGCACCAATCCTTCTTGCCTCTGCAATCAAATTCTAGATGCATGCACCACTCTGTCCAACTGGATTAATGTGCATACTGAGGAATTGAAAACTGGCCAGCAAGTTTTGCAAGCAAGCATATTTAATGACTGATTGATCTCCTCAGCCCCCAATGTTATTTTTTAAATAATCAGGTTTGTGCTCCAAGTTTTCTTCTCCAACTTACTACTTGAGGCGTGGGGGTGATTTAATTTTTTTTTTTTTTTGAGAGAGAAAGAGAGAGAGAGAATGTGTGCCAGCCTGCCTCTCAGCCACTGTGAATGAACTCCAGACATGTGTGCACCCCTTATGGGCAAGCGTGGCATTGCACCCTTGCATCACTTTTTGTGTGTCTGGCTAAACGTGGGACCTGGAGATTGGAAACAGGGTTCTTAGGCTTGGCAGGCATGCATCTTAACTGCCCAACCATCTCTCCAGCCTTTTTTTTTTTTTAATTTTATTTACTTACTTCATAAGTTGTTAGTATTTTTGGGTGTGTGTGTGTATGCATGTAATGTTCTTGCAGTATGTGTGTATTTGTGCATGTGTATCTGGTGTATTTATGTGTATGTCCTGATGTGCCCACCCTGCATGCATGCATGTAGAGGCCAGAGGAGAACGTTGTGTGTCTTCTTCTGTCATTACTTAGCCATATTTCTTTGAGATGCAGTCCTCAGTGAGCCTGAAGCTGCAGTTTTTAAGTCTGGTTGGCTAACCATTGACCCCATGAGCCTTCTGTCATGTCTCCAGCCTCCCTCTCAGCACAGGAGCTATAGGCCTGTATAGCCCTGCACATCTCTCCCTTTGGGTGCTGGGGTCAAATTCAGGTCTTTATGCCTGAGCAGCAAGTGCTGTTACCCCTGTGCCATCAAACTGATCCTAAATATTAAAACTATTCTTTCATATAACCACTATCTTGATCAACTTGTCTAAGTATTATCTAATTTAATTGGATTTTCCCTCTTAAGTTTCTTTTTTAAAACTTTTATGAAAAAGAGAGAGGGGCTGGAGAGATGACTTAGTGGTTAAGGTGCCTGCCTGCAAAGTCAAAGGACCTTGGTTCAATTCCCTTCCCACGTAAGCCAGATGCACAAAGTGCACATGCATCTGGAGTTAGTTTGCAGTATTTGGAGGCCCTGGAGTGCCCATTCTTTCTCTCCTTCTCTCTCTGAGTCTTTCTCTCAAATAAATAAATGAAAAATAAGGGCTGGAGAGATGGCTTAGCGGTTAAGGCATTTGCCTGCAAAGCCAAGGGACCCTGGTTCCATTCTCCAGGACCCACGTATAAAACAGATGCACAAGGGGGCACATGTATCTGGAGTTCATTTGCGGTGGCTCAATGCCCTGGCATGCCCATTCTCTCTCTTTCTCTCTCTCTCTCTCTATTGTAAATAAAAATAAACAGAGAGGAAGAGCTGTCCTTGAGGTGTAGTATTAAGTTATTTACTTCTGACCTCTCTAATAAGAGAAGCTGGTCCACTTTTTCAGGTGCACACAGAGAGACAGGCACTGAAAATTTTCTAGTAAGAATCTATTGCATCTGAGTGTTCCATTGTCCAGAAAAGTAGGTTTCCATATGACTTATTTATATCCTCTTAGATTTTGATTAGCCCTCCCTCCACTTTTCCTTTACTCGGTCTCTTCCTCTGGCCTCACTTAGGCCTTTTCACCCCCATTACTCTGTACTTCTACTTATATATATACAATACTATCCTATTAAGTCCCCCTCCCTCCCCTTTCTATTCCCTTTATATCCCCTTTCTAGCTTACCGGCTTCTGCTACTGACTTTTATTCCTACTCACATAGAAGTCCAATCATTTATAGCTAGGATCCACATATGAGAGAGAACATGTGACGTTTGGCTTTTTGGGCCTGGCTTACCTCACTAAGTATAATTCTTTGCAGATCCATCCATTTTCCAGAAAATTTCATAACTTCATTTTTTGCTTTACCGCTGAGTAGAACTCCATTGTGTAAATGTGCCACATCTTCATTATCCACTCATCAGTTGAGGACATCTAAGCTGGTTCCATTTCCTAGCTATTGTGAATAAAGCAGCAATAAACATGGTTGAGCAAGCATCTCTAAGGTAGTGAGACAAGTCCTTAGGATGTATCCCTAGGAGTGGTATAGCTGGGTCATATGGTAGATCTATTTTTAGCTGTCTCAGGAACCTCCACACTGATTTCCACAATGGCTGGACCAGATTGCATTCCCACCAACAGTGTAGAAGGATTCCTCTTTTTTCCACATCCTTGCCAACATTTATAGTCATTTATTTTCTTGATGGTAGCCAATCTGACAGGAGTGACATGGAATCTCAACGTAGTTTTAATCTACATTTCCCTGATGACTAGGGAGGTAGCACATTTTTTATATGTTTATCTGCCATCTGTATTTCTTCTGAGAACTCTCTGTTTAGTTCCATAGCCCATTTTTTTAATTGGGTTGTTTGATTTCTTATTATTTAATTTTTTGAGTTCTTTGTATATCCTAGATATTAATCCTCTGTCAGATATATAGCTGACAAAATTTTCTTCCATTCTGTAGGTTGCCTCTTTGCTCTATTCACAGTGTCCTTAGCTGTACAAAAGCTTTGTAATTTTATGACGTCCCAGCTGTTGATCTGTGGTTTTATTTCCTGAACAAATTGGGGTTATATTCAGAAAGTCTTTGCCAAAACCAATATGTTGAAGGGATCCCCCTACTTTTTCCTTTAGCAGTTTCAGAGGTCTGATATTAAGGTATTTGATCCATTTGGACTTAATTCTTGTGCATGGATAAAGATCTATTTTCATCCTTCTACAGATGCATATCCAGTTTTCCCAGCACCATTTGCTGAAGAGGTTGTCTTTTCTCCTCAAATGAGTATTTTTGGCATTTTTGTCAAAGATCAGGTGGCTATAGCTACCCAGACTTACATCAGGGTCCTCTATTCTGTTCCATTGATCTACATATCTGTTTTTGTGCCAGTACCATGCTGTTTTTGTTACTATGGATCTATAATATAGGTTAAAGTCAGGTATGGTGATACCAGCTTTATTTTTGTTGTTCAAAATTGTTTTAGATATTTGAGGGTTTTTGTGCTTCCAAATGAATTTTTGGATTGTTTTTTCTATTTCCATGAAGAATGCCATTGGAATTTTGATGGGGATTGCCTTAAATGTGTAGACTGCTTTGGGTAAGATTGCCATTTCACAATATTGATTCTCCCAATCCAAGAACAAGGTATGTCTTTCCATTTCCTAGTGTCTTATTTTTTTTTGATGCAATTGTGAATGGGAGTGATCCTCTGATTTCATCCTCTGTGTGTTTGTTGTTGGCATATAGGAAGGCTACTGATTTCTGTGTGTTTATTTTGTATCCTGCTACATGGCTATAGGATATTTTCAATTTTTTAATCTTCCTGTCTTATTTTAATTTTATTTATTTATTATTCATTACTTATTTGAGAAAGAGAAAGAGACAATGCTGGTGCACCAATCCTTCTTGCCTCTGCAATCAAATTCTAGATGCATGCACCACTCTGTCCAACTGGATTAATGTGCATACTGAGGAATTGAAAACTGGCCAGCAAGTTTTGCAAGCAAGCATATTTAATGACTGATTGATCTCCTCAGCCCCCAATGTTATTTTTTAAATAATCAGGTTTGTGCTCCAAGTTTTCTTCTCCAACTTACTACTTGAGGCGTGGGGGTGATTTAATTTTTTTTTTTTTTTTTGAGAGAGAAAGAGAGAGAGAGAATGTGTGTGCCAGCGGCCTCTCAGCCACTGTGAATGAACTCCAGACATGTGTGCACCCTTATGGGCAAGCGTGGCATTGCACCCTTGCATCACTTTTTGTGTGTCTGGCTAAACGTGGGACCTGGAGATTGGAAACAGGGTTCTTAGGCTTGGCAGGCATGCATCTTAACTGCCCAACCATCTCTCCAGCCTTTTTTTTTTTTTTTTTTTATTACTTACTTCATAAGTTGTTAGTATTTTGGGGTGTGTGTGTGTATGCATGTAATGTTCTTGCAGTATGTGTGTATTTGTGCATGTGTATCTGGTGTATTTATGTGTATGTCCTGATGTGCCCACCCTGCGTGCATGCATGTAGAGGCCAGAGGAGAACGTTGTGTGTCTTCTTCTGTCATTACTTAGCCATATTTCTTTGAGATGCAGTCCTCAGTGAGCCTGAAGCTGCAGTTTTTAAGTCTGGTTGGCTAACCATTGACCCCATGAGCCTTCTGTCATGTCTCCAGCCTCCCTCAGCACAGGAGCTATAGGCCTGTATAGCCCTGCACATCTCTCCCTTTGGGTGCTGGGGTCAAATTCAGGTCTTTATGCCTGAGCAGCAAGTGCTCTTACCCCCTGTGCCATCAAACTGATCCCTAAATATTAAAACTATTCTTTCATATAACCACTATCTTGATCAACTTGTCTAAGTATTATCTAATTTAATTGGATTTTCCCTCTTACGTACTTTTTTAAAAAACTTTTATGAAAAAGAGAGAGGGGCTGGAGAGATGACTTAGTGGTTAAGGTGCCTGCCTGCAAAGTCAAAGGACCTTGGTTCAATTCCCCAAGACCCACGTAAGCCAGATGCACAAAGTGCACATGCATCTGGAGTTCGTTTGCAGTGGCTGGAGGCCCTGGAGTGCCCATTCTTTCTCTCCTTCTCTCTCTGAGTCTTTCTCTCAAATAAATAAATGAAAAATAAGGACTGGAGAGATGGCTTAGCGGTTAAGGCATTTGCCTGCAAAGCCAAGGGACCCTGGTTCCATTCTCCAGGACCCACGTATAAAACAGATGCACAAGGGGGCACATGTATCTGGAGTTCATTTGCGGTGGCTCAATGCCCTGGCATGCCCATTCTCTCTCTTTCTCTCTCTCTCTCAAATAAATAAAAATAAACAGAGAGGAAGAGCTGTCCTTGAGGTGTAGTATTAAGTTATTTACTTCTGACCTCTCTAATTTTTTTTTAATATAGTGGCTGATATAAATTTCCTTCTTAGGACTTTCTTTTATCCCATTGGTTTTAGTATGTTATGTTGTCATTATCATTTTGATTCAGGAAATTTTTTTATTCATTATTGACTTCAGTGACCCATACACCATTCAGTAATATACTGTTTAATTTCCATGATTGAACATTGTATAGTCTTTCTTACTGTTAATTTGTAATTATTTTTCCCATTGTGATCAGATAGAGTGCAAAGAATTGTTTTTCATTTCTTCCCCTACACCCCCGAGGTAGAGTCTCACAGTAGCACAGGCTGACCTGGAATTCACTATGTAGTCTCAGGGTAGCCTCAAACTCATGGCGATCCTCCCATCTCTGCCTCCCAAGTGCTGAGATTAAAGGCATGTGCCACCATGCCTGGCTTCATTTCATTATTTTTTAAGATTTGCGTTGTGTTCTAATATTGTTCTGTTTTAGAAAATGTTCCATGTGCTACTGAAAAGAATGTGTCTTCTGAAACGGGCGGACAGGAAGTTCTGTAGATATCTGTTACATTCATTTGTTCTATGGTGTCATTTGATTGAGATGTTTCTCTGTTTATGTTTTGCTGGGATAACATGCCAATTAGTGAGAGTGGGTTAATGATGCCTAGTAGTATTAGATTATTGTAATTGGGTGCACCCATGTTCAATGCACATATGTTTAGAATTGCAATGTCCTGCCGGGCATGGTGATGTATGCCTTTAATTCCAGCACTTAGGAGGCTGAGGTAGGATGATTGCTGTGAATTTAAGGTCAGCCTGAGCTACAGTAAGACCCTACCTCAGAAAAACAAGCAAGGGCTGGAGAGATGACTTAGTGGTTAAGGTGCTTGTGTGCAAAGCCAAAGGACCCATGTTTGATTCCCCAGTACCCATGTAAGCCAGTTGTGCAAGGTGGTGCATATGTCTAGAGTTCATTTGCAGTGGCTAAAGGCCCTGGCATGCCCAATCAATCTCTCTCTCTCTCTCCCTCTTTCTCTCTCAAAAGAATTGCAATGTCCTCTTCTTGGATTGTTCTCTTAATCATTATAAAGTGACCTATTTTATGTCTTCAAACTTATGTTGTTTGAAGTCTTCCTGTCAGATATTAGAATAGCAAAACCCACTTGTTTCCTAAGGCCCATTTGCTCTCCATCCTCTCACTCTAAGGTAGTATCTATCTTTTATGAAGAGATGAGTTTCTTGATGGCCACAAGGAAGAAGGATCCTGATTTTAATTCATACTTTAAGTCTGTTTCTTTCTGTTGAGCACTGATACTAAGAGTTGCTACTGAAAGGTGTATATTCATTCCTGTCATTTTCCTAGACCTTGGTATCACTTGCTGTTTTTCTGTTGCTCTCTTGCATCACATGTCAGTGGAGCATAGTTTATTCTTTCTGTGGTCTCACGTATGTGCTGTTCTTCTCTTCAGAAGTAAGCATCCCTTCAAGTATTTTCTGTGTGTCTGGCTTAGTGATCATGTATTGCTTTAGCCTGTTTTTATCATGGAATGTTCTTAGTTCTGCTTCATTTATGAAAAGAACTTTGTTGGATATAGTAATCTGGGTTAGTGCCTGTTATCTTTCAGAACTTGGAAAACATGACTCCAAGCTCTTCTGGCTTTTAAAGTTTGTTTTGGGTAATTTGTGAGGATAGGTTCTTTTCTGGTCATTTCTGTTTGGTGTTCTAAATGCCTCCTGTATCTATATTGGCATTTTTCCCTATTTGTCAGAAATTTTCTTCTATGATTTTGTTGAAAATAAAACTTACCAGGCTGGAAAGATTGCTTCGTGGTTAAGGCACTTGCCTGCCAAGCATAACAACACAAGTTCAGTTGCCCAGTACCCACATAAGGCCAGATGCACAGGGTGATGCATGCACCTGGAGTTCGTTTGGAGCAGCTTGAGGCCCTGGTGCACCCAGCTTTCAGGAGAAAGAGGTAGGAAGATTGCTGTGAGTTCAAGGCAAGCCTGAGACTACATAATGAATTCCAAGTCAGCCTGAGCTAGAGACTCTACTTCAAAAAACCAAAAAACAAAAAGAAAGAGAGAGAGAGAAAGGGAAGGGAGGGAGGGAGGAAGGAAGGAATTAAGAGAGAAAGAAAGCAAGGAAGGAAATACTATGCCATTAGATTGAAATTCTTCTCCTTGTCTATCCTCATCTCATCAAAGTGCCCAAATACATTAAAATACCCACTTGTGCCTTTTTATTTATTTGCTATTTATTCATTTATTTATTTGAGGCAAAGGGAGAGGATGGGCCTGGCAGGGCCTCCTGCCACTGCAAACAAACTCCAGTTGCATATTCCAGTTTGTGCGTCTGGCTTTCTGTGTGTACTGGAGAACTGAACCTGAGCTGTCAGCTTTATAAGCAAGTGCCTTTAACTGCTGACCTATCCAATCTTTCATGCCTTCTTATTAGTTTGCCTTTTATCTTTTGTGGGATTTTTCAGATCTGCTACCTTGTCTTTCAGCTGAGATAGTCTGTCTTCTCCTTGATCCATTGTATTGGTGAGACTTTCTACCGTTTTTAATTTGACCTACTGTGATTTTCATTTCTAGAATTTCTGATTGTTACTTTTTCATTGTTTCTATTTCCTTACTCATATCTTCTGTTCACCTCCTTTTTTCATTAAGTTGATTTCCTGTGTTTTCTTGAGATTCCATCAGGAGGTTCTTTTCCATTGATTCCATTTATTTCATTGAACATATTGATGTGTATAATTATTTTTTTGAATTCTCTTTCTGGCAATCCATCTAATTCTGTCTAACTGGACGTCACTACTCTTGGATTTATACATTTTGGAGGAATTATTCTGTCATGATTTTATTTTTTATTTTTTATTATTTTTTTGGAGAGAGACAGAGACAGAGAGAGGAGGGGGGGGGAGACAGAGATGGGCGCGCCGGCAGTGTCTCAGCTGCTGCGAACGAAATCCAGATGTGTGCACCCCCTTGTGGTCAAGTGCGGCATTGTGCCCTTGCGCCACTTTGCATCTGGCTAAACGTGGGACCTGGAGATTGGAACCGCTGGAGATTGAAACCAGTGTTCTTAGGCTTAGGAGGCAGGCGCCTTAACCCCTAAGCCATCTATCTCTCCAGCCCTTGTCATGATTTTCGTGTTTTTCCTATTGTGTGTTTTTGTCTTGGTGGGCTTTGAATTCTTCCCCTTCCTGAGATTCTTTTACCAAACTACCCCAAATGGAAGTTACAATCAGCATTTCCTGTTTAAGCTTATACATCCAGCTTTGGGGTTCATATGTACTGGCCTAAAATAAAACAGCCCATTTACCTCTAGGAGTGACTTGCTATCTCTCCTACATTGAGTGTGAAGCTAGTTCCCTCTTTGGTGCACTGTGAGCTCAGCTCAGGTGGTTGGTCAGTCTGCTCTTCAGATCAGCTGTGCAGGATGATGTGGGGTGGGGAAGGGGTGGCTCCTATCCCTTGGAGGCCTCAGGTCTGCAGAGGTGCTGCTAGTGCTGGCAAATGGGGGAGGGAAGGTTGTCTATGTTTTCTTAAAAATAGTATTTAGGGGCTGGAGATATGGCTTAGAGGTTAAGGTGTTTGCCTACATAGCCAAAGGATCCTGGTTCGACTCTCCAGGACCCATGTAAGCCAGATGCACAACGGAACACATGCATCTGGAGTTCATTTGCAGTGACTGGAGGCCCGGGCACACCCGTTCTCAAGTAAGTAAGTAAATAAATAAATAAATAAATAAATAAATAAATTTTTACAAGGTAGGGTCTCACTCTAGCCCAGGCTGACCTGGAATTAACTATATAGTCTCAGGGTGGCCTTGAACTCACGGCAATCCTACCTCTGCCTCCCAAGTGCTGGGATTAAAGGTGTGCGCCGCCATGCCCGGCTAAATAAATAAAATTTTTAAAAAATAGTATTTAGGGTTCTTTACCTTGAAGTTTACTGTTGCTAGAAAGTTATATTTGAGTAACTGAAGAGTGCACTTTTAAATCTTCTCTACTTAAAGGCTTCTCATTTACTGATCATAGCACAGTTCCTGAATTGGAGCTGTTGTCTTCCATCAGTGTATCTCACTTTACACTCTGGCATAATTTCTATATCATTTCCCATTCACAGGACACAGCATGACCAAACCTGAGTTGATCTTTAAACTGGAGCATGGATTTGGACCATGGAGTATAGCAGAAGCCTCAGTCTGGAGCCCCCCAGGTCAGTGCATGAATACCGAGGAAGGGACGTCAGTAAGAAGGAATGTCATCAGATATCGGTCATATTGAGCTGTTTTCACCAACTTTTATCCAAACCCAGTCCAGAAGAGAGATATTATTATACATCAGACATCACATTTCTACAGTTTTAGGAGATTACCCATGTCAACCCTTCTCCTTGTCTTCTTTTTTTTTTTATTAAAGATTTATTTTTATTTATTTATTAGAGACAGAGAGAGGGAAAGAGAGAGGGAGAGTGAGAATGGGTGCGCCAGGGCCTCTAGCCACTGCAAACGAACTCCAGATGTGTGTGCCCTCTTGTGCATCTGCTTACGTGGGGTCCTTAGGCTTTGCAGGCATGTGCCTTAACTGCTAAGCCATCTCTCCAGACCTTCTCCTTGTTTGCTATTGAAGCGTATATTGTTAATTTGGTTCCATCCATATATAGAATTTCTTAGAAAATTCCCTTTTTATTATGATTATTTTTTTAGAAAAAGAGAGAGAAAGAGAGGAAGAATTGGTGCACCAGGGCCTCAGCCACAAGCTGTCAAACTCCAGGCGCTTGCGCCATCTAGTGGGAATGTGTGACCTTGCACTTGCCTCACCTTTGTGTGTCTGGCTTATGTGGGATATGTAGAGTCAAACCTGGGTCCTTAGGCTTTGCAGGGAAGTACCTTAACCTCTAAGCCATCTCTCTACACCCCCAAACTCACCTTTGAGATGAAAGCAGGACCCAAAACCCATCCACCATGTGAATAATGTGAATCCAGAGTCTCCAGACATCCTGCTCAGAGCAGACTGACATTCATCACCATAGGATAATTCTATGCTTCATTTCCCCATCCTTTTCATTTTTGTCACAGGATCTCTTACTGCATGCCATCAGAAATTTTGCTATATAACCAAAGATGACCTTGAGCTTCTTATCCTCTTGCCTCTGCCTACAGAGTGCTGAGTGTACAAGATCTGTTTTGTATATATAGTATTTTAAAAATGTAGTTATTTGCTTTTGTGTTTGAGAGAATGCACATGCATATGTGTTTGTTCAGATACAACAGGGTATCTTGATGCTGACGATCCAATTCCATGTTCCATATTTTGTGACAGGATTTTCAAGGCCACAGACTTTGCAAGCAGGTGCCTTTAGCTGCTGAGCTATTGCCCTAACCCCCTTTCCTTTTTAAAGTTATTACTCCCTATTTTAAGAAGTACATAGTGTAAGGAGATGGAATGGGTTATGTGAAACATAAAATTGACTAAATACTGTGGAAGAAGCTTTCTTCTTTGTGATACAGATGATTTGCTTAACAAATTATACTGTTTTGTGTCCAAGGATGAAGCAGAAAAGTGTGCTAGGATCGTTTACCTAACCCATATTCCTTTTTTAAAAATTTTTTATTAGAGATGGACATATTTAGTATGTAAACAACACATGCTGGTACCATCCTTTCCCTCCTCCTTGCCCTTTTTCTGAAGAGGCCTTCCTCATTGGAGATGCAGGTCAACCCCATGGGGATTGTGGATCATGCATTATGCAGCGAGGAGGCAATGTCTCTGTGCAAAATGTCCCAACTTGTGGCTCTAACAATCTTTCTGCCCCCTCTTCTGCAAAATTCCCTGAGCCATGCTGGGAGAATTTTAAGTACACTTCAGTGATGGACACTTAGGAGCCTCTGGGTCTCCAGTTTGGTAGGTGTTGAGTGTCCTCAGTGTCTATCTCCATCACCCTTGTGCTGATATCAGATTCACTAAGAAAGCAGCACTCTTGCTCATTTCCCCAGTTCCTCTGTGGTTTCAGCTGGGGCCAGGCTGGAGTGCACTGGGTCATTTATCTCCTCAGGTCCAGCTCCCATCTGTAAAAGAGAAGCAGATTCTCCAGCAGAGAGTGAAATCAGTACCACTTAAATGGGATAACAATTATTAATTTAGAGAGAATTTAAAGGATGTAGATCCTCTTATTATAACCCAAGATTAGTGGGAGCTTGACAGTAGAAAGCAGAGTCATTATCTGGATATGATTCTGACTTGTTTCCCAGTTCCAGATATGGTTTTCCTTCCACTGAGCAGTTCTGTTAGCCAATCTAAGAGCAGTTGGTTACCCTCCATGGATGTGTGCCACTATTGCACTTGTGTGAGCATCATGTCATGTTGTTTGCTTTGGAGTCACTTAGCTTTTGAGTTGCTTGGACAGATGTTGGCCACTTTCCCCTAATAGCTCATGTAGTTCCTTCTAGCCCTAGATGGGCTCATTGTCTGGGGACTGGCTCTCTTCCAGATTCCAACCAGGTCTCTCCATGATCTGTGACAACAGCGTATGGTGTCTTCAGCAGTAGGGTCTTACCATTAACCTCTGGAGGGTAATCAAGTGCTCTGACGGAAGTCTGTCCTGTTTGTTTGGGACATCTAGTAGATCTCTCTGATCAATAGTTCATTGTGGATGTAAACCACATCCTGGTACAGGGAATTACAGGCCAGCACCAAGGGAAAAGAAAAAAGAAAAAGACAGGGAAGAAAGAGAAATAGGAGAAATTTAAGGTTAGGTTCCATCTCACTTTCCCCACGGCTCTTTGATACAGATGCTCCCCCTTAGGTCCTCTTGAGGGTTCCACCTTTTAGTCTGACTTCCAGGATATAGGATTTTATGGTACCAGTTCAATTTGGGTTCAATTTTGTGTCCCCCCCACACCCTTCCCCTTCTCCCAAGCCCTACTCCTCCCTATTGTCCAAGCCTCGAGATGCTGTTCAGGAATGTCAGCAACTCGGGATGATCCAGGTTAGGAAACACAGATGAGTTAGATTATATGATAGTTGTCTTTCTGTGATTGTGTGAGTTCACGTAGAATGATCTGTTCCAAGTTCAACCATTTTTCTACAAACTTCATTGTGTCATTTTTTCTTACTGCTGAGTAGAATTCCATCATGTAGATATACCACATCTTGGTTATCCATTCATCCAATGATGGGCACCTGGGTTGATTCTAGCTTTTAGCTATTATGAATTGAGCAGCTATTAACATGGTTGAGCAAATATCTCTGAACTGAGATGTGGAGCTCTTAGGGTAAATGCCCAGTAAGGGAATAACAGGGTCTGTTGGTAACACAATATTCATTCTTTTCAGGAATCTCCATATTGATTTCCATGGTGGTTGTACCAGCTTACATTCCCATCAACAGCGAATGAGTGTTCCTATTTCTCTACATCCTTGCCAACATTTGTTTTCATTTGATTTTTTAATGTTTGCCATCCTTACTGGGGTAAGGTGGAATCTCATAGTTTTTTTAATTTACATTTCCCTAATGGTTAGGGATGTTGAACATTTTCTTAAATGTGTGTTAGCCATTTGTAATTCTTCCTCTGAGAACTCCATATGTAGTTCTCTGCCCCACTTTTGCAGTGGGTTGTTTTGATTTTTTTGAATTTTTTTTAGATTCTAGAAATTAGGCTTCTATCAGTGGAATAGCTGGCAAAGATTTTCTCCCATTCAGTGAGTAATCTATTGGCTCTGCTTATGTTTGTGCAAAAGCTTTTTAGCTTCATGAGAGCCCATTGGTTGAGTGCTTTTTTAATTTCCTGGGCTACTGGGGTTTTGTTCAAGAAGTCTTTTCCCATTCCTATATCATGGAGAGTACCTCCTATTTTTTTCGTCCAGTAGTTGAAGAGTTTCAGGTCTCATATTGGTGCTTTCTTGTGTTTTGTACTGTTTTGAGCCAGGTCTATTTTGGTTATTTTGATCTTGTTGGCTCTTGAGATTGGTTGTTTGACTGTTCTGTGTGGAGTAGTCCCTCAAGTATTCTCTGTAGGCTTGGCTTTGTGTTCTTATAATCATAGAGTTGACTTTTTTTCATGGAAAGTTTTTCTTTCACCATCTTTTATGAGGGATACTTTTGCTGGGTAGAGTAGCTTGGGTTGGAAGCCATAGTTTTTTAGACTTTGAAGTGTTCCATTCCAGGCCCTTCTGGCTTTCAGTGTTTCCAATGAGAAATCTGATGTCAATTGTTTTTCTCTTGCTGCTTTTAACACTCTCTCTTTCGTTGTTGAGTTTTAACTATGATGTGTCTTGGAGAGTTTCTTCTTTGGTCCTGTCTGTTTGGTGTTCTGTGGGTTTCTTGTATCTGGATGGGCCTCTCTTTTGAGAGATTTGGAATTTTTTCTTCAATAATTTTGTTGAATATGGTCTCTATGCCTCTAGCCTCAATTTCCTCTCCTTCTGGTATACCCATGATCTGGATATTTGGTGATTTTAGGGTGTCCCACAGTTCTCTCGTATTCTGTTGACTTGATTTTTTTTTTTTTTTTGAACTTAGCAAAGTTTTTGGTCTCCCAATCAATTTCTTCTGTCTTATCTTCCAAGTCAGAGGTTCTGTCTTCACATGAGTAACTCTGATGGTGAGGGGTTCTAGAGAGATTTTTATAATTTCTATTTGATTTTTGTTTTCTATTGTATTATTTTGCATTGTGTCCATCTCTTTTTTGGGGTACAATTTCAATTTGAGTTCTGATTTTTTTTTTGAAGCCAAAGGGTGGCTTCAGCTCTTTTTTTTTAAGTTTATTTTTGGAGAGAGAGAGACAGAGAGAGACAGAGACAGATAGAGATGGGCGCGCCAGCAGTCTCTCAGCTGCTGTGAATGAAATCCAGATGCGTGCACCCCCTTGTGGTCAAGTGCGGCATTGTGCCCTTGCGTCACTTTGCATCTGGCTAAACAGGGGACCTGGAGATTGGAACCCAGTTCTTAGGCTTAGCAGGCAGGCACCTTAATCGCTAAGCCATCTCTCCAGCCCAAGTTCTGATTTTCTTGATGCTTCCTGGAGTTCATTCTTTCATTTGATCAAGTCTTCATTAAGCTTAATCAACCGGTTGTTGAGATCTTCTATTTTGTAACTTACCTTCAATTCATTCATATCTCTTTGGAGGTTTCTAATGTTTTCTTCAATCAAGTTAAGCCTATTGTCAAAAGCTGAATGCCTAGGAGATGATCCTGTTCAATTTCATTGACATGGTTGTTGGTTCTTTGATGGTTTGCTTCCAGTTCAGTGATTTTTTAAATTTTTATTTATTTTTGGAGAGTGACATAGAGAGAGAGAGAGAGAGAGAGAAACAGAGAGTGAGAGGGAGACAGATAGAGAATGGGCATGCCAGCAGTCTCTCAGCTGCTGTGAATGAAATCCAGATGTGTGCGCCTCCTTGTGGGCAAGTGAGGCATTGCGCCCTTACATCACTTTACATCTGTCTAAACATGGGACCTGGAGATTGGAACTGGGTTCTTAGGCTTAGCAGACAGGCGCCTTAACTGCTAAGCCATCTCTCCAGCCCTCAGTGATTTTTTTTGATCAGGGTCTAATTGGTTGTTGTGTTTTCATTTTGCGAATGAATTTGTTGATTTCTCTATGACTTAATTGGAGGCTTCCATTGTGGGACTAGATCCTTGGTGGAGATCTCTCAGTTTTCTGGCTTTCGTTGGCTTTTTTGCATTGTTGTCTACCCAGTTTTAGAAGATTATTTTATCGAGGAGGAAGCAAGTTTTTGTCCTTTGGCCTGTGCACCCTCTGACTCAGGTGGGCAGTCATGCTGGTACCCAGTGGCTAGTCAGGATACCAAAGCAAAAGGCCTGATTCCAAAGCTCACATAGGGGACCAGGCCTCCCCAAGCACAATGGGACCTACCAGAACCAGGGGACTTGGATGAGCCAGGGAACAGGGATCTGGCCTGCTCCCTCCCCACCGCTGGGCCCACCCGCACACTGTCCATGCAGGGATCTCAGACCAGGGAGGTGAGAGCAGCCTGGCAACAGGGGTCTGGCCTAATAACTCCACACCACAGTGCCCACCTTCACACAGACCAGTTCAGGGAACCCAGACGGGAGAGTTGGGAGGAGTCCAGAAACAGGGTTTGGCCTACTCACGAAAGACTGCTATGCCTGCCCACACACAAACCAGCACAGGGAACCCAGACCAGGGAGGTAAGAGGAGCTGGAAACGGGTCTACTCACTCCAGGCCACCACACCCACCTCCCTGCACACTGACTGGCGTAGGGAACCCAGACAGGCGAGCCCATATTCCTTCTTAAAATAAGAGAGTATTTGGCTGTGTTTGCCACCTAAATGCATCTAGTTGATGAAAGTCTTACCATTAGTCATGGGGAAGTTTGTGTGATGTTCAATACTCTATTTTTAGTTAATAAATTAGATACTGGACCAGCCAGTAAAACTTACAGTATAGAAGTATACAGCTGAGAAATACTGATATTTATCTCCATATCTATAAAGAGAATAAACTAAAACGTTTTGTTAATAACTAAAATCTATAATTATCTATAGTTATGACAACTTAATATTATTTTACAAAATCTATGAGCAAAACAAGTACACTTAAAGAATTTTGTAAGTGTGACATGGATAATTTACATATAATGACATTTTTAATATCATTTGATGTTCCTAAAGTTATTGAACCAATTGACACCATCCAGAGAAATCAGAAGAGCCAGTTGAATCAAAGTGGAATCACCAATAACAAAACATTAAATGAAAAAATGGTTGAAGTAAGTTAATTTTTTGTTGTTTCCCAGTAATTTGTACATCAGAGTAGATTGGTTTTATAGTCTCCAGTTTTTCATGTGTGCTCCCAAAATATTTGAAATGTGAACATTATGAAACTATTCAGGCAAGTTTCTTAAGAACTTAACTCTGCCTAAGCAGACTGCTCAGGTAGTGATGTGCTTGCTGTACAAGCATTTAGACCTGAGTTTGGATCCACAGTACCCAGGTTAGAATAGCAAGTTGGTATCATCACCTATAATCTCATCTCTGAGAAAATGAAAAAGCTGACTCGCTGGGGCTTGCTGGCTGGACAGACTATCAGATTTGGCAAGGTTCTAGTTCAGTGTTACACCCTGTCTCCAAAAGTAAAAAGGAGAAGAATTTAAGAAGATACCTAATATTGGCCTCTGGTGAAAAGTTGCATATCTTTGTATGCACGTGGCACTTCCATAAATCTACAAAAGAAACAAACACATGATAGAGTACTATTTCAGCAGTATTTGAACCTGATAACATGTAGGCCACAGAAAAACTTGACAATTTGATGTATTGACAACCTTTTAAACACCTTGAGGATTTTTAGCTCTTTAAGATTGACCGAATTTCATGGTGACATTTTCAATAAATTTTTAATGTGTGTATATGTAGATATGTGGTGTGTGTATATGTGTACAGATGTGTGGTACCACATGTATTCAGAAGTTCTGAGGAGAGCCTTGAGATATCCTGTCATTCTTCCCAATTAAGACAGTGTCTCCTGTGGTTGTTTTTGTTCCTTTGTTTCTTGTGTGCAGCACTCTACCTGACCCATGAATTTCTCTATTCTCCTGGTTCAGTGTCCCTCTTGATGTAGGTACATTGTGTGCCACAGTGTTTCCTGTTTTATATGGATGTGAGGAAGTGAGCCTTGTAACAGCAAGCTTGCCAGCACACGCATTTAACCACTGAGCTAGTTCCTCAGCCATTTCTATATATTTGACTCTATATATAATTCTAAATACTGTCCATATTTTCACAAGAAGTTTTATATTAAAGAATATATATGAACTCCAGTATGCATTTAAAATAATTAAATTGATATTTATTATAGCTCAATAAATAGATCATTTAAGGAAATAACAGAACATAACATATGTAGGATCATGTTCTCTAAATGAAAATGTACATATGGCAGAAAAGTGAAATTTGATTGTAAGATATTGTAGTATATAATCATAGCTCACAAAACATCAGGAAGGGCCGAATGTGGTGGCGCATGCCTTTAGTCCCAGCAGTCAGGAGGCAGAGATGGGAGGATTGCCGTGAGTTCAAGGCCACCCTGAGATTACATAGGAATTCCAGGTCAGCCTGGGCTAGAGCGAGTCCCTATGTTGAAAAAAAATTACACATCAGGAAGCACATGTTTTATGAAAGCATGGGGGGTATAAAAAATTTAACGTTTTTTTTTTAAATCTCTAGACTGAACCAAAAGTACATAAGAAAACCTACCAAGGGGCCCAAGAGAACGAATGCTATGAAGGTAAAGCATGTATGAGGTTGTGTTACCCGGATTCACAGCATACAAAGAATATGATGTCTCATACACGCAAAAGATCCTATTACAAATTTACTCACATGAAATGTCCAACAGAGAATAAGGAATATGAGTGTGAAGAATCCAGAAAAATATTCTTAAAATCATACCATATGGTTCCTAAGAGAACTCACACAAGAGTGAAGCCCTATGCGTGCACAGAATGTGGGAAGGCTTTCCCAAAGAAGGTGACCCTCATTCGTCATCAGAGATTTCATACAGGTGAAAAACCCTACGAATGTACAGAATGTGAGAAACGTTTCTATGACAAGTCAGATCTCATTAATCATCAGAGAATCCATACAGGTGAGAAGCCCTATGAATGTTCAGAATGTGGAAAAGCTTTCACCCATAAGGCATACCTCACTCAGCATCAGAGAACTCACACACAAGAAAAGCCCTATGGATGCACAGAATGTGGGAAGGGTTTCACAAAGAAGGTGACCCTCATTCGGCATCAGAGATTTCATACATGTGAGAAGCCCTTTGAATGTACAGTTTGTGAGCAGTGTTTCTATGACAAGTCAGAGCTCACTGTTCATAAGAGAACTCACACAAGACAAAAGCCCTATGCTTGCTTGGAATGTGGGAAAGATTTCACACAGAAGGTGGCCCTCACTCGTCACCAGAGATTTCATACAGGTGAGAAGCCCTATGAATGTACAGAATGTGAGAAACGTTTCTATGACAAGTCAGATCTCGCTAATCATCAGAAAATCCATACAGGTGAAAAGCCATATATATGTACAGAATGTGGGAAAGCTTTCACTTACAAGTCATACCTCACTCAACATCAGAGAACGCATACAGGAGAGAAGCCGTATGAATGTATGCAATGTGAGAAACGTTTCTTAGTGAAATCAAATCTCACTAAGCATCAGAGAACTCATACAGGTGAGAAGCCCTATAAATGTACACAATGTGGGAAAGCTTTCAGTACCAAGTGTCACCATATTCGCCATCAGAGAATACATATGGGTGAGAAGCCCTATGCATGTACTGAATGTGGAAAAACTTTCACCATGAAAGATTACCTTATTTGTCATCAGGGAACCCATTTGGGAAAGAAGCCCTATGTATGTACAGAATGTGGGAAAGCTTTCACTCGGAAGGCGAACCTCACTTGTCATCAGATAAGCCATACAGGTCATAAGCCATATGAATGTACAGAATGTGGGAAACCTTTCTACTTGAAGTCAGAACTCACTAAACATGAGAGGAGTCATAGTAGTGAGAAGCCCTTTGAATGTACAGACTGTGGTAAAGGTTTCACTACAAAGAGATACCTCACTCATCATCAGAGAACACATACTGGTGAGAAGCCTTATGAATGTGCAGAATGTGGGAAAGTTTTCACTACAAAGTGGTGCCTCATTCGCCATCAGAGAAAGCATACAAGTGAGAAGCCCTATGCATATACACAATGAGAAACATTTTGTTGGAAGGTGATCCTTACTTGTCATCAGAGTTCATACAGGTGAGAAGCTCTATGAATGTACAGAATTTGGGAAGCTTTTCTATGACCACACAGGTCTCAGTGACTATCGAGACTCATAGTGATGTGAAGTCCTATGAATGTAAAGATTGTGGGAAGGGTTTCACTCTCAAGGACCCCCTTGTTCATCATCAGAAACTCATATGGGTTTGAAGTCCTATGCATATACAGAATATAAGAAAGCTTTCACTCTGAAGTAAACCTCATTGTTCATGAGAGAACTCAACAGTGTAAAGGCCTATAAGTATACAGAATATGGGAAAGCTTTCACGCTGAAGTAAACCTCATTGTTCATGAGAGAACTCATAGAGGTGTAAAGGCCTATAAATATACAGAATATGGAAAGCTTTCACCATCACAGAACTTATGTGGGTGAGAAGCCCTATGAGTACGCACAATGTGAGAAACCTTTCACTTACAAGGAGTACCTCACTGTTCATAAAAGAAATCCATATATGTTTGAAAATATGGTTGTACAGAATGTTTTAATGCTTTGACAAGGCCTACCTGGCTGTCATCTATATAATAAAATTTTATTTCTATATATCAATTCTACACATTATCAACTGTGAAATTATGTCCTATTGATAAAACTTTCATTGTGCTCAGTGTAATTTCATAGTTATGTATTTTTGTGACAATACCTGATTAATTTTTGAATTCATTTTGTAGTTCATGTTGTTGTCATATTCATGGTGGTTTTTCATCCTCTGTGTTTGTTGTTGTAGATCTGTATGTCACTAGAGCTATGTCATTTACAGTTTTGAATTATTTCCTTTAGTTTGGAAGCCTGAGAATTTGGCTTATTTTTCAAGTGCACTTGCTGTGCAAGAATAAAGACCTGTGTTTGGATCTCCAGCATTCATGTGATAAAGCTGGGGTTTAATGTTCACACCTGTAACTCTGATAGTGTGTTGTGTTCTAGGAGTCAGGAGGATGTCTGGGACTAGACAGGAACATTTCACCCAGTCTAGGCTTGAAACAATGAGGTGTTCGTCGAGTATGCAGCAATACTTCAAGGAAGTAATTCTGTACAGATGATAAAGGATGATGCCCAGCATGGTTCTCTGGCCCCTGCTTATGCCTGCCCCAGAATATGTTTATGAAAATGTAAGTATATGCATTTTCACGTTAATTTCATACAGAAATATTAAATATGTATCTAGGAAACACACATATATATACAACATACTTTTACATATATAATTTTTAAATCTGTATCTACAGTATTCTATATTTGTGTGTATATGTGTATTCATTTGTGTATGGATGGAGAGTGATTGTGGAGTTCTCTTCAGTCGTAATGTACATATCAGGGCTATTTGCTTCCTATACCTTGTATACAAAATTTACATACAGACAGAATTTCTCCTCATTATCTTTTTGTCTCTGTGATGAAATAATTGGCATAAACAGCATGAGGGTACAAGTATTCAACTTATGGTAGAATTCTACCACATGGATAAAATATCCTTATTGTGGGAGAGAATGATAGGGATGTTTCCTCACACATTGAAAGGCAAGATTCATGGGCTGGAGAAATGGCTTAGCAGTTAAAGTCACTTGCCTGCAAAGCCAAAGGACCCAGGTTCAGTTTCTTAGTACCCATGCAAACCCAGCTGCATAAGCTGGGGCATGTGCTGGAGTTTGTTCACAGTGGCAGGAGGCCCTGGTGTGCCCATTCTCTGCCTCTCTATCTGCCTCTGTCTCTCATAAATAAGTAATTTTTTTTTTTAAAAAGACAAGATTCTGGGCTGGAGAGATGGCTTAGTGGTTAAACGCTTGCCTGTGAAGCCTAAGGATCCCGGTTCGAGGCTCGATTCTCCAGGACCCACGAAAGCCAGATGCATAAGGGGGCACATGCATCTGGAGTTCGTTTGCAGTGGCTAGAGGCCCTGGCATGCCCATTCACTCTCCCTCTCTCTCTCTCTCTCTCTCTCTCTCTCTCTCTCTTCCTGCCTATTTCTGTATCTCTCTCTCAAATAAATAAATAAATAAAAATAAAATATTAAAAACAGACAAGATTCATAAAGCAAAGAAGAGCCTAATTACCATTCTTTTTAATTAAGTAGGAACTTTATATTGACACAGCATGTGATGGTACCATCAATTCTCTCCTCTCTGACCCCATTCTACTGAGATCTCTCCTCAGTGGGATTACTGATATTCACCATGGGGTTGTGGGTTATGAATTGTGAGATCATCAGTCAGTCATTGTAAGGGGCACAATGCCTCTGAATATTCTCTCCCACTCTGTGGCTCTTATGATCTTTCCACCCACTCTTCCACAAAGTTCCCATGATGAATGTGTTTTAAGTCTACTTTAGACTCTCAGCAGCTTCTGAACTTCTGCTTTCAAATGCTTTGAGTATCCTCAGTGTCTATCTCCATCATTCTGGCACAGGTTGTCAGGTTCACCATGGAAGCAGCACTCTTGGTCATCTCACCAGTCCCTCTGTGGTTTCACCTGTGTTCTGGCTGATGTGCAAGGGGTGGTTTATCTCCTCGGTTCTTGCTGCCTTCTGAAAAAGGAAAACTGATTCTCCAACAGAGATTGAAGTCAGCATACTTTAAATGGGATAAGCATTCTTAATTAAGTGAGATTTTGATGGGTGTAGTCTCTCTTTTGGCCGGACTAGTGGGAATTTCTTGTCAGAGTTCATGATCTTGGTTTCCCTAAGATTCTGACTTGAGTCTCACTTCCAGCTGTGGGTTCTTTTCCACTGAGCACATCTCTTAACCAATCAAAGAGCCATTGGTTACCCACCTACAATGGGTGCCACTATTGCACAGTTGTGTACATCTTGTCTGGGTTGTTGCTTTCATATAGCAGTGTCCCCTGCTAGCCAGCAGTGTTGTTAGCCATTTTCCCCCAGCAACTCATTTTGTGCTTTTCAGCACCATATGGGCTAACCATCTGTGAACTGGCTTCCTTCCATATTCTCCATGTTCTTTTTGCAGCATGTGTTGTCTTTAGCAGTAAGGTTACCTTTTACCGCAGGCAGGTAATCAAATGCTTTGACAGAAGCCTTTCATGTTTTACTCTTCGAAGCCTTGTTGCTAGTTCAACCAAGCTGCCTTCTTTTACAGTTATCTCCCTGTTGCTGGCACAGTCATCCAACCAGAAGCAGTTTATGGATATAAGGGTTTATTTTGGGCTTACAAAGTCAGGGGAACACCATCAGAGGCAGAAGACACTGGTTCCCATTCATAGATCCAAGCAGAGAGACATCACTAATAGCCAGTATGAAACACCAAAGCTAAAACTGTTTGGCACATCCTAGGAATCAGACCTGCCCGCAAACACACCTTAGGGCTGTACTCTAGGGTTTGCCCCAGTGACATGCCGCTTATATCAGGGATCTACCTGCCAGGGCTTACATTGCAAGCTCAATTTCAATGAAACACCTTAGTCTACAAGGTCATATATTCAGACTATCATTCAAACTACCACACCTTCCTAAGTCCCAGATTGTGAAATTATTGGAATGTTGTGGTGTTTTGTATGTAAATGTATGTCCCCCATAGAATGAGGTATTTTTTGATTGAGTAACATGAGTCTCCAGCAACCAGGCTGGAGAAAATGTCACTGGGGCCCATCTTGAGACTGTCCCTAGTGAATGTGAAGAGCAATTTTGAGCTCTACTGGTCTGTGCTACTGACTGTTTGATGGCGTCTCACTTCTTGGATCTACGGGAGTAAGCCCACATATTCCACCGTGGATGGTGTTTCCTGTGGAGCTATAAGCCTTTTCTTTCAGCCGCTAAATTTCTTTGGTTGTAAGTCTGTTCCAAATCTGTGTCTCCTGAAGCCAGCTTTATTGTACAGGAATCAGAATTACAGCAAAGGCAAAAACAACATGCAGGTGTAACTGCAAGCAAAACAGCAGCCAGTAGGGAAGGGTTGGAGCCCTAAGGTGGGGACTAAACTGAGGACTAAATTTGGGGGAAATAAGTATGTGGGGGCTGTTTCTACATGTAATTAAGTTTCCTAACCTGATTAACTCTTTTTCTATCTAAAATTTAGTAGTAAATGGGAGATCTTTTGAATTGGGCGGTTGAATAGGGGAAGAAGAAGGTGAACTGACAAGCTGTTCACAAAGAAGCATTAGAAGCAGTCAGGCATGACTGATCTTCCCAGCAACAATTTTTCTGGCTGGACTCCAAGAACCACAACCATTCTGTCCCCAGTCAACCATGCAGTTTCTGTAGCTTTTCAATTTCTGTATGATTTACAGAAGTGGGGAATTTTACACTCCCATTCTTCAGCTTCATCTTTGTCTTCATCCCAAGAAAGCAGGTGTCAGACGCCTTTCAGCTGCAACTGTCCCCTTTTCCCTAGAGACTGAGTTCTAGCATCCTAGCTTCTGTTACTTGTGTAGTCCTCTTCTCACAGTCCAGGCAGGTGAGGGGAGAGGCAACAGCATGACAACTCTCAGACAAAACCGATTAGTTGAGGCAGCTGTCAACCCCTGGTGTCAAATGAAAAACATCTGGGGAGTGGTGAGCATATTAAGAATGGGAGAGAAATTTGCAATATTTAGTGCACTTTTGAGTCAAATTCTTAAAAGTTGTTCTTCTCTCCAGGCTTCTGGTACACCAAGTGTGTTGCCAAGGCTCTCTGTTGCAAGCGTTTGCAGGTTCTTGGCATCTCTTTCAAAGCACTGAAAGGCACACAGAAGTAGTGAAGCAGCGAGAAGTTTTATTTAAACAATATAAAATACAGTGGAAGAGAGCAGCAGACTGTTTGAACAAAGTACAAAGAGTATCAGGTGTTATTTGGGGCTTCCCTTTACGGGGCACAGGAGAAGGAGTTGATTTCTGATCGGCTTCAAGCTGCTTCCTTGCCTGTACTTTTAGGATAAGTTCTGGGATCTATTTGCATTGCAGCTGACCACAAAAGAGGAGTTAGCAAGGGCAGGTCTGAATTGTTGGAAATGGTATATGTGTACCTGGAAGCAGATAGGGGTCCAGGATGTTTTGTTTCAAGTAACATTCATTGAAATACAATAAAAGTATGTTTATTTAAAATGTACATTCAGTATTAATATCAAATTCAATAAATTATTTAATTTGATGTGCATGTGTTTTGAAATTTTTCAAAATTATATGTCTCCTTAAGATGATTGTTTATGTTTTCTACTGACTTTGTCAGGCTAGCATGGCTGAAGACTACAGTATAGACATAGGTAGTTTACACACAAGTCTGGCGTGTTTGCTACACAGAGTGTTATTTTTGGTTCGAAAGCTACTCAGAGGCCAACTAGGCAATACCAAATAAGAATTCCCTTTGACATGAGAACTGATGAGCAGCCTTTAAGGTGCTCCTGGTCCCATACTTTTTTTCCACCACAAATCTATTGAATTCAGACAAACAGGGCCATACTATGAGGTTGGACACATCAAAGTGGGCTGTCTAGTTGCCACTATTTTTCTACTTATACACTGTTCTAGTCAGCTTCCATGTTGCTAGGATGAACATCCAAACCATGCACAGTTTTGAGGAGAGAGGGATTTATTTCAAGTTTACAGATCTAGGGGAAGTTCTATCAAATAATGGAAGAAACTGGCTCCCATTCATAAATCCAAGCAGAGAAACACCCCCAAAGAGCCAGCACCATAAGCAAGCACAATTAGAGCTCAAAATTTCTCTGCATAATTTCAGGCTGGAATTCAGATCTGACTGCAATAACATGCCCTCTTATAGCAGAAGTCTGCCTGCTAAGGGCTGAAGCTGCAAACTTGATTGTATAAGACACCTTAGTCTATGGGTGACATACATTCAAACTACCACTTTCTGCCCCGAGCCCCCAGTAGACTTGTGAGCATCTCACATTGTAAATTGCATTCAGTCCAGCTTCAAAGGCCCCATAAGTTTCACCAACTTTCAGACTGTCTCTTAACTGTGAGTCCTGTAAAATAAAAAAGTTACATACTTCCAACAGATAATGGCACAGAGTAGACATTTCTATTGCTTTAAGGCATAACAAGAAGAGACTTAACCAGTGTAAAATCAATAACCATTAAACAGGTAAACAAACATCTGAAGTTCAAGTCTGACATCCATGACCAGTGACTAGTAATGATGGTCTGTGGCCCCAGCTGGGCTAATAGCCAGGGTAAACTTCCATCCCAAGCCAACAGCACTCCATGGTAGCCCTTCCTGGTATGTCCAAAACAACTTCATATCTCCATCAAAAACTATGGTCCATCTTCAATTCCATACGTCATCTCAGCTGAGGCTCCTCCCACTTAACTTCAAACAATGTCCTTATCACTGTCCAATAGAGGAATGTCATGCCCTGTTTCACTTGCAATCTCAGCAGTGGCTCCTGAAACCATGTGCACTTTATGATCTGCTTCCATGTATTTTCCATGCTTCCAAAGGACACAGCCATATTGTTAATTTAGTGGGAAAGTAAATGTTGACCTTGAAGAGCAGGTTTCTTCCTTCATTTTTTTAACCAGTCTCTGTACCAGTAATTTTAAACTTGCTTGAATTTTTTCAACTTTAAGTCTTTCATCTCAGTTCTATATCCTCCACCAAGCACATTAGTCCACTACTTTCAAATTAAAACTTGCTTAATCTCTCTGGGAATGGGCAAAAGAACACAGCCAGCCTTTATGCCAGTTCCTTGCAGTCTTTCCTTCCCCTTTGAAAGTTCATAAGCAAAGCTTACAAATTCAATTCTGTCTTCATTTAGCATTTTCAACTTTTCATTAGAGTAGTCCATAAAACTTAGCTTACTGTTCTGGAAGATGTCTTCAGTCCCAAGTACCAATTCCATACATACTCCTCCAGTGCATAAATTCTAAAATACCAAAAATCCATATGGTCAGATTAATCTCAATAACACAGCAATTTTTGAATTCCTACCAGGAATTTGGTAAGGATTTGAAAAGACGGACCAGGTACAATTTTTCTGTTGTAGTCAGCTTCCACATTGCTGCCTTCCACTGCACACAATTTAGGGGAGGAAGGGATTTATTTGATGCTTACACATCGAGGGTAAGTTACATCAAATAAAAGAAGTGGGATCTCATTTATAAATCCAAGCAGAGAGATACCACCAAACAGCTAGAGATACAAACAAGCAAGCCAGAGCTCAACATCTTTCTGCATACCTTTAGGCTACAATTTAGATCTGCCCCGGTATCTTGCCCCCCTGTAGCAGGAGTTGTTTTTCTAGGGGCTGAAGGTGCAAACTCAGTTTTAATAAAGCACCCGAGTCTATGGGGGACATATATTCAAACTACCACGTCCCGCAGGCTGGACAGATATCCAGGCCTTACTATATCCCTGACTGGAAGTAAAAGAAGCTTCAGATGAAACTAAATGATTTACCAACCACAAAAGCTGACTCTACACTGTATACTTATGTATACTCTACACTGTATACTTACGAAACCAGTACATGTCAGGATAACTGTAAGGCTGGATGTACTGTAGTTATTCTTTAAAAAAAATAAAGTTAAGACAAAAATTTTTCTGTCAGGCATTTTTCCAACCAGAGTCTATTGTAAATGCAAAATGAGCCAACAAGTATGCTAATTTCAGTTTCATCTTTAATTTTGCAATCTAGGTCCATTTGGAAGGGGAGGGGTCTACTCAATTTCAATGAAGGGTAAATTCTTAGACTGAGGGGGGTGCAGTGCAAGTTTCTAAACAGGTGTCAGTCATACTCAGTTTAAGTTACCAATTGTGGTTGTGATTTCATTAAAAGTACAATTTTTCTATTACAACATCTAAAGCTACCACAACTCATAACAACATGCCACCCGTCCCTTTGTTGGACGTGTCTAAACTTGAGCCCCATACTACTCTTTGTGACAGAAGATAGGCCACTGGCTGGCGATTTATTGAATCAGTTTCAGACCCATAGACATCAAACAAATAAGAAAGTATTCCTAGCCGGGCGTGGTGGCGCACGCCTTTAATCCCAGCACGCGGGAGGCAGAGGTAGGAGGATCGCCGAGAGTTCGAGGCCACCCTGAGACTCCATAGTGAATTCCAGGTCAGCCTGGACCAGAGTGAGACCCTACCTTGCAAAACCAAAAAAAAAGAAAGTATTCCTTCAAGCTCATTTGGTGGGACACTCATTGCTTAAGCAGTTATCTAAATCTTCCTATTTTTAGAGAATCTAATTTCATCAAGCATAGATTATAGGCCTGGGACTGTGTGGAGCCATACAAAAACAGTGGCTAAATGTAGTTTGTCAAACCACCCAAACACTGCTCTCTACCCATCAAAATTAATTTTAAAATATCCATTTGGAGACTAGCAACTCAAATTTTGAAGTCAGAAAACTTAACATGTTTCTTGTGTTGACTTTCTCAGTGTGAATTGAAGTATTTCTGATCCTGAAGGATCCAACTCCACAGGCTTGGGCTGCAAGGTCATTGAGAAATCTTACTGGAGCTGAGCTGAAAACCTCCTCACTATACACCAGCTGACAGAAAACTGGAAAAAGCTATACTGCATGTAGCTCCATGGGGAGAGAGAAGTCATCATTGGAGATAAAAAACAGTGGACACTGCAAGCCTTAAGTTTGGCCAGCCATGCCAAATGAGCCAATGGATGCAGTAGTGGCATGATGGTTGTGGGGGAAAACAACCACTCTCTAATTGGACTGGAGATCTGCTCCATTGGAGAGAAAACATGCTTGTTACTGAAAACTTATGACAAGGGAAGTCATGAGACCTAGGTGTGTAACACCTACCCTTATCTGGATAAATACATAAGCTCATCAAACTGCCAGTAAGCAGTTTTCCTAATGTTCATACCCATATATTAATGCTACTCTCACTTTTGTTTAGAGAAACTTCTCAGATGGTAGTGACCTCTGGGATGACTCAAAAGGTAGCATAACCATGGGATGTTGTCTACAATTAAGGAAGTTGTCAATAAAATATATTTTTAAAAATTTTTTTTAAAGGTAGCATAGTGCTGAGAAGTGACAGAGGAGTGCTCAGCACTGAAACATTTCTATCACACCTTTCAAGGTTCAGGGTCCATTGTGGAAGAGGTGGCAAGAGGAATGTAAGAGCCAAAGGAAGGATAAGACTCCTTACAATGCATTCTTCCAGGCATAAAATGGCCTGGATATGCATGACTTCCCATTGCCTGGCACTACCAACACAAGCCCTGTATAATAGGAAAAGGTGATGACATCAAAATAAAAGAATGATTGAGAGGGGGAGGGGATATGGTGGGGAGTGGAACTGTGAGGGGGGAGGAAATTGTCATGATTTATTGTCTATTATTATTAAAGTTGTCAATAATAAAAAAATTAATTCTACTTCCAGATACTACCCTCCTTTCACTGCCTGATAATGTTCAGAATGGTAATGGGTTCCCTCTGTTTTTAAGATTACACAAATGGTAAATACTAAGGAAACAGAGACTGCACATGCCTTGAAAGCCAAGCCTTAGTCAAAAATAAAAAAGATGAATCACTTTAAAAAAGACAATGCTGCTGGGTGTGGTGGCGCACACCTTTAATCCCAGAACTCAGGAGGCAGAGGTAGGAGGGTCGCTGTGAGTTAGAGGCCACCCTGGGACTACATAGTGAATTCCAGGTCAGCCTGAGCTAGAGGGAGACCCTACCTTGAAAAAACAAGCAACAACAACAACAAAAAAGACAATTCTAATTTGTGTCAAAAGATGCACCTCCACCAGGGCCAAGTCCTGCTTATTGCCCTGCTGAGAATGACAGCATTTCCTCAAAATGGACTTGAGCCCTCACAAAGCTGTTTATAGGCAACCATTCCAGACCATCCTGTTAATGGGTGATATAATACATCAGAACATTAAAAGTTAAGTGACTACTAAAGCAGATTTTAGATTCATCTAACTATATATGTGTGTGTATTAGAAACTTTCTTCTTACAAGGTCTATTGAAGCCAGGAAAACAAGTTCTGGGGGGAACATGAAATCTGGAGTTCCTTCAGGACTCTTATTTACCCTTACTAACTACAAATTCTTCTCTTAAACTACAAGGTATGTCCGTCATGGTGGTGCGTGCCTTTAATTCCAGCACTTGCCAGGCAGAGGTGGGAGGATCACCGTGACTACCCTGAGACTACAGACTGAATTCCAAGTCCACCTGGGCTAGAGCGTGACCCTATTTTAAAAAAATGACAAGGTATGACTCCTTGGTTTCATTGTATCTGAATGAAGAGGGAGAGAAAGCACAGGGAGCATCTGAGTGAGTACTGTGAACAGGGACAAGGACCTCCACTAAAGCAAATAATAAAAAGACTACACAGTGAGGGAGGCTTTTTGCCTTAGTGTCTTAGTTGGTCTGTTGCTATAATTTAACTCGTTTAACTATGCAGGCTTTTTTGTTGTTGTTGTTTTATCCCAAAACATTAAATCATGTTCAGTGTAGATAAAATATAAAATAACAAGTGTCCCTTTTCTCATTCTTTTAGCTGGCCTGTCTATTGCACAATGACATAGCCTGGTTTTCCTGAGAAATTAATTAAATTAAATTAATTCAAGTTCGGGTGGACATATAGATTACAAATGTCAACTTTATTGATTTTATTCATGGGTTATGTTGTAAATTATGTGCCTTCAAGTTTCAAGTTCTTTGATAGAACAGTTATGTACTCATAAATTATGTATGTATGAATTGAATTAAATTAATGAATATCTCTCCTTAGGCTCTGACACCCAGACAGTCCTTGGAGCACAGGGTGGTGTGTAGGAAATCCTAAGTGCAAATGGTGAGAGATACAGAGATACAGTTGCTAAAAGACAGAGACACAGGTAGCAAGAGGAAGATACAGACCATCAGACTTCAGTTAGGTCCCAAGGTTAGACCTCCAAGGAGGGCAGCATGACTCCTCCTGGACCCCCACTCCTCTCCTGCCCCAGAGGCTGTTGAGTGGGAACAGGCCCGGCAGGTTGGGAATGTGCCTGAGGCAGGGGAGCTGTGCATGGGGAGCAGACACTGCCTGCTTTACCTCACCTTCAGGCTGCTGAGATTGGTGCTCTCCCGCATTTCCCTGTGGATGAGGCACCTCTGGGATGGGGTCTGGCAACTAAGTCACATGGGGTAGAAGAGGCCTTACAGAATCGGGCAAGAAGATTGTGGAGTGCACCTTAATGCAGACCATGGGTCACGTGGGATTTCCTGGCTCTCCATCTCCTTGTGTCCTATCCTACACTTCTTTTTGTAGCGAAGTGGCTCAGACAGAGTCATATTGTGCCACTAATGCTGGCTTGGCCTTGTCACCATCTGAATAGCTCAGTGCCCTGTGCACTAGGATTTACAGGACTGAGCCATCACTCTGGACTCCCTGCCCTATCTTGTCATGCCACCTTTCTCTGTCCCAGGTCCACTGAAAGTGAATGGGGATCCTTCCTCAGAAAAAGGACTTGGGTTGGCTGGGATCACGCCCATGTGCATGGTTAATCTGGGATACAGGATTCCAGGAGCAGCCATGTGCAAAAGAATCATTTTTCTGACCTCCTCCCACTTCTCTGTAAATAACATTCTTAGTGCTCTCTTACATTGAAATTGACCTGCCTGCCCTCTTCTGTTTCTCTGGATGACCTCCACAGTGCCATTTTGTGGTAAAATGGGGGTGCATAGATCTCCTTTATATATACACCTCTAAGCCAGGCATGGTGGAATAGGCACATAATTGCAGCTACTCGGGAGGCGAAAGCAGGAGGAAGTACTGAGAGCTTAAGAACAACATGGGCTACTTAGTAAGTAGAAGGCCACCCTGGGCAAGTTTGTGAGACCCTGTCTCAAATTAAAACACTCACTCACTCACAGACAGATAAACAACCAAACAAATGAAATCAAACTGGGGGAGGGGGTTTCAGTGGTAGAACACTTCCTAAGTATGCATAGGGCCCTGGCTTACATTCCTAATCATCTCCCCTTGGGGTCCCTGAAAAGCCATCCATTGTCTTAAAACTCGATTGGTTCTTCCGGAGAATGGAGTGATACCATCCCTCTGCCTGTCACTTAGGTTAATCAAAGCAAGAGTGAGGAATTTGCCTAGGGAAGCGCAGGGCAGTTTTAATATTCACAAAGCCTCTACAGGGATACACTCCAACCCATGAGATGGGTGGGATAAGGAATCCACTCAATATACAGAAAGGGAAGCCAAGGTCAGGGGTTGGAGCTTATCGGGTTGTCTCTTCCACTGTCTATCACCCTGGGGCAGGCAGTGCAGTGGCTTGGCCATCACAAGTCTGGAGAGCACGGCATTTACTAGGATCATGGCTGAGCGAGAGTTGCTAATGCCCAGACAGAATTGATGAGAGCTATAAGGGTCTGAGGAAGGAGGGTCTATTGAAAGCCAGCTGAGAGATTGAAATGGCACCTGAGGGAGGTGGTAAGGTCCTGAGAGAGGAGTTCAGCATTTGAGAGATGAGGTGAACTTTAGAGGAGGTAAGGGTATAAGGAGAAAAAAAGTCACAGCTAACAGAAGTCTGAGAACTAGGTAGAAGAATACAGGTTGAGGACCTCCGTGAATGATGAGGTAGAAGTATGAAGTCCTCCACTATCCTTGCTTTCAGACTATAGCCCCTTAGTCCCCTCCTTCAGGTCTCCTACAGGAATATCTGTGTATTGTGTACAAAGTTCCTCTTGGGGGACCCTGTATGGGACAGGATCATATGGCTGCCAATCAAGCAGCAAGAAGTTCCCAAGCACCAAGGTTCCCCTCCAACTCCTACTTGCTTTTCTCTCACAAGGAATACACTTCTTGACATGTAGCAGAACTGTACATCTCAGAGTTCCCATTGCAGTTACCTTGTCATTGATGAGGCAAAGCACCTGACCAAACACAGCTGGTAGAAGAAAAGTTTAATTTTGGCTGGTAGTCTCAAGGGTAAGCTTCATAGTGGCAGAAGAGAGCGTGGCATAAGCTGAGGCAAGGTATCACCTCTTGCAGGTGGAAAACAGCAGCAGGAAATAAACCAAGTAACACTGCAAGATTGGGGCTGTAGCAGACAGCTTCAGATCACTGGGATGAACTTCTAAACCAAGCACAGTTATGGAAGGAAAGGATTTATTGAAATAAACAAGAATGTTAGGTTAAGGGGCATTTGCAATTTCCTTTGGAAGTGTTAGCAACCCCAGATGGCCTGCCTGGGGAAACAGATCAGGTGGGAATAGGGGTAGGATACAGATATAGGCTGCTAGGGGTGCATCAGAGTCCCCTGAGTTTCTGAAACTCAGTGTGCTTGGGTCCCCTTCCTAGAGTTTCTAACAGAATAGTTCTGAGATGGGATCCAGAATCTGCATTTCTTTCTCACATTTGAGAATTCTCAAATTACTTCTCATGCTAATTTAGATTGTCTTATATTAATTATTCATATTTATGAAGTGCAATGTAATGTTTTAGTACACTGTTTAATGATAAAATTAGGGTAATTAATATTTCTATTTCTTTAGTCCTTTATCCTTTCTCATGTCTAGTTTTTTTAATTTTTTAATTTTTATTTTTATTTATTTGAGAGAGAGAGAGAAAGATGCAGATAGAGAAAGAGAAGGAAAGAATGGGCATGCCAGGGCCTCCACCCACTGCAACCAAACTCCAGATGCCTGTGTCTCCTTGTGCATCTGGCTTACATGAGTCCTGGGGAATCAAACCTGGGTCCTTTGGCTTCACAGGCAAGTACCTTAATCAGTAAGCCATCTCTTCAGCCTTCATGTCTAGTTTTTTTTAACAACACAATACATCATTGTAAATTAAAATTTTTACTATAATAAAACACAGTACAGGGCTAGAGAGATGGCTTAACAGTTAAGGGACTTGCCTGTGAAGCTTAAGGACCCAAGTTCAATTCCCCAAGACCCATGTAAGCCAGATACACAAGGTGACATGTTTCTGGTTTGCAGTGACTGGAGGCCCTGACATGCTCATTCTCTGTGCCTCTTTCTCTCTCTTGCTTCAATAAATAAATAAATAAAATATTTAAAAATATAACAAAATGCCAGAAGTATTCCTCCATAGTACCATCTGTATTGTCCAACCTCTCCTCATTCCCAGTCCCATACTATACCCAGCCTCAAAAAACCAATATTCTCCTCTCAGGTTCTTGAAGTCACATCTCAGCGAGATCATAACATAAAGCCCTGCAAGCTCATCCATGTACTGGCAATGGGAGGGTCTTATCCTTTTATGGCTCAATAGTACTCTGCTATATGTATGTACCACTTTTTTATCCATTCATCTGCTGGTGCACATATAAGCTGATTCCATGTCTTGGTTTATATGAAGAGAAATGAATAAATATGGGAGTGCACAGGTCTCTTTGACATACTAATGTCGTTTCCTTTGTACATATACCCAGTAGTAGATTGCTAGATTATATAAGTTTTATTTTCAATTTTTCAAAGAACTTCCATACTGTTTTTCATATGACTATATTAAATTGCATTTTATCATTAATGAGTAAGACCTCCTTTCTTCCCTTCCTTGACAGAATTTATTTATTTTTTGTCTTTGTGATGATACATATCACATTGTTATATTTCATATATTTCATTTCCCTTTGCAGTTGATATTGAACATCATATGACTCTTAGTTAGCTATATGTCTTCTTAGACTTTACATCATTTTAAAATCACATTTGTGGGTTTTCCTATGAACTTGTTTAAAATCCTTATAAAGACTGAGCCAATCATGGTGGCGCACGCCTTTAATTCCAGCACTGGGGAGGTAGAGGTAGGAGGATCACCACTGTGAGGCGACATAGTGAATTCCAGATCAGCCCGAGCTAGAGTGAGAACCTACCTTGAAAAACAAAACAAACAAACAAACAAAAAAATCTGAATGTTGGCCTCTTATTGGATGTTTTGTTTTCAAATATTTTCCTTCTTTTTTTGTTTTTTTTTTTCAAATATTTTCGTTCTTATTGCAGCTGTACCTTAAGAATTTTTCTTTGTGTGTGCATGTACTCATGTGTTCATGTGCATGTGGAGGACAAAGGAGAACCTCAGATGTTGTTCTGTTCCTGGAGAATGCTTTCCTTTGTTTTGTGGCCTTGAGCTTGTCAAGTGGGCTAGACTGGCTGGCCACAAAGCTCCCCCTAGCTCTACCTCCCCACCACTGTCATTGCATGCACTTGCCACTACACACATCTCTTGCGTGTGTGTGTTTGGGATCCACTCAGCTGCTTATACTTGCAACGTACTCTGATCCTTGAGCAGGAGCAGAGGCAAGGTCTGCCTGCAATGCTTGCAGGATACATATCAGCACAGCATGTTAAAGGTGGCAGCTCAGAGTGGAGGAACATGCAGGGCAAGGATGGCGACAGAGGGGGCCCCATGAGCCTTCTTCATTTTGTGTTTTTTTCCCCTCGTTATATAGGTTTGTGCAAATAGTGACAGCCTCTGTAAGGTCATAAATGTTATCACCACTTTGTGTCTAGAAGTCAGCACTCCAAAGCCTTCCTCCCCATTCTTTGGCTCTTCTATTCTATCTGTCACTGGCCACCTCTTCTGCAGTGGTCCCTGAGCCTTGGAGGTTGTGATAGAGATTAATGCTAAATATTCAACAGTCACTTCTTTTTAGCTCTTTGATGAGTTCTGAGTCTCCCCAGTGGTCAATGCCTTCTGAAAAGAGAAGTGTGTCTAGCCAAAATTAAGAGAAGCAATAATATATGGACATAAACATAAATGTGTCATTTTTTTCAAACTTTTCACACTTTATTAGAATGAGATCTTATTAAAACCATACAAGACTGGTAGGTGTTCAAAAAAAAATCTCTCAAATAACTTTGCATACCCCTTTACCCCAAGCTACTCTCACTCTTGGTTGGACAATCTGTTTTATTTTACAGATGGCTGAGAAAATGGAAGAGAACCAAGATCCATTGAAAAGAAGATAGCTAATTGCCCACCCTGAGTTGTACCACCTTTACCACATCTGCCAGGGCCCAGGAGAAATTGCAGAGGAAGCAGCAGCATGAATCCTGCTCTGGCCTGACAACCACCTCTAGGGTGATAGTGGCAGACACAATGATCAATCAAAACCTATCATTGCACAAATCCAGAGGACACAGAGAACTCCACACTAAATCAGACTGCCAGGAGTGCTTCTATGGCTCAGAGAGCATTGCAGAAGAGGAGGCATAAAGATTTAAGAGCCTGAGCCAGGCATGGTGGTGCACACTTTAATCCAAGCACTCAGGAGGCAGAGATCAGAGGATTGCTGTGAGTTCAAGCCACCCTGAGAATACAGAGTGAATTCTAGATCAGCCTGAGCTAGAGTGAGACCCTACCTCAAAAAACCAAAAAAAAAAAAAAAAAAAAAAAAAAAAGATTTAAGAGCCACAGAGTGGATAGAAATGCCCTGAGGCAGGGTGCTCTCCACTATGCCATAGGGACTGATGAGACCTTCGTGATTCCCGCACCGAATGCCATAATTCCATTGAGGAGGGCCCTCCAGGGTAATGGGAGCTGGGGTGATGGATAAAAGATTGTAACGTATGGAGCTGGAGAAATGGTTCAGTGGTATAGGTGCTTGCTTGCAAAGCCTAAAGACCAGAGTTGGATTCCCCAGGACCCATGTACCAAGTGATACATGCATCTGGAGTTCATTTGCAGTGGTAGGAGTTGCTGGCGTGCCACCCCTCCCCCGGTGTCTATCTCGGACTATCTCTCTCTCTCTCTGCTTGCAAATATGTAAAATATTTTAAAGATTATAATCTGTCATATATAATTTTTAAAAGACTGATGTTTGAGATCAGTAGGCTTATCCTGATGAAAATGTAGTCCAGTATGTTAATTCATATACATACGTATACATTATTCAATATAATATCCTTCTTTCTGTCTTATCTTTTTACTATACTTTGAATACCTTTCCTTCTTTGCTAAATTTTTGTTCATACAGTTAAAATATCCAGCTGTGTTGAATTTAATCTTATGTTAAACTCACTCTAAACTTCAGTTGCTGACTACTCACAACTTCTAATAAGTAAAGTCATAGATTTACAGTTTGAGAATCAAAATTTACCAATAGTTGTTGACATTTTCATTACAATAACCCATCTTGTCAGGAGTTACAGAAGTCATATTTCTAGGATAGCACACTCACTCTTTTTGGCTTTTTTCTTAGACCTTTTCCCCTGAGTGAAAAGTGAAAGGTTTAAAAAACAAAGGGTTAGGGATGATTCTGGGTGGGAGAATGATTGCCTTGCATATGTGAGGAGATAGAGTCAGCCCCTAGGACTGAAATAAAAATTACTGCTGGGTGTGGTGGCCTATGCTTTTAATCCCAGCACTTGGGAGGCTTAGGTGGGAGGATTGCTGTGCAAGGTAAGGTCAGGAAAGCCCATGGCTTGAGAGAGAACTGGCGAGTGCCAGGAGAGGTACAAGGACTCCAGACACTGGAGGATGTTGCCATATGCAGGGGACAGTGACCCTAAGGATTAGGACACAGGTCCTGTGGTGTGTCCTGGAAAATGAGTTCCACAGTAGCCTTGGGCTTCTTGTCTGTGAAACGAGCAGCAGGCCCCTCCCGAGGTGTGATAATGATGAACACCATGCAGTGGTGAGAGGTTCCTTGCCAACCCCGGGCCAAGGTGGTGTGGAAACCCACCAGTGCCCACATGCAATGAAGAATTTGAGGAAAGGAGTGGTGAGCATCCAGAAGTTTTCATTCTATTGACGATGTTTAGACCACAGTGACATGTGTGTCCTAAGTTTAAGTCACAGTGATCTTGTTTTTAGATCACAATGCTCTTGTTTAAGTTCTTACTAAATCCCCAATATAGCCGGGCATGGTGGCACATACCTTTAATCCCAGCACTCGGGAGGCAGAGGTAGCATAAGATAAAGAAGTTGTTGTGTGAGTGTACCTTTACTTGTAAGTTAGTTAATCATTTCCTCATGTGCCCCTTAGTAAAAGCACTATGCTAGGGATGAAAGACAGAAGCATTACCAGATAATGTACTCTCCCCAGTCAGCCTTTCTACTCTAGGTCTGCTGTGTCTTCAATGAACTGGCATCAACTGTCTTGTTCCTTTGCTGTCTAAGGCACTCATCCTTCCATAGGTCAGGCCTCTACTCTCAGACTTTCAGATTTTTCACCTGTAACCTCCTACCTCCCTCAGAACTGGTCTTCACTCTCAAGACCCCTCCAAATCTCTTCCCTCAAAACCAGTTCTCCCGAGTTAGTCCTCAGACAGCTGGAGACTTTATCCCCACGCCGATATGACTTTCTCTCTGAGACCCTTTTCTTCTACCTCAGACTGCCACCTACATACCTAGATACCTCAATTTCTATCTCGCCCAGACCCTTTTCTCCCACTGTCTCATCCCTCCAAACTACTTATCCCTGTAACCCTAACCCTAACCTTGACCTCTTCATCAAACCCTCATCAAATCCCTCAAATCATCTCTCAGTTCCTCTCTTAGGATCTCAACCACACTCACACCCTTGCTTCTTCATACCTTCATACCCTGTCTTCTGTCACAATTGGACCTGTTTTTCTTCCACAGATCCTCCTCCATTTAGACCCTTTGTACCTCAGCCATGCTTAGAAATAGGGGCCATGAGCACTATCTCTCTCACTCTTTGAGGCACCTCTGAGCCTAGCAGAGTCACAGGTTTCTTTAGTCCAGCATAGGCCATGCCTGTCAAATGGTGGCAGGGAGTGAGGGAATCACCACTTAAGTCCCATTTCTGGCCTCAGCTTCCCTTCTCTACAGTGTCTAAAGCTCCTTATTCAACATCTGCTGGGTTTGAGGGCCCATCATTGGATTACTGTAGGCTTCTAAGCAGCCAACCCTAAATCATGTCTTGTCCAATAAATAGGAGTTTGGGAGTGTGGTAGTTTGATTCAGATGTTCCCCAAAAATGTATTGCTCTGGATGTTAGGTCCCCAGCTGTAGCAATTTGGGAACTGGAGCCTCCTGGAGGCATTGTATTGTTAGGGGTGGACTTTCGAGTGTGATGTGAAAACCCCACAGGACCTCCACACAGAGCGCATACATACCTGGTCTGTGGTGCGGGCTCGTCCCGGGCACCCGTCTGCCAGTGGGTCTGCCTCAGCTGATGAACAGCTTGGACTGCACACTGATTCAGTGGGGCTCTAGAGGAACAAGGAGGGAGGGATCAGTCATGGAGGTGCTAGGAAATGGCTTGCTGTCACCCATGCATGGAGATGAAACGACAAAGAAAAATCTATATTATTCTCTCTTTCAAGAAAATAAATGATAACCACCTGAGGGTGCTTGGAAAATGACGGGGGTATGTGAGTATCCACCTGGATGTGGAATGATGCTGAAAGAAGGCATGGAGTTTGTTGGCCAATGAAGGGAAAAGAAATGAAGTTTTGGATAAGAAAATGGAGGTGAGGGCAAGCAATGGATGACCCATGGTCATCCTGGTGTTTCTGGGATACTCTCACTCTCCAATATCAGTAAGAACCCATGTTAACCGTGAGTGACATAATGTTTTCCTGAGGTGTGATGCTATCTTGACCCAGCCTGCAATGAACCTTCCTGAACGGCTCTCCTGGCCGACTGCAGGGAGCAAGGACCACATCCATGTATCCAAGTGGGAACAAGGAGGTCAAGTTCAGTGGAAAGATTTTACCAAAGTTTCTCTTGTGTATGAAGCATTCTGCCACTACTAGACAGGTGACCCTCTTCAGTATTCATCATCTCCCCCAAAGGACATTCACTGAGGGCCACAGTCCACTAAGGGACATCATGGGAGACTCCCCAAAGGATGGTATGCAACATAGGAACATGTATGACACACGAGGTTCCAGGTTTACACAAGCAGAACTCCAAGTTGGTTGGGGAGCCCCCCTCCCCATGTGATCAGTGGTGAGACTGAATCTTTCCGACAGGGAAATATTGACACAGTGCCAGAGTCTCAAGGTCATCGTGAGTCTTTGTTGAATGAACAGTCACAAACATCCCAAAAGCAAGATGGCACCGTGCTGGAAATAGACTCTCTACCTGGCCTTGAGAGCCAGCCTCATCCAGGCGGTCCTCTGCCGCCTGGGGAAATGTTCCAGAGATCGCAGAGGCCTCCGGCAGGGATTCCTTTTCCCCCTGAAGTTGGACAAAGGGAAATGCAATCACGGAGACTGTAAGCATGTGTCCAGACTCCCAACAGGCTGTGAAAAACCACCTAACAAATACTGTGAAATATTCCTGTCACACCACCCCCCACACGTCTCAGTCTGAGGTCTGGAACATCCCACGGGGCATCTTAGTATATGCCCGCACTGCTGTCACTTGAATCCCTGAGGCCACATGAGGACATCCAGGGCCTCTGGTGAGACCTGCAGGGGAGTCTCTGAAGGAAGAGCAGGAGTGTGTGCAACCAGGAGAAGGACGTGAAAGAAAGTGTCACCCAGAGAAAACTAGTAGCATGACGAAATGCTCAATATCTCAGGCTCATTTTGAGGTTGATGGGAATGTCGTACCCACACAGGCAGGACAGTGAAACAGTTGGTGGATACCTGATGGTTGGGGTTCAGGCTGGGCCGTCACTCCTGCTACCGGCGAGACACCTCTGGTGGATGTCTTAGGAGATTCCCAAACAGGGGGATACCCACCTTAAAATCCAGCATCCCACAGGAGCCAACAGGCCTGCGCAGATGCCTTTCCACCTTGGTTGGAGAAGCAACATCCCGTCTTGCCATTTGTCCAGTAGAGGGACTGGAAAGAAAGTCTCAGACACCACACCAGTGGCACTCCTCAAGAGACCCATGGTCATTGTTAGCGTTTCCTGATGGAAACCCTCCCAGTCCTTCAGAAGGAAAGGTGATCGAATCCTAGGAGAAGCCGCTTACCTGGCCTCGGGGATCAGCCTCATGTAGGTGGACTTGTGCTGCCTCATCAGATGGGCCCGAGAGCATGGAGGCCTCAGGATGGACTTCACTGGACCCCTGAGGGTGGTCAATGAGGGAAATTAAATCACCAAGGATGTACGAACAAATGAATCCTGACTCCAAACTAGACTGTGAAGAGCCGTACAGAAATCCCTCTTGCATAGTCCACGTCACACTGGACCCACGCATCACTCTCTGGGCTCTGAAACAAGCCGGGCATGGCCTCCATCTGAGTACACACCTGGCACTGAAGTGCCTCGGGCATATGATCCCTCTTGGTTGCCAGGCCCTCAGGTGAGACCTCCTTGAAAGTCTCCACAAGGAGGGCAGGAGTGTCAGCTCCCTGGAGAAGGACAAGAAAGGCAGCGCCATGCACAGAAGTGAGCGGAGAGCGTGACTACTCACTGTCTGCTGTTGTCGCTTAGGTTTATGGGACTTTCACATGATCCACCCGCAGGACAATAGTTTGTGGAGTTCTGGGACAAGAATAGCGATGACCTGTGCTTGTGGGTCAGGTTGGTCCAGCAGGCAATCTGCCAGCTGGGCCTGCTCACATGCCTGCTGGCAAGGAGCGTGGACCTAATCCATGTGGTCCTAACGGAAACAGGGTGTCAAGATCGGTCAGGCAGACTAAACTCTCTCTTCACTACCAAGCCTTGTACAGCTATCACACCAAAAATACTCTTCAGTTGACACTCTAAGAAGTGGACATAGGATGCCCCATGGGCACCAGGTCCTCCTGTGAACCCTCCAGGAGGGCATGGCCCAGAAGTGAGCTAAGCCAGGAACTTGAAAACTGCACAGGAATATCGGGTGAGTCCAACTGCTCCATGTCTCATGCTCACTCTGACGTTTATGGAACGTTCGTATCTACACACGTGCAGGATCAAAGTTGGTAGAGACCTCACAAGAGAAGTCTTGTTACCTGTGCCAAGGGGGCATCACTGCCCAGCCTATAATCTCTTAGCGGGGATGGCTCTGTTGCCAGCCGGCAGTGAGCGTGGCCCAAGGGGATGTGGTCCTAAAGGGATCGAGGAAGTCAGGTTCAGTCAGAGGGATGGTACATAGTGTCTGTTAGTGAACAAGCATTCTGTCACAACAGTATGGACAATCCAGTTCAGTGTTCATGCTCACACAAAATTTACATACAGTGAGAGCCTTGGGCACCCAGGGGGCATAAAGGAGATTCCTGACCATGATGACATCCACGTTAAGAGCACAACACACACAAGGCCACAGGCATGCCCAGGAAAATTTCCTTCTGTGTTGTGGAAACTGCCCGTTCTAGGTGTTATCTGGAAATAGACTTGATAGGAACTCCCACCCAGGCAAATCGTGGCACACTGCTAGCGTCTTATGTGCATTGTGAGTTTTGACCAGCATATATACTCAAATAATATATATATATATATATATATATATATATTTATATATATTTTTGGGTTTTTCGGGGTCTCCCTCTGGTCCAGGCTGACCTGGAATTAACCATGTAGTCTCAGGGTGGCCTTGAACTCTCGGCGATCCTCCTTCCTCTGCCTCCCAAGTGCTGGGATTAAAGGCGTGCGCCACCACACCAGTTTATACTCCAAATATTTAGAAGCAAAGGTGGTTGAGTCCTGAGAGAGAAGACTACTTACCTGGCCTGCCTCATTGGGGCTGATCTCTGCCACCAGGTCAAGGGTGCCCGAGATTTCACCGGCCTTCAGATGGGATTTAGCGGGGACCTGATCATAGTCAAAAAGTAAAGGGAATCTCCCCATGGTGGAGCACACCTTTAATCCCAGATCTCAGGAAGCAGGTGTAGGAGGATCACCGTGAGTTCAAGGCCACCCTGAGAAGACATAGTGAATTTCAGGTCAGCCTGGACTAGAGTGAGACCCTACCTTGAAAACCACACACCCCCCAAAAAAAAAAGAAGAAAGAAAGAAGGAAGGAAAGAAAGGAAGGAAGGAAGGAAGGAAGGAAGGAAGGAAGGAAGGAAGGAAGGAAGGAAGGAAGAAAGAAGAGGGAAATCACTGAGTACAAAAATGCCTCCTGACTCCCCACCTTTCTGTGCAAAAACACATAGAGATCTGTCAGTGATGTTCCCAGTGCAACCACACCCACACAGCATTTTCTCCAGTGTGGATCCACCCATGGAGACATGTTCCTAGATACCTGGCACAGGTATTCTTTGGGTTCATAATCCCCAGTGGGCTCCAGGTTCTCTGTGGAACCTTCCCAGGAAGTCTTCCCCAGAGGGTCCAGTGTGTAGGAGGCCTGGGGAGGGACAAGACAGGAATTTCAAATGGCATGGTAAGATAGTGGTGAGAAAAGCCACTCCACATCTCTTGCTCCTTCTGAGGTTTATGGCACTTTCCCACCCACACATATGCAGAAGGAAAGACAGCAGAGAACTTGGAGGACATTAGATACCTGTCCAGAGGGATCATCCTGGCCTAGCCTGTAATTCACAGCCTGGGTCGGTTCTTCTGCCAGCGGGAGCTGAGAGTGGGCCATGGAGATGTTGTCCTAAAGGGACGAGGTGGTCAAGTTCAGTCTGAGCGAGCTCATATATGGTCATTTGATTACCGAATATTCTATAGCAGATGTCAAGATAATCTTGTACCTACTCATATTCATGCAGAAAGAGCAGAGAATGAGGTCCTTTGTAAGCAGGGGGCATGAAAGGAGATTGCAGATCTTTGAAAGTGTGTCTTCTTATGAACACAGACCTTTAGGAGGAAAGGTGACAGGATGGTGGGAGAAGACTGCTTACCTGGCCACCAACATCAGCCTCATCCACGCAGACTGCTGCCTCCTCAACAAGCCGGCCAGAGGTCAGGCAGTCCTTGGGATAGGGTTCACTGGCACCCTGAGGGTGGACGACATTAAAAGTGTAATCACTGAGTATACAAAAATGCCTCCTGATCCCAATCAAGGAGGCTGTAGAAAAGCACCCCGAAAGCTCCAAGGGATTACCAGTCATAAGACACCCAGACAACACTTTCTGGATTCTTGAAGAACCCAAGGTGACATCTTAGTGTATACCTCCTGCTGGTGTTCCTTGGAGCCAGCATCCCCACTGTGCTCCAGGACCTCTGGAGATCCCTCAGGAGATGCCTCCCCAGGAAGGTCATAAGTGGTGGTGGCCTGCAGAGGGACAAGCAAGAAAGCCTAGGTCAGGACAAGTAGTCTCAACGTAGGCGAAGAAGTGAACTGGCATGTCACCAGAGTGCAGCCTGCCATGCCCTGGCTGGGCAGACTCTCTCACTACTGGGGAGGGGGCATGGATTTCCCAGGAAAAGATGGTACAAAAGTGTCTCTTGATTACCAACCACCCTGCCAACGCTGCATGTGTAATGCTCTTCAATATGCACACTGATGCACCAAGGACATAGAGAGAGGACAGGAAGAAGTAAAAGGCATCCTATGATGTTCCAGAATAGGAGGGTATGCATTATCTTAGCTGCTACTACTGACAAGCACATAGGCACAGCCAGATGGGTATCAGACTTGGTGGCGAGACATTTTACCAGGTTGAGTCTAAGAATAAGGTTAAGGAAAACACTGGCACACTGCTAGCATCTTATGGTCACTGTGAGATTTTCCTTATAGAAGCACTCACAAAAATTCAAAAGGATGGTGGCGCACGCCTTTAATCCCAGCACTCGGGAGGCAGAGGTAGGAGGATCGCTGTGAGTTCAAGGCCACCCTGAGACTACATAGTTAATTCCAGGTCAGCCTGGGCCAGAGTGAGATCCTACCTCCAAAAAAAAAAAAAAAAAAAAAAAAAAAAAAAAAAAAATTCAAAAGGAAAGGTGGTAGAGTCCAGAAACATGATTGGTTACCTGGCCTAGAACCTCAGCCTCAGCTTCCTCTGGACTGTCCTCTGCCCCCTCATCCACCTGGCCAGAGGTCACATAGGGCTCAGGATATGTTTCTCTTGTGCCCTGAGGGTGGACAAAAGGGAAAGTGCAATCACTGAGAGTGAACAAAAATGCTTCCTGACACCCAACCAGGCTGTGAGGAAACACATACACAAAGGGATCAGAATCCATGTCTCACACACAGAAAAACCTTGATGAGACACCCTTCTCCCCTCATGCTCATTATGAGGCTTCTGGGACTTTCTTCCACACACCTGCTGGACCTAACTTGGTGGAGACCCGGGAGGAGAAGGCCATTTACCTGGCCTTGTTGGTCATCATGGCCCAGCCTGCAATCTGCAGGCTCTCCTGCTAGTTGGCTGGCATCATTGGCCATGTCCGTGTGACCCTAGCAGGAACAAGGAAGGCATGTTCAGTTTGGATGATGGCACACAGCTATCTCCGGGCTTGGAGGCATTCTGCCACATATACATCTGTGATCCTCTGAAGGACTCACACTTCATTCTGAGGTTTCCTGGATATGCACAGTCACACTCATTCCAGATCACGTTAGTGGAGACTGAGGACTAGCCTACTTACCTGGCCACCGGGATTCTTCCCATAGGTGGCTTGTAGGGTTTCTTCTTTGGGCCTCCTGTCCTTTTGTTGATGGTGTGTGCGCCGCCGGTGCAAACAGCATCTCCAGGCCTGGGACAAAAGTCCCTTTTTCTTTTTCGTTTCCCAGGGGAGTCTCTGAAGGAAGAGCAGGAGTGTGTGCAACCAGGAGGAGGATGTGAAAGGAAGTGTCACCCCTAGAAAATTACTGGAATGAAGAAAAGCTCAATATCTAAGGCTCATTTTGAGGTAGATCGGAATTTTGTACCCACACACAGGCAGGAAACAGTCAATACCTGAGACAACATTGGTTACCTGATTTTTGGGGTTCAGGCTGGGCCGTCACTCCAGCTAGCTAGCCAGACCACTGGTGGATGTCATAGGAGATTCCCAAACAGGGTGATACCCACCTGAAATTCCATCATCCACAGGAGCCAACAAGCCTACACAGATGCCTTTCCACCTTGGTGGGAGAAGCAACATGCCCGTCTTGCCATTTGTCCAGTAGAGGGACTGGGAAGGAAGTCTCAGATACCACCATAGTGGCACACCTCAAGAGACCCATGGTCATTGTTAGCGTTTCCTGATGGAAACACTCCCAGTGCTTTTGAAGGAAAGGTGATTGTTTCCCGGAGAAGACCACTTACCTGGCCTCGGGTGTCAGCCTCATGTAGGTGGACTTGTGCTGCCTCACCAGATGGGTCTGAGATCATGGAGGCATCAGGATGGATTTCACTGGCACCCTGAGGTGGTCAATGAGGGAAATGAAATCACCAATGATGTACCATGAAATGATTCCTGACTCCAAACTAGACTGTGAAGAACCATACAGAAATCCCTCTTGCATAGTCCACGTCACACTGGACCCAAGCATCATGTCTGGGCTCTGAAACAAGCTGGGGGTGGGCTCCATCTGAGTACACACCTGGCACTGATGTGCCTCGGGCATATGATCCCTCTTGGTTGCCAGGCCCTCAGGTGAGACCTCCTTGAAAGTCTCCACAAGGAGGGCAGGAGCGTCAGCACCCTGGAGAAGGACAATAAAGGCAGTGCCATGCACAGAAGTGAGTGGAGAGCGTGACTACTCACTGTCTGCTGTTGTCGCTTAGGTTTATGGGACTTTCACCCGCAGGACAATAGTTTGTGGAGTTCTGGGACAAGAATAGCGATGACCTGTGCTTGTGGGTCAGGTTGGTCCAGCAGGCAATCTGCCAGCTGGGCCTGCTCACATGCCTGCCAGCAAGGAGCGTGGACCTAATCCATGTGGTCCTAACGGAAACAGGGTGTCAAGATCAGTCAGGCAGACTAAACTCTCTCTTCACTACCAAACCTTGTACAGCTATCACACCAAAAATACTCTTCAGTTGACACTCTAAGAAGTGGACATAGGATGCCCCATGGGCACCAGGTCCTCCTGTGAACCCTCCAGGAGGGCATGGCCCAGAAGTGAGCTAAGCCAGGAACTTGAAAACTGCACAGGAATATCGGGTGAGTCCAACTGCTCCATGTCTCATGCTCACTCTGACGTTTATGGAACGTTCGTATCTACACACGTGCAGGATCAAAGTTGGTAGAGACCTCACAAGAGAAGTCTTGTTACCTGTGCCAAGGGGGCATCACTGCCCAGCCTATAATCTCTTAGCGGGGGTGGCTCTGTTGCCAGCCGGCAGTGAGCGTGGCCCAAGGGGATGTGGTCCTAAAGGGATCGAGGAAGTCAGGTTCAGTCAGAGGGATGGTACATAGTGTCTGTTAGTGAACAAGCATTCTGTCACAACAGTATGGACAATCCAGTTCAGTGTTCATGCTCACACAAAATTTACATACAGTGAGAGCCTTGGGCACCCAGGGGGCATAAAGGAGATTCCTGACCATGATGACATCCACGTTAAGAGCACAACACACACAAGGCCACAGGCATGCCCAGGAAAATTTCCTTCTGTGTTGTGGAAACTGCCCGTTCTAGGTGTTATCTGGAAATAGACTTGATAGGAACTCCCACCCAGGAAAATCGTGGCACACTGCTAGCGTCTTATGTGCATTGTGAGTTTTGACCAGCATATATACTCCAAATATATATATATATATATATATATATATATTTTGGGTTTTTCGAGGTAGGGTCTCCCTCTGGTCCAGGCTGACCTGGAATTAACCATGTAGTCTCAGGGTGGCCTTGAACTCTCGGCGATCCTCCTTCCTCTGCCTCCCAAGTGCTGGGATTAAAGGCGTGCGCCACCACACCCGGTTTATACTCCAAATATTTAGAAGCAAAGGTGGTTGAGTCCTGAGAGAAGACTACTTACCTGGCCTGCCTCATTGGGGCTGATCTCTGCCACCAGGTCAAGGGTGCCCGAGATTTCACCGGCCTTCAGATGGGATTTAGCGGGGACCTGATCATAGTCAAAAAGTAAAGGGAATTCGGGTATGGTGGAGCACACCTTTAATCCCAGATCTCAGGAAGCAGGTGTAGGAGGATCACCGTGAGTTCAAGGCCACCCTGAGAAGACATAGTGAATTTCAGGTCAGCCTGGACTAGAGTGAGACCCTACCTTGAAAACCACACACCCCCAAAAAAAAAAAGAAAGAAAGAAAGAAGGAAGGAAAGAAAGGAAGGAAGGAAGGAAGGAAGGAAGGAAGGAAGGAAGGAAGGAAGGAAGGAAGAAAGAAGAGGGAAATCACTGAGTACAAAAATGCCTCCTGACTCCCCACCTTTCTGTGCAAAAACACATAGAGATCTGTCAGTGATGTTCCCAGTGCAACCACACCCACACAGCATTTTCTCCAGTGTGGATCCACCCATGGAGACATGTTCCTAGATACCTGGCACAGGTATTCTTTGGGTTCATAATCCCCAGTGGGCTCCAGGTTCTCTGTGGAACCTTCCCAGGAAGTCTTCCCCAGAGGGTCCAGTGTGTAGGAGGCCTGGGGAGGGACAAGACAGGAATTTCAAATGGCATGGTAAGATAGTGGTGAGAAAAGCCACTCCACATCTCTTGCTCCTTCTGAGGTTTATGGCACTTTCCCACCCACACATATGCAGAAGGAAAGACAGCAGAGAACTTGGAGGACATTAGATACCTGTCCAGAGGGATCATCCTGGCCTAGCCTGTAATTCACAGCCTGGGTCGGTTCTTCTGCCAGCGGGAGCTGAGAGTGGGCCATGGAGATGTTGTCCTAAAGGGACGAGGTGGTCAAGTTCAGTCTGAGCGAGCTCATATATGGTCATTTGATTACCGAATATTCTATAGCAGATGTCAAGATAATCTTGTACCTACTCATATTCATGCAGAAAGAGCAGAGAATGAGGTCCTTTGTAAGCAGGGGGCATGAAAGGAGATTGCAGATCTTTGAAAGTGTGTCTTCTTATGAACACAGACCTTTAGGAGGAAAGGTGACAGGATGGTGGGAGAAGACTGCTTACCTGGCCACCAACATCAGCCTCATCCACGCAGACTGCTGCCTCCTCAACAAGCCGGCCAGAGGTCAGGCAGTCCTTGGGATAGGGTTCACTGGCACCCTGAGGGTGGACGACATTGAAAGTGTAATCACTGAGTATACAAAAATGCCTCCTGATCCCAATCAAGGAGGCTGTAGAAAAGCACCCCGAAAGCTCCAAGGGATTAACAGTCATAAGACACCCAGACAACACTTTCTGGATTCTTGAAGAACCCAACGTGACATGTTAGTGTATACCTCCTGCTGGTGTTCCTTGGAGCCAGCATCCCCACTGTGCTCCAGGACCTCTGGAGATCCCTCAGGAGATGCCTCCCCAGGAAGGTCATAAGTGGTGGTGGCCTGCAGAGGGACAAGCAAGAAAGCCTAGGTCAGGACAAGTAGTCTCAATGTAGGCGAAGAAGTGAACTGGCATGTCACCAGAGTGCAGCCTGCCATGCCCTGGCTGGGCAGACTCTCTCACTACTGGGGAGGGGGCATGGATTTCCTGGGAAAAGATGGTACAAAAGTGTCTCTTGATTACCAACCACCCTGCCAACGCTGCATGTGTAATGCTCTTCAATATCCACACTGATGCACCAAGGACATAGAGAGAGGACAGGAAGAAATAAAAGGCATCCTATGATGTTCCGGATAGGAGGATATGCATTATCTAAGCTGCTACTACTGACAAGCATGTATGCGTGGCCAGATGGGTATCCAACTTGGTGGCGGGGCATTTTACCAGGTTGGGGCTAAGAATAAGGTTAAGGAAAACAGTGGCACACTGCTGGCATCTTATGGTCACCGTGAGATTTTCCTTATATAAACACAAAAATTCAAAAGGGAAGGTGGTAGAATCCAGAAACATGATTGGTTACCTGGCCTAGAACCTCAGCCTCAGCTTCCTCTGTACTGTCCTCTGCCCCCTCATCCACCTGGCCAGAGGTCACATAGGGCTCAGGATATGTTTCTCTTGTGCCCTGAGGGTGGACAAAAGGGAAAGTGCAATCACTGAGAGTGAACAAAAATGCTTCCTGACACCCAACCAGGCTGTGAGGAAACACATACACAAAGGGATCAGAATCCATGTCTCACACACAGAAAAACCTTGATGAGACACCCTTCTCCCCTCATGCTCATTATGAGGCTTCTGGGACTTTCTTCCACCCACCCCTGCAGGACCTAACTTGGTAGAGACCCTGGAGGAGAAGGCTATTTACCTGGCCTGGTTGGTCATCATGGCCCAGCCTGCAGTCTGCAGGCTCTCCTGCTAGTTGGCTGGCATCATTGGCCATGTCCGTGTGACCCTAGCAGGAACAAGGAAGTCATGTTCAGTTTGGATGATGGCACACAGCTGACTCCGGGCTTGGAAGCATTCTGCCACATCTACATCTGTGATCCTCTGAAGGACTCACACTTCATTCTGAGGTTTCCTGGATATGTACAATCACACTCATTCCAGATTACGTTAGTGGAGACTGAGGACTAGCCTACTTACCTGGCCACTGGGATTCTTCCCATAGGTGGCTTGTAGGGTTTCTTCTTTGGGCCTCCTGTCCTTTTGTTGATGGTGTGTGCGCCGCCGGTGCAAACAGCATCTCCAGGCCTGGGACAAAAGTCCCTTTTTCTTTTTCGTTTCCCAGGGGAGTCTCTGAAGGAAGAGCAGGAGTGTGTGCAACCAGGAGGAGGATGTAAAGGAAGTGTCACCCCTAGAAAATTACTGGAATGAAGAAAAGCTCAATATCTAAGGCTCATTTTGAGGTAGATCGAATTTTGTACCCACACACAGGCAGGAAAACAGTCAGTGGATACCTGAGACAACATTGGTTACCTGATTTTTGGGGCTCAGGCTGGGCCGTCACTCCAGCTAGCTAGCCAGAGGCCACTGGAGGACATCATAGGAGATTCCCAAACAGGGTGATACCCACCTGAAATTCCATCACCACACAGGAGCCAAGAAGCCTACACAGATGCCTTTCCCCCTTGTTGGGAGAAGCAACATGCCCGCTGCCATTTGTCCAGTAGAGGGACAAGGGAGGAAGTCTCAGATACCACCATAGTGGCACACCTCTAGAGACTCACGGTCATTGTTAGTGTATCCTGATGGAAACACTCCCAGTGCTTTTGAAGAAAAGGTGATTGTTTCCCGGCGAAGACCACTTACCTGGCAGACTCGGGTGTCAGCCTCATGTAGGTGGACTTGTGCTGCCTCACCACATGGGTCTGAGATCATGGAAGCATCAGGATGGATTTCACTGGCACCCTGAGGTGGTCAATGAGGGAAATGAAATCACCAATGCTGTACCATGAAATGATTCCTGACTCCAAACTAGACTGTGAAGAACCATACAGAAATCCCTCTGGCATAGTCCACATCACACTGCACCCAAGCATCATGTCTGGGCTCCGAAACAAGCTGGGCGTGGCCTCCATCTGAGGACACACCTGGCACTGATGTTCCTCGGGCATATGATCCCCCTTGGCTGCCAGGGCCTCAGGTGATACCTCCTTGGAAGTCTCCCCAAGCAGGGCAGGAGCATCAGCACCCTGGGGAAAGGCAAGAAAGGCAGTGCCATGCACAGAAGTGAGTGGAGAGCATCACTGCTCAGTGTCTGATGCTGTCCCTGAGGGTTATGGGACTTTCACACGCATCTAAGTCCAGGACACTAGTTTGTGGAGTTCTGGGACAGGAATAGTGATGACCTGTGCTTGGGGTCATGTTGGTCCAGCAGGCAATCTGCCAGCTGTGCCTGCTCATCTGCTTGATGGCAAGGAGCTTGGACCAAGTCTATGTGGTCCTAACGGGAACAGGGTGTCAAGTTCAGTCAGGCAGACAGTATATAACCCTCTCTTCTCTCCAAACCTTCTGCACCAATTACACAGAAAAGGTTCTTCAGTTTACACACTAACAACTGGACATGGGATTCCCCATGGGCACCAGATCCTCCTGTGATACCTGGCTCAGGTCTTCTTTGGGTTCATAATCCCCAGTGGGTTCCAGGTTCTCTACGGAACATTCCATGGAAGTCTTCCCCAGAGGGGCCATAGTGTGGACGACCTGGGGAGGCACAAGACAGGAAGTTCAAAACGCACAGTCAAATAGTGTTGAGACAAGCCACTCCACATCTCTTGCTCCTTCTGAGGTTTTTGGCACTTTCCCACCCACATGCATGCAGAAGGAAAGACAGCGGAGATGTTGGAGGACATTAGATACCTGTCCAGATGGCTCATCCAGGCCCAGCCTGTAATTCACAGCCTGGTTCGGTTCTTCTGCCTCGTGGCACGGAGAGTGGCCCATTTGTTTGTGGTCCTAAAGGGATGAGGTGTTCAAGTTCAATCTGAGCGAGCACATATATGGTCACTTGATTTCCAATATTCTATCACAACTGCCAAGATAATCTTGTACCTACTCACATTCATGCAGAAAGAGCATAGATTGAGGGCCTTGGTAAGCAGGGGTCATGAAAAGAGACTCTAGAACTTTTCAGAGTGTGTCTGGCTGTGAACACAGACCTTTGGGAGGAAAGGTGCCAGGATGCTGGGAAAAGACTGCTTGCCTGGCCACCAACAGTGCTGAGTGGAGACAGGTGCCTGACTGGGGCTCACTAGTCAACTGGTCTAGCTGGCAAAAGAGAAGACAGTGAGCTCCAGGGTCACTGAGACAGCCTGTCTGAAAGAAATGAGGGAAGAGTTACAGAAGAGGGCTCCTGAGGATCTCTTCTGGCCTCGACACTACACACAGAATGTGCATATCTGCACACTCATGAGCATGCACCACACACATGCATCGCCTCACACTCACAAACCACACATACATATACATACGTACGTGTACACCCACATACACAGACACACACACAGACACAAACACATGCAAAGCTAATTTCCTACTTTTAGTCTTATTTTTTATGTGTGAAGTATTTCTTTATCTTTTAATATATCAGGTACTCCTCCCAGCATATAGCAGTATCTGACATGGATTATAGCAATACATTATTAGTAAAGGATTACGTCTACATTTCTAGAATTATAGGAATTCATACTTCTAAGAATGCACAAACCTTTGTATCACCTGGTGAACCATTGTTCTTTACTAAAATCTGCTGACGAAGATACAGGCCCATATCCTCAAACTATTGTCCTGCATCTTTATCAGAACCAATATATTCCCTTCCTATACTATTGTGTAAACCACCATTATCTGAGGCACCTTCATTACCATGTTCAGGTCACACACAGTGCTTATATAAATCAGCTAAAGTAAGTATACCAGCAATAAGAACTTCTCTTATTGACAAATCAGAATCATGATTGATGAGTCTATGTGGTGCTTAACACAAATGACAGCCTTGGAGTTTCTCAGGACAGCCATTATGCTCAGGGTGATAGCAATTTATCAGTGTGTTAATGTTTCCTGAACAATCCTTCTTAGGTCCCTCTTGATGATGAACATGGTGAAAACTTGCTGAGACATTCCTTTGATTACAAACATCACAGCTATGTGGACGAAGTGGTGAATTACCTGTTGACTGCTGTGCAGAACGGCAACTACGACGTCCTCTGCATCTTCCTGTTCGTCATGCCAATGGTCACTACTGTCTGGGAGGTGATGGACATGGTCATGGAAAGGTGAGTGCCCAAGTCCAAGCCCAGAGGAGCTCACCCCTCCTGTTTCTTCTTCTTTTTTTAAATATTTCATTTTTATTTTTATTTTTTAATTTTTTTTGGAGAGAGACACAGAGAGAGACAGAGAGAGAGACAGAGAGAGGAAGACAGAGAATGGGCGTGCCAGCAGTGTCTCAGCTGCTAAGAATGAAATCCAGATGCATGCGCCCCCTTGTGGTCAAGTGCGGCATTGTGCCCATGTGTCACTTTGCATCTGGCTAAACGTGGAACCTGGAGACTGGAAGTGATGGAGATTGGAACCAGCATTCTTAGGCTTAGGAGGCAGGCGCCTTAACCCCTAAGCCATATCTCAAGCCCTGTTTCTTCTTTTTTTGGGTCAGGGTCTTACTATAGTTCAGACTGTCTTGGGACACACTGTGACTACAGGCTGTTGTTGAACTCACAGCAATCCAAAAGCATGCACCACTATATCAGGCCTGGTTTCTGTTCTTTTTCCTTTTTTTTTTTTTCCATGCTATTTTCTCACTCTATTTTAGGCTGACCTGAAATTCACAATGGCCTTAAACTCATGGTCATTCTCCGACCACTGCCCCACTAGGTCTGGGATTAAACGAGTGGTCCACCACATCTGGCCTGGTTTCTCTTTCTACGAAAATGTTTATCTGTTCAAGGGAGAGGGAAAGAGAGAAAGGACATATGAGGGATGCATATAAACTCCTGGGATACATGTAACCACTTTTGGACATGTGGCTTTTTGTGGGTACTGAGGAATTGAACATAGGTTGGTAGGTTTGCAACCAAGAGCCTTTATGTTCTGAGCCATCTTCCCTGCCCACCCTACCCCTTCACCTTGCTTTCCTGGGAGGCCTGTGCTGTCTCTGGGACTGTTTGGTCTCCTATACTGTTCTTAGGTCTAAATGAGATTACCCTCTGGTGGTGTTGGCTCAGGGCCTTTAAGCTATGGGCCTCTCTAGTAGATGACAGTCACTTACCCCCTCCCCCAACCATAAAAGCACTGCCCAGCACCCCTCTTTCTTAGGATTCAGGCAAAGTCCACTTCACATTTGTAAAGGAGCTTCCCTCTGCCAACTAGCATACCTAGCACAAATGGCACATGACCAAAGACCCCACATGGACACCTCAAGAACCTCTGTGGCTATGGAGATGTATGAGGTTTCACATGGGCTTGTACACACCATACTGTCTGTATTTCACAATGCTTAGTGACTGTGTTATTGAGGCTTCACATGGGCTTTGTGCACACCATGTTCAAGGTAGTTCACAATGTTAGTGTCTCTGTGTATTGAGGTTTCACAGGGGCCTTGTGCACATCATGCATGTGGTAGTTCACAGTGCTTAGTGTCTGTGTGTATTGAGGTTTCACATGGGCCTTGTGCAAACCAAGCTGGACGTAGTTCTCAGTGGTTAATGTCCATGAGTCCTACAGTTTCATATGGGCCTTGTGCACACAATGCTGGAGGTAGTTCACAGTGCTTAGTGTCTGTGTGTATTGAGGATTCACATGGGCCTTGTGCAAAACGTACTGGATGTAGTTCACAGTGGTTTGTGTCTGTGTGTCCTAAAGTTTGAAATGGGCCTGGGCACACCATGCTGGCGTTACTTAACAGTGTTTTGTGTCTCCATGGGGATTGTGCACACCTTTCAGGTGGTAGTTCACAGTGCCTAGTGTCTGTGTGTCCTAAGGGTTCATATGGGCTTGTGAACACCATGTGGGAAGTAGTTTACAGATTTTTGTGTCTGTGTGTCTTGAGGTTTCACATGTGCTTATACACACCATACTGGCTGTACTTCTGAGTGTTTGGTGTCTGTGTGTGCAGAGGTTTTACATGGGGTTGTGCACACCATGCAGGAGGTAGTTCACAGTGTTTAGTGTCTGTGTGTGCAGAGGTTTTACATGGGCTTGTGCAAACCATACAGGAGGTAGTTCACAGATTTTAGTGTATGTGTGTGCAGAGGTTTTACATGGGCTTGTGCACACCATGCAGGAGGTAGTTCACAGAGTTTAGTGTCTGTGTGTGCTGAGGTTTCACTTGGGCTTGTGCACACATTTCTGGAGGACAGTCACAGTGTTTAGTGTCTGGGTTCACTCGGTTTCACGTGCGCTTTGTGAACACCATACTGGAGGTGTCCAGAGTTTTTAGTGTCTGTGTTTCCTGTGGATTCACATGGGCCTTGTGCACACCATGCCGGATGTAGTTCACAGTGTTTAGTATCTGTGTGTCACAGGTTTCACAAGGGCCCTGTGTACAGCATGCAGTAGGTAGTTCACAGTGTTTAATGTCTCCTGTGTATTGAGGTTTCTCATGTGCCTTGTGCACACCATGCACGAGGAAGTTCACAGTGTTTAGTTTCTGTTGTCCTAAGGGATGATATGGGCTTGTGAACACCATGCTGGATGTAGTTCACAGTTTTATGTGTCTGTTTGTAATCAGGTTTCACATGTGCTCATACACACCATACCGGCGGTACTTCACAGTGCTTAGTGTCTGTGGTTATTGAGGTATCACATGGGCTTGTGCACACCTTGCTGGAGGTAGTTCAGAGTGTTTAGTGTCTGTGTGTATTCAGGTTTGACATGCAGTTCGTGCATACCATGTTGGATTTAGTTCACTATGTTTACTGTCTTTGTGTATTGAGGATACACATTGCCTTGTGCACACCATGCAGGTGGTAGTTCACCCTGTTTATTGTCTGTGTGTATTCAGGTTTCACATGGGGTTTGTGAACACCATGCTGGAGGAGGTTCACAATGTTCCCTGTCACTGTGTTCTGAGGTTACCCTTTGACATTTTTCACACCATGCCGGACAAAGTTCACAGTGTTCAATGTTTGTGTGTCCTCAGGATTCACAAGGGCCCTGTGTACACCATGGTACTGGTAGTTTACAGTGTTTTGTGTCTGGGTATTGAGGTTTCACATGGGCTAGGCACACTATGCTGGAGGTTGTTCACAATTTTCACTGTGTGTATGTGTATTGAGGTTTCACATGGGCTTGTGCACACCATGGTGCTGGTAGTTCACTGTGTTTTGTGTCTGGGTATTGAGGTTTCACATGGGCTTGGAACACCATGCTGGAGGTTGTTCACTATTTTTAGTGTCTGTGTGTATTGAGGTTTCACATTGGCCTCGTGGACACCATCAAGGAGGTAGTTCACAGTGTTTACTGTCTGTGTGTTTTCAGGTTTTGCATGGGCCTTGTGCACACCATGCTGGATGCAGTTAACAGTGGTTAGTGTCTGTGTGTATTGAGGTTTCACATGGGCCTTGTGCAAACCATGCTGGACGTACGTCACAGTGTTTTGTTTCTATGTGTCCTATAGTTTCATATGGGCCTCATGCACACAATGCTGGAGGTACTTCACAGTGTTTAGTGTCTGTGTGTATTGAGGTTTCCCATGGGCCTTGTGCAAACCATACTGGATGTAGTTCACACTGGTTAGTGTCTGTGTGTCCTAAAGTTTCAAATGGGCCTTGTGCACACCATGCTGGAGGTAGTTAGCAGTGTTTTGTGTCTCCGTGTATTGAGGTATCAAATGGGCCTTGTGCACACCATGCTGGAGGTAGTTCACAGAGTTTTTGTGTCTCCCTGTCTGTGTGTACTGAGGTAGTTCAAACTATTTCACTTGGGGTTGTGCACATCTTTCAGAGGAAGTTTGCAGTGTTTGAGTGTCTGTGTTTCAAGTTTCACCTTGTGTACACACCATACTGGAGATAGCCAGATTTTTTAGTGTCTGTGTATTCTGGGGATTTCAAATGGGTTTTGTGCACACCATGCAAGATGTAGTTCACAGTGTTTAGTGTCTGTGTGTCACAGGTTTCACATGGGCCCTGTGCAAAGCACACAGTGGGTAGTTCACAGTGTTTAATGTCTGTGTGTATTGAGGTTTCACATGGGCCTTGTGCACACCATGCCATGTAGTTCACAGTGTTTAGTGTCTGTGTGTCCTAAAGTTCAACATGGGCCTTGTGCATACCATGCTGGAGGTAGTTCACAGTGTTTAGTGTCTGTGTGTATTGAGGTTTCACATGGGCCTTGTACACCATGCTGGAGGTAGTTCTCAGTGTTTAGTGTCTGTGTGTATTGAGGTTTCACATGGGCCTTGTGTACACCATGCTGGAGGTAGTTAACAGTGTTTAGTGTCTCCATGTATTGAGGTTTCAAATGGGCCTTGTGCACCCCATTCTGGAGGTAGTTCACAGTGTTTAGTGTCTGTGCATCCTGAGGTTCATATGGGCCTTGTGCACACCATGCTGGATGTAGTTCACAGTGTTTAGTGTCTGTGTGTCTTGAGTTTTCACATGGCCTTGTGCACCCATGCATGCTGGAGGTAGTTCACAGTGTTTAGTGTCTGTGTGTCCTGAAATTTCACATGGGCCTTGTGCACACCATGCTAGAGGTAGTTAACAGTGTTTAGTGTCTGTGTGTATTGAGGTTTCACATGGGCCTTGTGCAAACCATGCAAGAGGTAGTTCACAGTGTTAGTGTCTGTGTGTCCTGAGGTTTCACATGGGCCTTGTGCACATCATGCTGGAGGTAGTGCACAATGTTTAGTGTCTGTGTGTATTGAGGTTTCACATGGGCCTTGTGCACACCATGCTGGAGGTAGTTCACAAAGTTTAGTGTCTGTGTGTATTGATGTTTCACATGGGCCTTGTGCAAACCATGCAGGAGGTTTTTAGTTCACAGTGTTTAGTTTCTGTGTGTGTCCTAAGATTTCACATGGGCCTTGTGCACACCATGCTGGGGTAGATCACACTGTTTAGTGTCTGTGTATCCTGAGGTTTCACATGGGCCTGTGCATTCCATGCACGATGTAGTTCACAGTGTTTAATGTCTGTGTGTATTGAGGTTTCACATGGGACTTGTGCAAACCATGCTGCAAGTATTGTGTGGTGTCAGTGGGTACTGTGGTTTCACATATGCTTTTACACAGCAAGCTGGAGGTAGTACACAATGTTAAGTGTCTCTGTATTGAGGTTTCACATGGGTTTGTGCACACCGTGCAGGAGGTAGTTCACAGTGTTTAGCATCTCTGTGCATTGAGGTTTCCCATGAGCCTTGTGCAGACCATGCTGGAAGTAGTTCATAGTGTTTAGTCTCTGTGTGTATTGAGGTTTCACATGGGCTTGTGCACAACCTGCTGGAGGTAGTTAACAGTGTTTAGTATCAGAGTGTATTAAAGTTTCGCATGGGCCTTTTGCACACCCTGCCAGATGTAGATCACAGTGTTTAGTGTCTGTGTGTATTGATATTTCAATGGGCCTTATGCACACTATGCTGCATGTAGTTCAGAGTGTTTAGTGTCTGTGTGTATTGATGTTTCACACAGGCCCTTTGCACACCATGCTGGAGGTAGATCACAGTGTTTAGTGTCTGTGTGTCCTGAGGTTTCTCATTGGTCTTGTGCACACATGCTGGAGGTAGTTAACAGTTTTAGTGTCTGCCTGTATTGAGTTTTCACAAGGCCCTTGTGCACACACCATGCTGGAGTTAATTCACAATTTTAGTGTCTGTGTGTCCTGAGGTTTCATGGGCCTTTGCACACTGTGCTAATGGTAGTTAACAGTGTTTAGTGTCTGTCTGTATTGGAGTTTCACATGGGCCTCATGCAAACCATGCCAGATATAGTTCAGAGTGGTTAGTGTCTGTGTGTTCTAAAGTTTCATATGGGCCTTGTGCACACCATGCTGGAGGTAGTTAACAGTGTTTAGTGTTTGTGTGTATTGTATTGAGGTTTCACATGGGCCTTGTGAACAGCATGCTGGAGGTAATTCACTGTGTTTAGTGTCTGTGTGTCCTGAGGTTATACATGTGTCTTGTGCACCCCATGCTGGAGGTAGTTCACAGTGTTTAGTGTCTGTGTGTCCTGAGGGTCCATATGGGATTGTGCACACCATGCTGGATGTAGTTCACAGTTTTTAGTGTCTGTGCGCTGAAGTTTCACATGTGCTTGTGTGCTTGGACTCACCATACTTGCAGTACTCCACAGTGTTTAGTGGCTGTGTGTCCTGAAATGTCACGTGGGCTTGTGCACACCATGCAGGATGTAGTTCACACTTTTTCGTGTCTGTGTGTATTGATGTTTCAACTAGGCCATGTACAAACCATGCAAGCATTATTTCAATGTGTTTAGTGTCTGTGTGTATTGAGGTTTCACATGGGCCTTGTTCACGCAGTGCTGTCGCTAGTGCAGTGTTTAGTGTCTGTGTGTATTGATGTTTCACATGTGCTTGTGCACACCATGCTGGAGGTAGTTACAGTGTTTAGTGTCTGTGTGTCCTGAGGTTTCTCTAGGGCTTTGTCCACACCATGCTGGATGTAGTGCACAGTGGTTAGTGTCTGTGTGTATTGAGGTTTCACATGGGCCTTGTGCACACCATGCCTGACCTAGTTCACGGTGTTTACTATCTGTGTGTGCTGATGTTTCACATGGGCATTGTGTACACCATGCCTGACCTAGTTCACGGTGTTTAGTATCTGTGTGTGCTGATGTTTCACATGGGCCCTGTGCACACCATGCAGGAGGTTTTTTAACAGTGTTTAGCCTCCTTGTATGGTGAGATTTCACATGTGCTTGTACACACCGTACTGGTGGTACTCCACTATGATTAGTGTCTGTGTATCCTGAGGTTTCACGTGGGCCTGGGCATACCATGCAGGATGTAGTTCACAGTGTTTAGTGCCTTTGTGTATTGATGTTTCACATGGGCCTTGTGCAAACCATTCCGCATCTAGTTCACAGGAGTTAGTGTCTGTGTGTCCTAATGTTTCAAATGTGCCTTGTGCACACCATGCTGCAGGTAGATCACAATCTTTAGTGTCTTTGTGTATTGAGGTTTCACAGGGCCTTGTGCACACCATCCTGGTGGTAGTTCACAGTGTTTATTGTCTGTGTGTATTGAGGTTTCACATGGGCCTTGTGCACTCCATGCTGTATGTAGTGCACAGTGTTTAGTGTCTGTGTGTATTGAGGTTACACATGGGCTAGTGCACACCATGCTGTAGGTTGTTCACAATGTTTAGAGTCTATGTGTTTTTTGGTTTCACATGGGGCTTGTGCACACCATGCTTGAGAATGATTACATTGTGTAGTGTCTGTGTGTCCTGAGGTTTCACATAGGCCTTGTGCACACCATACTTGAGGTAGTTCACAGTGTTTAGTGTCAGAGAGCATTTACGTTTGACATGGGCTTTGTGAACACCTTACCGGATGTAGTTCTAAGTGTTTAGTGTCTGTGTGTCCTAAAGTTTCAAATGGGCCTTGTGCACACCATGCTGGAGGTATTTAACAGTGTTTAGTGTCTTTGTGTATTGAGGTTTCACATGGGCCTTGTGCAAACCATGGCTGACATAGTTCATAGAAGTTAGTATCTGTGTGTCCTAATGTTTCAAATGGGCCTTGTGCATACCACGCTGGAGGTAGATCACAATCTTTAGTGTCTCTGTGTATTTAGGTTTCACAAGGGCCTTGTGCACACCATGCAGGAGGTAGTTCACAGAGTTTAGTTCTGTGTGTCAGAGTTTACATGTCTGTGGAGGTAGTTCACAGAGGTTAGTTTCTGTGTGTGTTCTGGTTTCACTTGGTCTTGTTCCCACATTTCTGGAGGAAGGTCACAGTGTTTAGTGTCTGGGTGCACTCGGTTTCACGTACGCCTCGTGAACACCATACTGGAGGTGTTCAGAGTTTTTAGTGTCTGTGTTTCCTGTGGATTCACATGGGCCTTGTGCACACCATGCCAGACGTAGTTCACAGTGTTTAGTATCTGTTTGTCCACAGGTTTCAAAGGTAGTTCACAGTGTTTAGTGTCTCCCGTATATTGAGGTTTCTCATGTGCCTTGTGCACACCATGCACGAGGAAGTTCACAGTGTTTAGTTTCTGTGCTCCTAAAGGATGATATGGTCTTGTGAACACCATGCTGGATGTAGTTCACAGTTTTATGTGTCTGTTTGTAATCAGGTTTCACATGTGCTCATACACACCATACTGGCGGTACTTCACTGTGCTTAGTGTCCATGTTTATTGAGGTATCACATGGGCTTGTGCACACCTTGCTGGAGGTAGTTCACAGTGTTTAGTGTCTGTGTGTCCACAGGTTTGACATGCCAAAGTGTTTGCATACCATGTTAGATTTAGTTCACTATGTTTACTGTCTTTGTGTATTGAGGTTTCACATTGCCTTGTGCACACCATGCAGGTGGTAGTTCACCCTGTTTAGTGTCTGTGTGTAATCAGGTTTCACATGGGGTTTGTGAACCCCATGCTGGAGCTAGTTCACAATGTTCCCTGGCACTGTGTACTGAGGTTACCCATTGACATTTTTCACACCATGCCAGAGAAAGTTCACAGTGTTTAATGTTTGTGTGTTCACAGTATTCTCAAGGGCCCTGTGCACACCATGCAGGTAGTAGTTTACAGTGTTTGTGTCTGGGTATTGAGGTTTCACATGGGCTAGGCACACCATGCTGGAGGATGTCACAATTTTTAGTGTCTGTGTGTATTGAGCTTTCACATGGGCTTGTGCACACCATGGTGCTGGTAGTTCACTGTGTTTTGTGTCTGGGTATTGAGGTTTCACATGGGCTTGGAACACCATGCTGGAGGTTGTTCACTATTTTTAGTGTCTGTGTGTATTGAGGTTTCACATTGGCCTCGTGGACACCATCAAGGAGGTAGTTCACAGTGTTTAGTGTCTGTGTGTTTTGAGGTTTCGCATGGGCCTTGTGCACACCATGCTGGACGCAGTTAACAGTGGTTAGTGTCTGTGTGTATTGAGGTTTCGCATGGGCCTTGTGCAAACCATGCAGGACGTACGTCACAGTGTTTTTTTTCTCATGTTTTACTTTATTTATTTTTGCCTTGTGAGACACAGAGCTGGAGGTAGAGGGACAGTGTTTAGTGATGTGTGTATTGAGGTTTCTCATGGGCTGATGTGAACCAACTGGATGTAGTTCACACTGGTTAGTGTCTGTGTGTCCTTGTTTCCCTTGCGGGCCTTTGCATCCATGCTGGAGGTAGTTACCTGTGTTTTGGAACCGGTTTCTTTGGCTTATCAAATGGGCCTGAACACAGCATGCCATCTCTCCAGTTCACAGTGTTTTGTTTCTGTGTGTCCTGAGTTTTTCATATGGGCCTGTGCACATGCTTTCAGGAGGTAGTTCACAGTGTTTAGTGTCTGTGTGTATTGAGGTTTCCATGGGCCCTGTGCACACCAAACCATACTGGTGGTAGTTCACACACCAGTTTCACAGTGTTTAGTGTCTGTGGTCCTGCAGTTTCACATGGGCCCTTTGCACACCATGCAGGAGGTAGTTAGCAGTGTTTTGTTTCTCTGTGTGTATTGAGGTTTCAAATGGGCCTTGTGCACACCATGCAGGAGAGGTTTCACAGTGTTTAGTGTCTGTGTGTACTGAGGTTTTCACATGGGCCTTGTGCACACCATGCTGGAGAAAGTTCACAGTTTTAGTGTCTGTGTGTATTGAGGTTTCACATGCACCTTGTGCACACCATGGAGGTAGTGGAGGTAGTTTGTTTAGTGTCTGTGTTTTTGAGGTTTCACATGGGCCTTGTGCACACCATGCAGGATGTAGTTCACAGTGTTTAGTATCTGTGTGTCACAGGTTTCACATGGGCCCTGTGCACAGCATGCATGGTAGTTCACAGTGTTTAATGTCTCCCTGTATTGAGGTTTCTCATGTGCCTTGTGCACACCATGCATGAGGTAGTTCACAGTGTTTAGTTTCTGTTGTCCTAAGAGATGATATGGGCTTGTGCACACCATGCTGGATGTAGTTCACAGTTTTATGTGTCTCTGTTTGTAATCAGGTTTCACATGTGCCCTCATACACACCATGCTGTGGTACTTCACAGTGCTTAGTGTCTGTGTTTATTGAGGTATCACATGGGCTTGTGCACACCTTGCTGGAGGTAGTTCACAGTGTTTAGTGTCTGTGTGTATTGAGGTTTCACATGGGGTTTGTGCACACCATGCTGGAGGTAGTTCACAATGTTTAGTCACTGTGTACTGAGGTTTCAAATGTGTTTTGTACACCATGCATGCACCCCATGCAAAGTTCACAGTGTTTAGTGTCTGTGTGTCCTTGAGTTTCACATGGGCCTTGTGCACACCATGCTGGAGGTAGTTCACAGTGTTTAGTGTCTGTGTGTATTGATGTTTCAATGGGCCTTATGCACACCATGCTGGAGGTAGTTCACAGTGTTTAGTGTCTGTGTGTATTGAGGTTTCACATGGGCCTTTGCACACCATGCTGGAGGTAGTTCACAGTGTTTTTTGTCTCTGTGTATTGAGGTTTCACATGGGCCTTGTGCAAACCATGCTGGAGGTAGTTCACAGTGTTTAGTGTCTGTGTGTATTGAGGTTTCACATGGGCCTGTGTGCACACCATGCTGCTGGTAGTTCACAGTTTTTAGTGTCTGTGTGTATTGAGGTTTCACATGGGCCTTGTGCATACCATGCTGGAGGTAGTTCATAGTGTTTAGTGTCTGTGTGTATTGAGGTTTCACATGGGCCTTGTGCACCCCATGCTGGAGGTAGATGGTGCTGGTAGTTCACAGTGTTTTGTGTCTGTGTGTATTGAGGTTTCACATGGGCCTTGTGCACACCATGCTGGAGGTAGTTCACAGTGTTTTAGTGTCTGTGTGTATTGAGGTTTCACATGGGCTTTGTGCACACCATGGTGCTGGTAGTTCACAGTGTTTAGTGTCTGTGTGTATTGAGGTTTCACATGGGCCTTGTGCACACCATGCTGGAGGTAGTTCACAGTTTTTAGTGTCTGTGTGTATTGAGGTTTCACATTGGCCTTGTGCACACCATGCAAGGAGGGTAGTTCACAGTGTTTAGTGTCTGTGTGTTTTGAGGTTTCGCATGGGCCTTGTGCACACCATGCTGGAGGTAGTTCACAGTGTTTAGTGTCTGTGTGTATTGAGGTTTCACATGGGCCTTGTGCAAACCATGCTGGAGGTAGTGTCACAGTGTTTTGTGTCTGTGTGTCCTGAGGTTTCACATGGGCCTTGTGCACACCATGCTGGAGGTAGTTCACAGTGTTTAGTGTCTGTGTGTATTGAGGTTTCACATGGGCCTTGTGCAGACCATGCTGGATGTAGTGTAGTTCACAATGTTTAGTGTCAGTGTGTCCTGAAGTTTCAAATGGGCCTTGTGCACACCATTCTGGAGGTATTTAGCAGTGTTTAGTGTCACTGTGTATTGAGGTTTCACATGGGCTTGTGCACACCATGCTGGAGGTAGTTAACAGTGTTTAGTGTCTGTGTGTCCTGAGGTTTTCATATGGGCCTTGTGCACACCATGCTGGAGGTAGTTCACAGTGTTTAGTGCTGTGTGTTCTGAGGTTTCACATGGGCCTTGTGCACACCATGCTTGGAGGTAGTTCACAGTGTTTATGTGTCTGTGTGTCCTGAGGTTTCAAATGGGCCTTTGCACACCATGCCTGGAGGTAGTTCACAGTGTTTAGTGTCTGTGTTTATTGAGGTTTCACATGGGCCTTGTGCACACCATGCTGGATGTAGTTCACAGTGTTTCATGTCTGTGTGTATTGAGGTTTCACATATGTGGCCTTGTGCACACCTTGAAGGAGGTAGTTTGCACAGTGTTTAGTGTCTGTGTGTATTGAGGTTTAACAGGGACTTTGTGGACACCATGCTGGAGGTAGTTCACAGTGTTTAGTATCTCTGTGTATTGACGTTTCAAATGGGCCTTGTGCACACCATGCTGGAGGTAGTTCTCAGTGTTTACTGTCTGTGTATTGAGGTTTTACCTGGGCCTTGTGCACACCATGCTGGAGGTAGTTCACACTGTTTTGTGTCTGTGTGTGTTTGTGAGGTTTCACATGGGCCTTTTGCACCCCATTCTGGAGGTAATTCACAGTGTTTAATGTCTGTGTGTCCAGAGGGTTTATATAGGATTGTGCACACCATGGGGATGTAGTTCACAGTGTTTAGTGTCTGTGTGAATTGAAGTTTCACATGGGCCTTGTTGTGCACACCATGCTGGACGTAGTTAACAGTGGTTAGTGTCTGTGTGTATTGAGGTTTCAAATGGGCCTTGTGTACCCCATGCTGGAGGTAATATAACAGTGTTTAGTGTCTCCGTGTATTGAGGTTTCACATGGGCCTTGTGCACCCCATGCTGGAGGTAGTGCACAGTGTTTAGTGTCTGTGTGTACTGAGGTTATACATTGCCCTTGTGTACTCCATGCTGGAGGTAGTTCACAATGTTTGGTGTCTGTGTGTATTGAAGTTTCACTTGTTCCTTGTGCACACCATGCTGGAGGAAGTTCACAGTGTTTAGTGTCTGTGTGTATTGAGGTTTGACATGGTGCTTGTGCACACCCTGATGTAGGTAGTTCACAGTGTTTGGTGTCTGTGTGTCCTGAGGTGGGCCTTGTGCCCACCATGCTGGAGTTAGTTAACAATGCTTAGTGTCTCTGTGTATTTCAGTTTCAATGGGCCTTGTGCACCCCATGCTGGAGGTAGTTCACAGTTTTTAGTGAGTTTGTGTATTGAGGTTTCACATGGGCCTTGTGCATACCATGGTGGAGGTAGTTAACAGTGTTTAGTGTCTGTGTGTATTGAGGTTTCATGGACTGATGTGAGCAGAATTATATGGCACAGAAAAACATGAAAATACTTGGGTGAACTGCTTCCCTTTCAGGTGGAATTGAGAAATTACAGCCCTTGAAACTGGGCCATCAAGGGCAAAGGAAGAGTGTCACTCAACCTGGTATTGTGGAATATTCTTCAAAGGTTATTCCCCAGATCAACAAATTGTCACCCAACCTGGTATTGTGGAATATGAGAAATGTAGGAAAGAGAGGGTCATTGGGTTTGCAACATGGTCTTGTGTTTTGGAAATGGCCATGGGCAGTGTGAAGCAGGTTTGCTGGATGCCTGCATGGAGACCCCATGGGTCCATGAAGATGAACCGTTGGTTGCAGTGGAGATGCCTGGACCATGAGATGGCTGTCAAGGAGAGCTGCTGGCCCCAGTTGAAGTTTTTTAGGACTGTGAGTAGCCTAGCTGGAGGGGTGGAATTGGAACTCCAGAGACTTACTGCTGTTTAGAATTCCTGGACTTGGACATTTGCCATGGGCTAGAGTTGTTGGAACTGGACCTACAGAGTTTGATGTTTGCCCTGTTTAAATCTTATATTGTTTGAATATTTCTTTGCTAAGCCCAATGCCATCTTTTGCAGTGTGTTTATTCTGTGCCATTATGGGGTTGCTTGGGAATATTTTGGTGTTATGGCTCAGTTCAAAGACCTTGGACTATAGGGATGTTTGAATATGACTAAGATTGATTAAAAACTATGGGGACTCTTAAAGTCGTACTGAATGCATTGTATTTTATATCATGTATGGATATCAGTTTATGGGGGCCAGGAATGCAATGTGGTGGTTTGATTGAGGTGTGTGCCATAAGCATACATGTTCTGAATGCTAGGCTCTCAAGAGGAGGCAGTGTACTCTTGGGGGCGGGCTTATGGGTGTTATAGCCAGCTCCCGCTTGCCTGTGTTTGGCACCTTCTCCTGTTACTATTGTCCACTTTATGTTGGCCAGGGCATGAAGTCTATTCTCTGCTCATGCCACTGTTTTCCCCTGCCTTCAAGGAGCTTCCCCCTTGAGCCAGAGAGCCGAAATAAACCTCTTCTTTTTTTCTTCCTCACAAGCTGCTTTTGGTAGGCTGATTTCCACCAGCAATGTGAACCTGACTGCAACAAAGTTCTAGAAGAGCCTGTGTGATTTGAAAGCAGAGAGGCAGAGCACTCTGGGTGGAAAGGTTTAAGTCAGGTAATTTGCTTTAAACACAGTTTTGTTCTGAAGGTCATGTTCCTCCACTCCACCTGAGACTCAAATGCTCTACTTGTTCCATTCACATTTGTTGTGTGGTTTCCAAACCCCTTGCTCTCTGTTGCTTTTGTGCAATGAATATATCACTTCTTTCTTTGTATGAGATACTTTTCCTGTCTTCTTTTCCGAGTTACAACTATTTAAACTTGAAGGATGAGGGCAGACATCACATCTCCCTGGAAGTTTCCAAGTCCTCTCCCATATGGGGCTTGTTAGATGCTTTCCCACGGTAACTACAATAGCTCTACTACAGGATTCCTCCCACCGAGATAGAAAGGTCTGGTTACTGCGTTCTCTGTCATCTGAACTAGGTGCTGAGAAGAAACCGTTTTTTAAAAGAATTTTCGTTATCGTTTTAAAGTTTTGAAACTATTCTTATTTATTTCTTTGAGACACAGAGAGAGAAATGGGGGGAGGAAGGGAGAACTTCATCAACCTTCAGGATGGGGGCAGATAAAGGCAGACAAGCTTGGAGCAGGAGGCCATGGTGCAGACAGCACCCTATCTTCCCCCACCTACTTGGTCAGCAGTGGGGATGGTCTCTGCGTGTTGCTGAGGATTTACTGCTGAATGGTAGCTCAACCTGGGGTAATCTGCAAGTTTTTGATGGTGGTGTGTATGTCCTACCTCGATGACCCCGAGGTTCTCAGGCTAGGAGGCAGACCTGACATGCGTTCAGCGCTGCACTGTTGTAACAGGCCTGGGCGCCCCTCGCTCCACACCAAGGAGCCTATGGGAGGAGAGGCAGCAGTGGCGCGTGGGTGTGACAGGTGGCTTCCCATGGGAACAGGGCTGGAGCTAGCCACGGAGGTGAAAAAGTGGTTCTAGAAGCTGGTGACCAAAGAGACTGATGGATGGACTAAGCCCAGGTAAGGCAGGCTGCCCGTGGTTCCTTGTAAAGAAGATAGGCGGGTGTCCCCACGACAGAGCCCCACTTCTGGTGTCCCCACGCCTGGAGCGCCTTTGCCCACTGCAGTTTTGTGGGCTCCAGCCTGCTCAGAACCCAGTACTAAGGTGCCAGGCTTGCATGGATCGGCCCTTCAGGGCTCAGGAGAGATGCTGTGGGGAGGTGGTCACTGAGAAGCAGCATGGCCCTTGGTTCCCTAGGCCTTGGAGGAAGCTGCAAACTGCTTCCAAACTGGTGGCATTCACCTCAGGAGCAAAGGCATGCCATCCTCCAGAGGAAATGGGAAAAAGTAATCCCACCCTGTCCCAAAGCCCCATCCCCCCAATACTATTTAATATTGAGAAATAATGGTGGTGTGGCCTGAGTGAATAACTACTCTTATGGTAACTGTACTTCGAGTATAGGCATACTTAATTGACAAACTTATATGCTGGGGTAATTAATGCATTGTATGTATAGTTGACTAAGGGAATTGAAGACTTGGAAGAAGTAGAATTAGAATAATGGATAATGTAAAGTTACTTTCATTTGAAGTGCCAGTTTGGGGACTCCTCTCGTAGAAAGCTTTATTTTCACATGTGGCTAATGCCTGAGTTAGCCTTTCTTTTGTTTCTATGTAAATGAGAAATAGTAAGGTTGTGTTATTAGACATAATATTCTGTTTAAACTTAGTTTATGGTATAGACTTACCATGATGGATTTCGTTATGAGATAATAAGGTTTACAGTACAGTGTGCAAATACACACACGCACCCACACACACTCTCACACAAATATGTATATTGTTATTGTGGTGGTTTTAATCCAATGTCCATGATAAACTCATGTTCTCAATGATTGGTCCCCAGGCGATGTGGGTAGGGCCTATCTCAAGGAGGTATGTTTCCAGGAGTGTACGTTTTGTTTTCTTAGCTCCTAGCTTGCCAGTGTTAGCTTGACTCATTCTCTTGCTGCTGTTTGCCTCGTGCTGTGGCAGAGATGATGTCCAGCCTCTGCTCAGCCATGCTTTCTCCTCACATGCTGAAGCTTCCCTGGAGACTGTAAGCCAAGATGAACCCTTTCCTGCTGTGAGCTTTACCCAGGCCATGGGAAGATTGCTCCAGCAGCTACTAAAAACCAGTAGGAAAGAGGCCTTACTATGGCTTCTGTGATATAAACCACTCTTTAAATTTGGAGTGATTGCTATGTAAAGACTAAAGAGAGTACTGATGAGTCTGTATAGACTTGTTAAAAATACCTTGTCTGGGCTGAGGTGGTGGCGCGTTGGGTAACAGCACTTGCTGAAATCATGTGGGCCTGGGATCACCTGAGTCCATTTGAGTTTGGTTCTCCAGGACACACAGAAATGGCTGCCCGTGTCCTTGCAGTCGGTCATGCCAGGTCTGTGGGGAGCTTAGAGCAGAACATCTCTCAGCTTCAAGAAAACTCCCGCTCCACATTCAGATAGGCCGTCTCAAGAAAATATCAGGTGACAGAGAGAAGACACCAGACTTTCTCTTCTGGCATCAGCATGGGCATATCTACACATATAGAAAGATACACCAAACACACAAGCAGACCACACCACATATATAGTACCTGACAACATATGATGAATGAAATTACTAGAGATAATGATAAACTACAGAAATATACCAACTAATATTTAATAAAGAATTTTCAATATATACATACATACATATATATATTTATAGCCTACACACACACACACACACACACACACACACACACACACATCCCCTTACACCTATACACATGTATATACATACATATATACATATATATATGTGTGTGATGGTTAAGTTTGTGTCAACTTGATTTGTTTAGGAATCCACAGACATTCCTCATAAGTGTGTTTCTGAGGCTGCCTCTAGGAAGTATTAACTAAAGGAAGAATCCTTCCCCCAGGTGTAAGCCTTCCCCCAGAGTGGGCGGCCCAGAGTGGGCGGTCCCTCTTGGAGGAGGGGGCTGGTTGATAAAAAGGAGCTCTGGGAAGAAAGGCTCTCTCTCCCACCTGGCTGCCGGTGCTACTAGCTGCTTGGTGTTTTCTGCTTGGTACCTGCTGCTTGGTGTTGCTGCTCTCCAGTGTGGACTGAAGACCAGGGTGGACTGAAGAGCAGCGTCTCTCCAGGAAGCCTCCAGGCCTTTTTTTTTTTTTTCAGTGCCGGATTGCTGAGGCCTCCAGCCTCGTGCACTGAGCAGCTACCGGGTTTCTTGACTCTTGGACCTGCAACCTGCTATTGCTGGACTGTGTAAGCTAATCCAATAAATCCCCTTTTAATACGATTCATTCTGTCCATTCTGTTCCTCTAGAGAACCCTGACTAATACAATTCTGGTACCAGGAGTGGTTCTAGAGAAACAGAATTGTAAGGATGGATTTCCCTAATAGGCTTGGTGCTCTGTGGAGTTGGTTCTCCAACTCTAGTACCACTAAAGGCTCTGCTGGTAATAAGGAGAGCACTTTAAGTGGTAATAAGGAGGGCACTAATAATCCATGGTGTGAACTATTTAACGAACTCCGTGAGATAGATGTATTTAGTGATTCTGAGTCATATCTTGTGAGGAGCAAGGAATTTAGTGACTCTGTATCTAGAACTTTTGAATATTTGTGGAAAAGTAAGACGAATGATGATGCTGGATGGTTTCTTCTGGCATCTCTAGATAAACTGTTGAGAGAAAAGCAGAAGCTCCAAAAGGAAAATTCCAAGCTTAAGACCCACGCACATGATCTGAAGGTTTCTAAGGGTGCCCTGAGGAAAATCTCCTGTCTAGTCAGAACAGGACTCGAATTGCAGAAAACCAAACTCAAGCTCTCATTGTAAGATTGGCTAACTTGCAGCGTAAGCTCACCCCAGCCTCACAAACTATCAGAAGTTAAAGTGAGGGCATTGGTTAGAAAAGAGTGGGGATCCCATGACTTGGGATGGGGATGTATGGGAAGACCCTGAAGAATCTGGGGACATTGGACATTGAACTCTCAGATTCTGAAGAAGTTGTTTTGCATGAGAATGTGGCTTCCCCTCCTTTAGCAGCAGGTGCACCCCACCCCTGAGGGAATCACTCCTTCTTTGTCTGAGGAAGCAGTAATGACCTCCCTGCAGGATGTGCTGATGCTTCTCAGAGCCCACCCATCTTTTGCCTCAAGGCCTATAACTAGGCGTAAGGTTAGGCATGCCCCTAAAGGGGAGTTAGAAAAGCGTGACTCAAGAGGAAGTGAGATACACCCCTAAAGAACTTCAGGAGCTTTCTAACTTGTACAGGCAGAAGCATGGGGAATATATGTGGGAATGGATTTTAAGGGTGTGGGATGATGGAGGAAGGAATATAAAATTAGATCAAGCTGAATTTATTGAAATGGGCCCACTAACCAGAGATTTTAGATTTAACACTGTAGCTCATGCAGTTGGAAGAGGTGCCAAGAGTTTATTTGATTGGTTGGCTGAAGTATGGATCCAAAGGTGGCTTACTGTGAATGAGCTTGAGCTGCCTGATATCCCTTGGCTTAATGTTGATGAAGGGATTAAAAGGCTCAGAGAACTTGGAATGCTGGAGTGGATTTACCATGTAAACTCATCTTTAAGCCTGCAATGGGAGCGCTCAGAAGATGTGTCCTTCACTAAGACTATAAGAAACAGATTTGTGAGGGGAGCCCCAGCACACTTAAAGTCCCCAATCATTGGTCTTTTAGGTAAAGAAGACATCACAGTGGGAGCCGCAGTTGCTGCATTAGGTGACTTAGATGCAATGGGTCTAACTGGCTCTCGGGGTAACAAGGGCCAAGTATCAGCACTGAATCGCCAAAGGCAAGGTGAGCGTGTTTACCGTAATGGACAGCACAGGCAAAACAATGCTCGTAACAGTATGACTCGTGTAGACCTTTGGTACTGGCTTCTTAATCATGGTGTTCCCAGAAGTGAAATAGATAAAAAGCCTACTAAGTTCCTGCTTGATCTGTATAAGCAGAAAAGTTCCAGAGCAAAGAACCCAAAGGCCACTTTGAATTATAGCAACAGAGAATCAAAGCCTCTTAACCAGCTTCCAGACTTGAGCCAGTTTACAGATCCTGAACCCCTTGATTGAAGGGGTGGCCGGGTACCTTTGAGGAAGGACCCTCCCATAATCCCCAAATGTTTCAATATTAAGCTTAGTCCTATCCTTCCTCAGAGGGACCTACGGCCTTTTGCTAGGGTAACTGTACACTGGGGAAAAGGAAATAATCAGACTTTTCGGGGCTTACTGGATACTGACTCTGAATTGACATTGATTCCAGGAGACCCTAACCGGCATCATGGCCTCCAGTTAAAGTAGGTGCTTATGGAGGTCAGGTGATCAATGGAGTTTTGGCAAATGTTAGACTGACAGTAGGTCCAGTGGGTCCCCTAACTCATCCTGTGGTTATTTCCCAGTCCCAGAATGCATAATTGGGATAGATATACTTAGGAGCTGGCAAAACCCCACATTGGTTCTTTGACTTGTGGGGTGAGGGCCATTATGGTTGGAAAGGCCAAATGGAAGCCATTGGCGCTCCTCTACCAAGGAAAATAGTGAACCAGAAACAGTATCGCATCTCTGGAGGAATTGCAGAGATTAATGCCACTATAAAGGACTTGAAGGATGCAGGGGTGGTGGTTCCCACCACATCCCCTTTAACTCCCCTATTTGGCCTGTTCAGAAGACAGACGGATCTTGGAGGATGACAGTGGAATATCGGAAACTTAATCAGGTGGTGACTCTAATTGCAGCTGCTGTACCAGATGTGGTTTCTTTACTTGAGCAGATTAACACATCTCCTGGTACCTGGTATGCAGCTATTGATCTTGCAAATGCCTTCTTCTCCATACCTGTCCATATGGACCACCAGAAGCAATTTGCCTTCAGCTGGCAAGGTCAGCAGTACACATTTACTGTGTTACCTCAAGGTTATATTAACTCTCCAGCCCTGTGTCATAGCTTAGTTCGCAGGGATCTTGATCGCCTGTGCCTTCCACAAGGTGTCACATTGGTCCATTATATCGATGACATTATGCTGATTGGATTGAATGAGCAGGAGGTGGCAGCCACTCTGGAGTTGCTGGTACAGCATATGCGCATCAGGGATGGGAAATAAATCCATCCAAAATTCAAGGACCTTCCACCTCCGTGAAATTTCTAGGAGTTCAGTGGTGTGGGGCATGCAGGGACATTCCTTCTAAGGTGAAGGATAAGTTGTTGCACCTGGCCCCTCTACCACTAAGAAGGAAGCACAATGTCTAGTGGGACTATTTGGATTTTGGAGACAGCACATTCCTCACTTGGGTGTGTTACTCCGTCCCATATACCAAGTGACTCGAAAGCTACTAGTTTTCAGTGGGGCCCAGAACAAGAGAAGGCTCTTCAACAGGTCCAGGCTGCTGTGCAGGTGGCTCTGCCACTTGGGCCATATGATCCAGCAGATCCAATGATACTTGAGGTGTCAGTGGCAGATAGGGATGCTGTTTGGAGCCTTGGCAGGCCCCCATAGGTGAATCACACCGAGGCCCTTGGGATTCTGGAGCAAGGCCCTGCCATCATCTGCAGACAATTATTCTCCCTTTGAGAGACAGCTCTTGGCTTGCTATTGGGCCTTAATAGAAACTGAACGCTTGACAATGGGCCATCAAGTTATTATGCGACCTGAACTGCCCATTATGAGCTGGGTGTTATCTGACCCACCAGGCCATAAAGTTGTACGTGCACAGCAGCAGTCCATCATCAAGTGGAAGTGGTATATCCGTGATCGGGCTCGAGCAGGCCCTGAAGGCACAACTAAGTTACATGAGGAGGTTGCCCAAATGCCTATGGTTGCTACTCCTGTTTCAATGCCTTCTGTCCCCAAGCATGTACCTATGGCATCATGGGGTGTGCCCTATGATCAGTTGACTGAAGAGGAGAAGACCAGGGCATGGTTTACAGATGGTTCAGCATGCTATGCGGGCACGTCCCAGAAGTGGACAGCTGCAGCATTACAGCCCCTTTCTGGGACAACTCTGAAGGACTGTGGTGAAGGGAAGTCTTCACAATGGGCAGAACTACGGGCAGTACACATGGTTGTGCATTTTGCTTGGAAAGAAAAATGGTCAGATGTGCGGTTATACACTGATTCCTGGGCTGTGGCCAATGGTTTGGCAGGATGGTCCGGGACATGGAAGGAGCATGATTGGAAAATTGGTGAAAAGGACATTTGGGGAAGATGTATGTGGATAGAGCTCTCTGAATGGGCAAAGGATATAAAGATACTTGTGTCCCATGTTAATGCTCATCAGAAGGTGACCTCATCAGAGGAGGACTTTAATAATCAAGTAGATAAGCTGACACGTTCTGTGGACAGTGGTCAACCTCTTTCCTCAGCCACCCCTGTCATTGCCCAATGGGCCCATGAACAAAGTGGCCATGGTGGCAGGGATGCAGGTTATGCATGGGCCCAACAACACGGACTTCCACTAACTAAGGCTGACCTGGCTACGGCTGCTGCTGAGTGCCAAATCTGCCAGCAGCAGAGACCAACTCTGAGCCCCCGATATGGTAGTATTCCACGGGGTGACCAGCCAGCAACTTGGTGGCAAGTCGACTATATTGGACCTCTTCCATCATGGAAAGGGCAGCATTTTGTCCTTACTGGAATAGACACTTATTCTGGGTATGCATTTGCTTTTCCTGCACATAATGCTTCTGCCAAAACTACTATCCGTGGGCTTACAGAATGCCTTATCCACCGTCATGGAATTCCACACAGCATTGCTTCTGACCAAGGAACTCACTTCACAGCCAAGGAAGTACAGCAGTGGGCTCATGATCATGGAATTCACTGGTCTTACCATGTGCCCCACCACCCTGAAGCAGCTGGCTTGATAGAGTGGTGGAATGGCCTTTTAAAGAAACAGCTGCAGTGCCAACTAGGTGGCAATAGCTTGGAGGGCTGGGGGCGTGTCCTCCAGCAGGCTGTATATGCTCTGAATCAGCGTCCTATATATGATGCTGTTTCTCCTATAGCCCGGATTCATGGGTCCAGGAATCAAGGGGTGGAAATGGGAATGGTACCACTTACCATCACCCCAAGTGACCCATTAGCCAAATTTTTGCTTCCTGTACCCACAACCTTATGCTCTGCTGGCCTAGAGGTCTTGGTTCCAGAGGGGGGAGTGCTTTCGCCAGGAGGCACAAAGAACATTCCATTGAACTGGAAGCTGAGATTTCCCCCTGGCCACTTTGGGCTCCTGATGCCCTTGAGTGCACAGGCTGAGAAAGGAGTTACAGTGTTAGCAGGGGTAATTGATCCAGATTACCAGGGGAAATTGGACTGCTCCTCCACAATGGAGGTAAGGAAGAGTATGTCTGGAGTGCTGGAGATTCTCTAGGGCGTCTCTTGGTGTTACCATGCCCTGTTATCAAAGTCAATGGACAACTGCAACAACCCAATCAAGGCAGTGTGATAAATGGCCCAGATCCTTCAGGAATGAAGGTATGGGTCACCCTCCAGGTAAAGAACCAAGACCTGCTGAGGTGCTTGCTGAAGGTGGAGGAAATACTGAATGGGTAGTAGAAGAAGGCAGTAACAAATACCAGCTAAGGCCACGGACCAGTTACAAAAACGTGGTCTGTAATTGCCATGAGTGTTCCTGTCTTACCTTGTTAAGAGTGTTTGTACATATGTATACCAATATTAAGATGTTTTGTTCTTCCTCTACTTCTATTAGGTAATTAATACTGATTAAGATCATATTGCTAGTTAACCACTGTTGAATTTATATTTGACTTGTTATATGAGACTAAGCCTTCCTCAAGGAACTGATTTGTTTAGAATCCACAGACATTCCTCATAAGTGTGTTTCTGAGGCTGCCTCTAGGAAGGATTAACTAAAGGAAGAATCCTTCCCCAGGGGTAAGCCTTCCCCAGAGTGGGCGGCCCAGAGTGGGCGGCCCTCTGGAGGAGGGGGCTGGTTGATAAAAAGGAGCTCTGGGAAGAAAGGCTCTCTCTCCCACCTGGCTGCCGGTGCTACTAGCTGCTTGGTGTTTTCTGCTTGGTACCTGCTGCTTGGTGTTGCTGCTCTCCAGTGTGGACTGAAGACCAGGGTGGACTGAAGAGCAGCGCCTCCAGGAAGCCTCCAGGCCTTCAGTGCCGGATTGGGACTGCTGAGGCCTCCAGCCTCGTGCACTGAGCAGCTACCGGGTTTCTTCACTCTCGACCTGCAACCTGCTATTGCTGGACTGTGTAAGCTAATCCAATAAATCCCTTTAATACAATTCATTCTGTCCATTCTGTTCCTCTAGAGAAACAGTTGAAAAAGAATGTTAAAGTCCCATGTGATCCAAAAACTGCTACATTTATGATAAAATAAAAGGTCCTAGTTAATTAATCATTACCAGTCAATCCAGGGATCTATGGAAATTTGGAACAACTGCAACCTCAGTGAATACTGGCTGAAAATAATCTGGGAGAGCCTCCTACCTTGCACTCAGGAGGCAGAGGTAGGAGGATTGCTGTGAATACAAGGCCACCCTGAGACTACATAGTGATTTCCAGGTAAGCCTAGACTAGAGTGAGACCCTAACTCAAAAACCAAAATAAAATAAAATAAGTAATAAAATAATAAATAAATCAATAAAATAATCAATAAAATAAATCAAATTAAGTAAATAAAATAACAAAAATAAATAAAATAATAAAATAAATAAATAAATATTAAAAAAAGAAAAAAGAAACAAGAAAAGAAAGGAAAAGAAAAAGCTCAGACAGAATTGACTTGAAAATCATACTTTGTCAACTTACTCTACACGTACTCATAGTGCAGAGCATATCAAGTTTTCGTTGACTTGACTTTGTACTGAAGATGCTGGAAGGGGCCAGCAGAGGGAACTGGGGTCCTGGCATGTTTTCAGAAAACACAGCGGACAGCTCCGCAGACTGCAGGCAACCTTCTTCCTCCCTGGGTCATCTGCAGGTGATTGACGGCGTGTGTACGTCCTCCGTGGATGACCCCGAGCGTCTCGGGTCAGGAGCGGACGACACGCGCCCAGCTGGGCGGTTGGGACGGGCCTGGGCGCGCCTCTGCCCACACCTGCGAGGACTCGCGGGGCGGCTTCCCGCGGGCACAGGGGGGTGGAGCGAGCCCGGGAGGTGAGAAGGCGGTTCTAGAAGCTGGTGACCAGGGACGATGAACGGACTACGCCCAGGTAAGCCCGGCAGCCCCGGCGCCCTGGGCGAGGAGAGGGCCGGTGTCCCTCGCCCGGAGCCCCCACGACGGAGCCCCTTCGGCCAGCTCGGCGCTGGTGGGGCTCCAGCCTCCGGGGTACACAGTACCAAGGTTCCTGGCTTGCGTGGTCCGGGCCTTCAGGACTCAGGAGAGATGCTGTGGGAGGTGGTCACAGAGAAGCACCATGGCCCTTGGTTCCCTAGGGCCTTGGAGAAGCTGCAAACTGCTTCCAAACTGGTGGCATTCACCTCAGGAGCAAAGGCATGCCATCCTCCAGAGGAAATGGGAAAAAGTAATCCCACCCTGTCCCAAAGCCCCATCCCCCCAATACTATTTAATATTGAGAGATAATGGTGGTGTGGCCTGAGTGAATAAGTACTCTTATGCTAATTTTACTGTGAGTATAAGCATGCTTTTAATGTACAACCTAATATGCTGGGGCAATTAATGTACTGTATAGTTGACTAAGGGAATTGAAGACTTGGAAGAAATGGAATTAGAATAATGGATAATGTAAAGTTACTTTCATTTGAAGTACCAATTTGGGGACTCCTCTGGTAGAAAGCTTTATTTTCACATGTGGCTAATGCCTGAGTTAGCCTTTCTTTTGTTTCTATGTAAATGAGAAATAGTAAGGTTGTGTTATTAGACATAATATTCTGTTTAAACTTAGTTTATGGTATAGACTTACCATGATGGATTTCATTATGAGATAATAAGGTTTACAGTGCAGTGTGCAAATACACACATGCACCCACACACACACTCTCACACAAATATGTATATTGTTATTGTGGTGGTTTTAATCCGATGTCCATGATAAACTCATGTTCTCAATGATTGGTCCCCAGGCGATGTGGGTAGGGCCTATCACAAGGAGGTATGTTTCCGGGAGTGTACGTTTTGTTTTCTTAGCTCCTAGCTTGCCAGTGTTAGCTTGACTCATTCTCTTGCTGCTGTTTGCCTCGTGCTGTGGCAGAGATGATGTCCAGCCTCTGCTCAGCCATGCTTTCTCCTCACATGCTGAAGTTTCCCTGGAGTCTGTAAGCCAAGATGAACCCTTTCCTGCTGTGAGCTTTACCCAGGCCATGGGCAGATCGCTCCAGCAGCTACTAAAAACCAGAAGGAAAGAGGCCTTACTATGGCTTCTGTGATATAAACCACTCTTTAAATTTGGAGTGATTGCTATGTAAAAACTAAAGAGAGTAGTGGTGAGTCTGTATAGACTTGTTAAAAATACCTTGTCTGGGCTGAGGTGGTGGCGCGGGGATAACAGCACTTGCTGAAATCATGTGGCCTGGGATCACCTGAGTCCATTTGAGTTTGGTTCTCCAGGACACACAGAAATGGCTGCCCGTGTCCTTGCAGTCGGTCATGCCAGGTCTGTGGGGAGCTTAGAGCAGAACATCTCTCAGCTTCAAGAAAACTCCCGCTCCACATTCAGATAGGCCGTCTCAAGAAAATATCAGGTGACAGAGAGAAGACACCAGACTTTCTCTTCTGGCATCAGCATGGGCATATCTACACATATAGAAAGATACACCAAACACACAAGCAGACCACACCACATATATAGTACCTGACAACATATGATGAATGAAATTACTAGGAGATAATGATAAACTACAGAAATATACCAACTAATATTTAATAAAGAATTTTCAATATATACATACATACATATATATATTTATAGCCCTACACACACACACACACACACACACACACACACACACATCCCCCTTACACCTATACACATGTATATACATACATATATACATATATATATGTGTGTGATGGTTAAGTTTGTGTCAACTTGATTTGTTTAGGAATCCACAGACATTCCTCATAAGTGTGTTTCTGAGGCTGCCTCTAGGAAGGATTAACTAAAGGAAGAATCCTTCCCAGGTGTAAGCCTTCCCCAGAGTGGGCGGCCCAGAGTGGGCGGTCCCTCTTGGAGGAGGGGCTGGTTGATAAAAAGGAGCTCTGGGAAGAAAGGCTCTCTCTCCCACCTGGCTGCCGGTGCTACTAGCTGCTTGGTGTTTTCTGCTTGGTACCTGCTGCTTGGTGTTGCTGCTCTCCAGTGTGGACTGAAGACCAGGGTGGACTGAAGAGCAGCGTCTCTCCAGGAAGCCTCCAGGCCTTTTTTTTTTCAGTGTGCGGATTGCTGAGGCCTCCAGCCTCGTGCACTGAGCAGCTACCGGTTTCTTGACTCTTGGACCTGCAACCTGCTATTGCTGGACTGTGTAAGCTAATCCAATAAATCCCCTTTAATACGATTCATTCTGTCCATTCTGTTCCTCTAGAGAACCCCTGACTAATACAATTCTGGTACCAGGAGTGGTTCTAGAGAAACAGAATTGTAAGGATGGATTTCCTAATAGGCTTGGTGCTCTGTGAGTTGGTTCTCCAACTCTAGTACCACTAAAGGCTCTGCTGGTAATAAGGAGAGCACTTTAAGTGGTAATAAGGAGGGCACTAATAATCCATGGTGTGAACTATTTAACGAACTCCGTGAGATAGATGTATTTAGTGATTCTGAGTCATATCTTGTGAGGAGCAAGGAATTTAGTGACTCTGTATCTAGAACTTTTGAATATTTGTGGAAAAGTAAGACGAATGATGATGCTGGATGGTTTCTTCTGGCATCTCTAGATAAACTGTTGAGAGAAAAGCAGAAGCTCAAAAGGAAAATTCCAAGCTTAAGACCCACGCATGATCTGAAGGTTTCTAAAGGGTGCCCTGGAGGAAAATCTCCTGTCTAGTCAGAACAGGACTCGAATTGCAGAAAACCAAACTCAAGCTCTCATTGTAAGATTGGCTAACTTGCAGCGTAAGCTCAATTCCCAGCCTCACAAACTATCAGAAGTTAAAGTGAGGGCATTGGTTAGAAAAGAGTGGGATCCCATGACTTGGGATGGGGATGTATGGGAAGACCCTGAAGAATCTGGGGACATTGGACATTGAACTCTCAGATTCTGAAGAAGTTGTTTTGCATGAGAATGTGGCTTCCCCTCCTTTAGCAGCAGGTGCACCCCCACCCCCTGAGGGAATCACTCCTTCTTTGTCTGAGGAAGCAGTAATGACCCTCCCTGCAGGATGTGCTGATGCTTCTCAGAGCCCACCCATCTTTGCCTCAAGGCCTATAACTAGGCGTAAGGCTAGGCATGCCCCTAAAGGGGAGTTAGAAAGCGTGACTCAAGAGGAAGTGAGATACACCCCTAAAGAACTTCAGGAGCTTTCTAACTTGTACAGGCAGAAGCATGGGGAATATATGTGGGAATGGATTTTAAGGGTGTGGGATGATGGAGGAAGGAATATAAAATTAGATCAAGCTGAATTTATTGAAATGGGCCCACTAACCAGAGATTTTAGATTTAACACTGTAGCTCATGCAGTTGGAAGAGGTGCCAAGAGTTTATTTGATTGGTTGGCTGAAGTATGGATCCAAAGGTGGCTTACTGTGAATGAGCTTGAGCTGCCTGATATCCCTTGGCTTAATGTTGATGAAGGGATTAAAAGGCTCAGAGAACTTGGAATGCTGGAGTGGATTTACCATGTAAACTCATCTTTAAGCCTGCAATGGGAGCGTTCAGAAGATGTGTCCTTCACTAAGACTATAAGAAACAGATTTGTGAGGGGAGCCCCAGCACACTTAAAGTCCCCAATCATTGGTCTTTTAGGTAAAGAAGACATCACAGTGGAGCCGCAGTTGCTGCATTAGGTGACTTAGATGCAATGGGTCTAACTGGCTCTCGGGGTAACAAGGGCCAAGTATCAGCACTGAATCGCCAAAGGCAAGGTGAGCGTGTTTACCGTAATGGACAGCACAGGCAAAACAATGCTCGTAACAGTATGACTCGTGTAGACCTTTGGTACTGGCTTCTTAATCATGGTGTTCCCAGAAGTGAAATAGATAAAAAGCCTACTAAGTTCCTGCTTGATCTGTATAAGCAGAAAAGTTCCAGAGCAAAGAACCCAAAGGCCACTTTGAATTATAGCAACAGAGAATCAAAGCCTCTTAACCAGCTTCAGACTTGAGCCAGTTTACAGATCCTGAACCCCTTGATTGAAGGGGTGGCCGGTACCTTTGAGGAAGGACCTCCCATAATCCCCAAATGTTTCAATATTAAAAGCTTAGTCCTATCCTTCCTCAGAGGACCTACGGCCTTTTGCTAGGTAACTGTACACTGGGGAAAAGGAAATAATCAGACTTTTCGGGCTTACTGGATACTGACTCTGAATTGACATTGATTCCAGGAGACCCTAACCGGCATCATGGCCCTCCAGTTAAAGTAGGTGCTTATGGAGGTCAGGTGATCAATGGAGTTTTGGCAAATGTTAGACTGACAGTAGGTCCAGTGGGTCCCCGAACTCATCCTGTGGTTATTTCCCAGTCCCAGAATGCATAATTGGGATAGATATACTTAGAGCTGGCAAAACCCCACATTGGTTCTTTGACTTGTGGGGTGAGGGCCATTATGGTTGGAAAGGCCAAATGGAAGCCATTGGCGCTCCTCTACCAAGGAAAATAGTGAACCAGAAACAGTATCGCATCTCTGGAGGAATTGCAGAGATTAATGCCACTATAAAGGACTTGAAGGATGCAGGGGTGGTGGTTCCCACCACATCCCCCTTTAACTCCCCTATTTGGCCTGTTCAGAAGACAGACGGATCTTGGAGGATGACAGTGGAATATCGGAAACTTAATCAGGTGGTGACTCTAATTGCAGCTGCTGTACCAGATGTGGTTTCTTTACTTGAGCAGATTAACACATCTCCTGGTACCTGGTATGCAGCTATTGATCTTGCAAATGCCTTCTTCTCCATACCTGTCCATAAGGACCACCAGAAGCAATTTGCCTTCAGCTGGCAAGGTCAGCAGTACACATTTACTGTGTTACCTCAAGGTTATATTAACTCTCCAGCCCTGTGTCATAGCTTAGTTCGCAGGGATCTTGATCGCCTGTGCCTTCCACAAGGTGTCACATTGGTCCATTATATCGATGACATTATGCTGATTGGATTGAATGAGCAGGAGGTGGCAGCCACTCTGGAGTTGCTGGTACAGCATATGCGCATCAGGGGATGGGAAATAAATCCATCCAAAATTCAAGGACCTTCCACCTCCGTGAAATTTCTAGGAGTTCAGTGGTGTGGGGCATGCAGGGACATTCCTTCTAAGGTGAAGGATAAGTTGTTGCACCTGGCCCCTCCTACCACTAAGAAGGAAGCACAATGTCTAGTGGGACTATTTGGATTTTGGAGACAGCACATTCCTCACTTGGGTGTGTTACTCCATCCCATATACCAAGTGACTCGAAAGCTACTAGTTTTCAGTGGGGCCCAGAACAAGAGAAGGCTCTTCAACAGGTCCAGGCTGCTGTGCAGGTGGCTCTGCCACTTGGGCCATATGATCCAGCAGATCCAATGATACTTGAGGTGTCAGTGGCAGATAGGGATGCTGTTTGGAGCCTTTGGCAGGCCCCCATAGGTGAATCACACCATCGAGGCCCTTGGGATTCTGGAGCAAGGCCCTGCCATCATCTGCAGACAATTATTCTCCCTTTGAGAGACAGCTCTTGGCTTGCTATTGGGCCTTAATAGAAACTGAACGCTTGACAATGGGCCATCAAGTTATTATGCGACCTGAACTGCCCATTATGAGCTGGGTGTTATCTGACCCACCAGGCCATAAAGTTGTACGTGCACAGCAGCAGTCCATCATCAAGTGGAAGTGGTATATCCGTGATCGGGCTCGAGCAGGCCCTGAAGGCACAACTAAGTTACATGAGGAGGTTGCCCAAATGCCTATGGTTGCTACTCCTGTTTCAATGCCTTCTGTCCCCAAGCATGTACCTATGGCATCATGGGGTGTGCCCTATGATCAGTTGACTGAAGAGGAGAAGACCAGGCATGGTTTACAGATGGTTCAGCATGCTATGCGGGCACGTCCCAGAAGTGGACAGCTGCAGCATTACAGCCCCTTTCTGGGACAACTCTGAAGGACTGTGGTGAAGGGAAGTCTTCACAATGGGCAGAACTACGGGCAGTACACATGGTTGTGCATTTTGCTTGGAAAGAAAAATGGTCAGATGTGCGGTTATACACTGATTCCTGGGCTGTGGCCAATGGTTTGGCAGGATGGTCCGGGACATGGAAGGAGCATGATTGGAAAATTGGTGAAAAGGACATTTGGGGAAGATGTATGTGGATAGAGCTCTCTGAATGGGCAAAGGATATAAAGATACTTGTGTCCCATGTTAATGCTCATCAGAAGGTGACCTCATCAGAGGAGGACTTTAATAATCAAGTAGATAAGCTGACACGTTCTGTGGACAGTGGTCAACCTCTTTCCTCAGCCACCCCTGTCATTGCCCAATGGGCCCATGAACAAAGTGGCCATGGTGGCAGGGATGCAGGTTATGCATGGGCCCAACAACACGGACTTCCACTAACTAAGGCTGACCTGGCTACGGCTGCTGCTGAGTGCCAAATCTGCCAGCAGCAGAGACCAACTCTGAGCCCCGATATGGTAGTATTCCACGGGGTGACCAGCCAGCAACTTGGTGGCAAGTCGACTATATTGGACCTCTTCCATCATGGAAAGGGCAGCATTTTGTCCTTACTGGAATAGACACTTATTCTGGGTATGCATTTGCTTTTCCTGCACATAATGCTTCTGCCAAAACTACTATCCGTGGGCTTACAGAATGCCTTATCCACCGTCATGGAATTCCACACAGCATTGCTTCTGACCAAGGAACTCACTTCACAGCCAAGGAAGTACAGCAGTGGGCTCATGATCATGGAATTCACTGGTCTTACCATGTGCCCCACCACCCTGAAGCAGCTGGCTTGATAGAGTGGTGGAACGGCCTTTTAAAGAAACAGCTGCAGTGCCAACTAGGTGGCAATAGCTTGGAGGGCTGGGGGCGTGTCCTCCAGCAGGCTGTATATGCTCTGAATCAGCGTCCTATATATGATGCTGTTTCTCCTATAGCCCGGATTCATGGGTCCAGGAATCAAGGGGTGGAAATGGGAATGGTACCACTTACCATCACCCCAAGTGACCCATTAGCCAAATTTTTGCTTCCTGTACCCACAACCTTATGCTCTGCTGGCCTAGAGGTCTTGGTTCCAGAGGGGGAGTGCTTTTTGCCAGGAGGCACAAAGAACATTCCATTGAACTGGAAGCTGAGATTTCCCCTGGCCACTTTGGGCTCCTGATGCCCTTGAGTGCACAGGCTGAGAAAGGAGTTACAGTGTTAGCAGGGGTAATTGATCCAGATTACCAGGGGAAATTGGACTGCTCCTCCACAATGGAGGTAAGGAAGAGTATGTCTGGAGTGCTGGAGATTCTCTAGGGGCGTCTCTTGGTGTTACCATGCCCTGTTATCAAAGTCAATGGACAACTGCAACAACCCAATCAAGGCAGTGTGATAAATGGCCCAGATCCTTCAGGAATGAAGGTATGGGTCACCCTCCAGGTAAAGAACCAAGACCTGCTGAGGTGCTTGCTGAAGGTGGAGGAAATACTGAATGGGTAGTAGAAGAAGGCAGTAACAAATACCAGCTAAGGCCACGGGACCAGTTACAAAAACGTGGTCTGTAATTGCCATGAGTGTTCCTGTCTTACCTTGTTAAGAGTGTTTGTACATATGTATACCAATATTAAGATGTTTTGTTCTTCCTCTACTTCTCTATTAGGTAATTAATACTGATTAAGATCATATTGCTAGTTAACCACTGTTGAATTTATATTTGACTTGTTATATGAGACTAAGCCTTCCTCAAGGAACTTGCTTTGTGTGTGTTGGGGGATGATTGTGCGTTTCGGTTGTACAGGGATAGTTATATCATGTTAGGCGGAATTATGACCTTGTTACTGTCTTCATTTGGAAATTAAGTAGAATGTAAAGATATATGGTTTGGTGTCAAGTTGACAAGGGGTGGACTTGTGATGGTTAAGTTTGTGTCAACTTGATTTGTTTAGGAATCCACAGACATTCCTCATAAGTGTGTTTCTGAGGCTGCCTCTAGGAAGGATTAACTGAAGGAAGAATCCTTCCCCCAGGGGTAAGCCTTCCCCAGAGTGGGCGGCCCAGAGTGGGTGGCCCCTCTGGAGGAGGGGGCTGGTTGATAAAAAGGAGCTCTGGGAAGAAAGGCTCTCTCTCCCCACCTGGCTGCCGGTGCTACTAGCTGCTTGGTGTTTTCTGCTTGGTACCTGCTGCTTGGTGTTGCTGCTCTCCAGTGTGGACTGAAGACCAGGGTGGACTGAAGAGCAGCGTCTCTCCAGGAAGCCTCCAGGCCTTCAGTGCCGGATTGGGACTGCTGAGGCCTTCAGCCTCGTGCACTGAGCAGCTACCGGGTTTCTTCACTCTCGGACCTGCAACCTGCTATTGCTGGACTGTGTAAGCTAATCCAATAAATCCCCTTTGAATACGATTCATTCTGTCCATTCTGTTCCTCTAGAGAACCCTGACTAATACAATATGTATATATACACTCAACTTCCTAGGTAAAAGGGAACACCTTGGTGACAGCTGAGGAAAGGATGTTTGTGTTGTTTTAAGTATTTTAAGGCAAATGTTATGTACCAAGGGCATTTATGTAAGTAAAGAAACAGCTGAGGGCTGGAGACATGGCTATGTGGTTAAGGCATTTGCCTACAAAGCCAGAGGACCCACATTTGATTCCCCAAGAGCCATGTAAGCCAGATGTACTAGGTGGCACATGCATCTGGATTTCTTTTGCAGTGGCTGGAGGCCCTGGTGTGCCCATTTTCTCCCTCCTTTTCTCCCTCTCTTTCTGCCTTTCTCTGTCTCAAATAAATAAAATATTAAAAAAAGAAACAGTTGAAAAAGAATGTTAAAGTCCCATGTGATCCAAAACTGCTACATTTATGATAAAATAAAAGGTCCTAGTTAATTAATCATTACCAGTCAATCCAGGGATCTATGGAAATTTGGAACAACTGCAACCCTCAGTGAATACTGGCTGAAAATAATCTGGGGAGAGCCTCCTACCTTTGCACTCAGGAGGCAGAGGTAGGAGGATTGCTGTGAATACAAGGCCACCCTGAGACTACATAGTGATTTCCAGGTAAGCCTAGACTAGAGTGAGACCCTAACTCGAAAAACCAAAATAAAATAAAATAAGTAATAAAATAATAAATAAATCAATAAAATAATCAATAAAATAAATCAAATAAAGTAAATAAAATAACAAAAATAAATAAAATAATAAAATAAATAAATAAATATTAAAAAAAGAAAAAAGAAACAAGAAAAGAAAGGAAAAGAAAAAAGCTCAGACAGAATTGACTTGAAAATCATACTTTGTCAACTTACTCTACACGTACTCATAGTGCAGAGCATATCAAGTTTTCAAGTTGACTTGACTTTGTACTGAAGATGCTGGAAGGGGCCAGCAGAGTGGAACTGGGGTCCTGGCATGTTTTCAGAAAACACAGCGGACAGCTCCGGCAGACTGCAGGCAACCTTCCCTCCCTGGGTCATCTGCAGGTGATTGACGGGCGTGTGTACGTCCCTCCGTGGATGACCCCGAGCGTCTCGGGTCAGGAGCGGACGTGACACGCGCTCAGCTGGGCGGTTGGGACGGGCCTGGGCGCGCCTCGCTCCACACCCAGGAGCCTCGCGGGGCGGCTTCCCGCGGGCACAGGGTGGAGCGAGCCCGGGAGGTGAGAAGGCGGTTCTAGAAGCTGGTGACCAGGGACGATGAACGGACTACGCCCAGGTAAGGCCGGCAGCCCCGGGCGCCCTGCGGCGAGGAGAGGCCGGTGTCCCCTCGCCCGGAGCCCCCACGACGGAGCCCCTTCGGCCAGCTCGGCGCTGGTGGGCTCCAGCCTCCGGGGTACAGTACCAAGGTTCCCGGCTTGCGTGGTCCGGGCCTTCAGGACTCAGGAGAGATGCTGTGGGGAGGTGGTCACAGAGAAGCACCATGGCCCTTGGTTCCCTAGGCCTTGGAGGAAGCTGCAAACTGCTTCCAAACCGGTGGCATTCACCTCGGGAGCAAAGGCATGCCATCCTCCAGAGGAAATGGGAAAAAGTAATCCCACCCTGTCCCAAAGCCCCATCCCCCCAATACTATTTAATATTGAGAGATAATGGTGTTGTGGCCTGAATGAATAAGTACTCTTATGCTAATTTTACTGTGAGTATAGGCATGCTTTTAATGTACAACCTAATATGCTGGGGCAGTTAATGTACTGTATAGTTGACTAAGGGAATTGAAGACTTGGAAGAAATGGAATTAGAATAATGGATAATGTAAAGTTACTTTCATTTGAAGTTGTGCCAGTTTGGGGACTCCTCTGGTAGAAAGCTTTATTTTCACATGTGGCTAATGCCTGAGTTAGCCTTTCTTTTGTTTCTATGTAAATGAGAAATAGTAAGGTTGTGTTATTAGACATAATATTCTGTTTAAACTTAGTTTATGGTGTAGAAATACCATGATGCATTTAGTTATGAGATAATGAGGTTTACAGTACAGTATGACTACACACGCATCCACACCCACACCCCCACACACACACAACACACACACACACGGGGAGCTTAGACCAGAACACCTCTCAGCTTGAATAAAACCCCAGCTCCCCATTCATAGAGACCGTCTCAACAAAATATCAGGCTGAGAGATAGAGGAAGACATCAGACATTCTCTGGCATCTGCATGGGCAGATCTATATGTATCGATATATACAGCACACAACAAACATACCACAACACATATACCATGCATGACAAAAAATGCAGTATAAAAGTAAGCAAGGGTGCAATGCCGCTCTTGACCACAAGGGGGCGCACGCATCTGGATTTCCTTCTCAGCAGCTGAGACACTGGTGGCGCACCTATCTCTGTCTTCCTCTTCCTCTCTCTCTTTCTCTCTTTCTTTCTTTCTTTCTTTCTTTCTTTCTTTCTTTCTTTCTTTCTTTCTTTCTTTCTTTCTTTCTTTTTTTTTTTGGTTTTTCGAGGTTAGGGTCTCACTCTGGTCCAGGCTGGGTGGCCTCAAACTCTCAGAGTTCTTCCTATCTCTGCCTCCCAAGTGCTGGGATTAAAGGCGTGCACCACCATGCCCGGCTTTTTTTTTTTTTTTTTTTTTTTTTGGTTTTTCAAGTCTCTCTCTCTCTTTCTCTCTCTGTGTCTCTCTCCAAAAAAACAATAATAATAATAAAAAATTAAAAATGCAGTATAAAATTACCAGGAGAGAATGATGAAACAACAGTAACACACCAACTAAAATATAGCACACAATTTTAAATCTATACATATATATATAGTATGCAGGTTTGTAAAACTGCCTTCGAGTCATCATGATGATGAAGTATGCATTAGCTGTGAATTCTAGATCATCCAAGAATGAAAACAAACTTATGTAATTTGGGAAATGCTGTGTCTAGCTCTGTTCCTGGGACTAATCACTATGAATTGTGCAGCCCTCACTGGATTTTTTGATGCTAACCATTCTGACTGGATAATGGAATCTCAAAGTAGTTTTTGCATTTCCCTTACAGCTAAGGGATGTTGAACACTTTTGTTTCTTTCGAGGTAGGTTCTCATTCTTGGCCAGGCTGACTTGGAATTCACCATGTAGTCTCAGGGTGGCCTTGAACTCATGGTGATCCTCCTACCTCTGCCTCAGGAATGCTGGGATTAAAGGCGTGTGCCAGCACACCCGGTTCATTGAACACATTTTTTTGTGTTTGGTTTGAGGTAGGGTCTCACCCTATCCCACTCTGATCTGAATTCAGTATGTAGCCTCAGGCAGGCTTTGAACTCACAGTGATCCTTGCAACTCTGTTTCCTGAATTATGGGATTAAAGGTGTGTACCACTATGCCTTACTGTACAATTTTTCAAAAAATTTGTTGTTTTGTTTACATATTTATTCATTCATTGGCATGCATTGTGTGAGGGAACCTCAGGGCTTATTGCTCCTGTCAAGGAATGCTAGATGCCTTTTTTTTTTTTTTTTTTTTTTTTTTTTTTTGCATCCAGCTTATGTGGCTGTCTTGGGATTTCTCCCTGGGCTGGTAGTGCTGGCTGAGCCATCTTCCTAGTCCCCGTTGAGAACCTCTTAAGATATTCATGAGCCATTTTTTTTGCTCTTTTGAGAACTCTCTGTTCAATCCCATAGCCCACTTTTAAAAATTGTTATTTTAGGTGTTTAAAATTTTTTTTTAATATTTATTTTTATTTTGGAGAGAGACACAATAAGACACAGAGAGATAGGGAGAGGAAGACAGATAGAGATTGGCCCACCAGCAGCCTCTCAGCTGCTGCAAACAAAATCCAGATGCATATGCCCCCTTGTGGTCAAGTGCAGCATTGCATCCTTGCGTCACTGCATCTGCCTAACATGGGACCTGGAGATTGGAACTGCCATTCTTAGGCTTAGGAGGCAGGTGTCTTAACCACTAAGCCATCTCTCCAGCCCATTTTTTTTTTTTACCAGGTTGTACTTCTTGATCCCCACGTCCCTGCTCCTGTTTCCTTGGGGCCCTCCTCAGTGGAATTATGGTGTTTACTGTGGGCTCATGAAGGCCTCAGTTAGTTGTTTGGGGTAGCTGCAGACCAGGCCTCAGACTATTTCTATCCATCCTGTGACACTTAAAATTTGTCCACCTCCTCGTCCACAATGTTCTGAGAGTGATAGGCCTGTTAGCAGTCTGATTTATTGTTGAGTTGTCTGTAGCCACTGGATTTCTGCTTTGATGGGTTTTGATTGATCACCATGGGGCTGAAGCTGGTGGCCAGGCTAGCAGTAAGACCCGGGTTCATGGTTCAACTTTTTCTGCAATTTCTCCTCGGACCTGAAAAATGTGGTAGAGGTGCAGTGTCTCATGGTGGGCAGTCAGCTGTCTTCTCTTCTTATCAATTAATCTTGGCTCTGCTCCATTTTATCTGCCTTCTGGAAAATCAAACCGATTCTCCAAACAAGATTGAGAGCAGTTTGGGTTAAAGGGGATATGCAAAGTCATTTGAGAGATTTTTGGCTTTCTGGGCCTGGGTACCTCACTAAGTATAGTCTGTTCCAGATCCATCCTTTTCCCTGCATATTTCATAATTTCATTTTTCTTTGCCATTGAATAGAACTCCATTGTGTAAATGTGCCACATCTCCATTATCCCTTCATCAGTTAAAGGACACTAAGGCTGGTTCCATTTCCTAGCTATTGTGAATAGAGCAGCAATAAACATGGTTGAACAAGTATCTCTAAGGTAGTGTGAGGGTCATTAGGATACATGCCTAGGAGTGCTGAAGCTGGAGGAACTGTACAGTGTTTATTGTCTGTGTGTATTGAGGTTTCACATGGGTCTTGTGCACACCATGCTGGATGAAGTTCACAGTGTTTTATGTCTGTGTGGTTTTGAGGTGTACACCATGGCTGATGTAGTTCATGGTGTTTAGTATCTGTGTGTCCTCAGGTTTCACATGGGCCCTGTGCACACCATGTAGGAGGTTTTTAACAGTGTTTAGCATCCTCTGTATTGAGGTTTCACATGTGCTTGTGCACACCATACTGGCGGTACTCCACAGTGTTAGTGTTTGTGCGTCTTGAGGTTTCACATGGGCTTGTGCACACCATGCTGGAAGTATCTCAGTTTTTAGAGTCTGTGTGACCTGAGGTTTCACATGTGCTTGTACACACCATGTTGGCGGTTCTCCACTATGATTAGTGTCTGTGTATCCTGAGGTTTCACATGGGCCTGTGCACACCATGCAGTATGTAGTTCACAGTGTTTAGTGTCTCTGTGTATTGAGGTTTCAGTGGGGCTTGTGCACACCCTGATGTAAGTAGCTCACAGTGTTTAGTGTCTGTGTGTCCTGAGGTTTCTCATGGGCCTTCTGCGCACCATGCTGGAGGTAGTTCACAGTGTTTAGTGTCTCTGTGTATTGAGGTTTCAATGGGCCTTGTGCACCCCATGCTGGAGGTAGTTCACAGTGTTTAGTGTCTGTGTGTATTGAGGTTTCAATGGGCCTTGTGCATACCATGCTGGAGGTAGTTCATAGTGTTTACTGTCTGGCTGACCTGGAATTAACTATGTGTGTCTCAGGGTGGCCTTCAACTGGGTTCTTTACCTCTGCCTCCATGGGATTAAAGGACCACGGCTAGTTCACAGTGTTTAGTGTCTGTGTGTATTGAGGTTTCACATGGGCATTGTGCATACCATGCTGGAGGTAGTTCACAGTGTTTAGTGTCTGTGTGTATTGAGGTTTCACATGGGCATTGTGCATACCATGCTGGAGGTAGTTCACAGTGTTTAGTGTCTGTGTGTATTGAGGTTTCACATGGGCTTGTGCACACCATGGTGCTGGTAGTTCACTGTGTTTTGTGTCTGGGTATTGAGATTTCACATGGGCTTGGCAAACCATGCTGGAGGTTGTTCACAATTTTTAGTGTCTGTGTGTATTGAGGTTTCACATGGGCCTTGTGCATACCATGCTAGAGGTAGTTAACAGTGTTTCGTGTCTGTGTATATTGAGGTTTCACATGGGCACTGATTTTCAAGAGGAATGTGGAAGAATTTGAAACCTTGTCCTAAGAGATTCCTTGCAGTGCTGTAAGTACACCTGGCTGGATTATTCTGGTCAGAGTTGAAAGACCGTGATGCCATAAGAAATATAGACTGTGATGTTTGTCTTATGAGGGTGAGAAAGATCTTTGCTTGGCCATGGCTTGAAGCAGTGCATGAGAAAACTTGCTGTTATGTCCGTGTCCTGAGAATTGGGCAGGGTTGCTCTGTATAGACATGGACTGGTGTGAGCAGAGGTATAAGGCACAGAAAAACATGAAAATCTTTGGGTGAACTGCTTCCCTTTCAGGTGGAGTTGAGAGATTTCAGCCCTTGAAACTGGGCCAGCTGACCTGCACAGGGGCAATAGGAAGAGTGTAGACTCTTTTGAAGGGGCTGAGTCCTTAAGGAGTATCATGTTCTTCAAAGTCTGCTTTATTCCCCCCGGATCAACAAATTGTCACCCAACCTGGTATTGTGGAGTATGAGAAATGTAGGAAAGAGAGGGTCATTGGGTTTGCAACATGGTCTTGTGTTTTGGAAATGGCCACGGGCAGAGTGAAGCAGGTTTGCTGGATGCCTGCATGGAGACCCCATGGGTCCATGAAGATGAACCATTGGTTGCAGTGGAGATGCCTGGACCATGAGATGGCTGTCAAGGAGAGCTGCTGGCCCCAGTTGAAGTTTTTTAGGACTGTGAGTAGCCTAGCTGGAGGGGTGGAATTGGAACTCCAGAGACTTACTGCTGTTTAGAATTCCTGGACTTGGACATTTGCCATGGGCTAGAGTTGTTGGAACTGGACCTACAGAGTTTGATGTTTGCCCTGTTTAAATCTTATATTGTTTGAATATTTCTTTGCTAAGCCCAATGCCATCTTTTGCAGTGTGTTTATTCTGTGCCATTATGGGGTTTCTTGGGGATTTTTTGGTGTTATGGCTCAGTTCAAAGACCTTGGACTATAGGGATGTTTGAATATGACTAAGATTGATAAAAAACTATGGGGACTCTTAAAGTCATACTGAATGCATTGTATTTTATATCATGTATGGATATCAGTTTATGGGGGCCAGGAATGGAATGTGGTGGTTTGATTGAGGTGTGTGCCATAAGCATACATGTTCTGAATGCTAGGCTCCCAGCTAATGGAAATATGGGAATGAACACCTGCAGGAGGCAGTGTACTCTTGGGGGCGGGCTTATGGGTGTTATAGCCAGCTCCCGCTTGCCTGTATTTGGCACTGTCTCCTGTTACTATTGTCCACTTTATGTTGGCCAGGGCATGAAGTCTATTCTCTGCTCATGCCACTGTTTCCCCCTGCCTTCAAGGAGCTTCCCCCTTGAGCCAGAGAGCCGAAATAAACCTCTTCTTTTTTTCTTCCTCACAAGCTGCTTTTTGGTAGGCTGATTTCTACCAGCAATATGAACCTGACTGCAACAAAGTGCTGGAAGAGCCTGTGTGATTTGAAAGCAGAGAGGCAGAGCACTCTGGGTGGAAATGTTTAAGTCAGGTAATTTGTTTTAAACACAGTTTTGTTCTGAAGGTCATGTTCCTCCACTCCACCTGAGACTCAAATGCTCTACTTGTTCCATCCACATTAGTTGTGTGGTTTCTAAACCGCTTGCTCTCTGTTGCTTTTGTGCAATGAATATATCATTCCTTTCTTTGTATGAATACTTTTCCTGTCTTCTTTTCCGAGTGACAAGTATTTAAACTTGAAGGATGAGGGCAGACATCACATCTCCCTGGAAGTTTCCAAGTCCTCTCCCGTATGGGGCTTGTTAGATGCTTTCCCACGGTAACTACAATAGCTCTACTACAGGATTCCTCCCACCGAGATAGAAAGGGCTGGTAACTGCGTTCTCTGTCATCTGAACTAGGTGCTGAGAAGAAACCATTTTTTAAAAGAATTTTCATTATCTTTTTAAAGTTTTGAAACTATTCTTATTTATTTCTTTGAGACACAGAGAGAGAGAAATGGGGGGAGGAAGGGAGAACTTCATCAACCTTCAGGATGGGGGCAGATAAAGGCAGACAAGCTTGGAGCAGGAGGCCATGGAGCAGACAGCACCCTATCTTCCCCCACCTACTTGGTCAGCAGTGGGGATGGTCTCTGCGCGTTGCTGAGGATTTACTGCTGACTGGCAGCTCAACCTGGGGTAATCTGCAAGTTTTTGATGGTGGTGTGTATGTCCTACCTCGATGACCCCGAGGTTCTAAGGCTAGGAGGCCGACCTGACATGCTCTCAGCCGGCATTGTTGGCACAGGCCTGGGTGCCCCTCGCTCCACACCAAGGAGCCTATGGGAGGAGAGGCAGCAGTTGCCTGTGGGTGTGGCAGGGTGGCTTCCCATGGGAACAGGTCTGGAGCTAGCCACGGAGGTGAAAAAGTGGTTCTAGAAGCTGGTGACCAAAGAGACTGATGGATGGACTAAGCCCAGGTAAGGCAGGCTGCCTGTGGTTCCCTTTGAAGAAGATAGGCGGGTGTCTCCACGACAGAGCCCCACTTCTGGTGTCCCCACGCCTGGAGCGCCTTTGCCCACTGCAGTTTTGTGGGCTCCAGCCTGCTCAGAACCCACTGCTAATGTTCCAGGTTTGCATGGATCGGCCCTTCAGGGCTCAGGAGAGATGCTGTGGGGAGGTGGTCACAGAGAAGCAGCATGGCCCTTGGTTCCCTAGGCCTTTCAGGAAGCTGCAAACTACTTCCAAACTGGTGGCATTCACCTCAGGAGCAAAGGCATGCCATCCTCCAGAGGAAATGGGAAAAAGTAATCCCACCCTGTCCCAAAGCCCCATCCCCCCAATACTATTTAATATTGAGAAATAATGGTGGTGTGGCCTGAATGAATAAGTACTCTTATGCTAATTGTACTGTGAGTAAAGGCATACTTAATGTACATCCTAATATGCTGGGGTAATTAATGTATTGTATAGTTGACTAAGGGAATTGAAGACTTGGAAGAAGTAGAATTAGAAGAATGGATAATGTAAAGTTACTTTCATTTGAATTGTACCAGTTTGGGGACTCCTCTGTTAGAAAGCTTTATTTTCACATGTGGCTAATGCCTGAGTTAGCCTTTCTTTTGTTTCTATGTAAATGAGAAATAGTAAGGTTGTGTTATTAGACATAATATTCTGTTTAAACTTAGTTTATGGTATAAACTTACCATGATGGATTTCGTTATGAGATAATAAGGTTTACAGTACAGTGTGCAAATACACACACGCACCCACACACACACTCACACACAAATATGTATATTGTTATTGTGGTGGTTTTAATCCGATGTCCATGATAAACTCATGTTCTCAATGATTGGTCCCCAGGCGATGTGGGTAGGGCCTATCTCAAGGAGGTATGTTCCTGGGAGTGTACGTTTTGTTTTCTTAGCTCCTAGCTTGCCAGTGTTAGCTTGACTCATTCTCTTGCTGCTGTTTACCTCATGCTGTGGCAGAGATGATGTCCAGCCTCTGCTCAGCCATGCTTTCTCCTCACATGCTGAAGTTTCCCTGGAGACTGTAAGCCAAGATGAACCCTTTCCTGCTGTGAGCTTTACCCAAGCCATGGGCAGATCAATACAGTAGCTACTAAAAACCAGTAGGAAAGAGGCCTTACTATGGCTTCTGTGATATAAACCACTCCTTCAATTTGGAGTGATTGCTGTGTAAAGACTAAAGAGAGTAGTGGTGAGTCTGCATAGACTTGTTAAAAATACCTTGTCTGGGCTGAGGTGATGGCGCGTTGGGTAACAGCACTTTCTGAAATCATGTGGGCCTGGGTTCACCTGAGTCCATTTGAGTTTGGTTCTCCAGGACACACAGAAATGGCTGCCCGTGTCCTTGCATGTCGGTCATTCCAGGTCTGTGAGGAGCTTAGAGCAGAACATCTCTCAGATTCAAGAAAACTCCCGCTCCACATTCAGATAGACCATCTCAAGAAAATATCAGGTGACAGAGAGAAGACACCAGATTTTCTCCTCTGGCATCTGCATGGGCAGATCTACACATATAGATACATACACCACACACACAAGCCGACCACACCACATATATAGTACATGACAACATAGGAGGAATGAAATTACTAGGAGATAATGATAAACTACAGTAATACACCAACTAAAATTTAATAAAGTATTTTAAATATATACATACATATATATTTATATATATATTTACAGCCTACATCTATCTATATCTATATATCTATATTTATATATCTATATATAGATATATATATATAGCCTTACACCTATACACATGTATATACATCCATATATAAATATATATATATATATACATATATATATATATATATGTATATATATACACACACATAAATGTATATATATTTATAAAAATATACATATACATATAGATGTAGTTTTTTAAAAGTGGGCATGCTAGGGCCTGCAGGCACTGCAAATGAACTGCAGATGTGTGCGCCCCTTTGTGCCTCTGACTAACATGGGTCCTGGGGAATTGAACCTGGGTCCATTGGCTTTCCATGCAAACACCTAAACCGCTAAGCCATCTCTCTCTAGCCCTAGAACACTTATTGATTGGGTTCATTTTTTTCATGTTTACCTTTTTGAGTTCTTTGTATATTTTAGACGTTCATAAACTCTTAGATATGTAGCTGCAAAGATTTTTCTCCCACTCTAAAGGCTGCCTCTTCAATAATCTCCTTTGTGGTACTGACGTTCTGAACTTCAGAAGGTCCCATTTGTTGATTGCTTGCTGTATTTCCTTAGTAAACAGAGTTCTGTCTATACATATAATATTATATAAAATATATATTAAAAAAATATATATATATATAAATAAAATATGGACCTAATATATCTATATATGTGTGTGTGTGTGTGTGTGTGTGTGTGTGTGTGTGAATAAATAGTGATATATATAGAGAGAAACAGGGAGGGAGAGAGAGAGAGAGAGAGAGAGAGAGAGAGTGAATTGAACCGCCACGGTTCTACCAATGAAAGTCGAACTCTAAACGTAAGCATGTGTGGCCTTGTGCTTGCATCACTTTGTGTGTCTGGTTTACATGGGATCTTGTTAGTCAAACATTGGTTGTTAGGTTTTGCAGGCTGATCGTTCACCTTAACCATTAGGACATCTCTCCAGCGGTAAGATTACAGTTCTTTCACTTCATATGGATTTTGATCTTGTTTTTTTTTTTTTTTTTCTATCTAGCATGGCTGGAGAGCTGAGGGCAGATTGAGAAAATCTTCCTCACCTATGCAAAGGTCTCTGTCAAGGATAGCAGCTGCTGGAGAAAGGGGCCACACACATGGTTCAGGTCTTTCTAATGAATCAGGGATCCAGTCCCCGTGAGTCTCTTCACCAGGCTCAGGTGTGTAGGAAGGAACCCGATGGCTGATGGCTGAATGAGGAAGCTGATGCTGAGGAGTGCTTGCTTTGGGCATCTGGGTGAGACTAGTTGAGATGCTGGTTCTAGTGCTGCCATGAAATGCAAGGTGGCCTCCACGCTCCTGTGACTCAGGCCCTAGATGACAACCGGTCAGGAAAGAAGCTACCCTGCTGATACACAAAGCATATCAGCATGGCCCAGAACGGGATTTCTGGTGCATCACTGACAAGGGGTTTACAGGATTCCAGTGCACTGAAGAGAAAGACTCCAGGCTTTAAATTGTATATTCAAGAAAGGCCCTACAATGTACCACCTCGAAGAGTCCCAGGATGTTCTTCTCGTACAGGCCAAACCTTTCATGTGGGATCATGTCATCTACGTTTCATGAATCTGCCCATGTTAAAGGATTTGGACACGCATGTTGAATTAATGCAATAGGAAGTACCTTACATGGGGTTGCAGTTGATCAAGTTCTCAATACTGCTGATAGCTTTCTGCTTCTACGTTGTGCCTCTTACTGAGAAGTCAGCACCTGAGGTGCTGGGAGCATAAGGATCAGGACCATTTTGGAGATGGTGATAGATGGAACGGGCCTGAGGAGTCCCAAGTGCAAGGTGATGACAGTTTGCCTCCCTACCATTACAACCTCCCACTCCTCATCTTCTTCAGCTTGCTTCAGCCCTTGTAGGAAATCTTAGGGATCCTTTTAGAAAATCGCTTTTGTGTCAAACTTCTCCAAGGGAATGAAACCATGTGCATCCTGACTTTCAAACAACGTTTTATTTCTAACAACGTTTGCAACAAAGTAACACACACTGCAAAAATAACAATGCAATGAAAAAGTCGTGTTTCACTAAAAGAGAATGATAGCAATAAAAATGGAGCTTGTGCCAAGAGGCAAGATGGGGTCTAAGGATCCAGGCTAAGCTGGTGCATTGGTTGCACACACTGGGCTGTGTTGAGTGTTGGTGGTTCTGCATTGTCTGCATCTGCTTTAAGTGCAGACTCTGGCTTGGATTCCATCACTTCATGAAGTACACCTGGTTGGGTCCTGGAATCTAAGGACAGGAAGAGACTTTTTGCTGATGGAAGTCCTCTCGAAGGAACAAGGCACTGGAGTTGCATGAAAGAATATTTCCGCGCAACACGATGACCTTTCCTCAGCCTTTGAAAGACCAAGACCCCTGCCTGCCAGCTCCTGTCCCTACCAATGTATCTTCTGATACTGGGGCCCAGCCATAGCCCCTGAAAACTATGTGTCCCTCAAGAAAGTCCAGGGAAACTCTGTACCCAACACACTTCCTGCACATTGAACACCTCTGCCAACATCCTCACCCTTGGTGTCTTGAATCAAAGAACCAGAAAATAAAAGGCATATTTGTCAGGCCAGTAGCAAAATGGTTGAGCTACGAGGACTCAAGCTGGAGGTAACACAGAGGCTGCTCTGTGAGGGGACAGAACTGGCCCTTCCTGCATAGTGGATACAAAGGCTGACATAGGATCTCTGGGGTCTCAAGATCCCTGTTGCAGAATCAGAGCCACTGCAGCTAAGGATGATCTGTGAAAGGCGGGTGTCTCCTCTGGTGTAGTGAGAGACATGGCAGGTCCTCAGCAGGAAGCAAGTGTACAGCCAGGACCACCACTGCCACCCATGGCCCGTGGTACACAAGCTGGTCCTGGCAGCGTTGGACATGGATCCCTGACAGTAAATATGCCTGGAACTCAGACTGTGGAGGCGTGAGGGAGGGCCCTGGACTTAAGCACGGAAAGTGAGGTGGAGCTGCTAGAGACAAGGCTATACAGAGATGTGGCAGTTGATATGCAGGAGAGGCAATACCACCGTGATGAGGGCCTTTCCTAAGGCTGTCCTTTCCCAAGACAGACTGTCAGGCCATGTCCCATTCATGACCAAAGAATAGGAAATCTGTCTAACTCCTGTGAACACAAGGCTCGGGATCCTGCCCCTGCCCCTGTAGTGACTCTTGCTCACAGGTTCATAGGAGCCTATCCCATTCTTGCTCTCCCTAGGCTCTGACTCACCTGACTCCTGATTCTCAAGCTGGGATAGCAGAAACTGCACACGTGGCACCAGATTAGAGGCAGCCAGGTTTTCTTTAATGTAGCTCATGAGTTGGTTCATGGTTTCCACATCCAGAGACTTCAAAAAATCTTCTGGATACTTGTCAATCCACGTCTCCAGGAAGGTGCTCATGGCACTGCGATAAAAGATGGACACCTGAGTCAGAGGCCTGGCCTCTCCTTGCATACCCCTGATAGTGTCTTTTGTCAAGGAGACTGCCATTCATTAGCTGCTGACCCTACAGAACATGGACTAGATAAGGTCCAAGTGCACAGGAGGCTATGACCACTTGTTACACAGGCTCTGATGTGAAAAAAAAATAAACAGCAGAGAAAATGTGCCAGGGAGTGGCTTGTATGAAGATGGTTTCTCACAGGATTCAGTTCCGGGCCTCCTCACTTGCCATGAACTCACACCAGGCATGCTTTCTTACTATTCTTCACAGTGATTCCAGCCTCGGGATTGTAAGCAGAACAGATGTGAGGGATTTGGAGATTGCTTTGTCCCGAGACCCACTTCTTCACTTTCGCCACTGTATAGATCGAAAGTTGGGTTTCTTGACGCAAAACCACACTCACATTTTTACATAGTCATCTTCTGGAGAACTCAGCTGTGAACATCCATAACTAGAGAAGAAAGAGTTAAGTGGATGAAAAAAACCCATCTCTCACACCTGCCTGGGCATTTATTTAAAGAGGAGAGGGATTCCCAGAGTGGACTGGGGGTTCTGTGGATTGTTAGTTTTTCTGGTATCTGAGTTCCTGGAATTCGCCTACACAGAGTAGAGACACTGCATTTTGTTTAATGAGTCATTCCCACCCTGTCCTAGATGTCTCAGTATTCACTGGGTTATGTAGCTTCCCCCACAAGACCCCCCTACACTGGATGCACTTGGAAGATGCATTTCAGGAATTCTTTTAAAATTATGAGAAGATTTGCCCAGAGGTCTCAGCCCTGGAAATACCATTCCAGGCCTAAGGCATTAAATGTCTTTCTCCCAAGAAACAAGAAGAAGGTGAAGAGATAGGCTCTGAGATGGACAGAGAACACCTACGAAGCGGGCAAGATGATCTGAAAGCTCGGGGACGGATGTGTGCACTCACCCATTGAAGACAAGGTCAAGGACCTGCTGGGTGGTGGCAAAAAAGCGGTAAACCCTGAGGAATGAGTACACACAGCAGAAATCTTGGTACTTCAGGTTATGTATCACAACTTTGAGATACCTTATTACTATGTCATCACAGCGGGGTGAAACCTTGCTGTGTTTAGCAGACACTTTAGGGCATGTGATCTTGCCCTGAGCAGAGACATGGAGGAAGCGTTCAATCAGTAACAGCACTAGCAAAGGGGCTCTTGAAACCCACCACGATGTGAAAACCCCACAGGACCTCCACACAGAGCGCATACATACCTGGTCTGTGGTGCGGGCTCATCCCGGGCACCCATCTGCCAGTGGGTCTGCCTCAGCTGATGAACAGCTTGGACTGCACACTGATTCAGTGGGGCTCTAGAGGAACAAGGAAGGAGGGATCAGTCATGGAGGTGCTAGGAAATGGCTTGCTGTCACCCATGCATGGAGATGAAATGACAAAGAAAAATCTATATTATTCTCTCTTTCAAGAAAATAAATGATAACCACCTGAGGGTGCTTGGAAAATGACAGGGGTATGTGAGTATCCACCTGGATGTGGAATGATGCTGAAGGACTGCATGGAGGTCGCTGGCCAATGAAGGGAAAAGAAATGAAGTTTTGGATAAGAAAATGGAGGTGAGGGCAAGCAATGGATGACCCATGGTCATCCTGGTGTTTCTGGGATACTCTCACTCTCCAATATCAGTAAGAACCCATGTTAACCGTGAGTGACATAATGTTTTCCTGAGGTGTGATGCTATCTTGACTCAGCCTGTGATGAGCCTTCTTTAACGGCTCTCCTGGCCGACAGCAGGGAGCAAGGACCACGTCCATGTATCCAAGTGGGAACAAGGAGGTCAAGTGCAGCGGAAAGATTTTACCAAAGTTTCTCTTGTGTATGAAGCATTCTGCCACTACTAGTCAGGTGACCCTCTTCAGTATTCATCGTCACCCCCAAAGGACATTCACTGAGGACAACAGTCCACTAAGGGACATCATGGGAGACTCCCCAAAGGATGGTATTCAACATAGGAACATGTATGACACACGAGGTTCCAGGTTTACACAAGCAGAACTCCAAGTTGGTTGGGGAGCCCCCCTCCCCATGTGATCAGTGGTGAGACTGAATCTTTCCGACAGGGAAATATTGACACAGTGCCAGAGTCTCAAGGTCATCGTGAGTCTTTGTTGAATGAACAGTCACAAACATCCCAAAAGCAAGATGGCACCGTGCTGGGAATAGACTCTCTACCTGGCCTTGAGAGCCAGCCTCATCCAGGCGGTCCTCTGCCGCCTGGGGAAATGTTCCAGAGATCGCAGAGGCCTCCGGCAGGGATTCCTTTTCCCCCTGAAGTTGGACAAAGGGAAATGCAATCACCGAGACTATAAGCATGTGTCCAGACTCCCAACAGGCTGTATAAAACCACCTAACAAACACTGTGAAATATTCCTGTCACACCACCCCCCACACGTCTCGGTCTGAGGTCTGGAACATCCCACGGGGCATCTTAGTATATGCCCGCACTGCTGTCATTTGAATCCATGTGGCCCCATGAGGACATCCAGGGCCTCTGGTGAGACCTGCAGGGG